>CM040394.1:76195832-76795832 GCA_022702515.1 Ilyophis sp. 1 JC-2022
CACAGCTAATACTGCTGCTCTAGCACAGCTAATACTGCTGCTCTGGCACAGCTAATACTGCTGCTCTGGCACAGCTAATACTGCTGCTCTAGCACAGCTAATACTGCTGCTCTGGCACAGCTAATACTGCTGCTCTGGCACAGCTAATACTGCTGCTCTGGCACAGCTAATACTGCTGCTCTAGCACAGCTAATACTGCTGCTCTGGCACAGCTAATACTGCTGCTCTAGCACAGCTAATACTGCTGCTCTGGCCCAGCTAATACTGCTGCTCTGGTACAGCTAATACTGCTGCTCTGGCACAGCTAATACTGCTGCTCTGGCACAGCTAATACTGCTGCTCTGGCACAGCTAATACTGCTGCTCTGGCACTGCTAATACTGCTGCTCTGGCACAGCTAATACTGCTGCTCTGGCACAGCTAATACTGCTGTGCTGGCACAGCTAATACTGCTGCTCTGGTACAGCTAATACTGCTGCTCTGGTACAGCTAATACTGCTGCTCTGGCACAGCTAATACTGCTGCTCTGGCACAGCTAATACTGCTGCTCTGGTACAGCTAATACTGCTGCTCTGGTACAGCTAATACTGCTGCTCTGGCACAGCTAATACTGCTGCACTGGCACTGCTAATACTGCTGCTCTGGCACAGCTAATACTGCTGCTCTGGCACAGCTAATACTGCTGCTCTGGCACAGCTAATACTGCTGCTCTAGCACAGCTAATACTGCTGCTCTGGTACAGCTAATACTGCTGCTCTGGCACAGCTAATACTGCTGCTCTGGCACAGCTAATACTGCTGCACTGGCACTGCTAATACTGCTGCTCTGGCACAGCTAATACTGCTGCACTGACACTGCTAATACTGCTGCTCTGGCACAGCTAATACTGCTGCTCTGGCACAGCTAATACTGCTGTGCTGGCACAGCTAATACTGCTATAATGGCACAGCTAATACTGCTGCAATGGCACAGTTAAAACTGCTGTAATGGCACAGCTAATACTGCTATAATGGCACAGCTAATACTGCTTCTCTGGCACAGCTAATACTGCTGCTCGGGCAGAGCTAATACTGCTGCTCTGGCACAGCTAATACTGCTGCTCTGGCACAGCTAATACTGCTGCTCTAGCACAGCTAATACTGCTGCTCTGGCACAGCTAATACTGCTGCTCTAGCACAGCTAATACTGCTGCTCTAGCACAGCTAATACTGCTGCTCTGGCACAGCTAATACTGCTGCTCTGGTACAGCTAATACTGCTGCTCTGGTACAGCTAATACTGCTGCTCTGGCACAGCTAATACTGCTGCTCTGGCACAGCTAATACTGCTGCACTGGCACTGCTAATACTGCTGCTCTGGCACAGCTAATACTGCTGCTCTGGCACAGCTAATACTGCTGTGCTGGCACAGCTAATACTGCTGCTCTGGTACAGCTAATACTGCTGCTCTGGTACAGCTAATACTGCTGCTCTGGCACAGCTAATACTGCTGCTCTGGCACAGCTAATACTGCTGCTCTGGTACAGCTAATACTGCTGCTCTGGCACAGCTAATACTGCTGCACTGGCACTGCTAATACTGCTGCTCTGGCACAGCTAATACTGCTGCTCTGGCACAGCTAATACTGCTGCTCTGGCACAGCTAATACTGCTGCTCTAGCACAGCTAATACTGCTGCTCTGGTACAGCTAATACTGCTGCTCTGGCACAGCCAATACTGCTGCTCTGGCACAGCTAATACTGCTGCACTGGCACTGCTAATACTGCTGCTCTGGCACAGCTAATACTGCTGTTCTGGCACAGCTAATACTGCTGCACTGACACTGCTAATACTGCTGCTCTGGCACAGCTAATACTGCTGCTCTGGCACAGCTAATACTGCTGTGCTGGCACAGCTAATACTGCTATAATGGCACAGCTAATACTGCTGCAATGGCACAGTTAAAACTGCTGTAATGGCACAGCTAATACTGCTATAATGGCACAGCTAATACTGCTGCTCTAGCACAGCTAATACTGCTGCTCTAGCACAGCTAATACTGCTGCTCTGGCACAGCTAATACTGCTGCTCTGGCACAGCTAGTACTGCTGCTCTGGCTCAGCTAATACTGCTGCACTGACACAGCTAATACTGCTGCTCTGGCACAGCTAATACTGCTGCTCTGGCACAGCTAGTACTGCTGCTCTGGCTCAGCTAATACTGCTGCTCTAGCACAGCTAATACTGCTGCTCTAGCACAGCTAATACTGCTGCTCTGGCACAGCTAATACTGCTGCTCTGGCACAGCTAGTACTGCTGCTCTGGCTCAGCTAATACTGCTGCTCTAGCGCAGCTAATACTGCTGTGCTGGCACAGCTAATACTGCTGCTCTGGCACAGCTAGTACTGCTGCACTGGCACAGCTAATACTGCTGCACTAGCACAGCTAATACTGCTGCTCTAGCACAGCTAATACTGCTGCACTAGCAGTTGTACGCACTAAAAGACAGCAGAAGATAGACCGTGTGGAAACATTGCTGTCAATCATTGTGCTTAATAAGTGGCAATGGATGTCGATTTCTGGGGAGGGGCATTGTGATAACTGACTGACTAGAAGACTCTATCGACATCTTGCTGTTGGATGACTGAATTTAAGGCAAGAAAACTGCCCTAGATAAACTGGTGTAAACCCTAAGCATAAGTAAAGAATCACAACCATGAGCTAATATCCTTTTGGCTATGTAGACATTGCAGAGTTAATAACACTGTTTGTTTTCTCCTAGAACATTGTGCATTTTCTAAATTAAGCACATTACCGTTTACATGCTCAACCTGTTCTATTTCAGAGTGAGGACTCTAAATGAACAATATGAAGCAATGGACAGACGCCAGCGGATTTTGGTCTATACGCATTACATACAAGTCTTCCTGTCTCAGACTGACACTGAAGGTGCTGGATTTGTTCCGTTCATAAATTAGTTTTCCATATGTTAATATTATGTATTTGGCTAATACTAATACAGTGTTTTTTACATTAAATAAGTTAAACGGAATAAATACAATACATGGGGCTGCTGGGCAGCTCATCCGGTTATGGCACCATTCTCGACTGTGGCCAGTAACCAAGATCTGGCAGATTATTCCATAGATTTGGAGCCCTAGCCACAAATGCTGTTTTAAATTTGTGACTGGGATAGGCAGTGTAATAAGCTTTTGTTAAGACATGGAAGACATTATGATCCAACAGTATGGTCCAGTTGGTCCAAGATCATTAAACAAGCCTGTTAACATAAAACCAATTTAAAAAGTTACGAGTTTTCTATTCATTAATTGAATTATTGAGTTATGAGAATAATATGCTGCCACATGTATAACTGCCAGTGGTTGTGCCTTTTCCAGATCCAGGGTGTGTTGTCAGCTCAAATGGCAGTGTGCCGTGGCTTCAGAAGAACTTTGGAAAATTTGCTGGTTTTCTCAACTTCAGGGATATCCAAAGGCTCAATAGAAACTTCTCAGTGGTGGGTTAAAAGAGCGGTAAACACAGATGATAACACAGCTGATAACTGATAACTGATAACAGATGACAAATATAGTTGGGAAGAAGGAACAGAAATATCACTAATGAAGACGAACATCATGAATACGGAATGCTGTCATTTAGCATTAGACGCCTAAAGTATTTCTCCTCTGGGTCTGCAGGTGGAAGCTCTGCCACATCTGACCGTTAGGCAGTTGGCTGAAATCTCTGCTACTCCTGGACAGCTGGAAACCGCTCCAGACGTCAATAGACTAATGAGCCACGTGCCGGACGACCATTTGGGAATGTTCTTTGATGACTTTTCACCAGCCATCGAGGTATGAAATGCACACCTAAACTGGCCTTTGAGATTGTCCAAAAAATTACAGCTATTGCAAGGGTTGTGTGTACAGCGTTCTGCATAGTGCCCCATAGTGCCCCATAGTGAACCTCCTTTAGTTTGAGTAAGCAACTACAAGTGCTGAAAACTTTTAAGAACATCCACAGAATTTCCAGCTTAGCCTGAAGCCCTTTACTCTCACCCACCAAATGGACAAGACCGTTGGCCAGCTGCTTAGTGATCCCGTCACATCTCACAACTGAAGGGCCTATTTCTGAAAAAGCAACACTGGTCTCCGGAAACACTCAGACAGCCTCTCCAAAAGACCTGTCCCTCAGGAGGTTGCTGGAGAACCATGGTGTTACCATGGTGATGAGGGCTGATGCTCTGTCCCCTTCAGGGCCGGTCGTTCCCAGTGGAGGTGCGCTCCGCGATGCTGCAGCAGGTGCTGGACAGGGCCAACCTCTCCGACCCCTCAGTCAATGACACGGAAGCCCAGGTGTGGCTGCAGCGTCGGCTCCGCCCCCTTCTGGCGAACATGCAGATGGAGCACGTGGGCCCTTTCTTCAGCATCGTCAGGGACAGGGACTGCAACATCAGCCAGGAAGCGTAAGGACACCTCTATTCCTCTTGCGCTCACAGCCACTAAAATCCTTTACGGACATTTAATTAATTCAGCTGAGAGGATAATCAAAGCTGGCCATTTGAAGGTAGATTTTTTTTATCCTTGTGACTTACATATCAAAGAGCAGTGAACAAGGGTTCAAATGGAAACGTGAAATTCTAAAAAGAAAGGACAACTAACTTTTTTTTAAAAGTTACTTTATTAGAGTATGCACAGCACAACCTTTATTTTCTTTTGCCATATGCATCCCCAGAACTCTGCAGGAGTGCTCATACTTTTTTAAAGTACCAGGAAAGTCCCATTGAGATTAAATCTCTTTTACAAGGGTGTCCTGGCCAAGCGGCAGGAAGCAATACAATAAGTAGAACAATACAAGACAGCATTCAAACAATAGGGTAAATGAGAAAACTAAATAAATACATAAAGATAATGGCACTTAGAATTAGAAACATGCACATTCCTCAGTTACAGTCTTATGAATCAAGTCTTTGAATTCAGCCAAAGTAATAGGACTATCCACCTTTAGTGTTTTTGTAGCATGTTCGATTATAAGTAAATGCCAATTTTCCGAATTCAGAGAAAGAGCGAAGTACTTTAAAAAGAATTATAGAATTTGAACACAGATTGTTGTAACTACAAACCCCAATTCCAAAAAAGGGTTAATGGTTGTTTTTCCTGACTCATTTTTCTATTGAACTCAATGGAAAAATAAGACGTAAAAACAACCCTTCAAGTGATCCATCCATATCTACTGCATATCTGGCAGCAGAGTGATGGTTTGAGGCTTGTTTGATACCGCAGACCCTTGATGAACCCATTTCGCCAACCATGGATTCCATACTATTTCCGTGTAATTTACAGCTTTATTTAGTCCCACCCCCCAATTCCCATAGAGATCCATTCAAATGCAGAGAGGTTATAGTATCGCTTGTAAGCGTACCTGAAAATAAGATATCAAGAGTTTTTTTATATCTTTTTATACCCAGTCATATTAGCATCACCTGTTTACCTGTGGAATGTTCCAAACTTTTTTTTTTTCCCCCCTGTGCCAACCTTTTTGGAACGTGTTGCAGGTGTCAAATTCGGAATTAGCATATATTTACTAAAATCAAAAAGTTGATAAGGTAAAACATTGTTCTGTTTTCAATTAAATATATGTAAAATAATTTACAAATCACTGCTCTCTGCTTTTATGTGCATTTTACATATTGTCCAAACTTTTTTTTGGAATTGGGGTTTGTACTATTAATCCCTATCAAATGAGATGAAAGATAAGACGGAAGTTTACCTAAAATAGCTTTGTAAATGAAGACATACCAATGACACAATCAACGATTCTATAGAGAAGGTAGACCTACACTCTGTTAAAGAAAGCAGTGATGGGTAAGTGACCTAGCATTTGTAATAAACCATAGAGCACCATGATACACTGAGTCCAGGGCATGTAAAACAGAGGATGAGGCATGCATATAAATTACATCACAATAATCAATCATTGGTTTGGCTTCAGAGGAAAAACAAGATTTATTACGAAAATAAAAACCTAGCTTTAATCTGAGCTTTTTTTACAAGTTTGTCAACATGATCTCTAAAACAAAGTATAAGAGCTGACATGGTCAGTGTATTTTCCATTTAAGAAAGCAATGCTTGGAACAGTAGGAGTCTTCAGAGTAAAAATCATAAATTTGGTTTTATCTAAGTTTAAAGTAGTTTCAGTTGACAAAAAGCAACTTTTATGGAATAAAAAAAGTGTTGTATTGCCTGATTCACTGTGGCAGCAGTGGTGTACAAAACTGTATCATCAGCATATAGATACATTTTTGTATTAGAATTTTGTACCACAGGGTCAATACAATATGGACTAAGAATGGATCCTTGAGGTACCCCATTTAAAACTTCTAAGCAGCTTGACTTCTGACCATCAACGAATACACATTGGGAACGATTAGACAGATCATTTTTTAACCAGCAAATTGCATTGGAGCCAACACCGATGGTCTGTCATTTTTTTAATCAGGAGGTTGTGGTAAACTTTGTCAAAAGCTTTGGAAATGTCAATGAATAAGGAGGCACAGTGCTTTTTATGGTCAAGAGCATAGATAATGTAATTTACCAATAACATAGCAGCAGAGGTCATGCTGTGGCCTGGTCTAAAACCTGATTGTACTCGACTTAAAAGGCCATTATATTTTAAAATGTTTTAAGTCTATCATTTATCTTTGACTCTTCTTATCTTAGCAAGACAAGAGAGCTTTGATATGGAACGATTATTTTGGTTAGAAGCCCCCCCCTTTAAGGGAGGAAGAATGTGAGCTGATCTTAGGAATAGCGCCAGTTTAAAGAGAGAAATTTAAAATATAATAGGTTCTGCAATTAAGTCAGCCGACAGTTTCAAAAGACATGGGTCAAAATTATCTGGTCCAGCTGGTTTTTTTTGCTTTATGGACCTCAGTAAATTTTATAATGTTAAAATCAAACAAATTGCTGACCCCAGATTTGGAGGATGTAACAACATTGCACTGGAAAAGTGTGTATTTTTATATGTGAAACCATGTCAAATGAAGAACGAGAGGAAATAAAATGTATGTTGAATAAAATGATGAATTATACCAAATATATCATGAATAAAATTCACAGTTACGGAGGTTAGCATTCATCCACTCATAGTTCTCATGTGGTTTCTCTTTTAATGTGCTTCTCAGGGTGGAGCTGATGAGCGCTGTCCGCCCAACGTTAGGAAACGACACGGAACGCGAGGTCAACAGAAACATTCTGCGCTCACTCGAAGGTGCTCAACAAAATTTACACGCAAATTTATTTACACTTGCACCAAGGGTCACTGCAATCTAGCATCACTGCTTAGAGATGCAAGTTACTAGAAAAAGTGCCACAGAGGCATATGATGTGCAGTAATATGTACTCAGTAGAGCTGTGCTGTTTTTTGGTGGTCTTTGATAGTGCAGTAATATGTACTCAGTAGAGCTGTGCTGCTCTCTGGTGGTGTTTGATAGTGCAGTAATATGTACTCAGTAGAGCTGTGCTGCTCTCTGGTGGTGTTTGATAGTGCAGTAATATGTACTCAGTAGAGCTGTGCTGCTCTTTGGTGGTGTTTGATAGTGCAGTAATATGTACTCAGTAGAGCTGTGTTGTTCTTTGGTGGTGTTTGATAGTGCAGTAATATGTACTCAGTAGAGCTGTGTTGTTCTTTGGTGGTGTTTGATAGTACAGTAATATGTACTCAGTAGAGCTGTGCTGCTCTCTGGTGGTGTTTGATAGTGCAGTAATATGTACTCAGTAGAGCTGTGCTGCTCTCTGGTGGTGTTTGATAGTGCAGTAATATGTACTCAGTAGAGCTGTGTTGTTCTTTGGTGGTGTTTGATAGTACAGTAATATGTACTCAGTAGAGCTGTGCTGTTCTTTGGTGGTGTTTGATAGTGCAGTAATATGTACTCAGTAGAGCTGTGCTGCTCTCTGGTGGTGTTTGATAGTGCAGTAATATGTACTCAGTAGAGCTATGCTCCTCTCTGGTGGTGTTTGATAATGCAGTAATATGTACTCAGTAGAGCTGTGCTGCTCTCTGGTGGTGTTTGATAGTGCAGTAATATGTACTCAGTAGAGCTGTGCTGTTCTTTGGTGGTGTTTGATAGGTGCAGTAGCTAATCTGTGATCGGGTGCTTATCCGAAGGACTGATCAGTGACCTTTCCTTTCCCACAGAGCCTATGCCACTTCGTTGCTACAGAAACCAGAGTTTCTACCAGTTCCTGAAAAAATCCTTCCTTGACTTCCCTTCTCCCAAATTGTCCACCTTTGTTTCACTGATGCCACCAAACAGACAGCCAGAGGTAAGTACAGAAAGTAAAAAAGCTTTATGACCCCTCCATTACACTTCATCTGTTTCTCTCTCTTTAAAGATTTTTAATGGTCAGGATTTGGCTCCTCCCCTTTAATAGATTGTTTGTGTTCAGGATTTGGCTCCTCCTCTCTAATAGATTTTTATTGGTCAGGATTTGTCTCCTCGCCCTCAATTTTCATGTTGATTTTTCCCACTGCAGCTGATAAACTCCATTCCTCGCCGTGAGCTGGGCAGGCTGCTGAGGAGGCCGATGTTTGTAGATAACAGCACAGACCTGTGCACCGTCCTGCAGCAGTACCAACACACCCCCCAACTCCTGGAGCAGGTCAGCGCAGGCTGGCTCAACATGAGCATTTCATATTTTACACACATTATCAACAGAATTGGAAATCAAACCTCCAGTTGATATCAGGAAAACAAATTCTTTAAAATGTTATTTAAAACGTTTAATAACACTGTCACAAACTTTTCTGGCTCTTGAAGGTGGATCTGAACGTACCTAAGGGTTATGGATTAGGTCCTAAGGTTAGCGTGCCGTTTTTCCCCCACAGGAGAAGTTTCCGGAACACGTGATGTCACAGATCTTGCCCTGTGTGTGGCCCCTGGCCCTCACGAGTGACAACGAGACCGAGGTGTACCGACAGTTTGATCGTCTTCGCAATTACCTGAGATTCCTCAACAAGGACCTCATCAGCTCAAGTGACACGCTGAACGCGTCATGTGTAGCCTTCAGGAAACTGTAAGCATTAAAAGCAGGTGGAACAGCGTCCTCTCACCCAGCTGTGTTCAGGCATTCCTCCGCTTTTTGCTCCCATTCTACCAAGATGAAACATTCGCATCAATAATATAAACAATCATAATAGTAATAATAATAATAGTAGTAATAATAATAATAATAATGGATGCTTTAAAGAGCTTCTTGGGCTGATTATGTACACTTATTTAACATGTATATCCCATTGAAATATCAGGTCAGTCAAACAGTTTTTTTCACGTAAACGTTTTTGAAAGGGATTCCCATGGAAAGACTGCCACCCCAGTTAGTGAGGGGGTCTTTCGTTGAGGATCTAAGAGAGTGTGGTGGGGTTTATGCTCTTAATAGGTCAGAAATGTGGGGATGGATCAACCTTGTCTTAAAAGTGACGGATACATTTTTTTAATCAGTTCTAAAAGAAACTGGAAGGCAGCGTAGTGAGGCCAGAATGGGTGTTATATTAGATCTCTTATTTATTCTGGTGGGGAGCCCAGCAGCTGAATTTTAAAAAAATCTAATTGCAAAAATGTTTTTAAACTAAAAGGAATAGCTGATAACCTCAAGTCTAAATGCAGCGTTTCATTTTTATTTTGTAGTATATTTGTATTGGGAAGCAACTACGACTTTAACAGCACAGACTTCAGAGAAGATGATGTGTATGACACCATTAAAAACTACCTCAGCACAGGTGAGTCCCAATGCTTGCCTTCAAGTAACCATGTACACATGACTGTATTCTAAAGCAAAAGATGTTTTTTTCACACATAGATTTTTTGTTAATACTGTATTTTAAGGATTTTTATATTTTATAATACAGTATTTCATAGGTATAAAATGAAAAATGTATTGACCACTGTGTGTACACTTCATTTTGTTCTCAATAAAGATGGACCTCCAAAGTGCTACAGCCCCACTGACCCAACCCTGAACTCTACGGCTTGGTTTGTCAACTACTTTTTCAATTTCGTTAAATTCACCACCTTGGATGACCTCAATACATTTGGTTCAGAAGAAACGGTAAGTTTTTTATTCTAACCTTTCTAATTGCTTTTTCGGCAATTACCACTTTTGGAAAATATTTAGCTTAGAAATGTTACTTTTAGGAGCAGTGAATACTTAATACTTTTACATACACAAACCATGAATTTATTCAGCCTAATTGGACTGTTTTTTTATCCTTAACACTGAGTTACAGAGTTTAAGAGACAGTTTGCACTGAGAGAGTTTGTGAGTTTAAGAGATAGTTTGCACTGGGAGTTAGTGAGTTTAAGAGATAGTTTGCACTGGGAGTTAGTGAGTTTAAGAGAGAGTTTGAGAGTTACAGCTTTAGCTGGACATGTCTCACCAGAGCCAAGTTCCTTCTTTTTGATGGGAGGGTATCAGCAAAGCATATAGGGCCTGATTTACTAAGACCTTTAGCATGTGCAAGACCTTTTAAAACACGCAAAACTAATAGCATATCTAAGGATTGGTGCAAAACAAATATCATGACCAATCATTGGTCACGTTATTGGTTTTGCTTGTGCTTAAAATGTTTTGAACATGCTAAAATCTTAGCAAATGAGGCCCATAATGCACAATGTATGGTCGAGCATTGTACAGTTAGATTGAACAGACCCCTTACACTGATGACATGCATTGAAAAAGGTGTATTTCAGTAATAGATGATTACTGAATACATTAAATCATATTGTGTGTGTGTTACTTTCAGCTTCAGGTCTTTTCTGTCAATCCACAAAACATTGCGCTCTTCAGTCAACCTGGCATCCCTGATGATGTCATCTCCCGCTACACCGAGCTCATCTACCTTCAAGACCCACAGTTTAGTTCCACGCGGTAAGCCTGTCACGTAAACCACACTGTGGTCCCTACAGCAACACTGTACATGGTCACTATTAGGCATGTGCTGATATAAAAATGTCATAGTACGATTATCTTGGCTCACCTTTCCATGAGCCTATACAATGTTCTCAATAATTATTGAATTAGTCTATTAAAAAGAATTAGTCTATTTTTTTAGTCTATTAAAAAAACTATTAAAACGTACTTCAATTACTTAAAAATAGAAATTCTACCAATCAGAAAACATAATTTCTAAAACATTAGGTAAAAATGTGTGACAGAACAAGGTGGTTTGGACCCAAAATGCACGACGTGGAATATAATAAATAACCCGCAAGGGTCTTTATTAATAGGAGTGTTCAAGTTCGTAATCAATATCCAAGCAATGGTCATACACAGGAAATCCACAATGAAAGCACAGGTACCGAATCGAGAAGGCAGTCTCATAAATGGTGTCACAGGCAATGGTCGAAATCCAGGGAAAGCTGTCAGCGAGGGCAAAGGTACAGACAAACGGCAGGCAGGCTCACAGTCAATGTCCGGGCGTGGGTCAGAACCGAAGTTCTACCGCGGAGCAGAAGTACCGTAGACAGCAGGCGATTCTCATAGGTCAGGCAGGCAGTAGTAAAAAAATACACAGGCAGGCAGTAAACAGTAGTCAGGGTACAGGCGTGGGTAATAACAGGAATCAGGCTTGGAAATAAACTCTCAAAAATGCAAGACAAGTCAAGGCAACTAGTGATGTAATGTGAATTTTAAAAAACCGAATACATTAATCAAATTTACATTACAATGTAAAATAAATACAATAAATTGAAGTGTATCATTCATTTGAGACTCTAAAATGGAATCTAAGCCATAATATATAGTAATTTCTGGAATTCTGCATCATCCTTGGCGGTTGCAATGCTGATATCAGTCAATGGGCCTCATTCATGAAAAGTGCGTACAATCAGATTTGATTGCTAACTGTGCTTATGAACATTTCCACAAACATTTCGGCATTTCCAATTTATTTCTTATTTGAATTTGTTTTTTGGTACAATAAAATCTATGTGTGTTTGGAAACATGCGTAAAGGCATATGCAGATGTTTATATTCAGAATGCTTTTTTATTTATACAGATCAAGTAGGTACAAACATCATATTAACAACAAAATGTTTATCAACACAAGCATTATATTAATATTATAATATAATAATATTAAATCGACTAAATTAACTAACCTATCACTCAAACCTTTCAGTAGGCTTTATTTTATCTCAATTTTAGAAACAGTACGTAAAATGCACATAAAAACGATTTGTAAATTCTCTTTTACTTATATTACTTATATATTAAATTTTTTACTTTATAAACTTTTGTAAATATACTCTAATTCCAAATTTGATGCCTGCAACACGTCCCCAAAAGTTGGATCAGGGGCAAAAAAAAGACTGGGAAGTTCTAAAAACACCTGTTTGGAACATTCCACAGGTAAACAGGTGATGCTATCATGACGGGTATAAAAGGATATCAAAAAACTTTTGATATCTTATTTTCAGGTACTCTTACAAGCGATACTATAACCTCTCTGCATTTGAATGGATCTCTATGGGAATTGGGGGGTGGGACTAGATTAAGCTGTAAATTACATGGGAATAGTATGGAACCCATGGTTGGCTGAATGGCTGTCAGTCATCAAGGGTCTGAGGTATCAAATGAGCCTCAAACCATTACTCTGCTGCCAGATATGCATGATGAATAGATCACTTCAAGTGTTGTTTCACCTGACTAATTTTTCAATAGGAAAATGAGTCAGGAGAAACAACCTGTAAAGTGAGCCATCCATATGTACTGCATATCTGGCAGTAGAGTGATGGTTTGAAACTTGTTTGATACCGCAGACCCTTGATGACTTACAGCCATTTAGCCAACCATGAGCTCCATACTGTTCCCATGTAATTTAGCTTAATCTAGTCCCCGGTGTATGAGGGAAAATGTGTCTAATGTGAAAAGGCAGGGATCTCTCTCTCCACTTTAACGCTGGTTTCCATGGCTACAGACTTCCACCTGGATTCCAGTGCTCTGTACCCGGTGAGGCCTTTTCCAATCTGAATGAAAGTCAGACTCTGCTTGTTCTCAGCACCCTAAAGCAGACCTGCACTGATGTGGACCCTCAGGTGAGCTCTATGCTAAAACAGGGGTGCGCATTGAGACTCGGCGGCAAATGCCTGCTCTTATTTATTTCATTAGCACAACATTTTTAGTGATCTTATATTTTAGATGCATAAATTCACAAATGACAGCTGATTACTCTCCTCATGGCTCCGTATAAAGCAGGTTTTGTGATCTGCTCCTCAAGTGAACTAGTATTGGGCACATGCTTCTAATTTTCTAACTGGGCCAGGATAATTTGTGGAAACATAAATCTGTACACATTCTTTAAATAAGCTTTTGTTTTCCATTTTAAAAGAAATTGTTATTTGCCACACCTCTGAATAATGTCCAAACTTATTTTGTCAAATTTATGAATGGTTATCATCATCCTTTGCCAACATCCATTCTTGGTACTGTTACATGATATTTTCCATGTTGTTTATCTCAATAACTTGTGAGTGACAGATTGATGGACAAGTGAATTGACTGGTTGATTTGTTGGTTGATTGGCTTTCTGATTGGCTTGAGTTGATTGGTTGCATGATAGGTGGATTTGTTGAGTAGTTGTCTCATTGAATAATTTGTTAGTTTGTTATGTCATTGGTTGCTTGTTATGTGGATTTGTTGATTAGTTGGTTGATCGTTTCAGATTTCTGTATCACTGGCTGGAAACTTTAAAACCCTCGGTCCAGCAACGATCACAGCCCTGGGAGACGAGGTCACAGGTTTGAGCCTCACACAGATCACAGCAGCTCCACCGAACGTCATCATGGGGTCCCTTCAAAGACTGGGCAGCGTTCCAGGCTGGAACAGGGCTCAGACCATTCACATTGTACTAGTGCTCTTTGCAGGAAACTTCAAGGTCCGTTTCTACGTATCGCATCCTGGTTGTACAACAGCAACATCATTTATGAATTTAACATGAGGGCACATGCATGGGACCAATTTTTATGGGGAAATGAGTAAAATAGGCAAACTAGATAAAAACGTATTAAAAGATTAAAAGAAAAACATTTTAAAAATGCTAATTATTGAAAAGCAATGTCTCTGCTCATTTACAATGATGAGACATGAAATTAAAATCCAAGTATGTGTGTACACACACACACACACACACAAACAAGCACAAACACACACAATGTTTGGTTAACCCAAACTTGTGCGCTTCATTTTGAATTACTTAAATCATTACAATAATCCTATAAAATGGTAAGGAAATGGCAAATGTTGTACGTCAAGATTTTTACAACTAAGATGAATATGTGTTTTTTGTCACAAAGTACAATAAACGTCATTTATGTCAGTGCATTTGCAATTTACAGAATTTCATTTGCTTCTTTATTCAAAAGCATGCTTTCCTTCCACAGTTTAATGATCAGAAAAATCTGGAAAACCTGGGGACTATAATAAGCGGTGTTCCTTCTACAACCATTTCCGAAATCTCCCCCGCTATAGCTCAGCAAACGGCTTCCAATCCAGTTTTCGTTACCAACCTTCTGAGTGCTCCAGTAGTTGTACAGCAGACATTCGTCACCCAGGTACCCAAAGGATGTGTAACATCAACTTTTAATCACTTCACAATTTGTTTTATATTGGCTGATACATTAGTAAATTTAGTAAGTAAATATATTTTATTTATAAAGCATGTTTAAAAACAACTGACCAAAGTGTATGGACAACTTGAAAATGTATATAAAGATCTTATGTTTTTGAATGGTGTTGTTCGGTGTATAAAAGCAAGCTGTATACGAAAATGGCGCCTCTAGCAGAATGGCGAGTTTGGGATCAGGTGGCGAGATTAGGCGCAGCTACACTACATACAGTGCCCTCCACTGTTATTGGCACCCCTGGTAGAGATGAGTAAAAAGGGTTATAAAAAATTCACTGTTTGGTGAATTAGCTTAATTTTGAAAAAATTTGAAAAATTCAACCTTTAATTGACGTAAATTTATTATAAGAAAAAAAAAATCCCTCATCAAAAAATTATTATTTTTAACAAAACCACATGTGCCATAACTATTGGCACCCCTGCATTTATGTATAGAATAAAGTAATAATTTTTCATATTTGGTCACATATCCTTTGCATGCCATGACTTGCTGATGTCTGTGACCCAACAACATCAAAAAAAACTCTTGATATTTTATTTTATGGTACTCTTACAAGCAATACTATAACGTCTCTGCATTTGAATAGATCTCAATGGAAATTGGGGGGTGGGTCTAGATTTAGCTGTAAATTATGCTGGAACAGTATGGAATACATGGTTGGTAAAATGGCTGTAAGTCATCAAGTGTCTGAGGTATCAAACGAGCCTCAAACCATCACTCTGCTGCCAGATATGCAGTAGTTATGGATGGATCACTTTAAGGGTTGTTTATCCTGACAAATTTTCCTATTGAACTCTATGGAAAAATAAGGAGAATAAACCTTTCAAGTTATCCATCCATATCTACTGTATCTCTGGCAGCAGAGTGATGGTTTAAGGCTTGTTTGATACGTCAGACATTTGATGACTTAGAGCCAATTGGAAAATAGTCAGGAGAAACAACGCTTAAAGTGATCTATCCATATCTACTGCATATCTGGCAGCAGAGTAATAGTTTGAGGCTAGTTTGATAACTTACATTTAGTCAACCATGTGTTCCATACTATTCCCGTGTAATGTACAGTTTAATCTAGTCCCACCTCCCAATTCCCATAGAGATCCAATTAAATGCAGAGAGATTATAGTATCGCTTGTAAGAGTACCTGAAAACAAGATATCAGGAGTCTTTTGTTGTTGTTGGGTCACAGACATCAGGAAGTCATGACATGCAAATAATATGCAACCAAATATTAAATATTATAACTTTATTAAAGTTTATGTTAATTTGTCTAATTACTTTTGGTCCCCTAAAATGGGGGGACTATGTATAAAAATAGCTACAATTGCTACACTGTTCACCCGATATGGACTAAAAACCCTCAAATTAAAGCTGAAAGTCTGCACTTTAACCTCATAGTTACTGTTCCATTTCAAATCCAATGTGTTGGAGTACACAACCAAAACAACAAACATTGTGTCACTGTCCAAATATTTATGGACCTGACTGTATATACAAACACATACAAGACAACATTTTTTAAAGAATATAATTTTACTGTTAAATATTTTAAGAAAACATATGTATATATGTATGTATGTGAGAGAGAATATACAATGGGGGAAATAAGTATTGGACACGTCAACAATTTTATTATCAAACATATTTCCAATGTAGCTATTCACATGAGATTTTTACCAGACATTGGTATTAACTCAATAAAACTACACAGCTAAAGAAATTGTAACATTCCAATTCTTTAAAAAAGTTATGTGCAATAAAGTGAAATGACACAGGAAAAAAGTATTGAACACGCTAAATTAAATGTGGTAGAAAAGCCATATTTTTTATATTTGGTTGCATATCCTTTGCATGCCATGACTTTATGATGTCTGTGACCCAACAACATCAAAAGGCTTTTGATATCTTATTTGCTGGTACTCTTACAAGCGATACTATAACAGCTCTGCATTTGAATGGATCTCTATGGGAATTGGGGGGTGAGACAAGATTTAGCTGTAAATTACACTGGAACAATATAGAACACATGGTTGGCTAAGTGGCTCTAAGTCATCAAGGGTCTGATATATTAAACACGCCTTTAACCATCACTCTGCTGCCAGAAATACAGTAGATATGGAAGGATCACTTTAAGGGTTGTTTCTCCTGACAGATTTTCCTATTGAACTCTATGGAAAAATAAGTCAGGAGAAGAAACCCTTCAAGTTATCCATCCATATCGACTGTATTTCTGGCAGCAGAGTGATGGTTAAAGGCTTGTTTAATACATCAGACCCTTGATGACTTAGAGCCACTTAGCCAACCATGTGTTCTATACTGTTCCAGTGTAATTTACAGCTAAATCTTGTCTCACCCCCCAATTCCCATAGAGATCCATTCAAATGCAGAGCTGTTATAGTATCGCTTGTAAGAGTACCAGCAAATAAGATATCAAGAGCCTTTTGATGTTGTTGGGTCACAGACATCATAAAGTCATGGCATGCAAAGGATATGCAACCAAATGTAAAAATATGGCTTTTCTACCACATTTAATTTAGCGTGTTCAATACTTTTTTCCTGTGTCATTTCACTTTATTGCACATAACTTTTTTTAAGAATTGGAACGTTACAATTTCTTTAGCTGTGTAGTTTTATTGAGTTAATACCAATGTCTGGTCAAAATCTCATGTGAATAGCTACATTGGAAATATGTTTGATAATAAAATAGTTGACGTGTCCAATACTTATTTCCCCCATTGTATGTATGTGAAAGTGAGAATATATGCATGTGAGAGAGATAATGTGAGAATATATGTATGTGAGTGAGAATATATGTATGTAAAAGTGAGAATATATGTATGTGAGAGTGAGAATATATGTATGTGAGAGTGAGAATATATGTATGTGAAAGAGAAAATATATGTTTGTGAAAGTGAGAATATATGTATGTGAGAGAGATAATATGAGAATATATGTATGTGAAAGTGAGAATGTATGTATTTGAGAGATCCAAAATGTATTATGGCCCCTCATAGGAAAAGGTGCATTTTAAGTCTTGATTTTAAAAGAGAGATGGAAGGGGCACACTTGACGTTAAGTGGTAGGCTGTTCCACGGCCTTGGAGGAATGACCGCCACCCTTGAGCTCAGTCACCCTTGAGTTTTAACCGGGACCGTGGAACAGCCATTGGGCCTCATTCACTAACACTGTTCCCTCTTTCCCGTTATTTCTTCTGCCTTCTAAAGATTATAAAAGTGGATTCTGCACCCCAAGAACTGATAAACAACGTCCCTGATAGTTTAGCCACGAATATCCCCAGAAATCTGCTGATCTTCCCAACATCCGTGGATTCAGCTGTAGTGCAGAAACTTAATCAGAAAAAATGGAAACCCAAACAGGTACAGCAGCATGATTCTATTACATTTGAACCTATCTCAGTCTGTCCTGATTCTGAGGGAAAATGCATTATTTATACCTTTTAATGCTTGAAATCCTGACTAAGACTCTCCCATTCCTGAGCGCTGCTAGAGCCAACTGTGTATCATTGTGTGGGGTTCATCACTGCCATACCAGACTGTGGGGCCCATCCACACACTGGAACAGTGCCTTAATAGATACCAGACCATGGGGCCCATCCACACACTGGAACAGTGCCTTAACAGGATGAGCCTTCCAGCAATCCCCACCCACTCTATGGGAAAGATATTTTGGGACTATTGCCCTGTTGTGGAACTGGTCTGGCAAAATTAACTCTTTCTAAATATCTTTGATTTTTATTCGATTTAATTATCAAGTGACTAAACTGCTAAGTGCACTTAACTCACTTTACAAAGAAGTTGATCTTAATGGATTCTTTATGTTTGTGAAATGTATTTGCAGGCGGCTCTGTTTTTCGATACGGTTGCTGAAGGAATGGATGATGCTGACGAGTAAGTAGTAATATATGTGAATAGGGGCCATTTTCTATCGCGTCCATTCGCGTTTCCACTCTTTCTGACAGTAAAAGTGTAAGCAGAGACTGCAGGCCCTTCACCCTTTGACTCAACGTGGACTTTGTGTGGTGTAATGTAGGCACTGAATACCTTTGCAACAGGCAGGTAACAGACAGACAAGACAGACAGACAGACAGATAATGTGAGCCAATTTTAATGTGAGCCATGGGAAACCCTGAAAAATGTCAGACTGAATAACCCTGAAGTTCTTGTTCATTCACAAATGTAAGTTGGAGGGGTCTCATTATTTTCATCAACAGAATCTGAGACATTTACAACTTACATGGCTTTTGTATCTCCATGGTACACCATGTAGCATGCTCACTTAGGCCATTACAGATCCATTAATAATGGGAATGTAACATGCTTATGTGGGACATTACAGAACCATTAATAATGGGGATGTAACATGCTTATGTGGGACATTACAGATCCATTAATAATGGGGATGTAACATGATTATGTGGGACATGACAGAACCATTGATAATGGGGATGTAACATGCTCACATGGGCCATTACAGGTCCATTAATAATGGGGATGTAACATGCTTATGTGGGACATTACAGATACATTAATAATGAGATTGAACATGATTATGTGGGATATTACAGAACCATTAATAATGGGGATGTAACATGCTCACTTAGGCCATTACAGATCCATTAATAATGGGGATGTAACATGCTTATGTGGGACATTACAGAACCATTAATAATGGGGATGTAACATGATTATGTGGTACATTACAGATCCAGTAATAATGGGGATGTAACATGCCAACATGGGTCATTACAGAGACATTGGTAATGGAGATGTATATACTTTAAAACAAGGTTTTAAATTGCTCCAGTATGTTGTAATTAGACATACTGTGGCAAATAACTAATTAAGACAACCAATTTTGTGTGTGTGTCTGTATGTATGTATGTACAGTGCCGTGAAAAACTATTTGCCCCTGTCTGATTTTCTGCATTTTTGCATATTTGTTACTCTAAATGTTATCAGATCTTCAACCCAAGCCTAATAATACATAAAAGGGACCCTGAGTGAACAAAGAACACAACATCGTTATACACATTTCATATATTTATTAAAGAAAGGTATGCAACACCTAATGCCCCTGTGTGAAAAAGTAAAGTGCTCCCTTAGACTCAATAACCAGTTATGCTACCTTTAGCAGCAAAAACTGCATACAAATGCTTCCTGTAGTTATTGATTAATGAACTTTGGCCCACTCCTCCTTGCAGAACTGCTTCAGCTCAGTGATATTTGTAGGTTTTCGAGCATTAATTGTGCGTTTCCGGTCCTGCCGCAACATCTCAATGGGTTTTAGGTCTGGACTTTGACTAGGCCAATCCAAAACTCTAAATTTCTTGTACCATTCACAAAGACTTGCTTGTATGTTTCGGGTCATTAGGCTTGTTTGAGATGAGCTAGGCCTGCACAGTTTTGACCACCGCCTTGCCAAGCCCATTGCATGATGGTTAGAATGTTGTCCGACTTGCTCTGGAAATCCGACTGCGCGAGCCGCGGAAATCTCACGGGAGCGAGGCACTCGTAGTTTTCAGGGCTAGGCGACACAGTTGCTCTCCACCGACGGCACAACTTCATGCATGATGGGAAACGACTTGCTCTGGTTTGAGCAAAGCGCCTATTGGCTCGGAAAAGCTGTCACCACCCACAAGAAAGTTATGAGACTTCTTTCTTATCCATCATTATTCCAAGATAAACTTCATGAACTGTCAGACAGACACCAAATGATTTTCATCAGAGTACTGACATTTACAATTGAACGCTTTAAAGATTCCTCATAAATGCTGTCTGAACGCGAACGCGATATCTGCCATTACGACACGAGGCGAGCAGGCTAGTCAACCAAGAAATGTCTGACTTTTTGACTCCTCCCCCGACTGTAATCGGCTACTCTCGCCTGTTTTCGAGGCGAACCGAAAGTAATCTCAAACAAGCCTATTGTCTTGCTGCATGACCCAGCTGAGCTTCAGCTTCTGCTTGTGGACAGATGGCCTGACATTCTCCTGTAGAATTCTCTGATACAGAGCAGACTTCATGGTCCCTTCAATGATGGAAAGCAGAGTATGTGAGCAGAGTGGAGTGGCAGAAATTTCCGTTCCCCGCTCAAAGCTTTCTGTAATCAATTCGCTCCGGGTTTTCTATTTACCGCTCACTAGTGAGAGAACTCGCTCGATGTTCGCTCCATAACAAAAAAACTAAAAGAAAATTTGCGCTCCATTTCCGCTCCATTGTAAAAGTCTTACAATATCTTTTTTAAAACATCTGTACCTTTAAGTTAAGAATATGAATGAGATTTTTTTATTTATTAAACACCAACAGTAGCCTCAGCCTATAGCCTATTTGTTGCACCATGCTGAAAACCGGAATTAAATAAATTATATTAACCTAATAAACGAAAAAAGAATGCATCCTTGTTTTTAAAAGAAAACACTAATATTAAAACATTTGAACATAGTTCTATGAAACAAATCGTGTCGGCTATTTAGTAATCGCTTTCTCTCTCAATAGGCTATATAGCTTTTTTTTTAGTCTGTGTGTTTTTTTTTCATTTTGTTCAATTCATTCACTATGGGAAAAAAAAATTCATAAAAAAAAGGCCCTACTACGCAGCCTATATCCATTTTAGTTAGTGATTTAGATTTTTAGATTCCAAACACAAATCCCATAGAGTAAAATAGATCCAACACACAACACACCTTTGTGTTGTGTCATTTTTTTTTTTTTTTTTAAATTTTTTTTTTTTTTTTTTCTTTTTTATTTGGCAAATTTTCCATGTCTTCTTGTCAGCTAACCTTAAGTGTATAACGATGTGGTGAATGCTGACGTTTTCTCGTCGGATGGAGCGATCTTGGAGCGAGAAAGAACACCAACGCTCCAACTTTCTAAAAAGCTGCTCCTCGCTCCAGGCAAAATCATGCAGCTTCGCTTCCACTCTGCACCGCTCACATACCCTGATGAAAATGCATCCAGGTCCTGAGGCAGCAAAGCATCCACAAGCAATCACACTACCACCACCATGCTTGACCGTCGGTATGAGGTTCTTACTGTGGAAGGCAGCGTTCGCTTTTTCGCCAGACATAACAGGGCCCATGTCCATATAACATTGTTTCCGGAACACTTGAGGATCATCCAGGTGCTTCTTGGCAAACTTGAGATGAGCATGTTCTTCTTTGTGAGCAATGGTTTCTCCCTTGCTACTCTGCCATGGATCCCATTTTTTCTCAGTGTCTTTCTGATAGTGGAGTCATGAACACTGATCTTAGCCAAGGAAAGAGAGGCCTGCAGATTCTTGGATGTTGTTCTAGGGTTCTTTGTGACTTCCTGGACAATTTTATGTCTTGATCTTGGAGAGATTTTGGCAGGACGGCCACTCCTGGGAAGATTCACTCCTGTCCATTTGGACAATATGGCTCTGACTGTAGTTCTGTGGAGCCCCAGAGCCTTAGAAATAGCTTTGTCACCCTTTCCAGACTGATAGGCATCAATATCTTTTTTCCGGAGGTCTTTAGGAATTTTTTTTGTTTGTGGCATGATGTGCCTGTACAACCTGTGTGCTGTCAAATTCACTCTGATGGTAAGGGCCAAATTTAGTCCGATTTATATTGGGCCTGGTCGTTACCAAAGCACTCAAACAGTTAACTCTAATTAACCCTTTAATTTGGTTGCATTATCTGGGGGGGCAATAACTTTTTCACACGTGAAGATTGCATGTTTGATTGCCTTGCACACCAAACAAAGGAAAAAACTTTTGTGTCAATTTTTCTGCCAGACACCCTCTATATACTACTACAACCCACAATAAAATCTGACCAAATACAATGTGAAAAATGTGGAGAGTGACACATTTTTGTCGTTTTGGCTCTGTACTCCAGCACATTGGATTTGTAATGAAACACTGAATAAAGGTTAAGGTTAAAGGGCAGACGGTCAGCTTTAATTTGAGAGTATTTACATCCATATCGGGTGATCCTTTTTATAGACAGTCCCATTTTAGGGGACCAAACGTAATTGGACAGATTAACATAATCTTACATTTTTTATTTATTCATTTAAAAAAATTTTTTTAAGTCTAGACATCATCAGACACTGGGTGTTTTCCCTGGTGATGCTCTGCCAGGCGTGTACTGCAGCCAACTTCAGTTCTTTTTTTTTGGGGAACTTTCTGGCTTCAGTCGTTGTCTTCATCAAGTGTACATGCATGTTTAATTGGATTCAGGCAGGGTGATTGATTTAGCCAGTGAAGAACTTTCCACTTTTTGTTCTAGAAAAACTCCTTAGTTGCATTTGCAGTATGTTTGGCCTCATTGTCCTGCTGCAAGGTGAAGTAACAGCCAATTAATTTTGAGGCATTTGGTTGGATCTGAGAAGATAAGATGTTTCTGTACACTTCAGAATTCATCCTGCTGCTGCTGCTGCTGTCAGCGGTCACATCATCAATAAAGTGAGCCGGTTCCAGTGGGATTCATACAAGCCCAAGCCATAACACCACCTCCACCAAGTTTCACAGATGAGGTGGAATGCTTTCGATCATGAGCAGTTCCTTTCATTCTCCACACTTTCCTCTTTCCATCACTTTGGTACAGGTTAATACTAATCTCATCTGTCCATAAAACTGTTCCATAACTCTACAGTTTGTACAGTACTTTTTTAGCAAACCCTAACTTGGCCGTTCTGTTCTTGAGGCTTATGGTTTGCATCTTATGCTGAACCCTCTGCAGCCATGCTGGTGTCCTCTTAGTCTTCGAAACATCTATGCCTACATCCTGGAGTGTTATTAATCCATTTGACAGTTGAAAAGGGGTTTGTCTTCACAATAGAAAGTATTTTTAGTCATCCACCACAGTGGTCATTTGCGGTCTACCAGGTTGTTTGCTATTGCTGAGCTCACTAGTGCATTCTTGCTCCTTAACAACATGCAAAACAGGTGATTTTGACAGACCCAATGTCTTGGCTATGTCTGCAATCAATTTATTCTGACTTTTAAGCCCTGTGATGGCCTGCTTTTCTGGCATTGACACTCTTTGTGTTGAGTGACAACAGAAACAGACTCCAAAGAAAATCCCATACCTAGAATCAACTATAGTCAGAGCTTTTTTTAGCTTTCTGCTGATGCAGCAACATGCAGCTGGCCAAGAAACAGCTGAGCAGCCTATTGTCCAATTCCTTTTGGTCCTCCAAAATGGGTGATCTGTGTATAAAAAGGGCTGCAATTCCTACATGGCTCACATGCTATGGATGTAAGTTTATAATATGTAATTAAGTTTATAATATTTAGAATAGAATTGTAGTAGAGCTGATTTACCCAGTTCACTGTGAACTGCATTCAGTGGTCATTACTAGGGATAGCTGCTACTGTATGGGAAGAATGTGCTTTCCTATCTGTTCTATAGTTACTTCGATGACCTTTCTGTATGCACTTACTGTATGTCGCTTTGGATAAAAGCGTCTGCTAAATGACTGTAATGTAATGTAATGTAAATACGCTTAAATTAAAGCTGACAGTCTGCGCTTTAACCTAAACCTCTTTATTCATTGTTTCATTTGAAATCCAATGTGGTGGAGTACATAGCCAAAACTACAGAAATGTTGTCCTACTTACGGACCGCATTGTATGTATGTATGTATGTATGGTATGTATGTATGTATGCATGCATGTATGTATGTATGTATGTATGTATGTTCTGTATGTTTATAACCATGTGAATTGATCATTTTTATTGTAGCATTTCAACCGATGTGCTCCAGGGATTCACATGCACAAGGACTCAGAATTTCAATAAAAGAAAAGTAAAAAATATCATCAGAGCCTGCAGGAGGAGAAAAAACCGAAGAAAGGTGATTCTGCAGGCACCCCAGGTAATGCCAAAATGCTGAAACCAATAATAAAAATAACAAATTCATACTGTGGCAAGATACATATTGAAGTATAACCTGTTATTTTCTGTTCCTCAGTTAACCTGCATGAACAATCAAATCAAGGATGAAAAGCCACAGAATTTCAGGGAATTACCTTCAGACATGCTGTTGTACTACGAGTGAGTCAACTTTCAAACCCTAACCTTAACCCAACCGTCTAACCCTAACCTTAACCCAACATTCTAACCCTAACCTTCACCTTCACTTTCTAACCTGAACCCAACTTTCTCAGCAGCATTTTTTGCTCTGATCTGAATGAAAGATTCACCTTCTGCATGTTCGTCTTCTGCATGTTTACTTTCTGCATGCTCACCTTCTGCATGTTCGCCTTCTGCATGCTCGCCTTCTGCATGCTCACCTTCTGCATGCTCGCCTTCTGCATGATCGCCTTCTGCATGTTCGCCTTCTGCATGCTCGCCTTCTGCATGATTGCCTTCTGCATGTTCGCCTTCTGCATGTTCGCCTTCTGCATGCTCGCCTTCTGCATGCTCGCCTTCTGCATGTTCGCCTTTTGCATGTTCGCCTTCTGCATGCTCGCCTTCTGCATGTTCGCCTTCTGCATGTTCACCTTCTGCATGCTTGCCTTCTGCATGCTCATCTTCTGCATGTTCACCTTCTGCATGTTCACCTTCTGCATGCTCATCTTCTACATGCTTTTCTTCTGCAAACTTGTCTTCTACATGCTCACCTTCTGCATGCTCACCTTCTGCATGTCCTTAAAGGTTTCTGTGCCCATGTGATTCTCTAGTTACTCCAACGTACAGCAGGCAACATGCAGGGCCTACTTCGTAGAGGTTGGACACGCAGACTTTGATGTCCTGTCTGGCCCTTTGAGTGGTAACAGAGCAACATTACTGAACAATGGTAAAAACTGCCTGGTGAGTAGCACTGATGCACAGTTATATTGCAATTATTTGTAAGATGGGCCCTATTACAATATTGTTTTTTAAGAAAAAAGATTATTCAGAATTGATTAAGTCCAGTGGTAGGTTCTTGGGAGGCCGGCATGTATGCACTATGCAGGGTTGCATGGTGCATGGCTCAGTCAGCTAATTAGGTGCACACATAAATTCCACTTCACTTGTAGGTTAGACCACAGACAATTTTTTTAAAAAATTAGGCACAAGTGTCAGAATCCAGGGCTGCAGAGTGTACAGGTTTTACTCCAATCCTGGAGGGGTCACTGTGTCTGCAGGTTGAACTCCAGTCCTGGAGGGGGCACTGTGTCTGCAGGTTGAACTCCAGTCCTGGAGGGTCACAATGTCTGCATGTCTAACTCCAGGCCTGGAGGGCCACATTGTTTGCAGGTTTAACTCCAGTCCTGGAGGGTGCACTGTGTCTGCAGGTTTAACTCCAGTCCTGAAGGGGCACTGTGTCTGCAGGTTTAACTCCAGTCCTGGAGAGCCACAGTGTCTGCAGGTTTAACTCCAGTCCTGGAGGGTGCACTGTGTCTGCAGGTTTAACTCCAGTCCTGAAGGGGCACTGTGTCTGCAGGTTTAACTCCAGTCCTGGAGAGCCACAGTGTCTGCTACTTTTCAGTGTGATTCAGCACCAGTGATTAATTAAAGTCACTGATTGGCTAAAGAGCCCACATATCTTGTTCAAGTTCTTAATTTGCTGATTGAAAGAAAACTACAAAAACCTGCAGAATGCCAAAAAGACATGGAGACTGACACTCTCGATAGAAGTGCTATAACACCATTATCAGCTTTATCAATTCTTATGAGCTGAGGAATACATTCTGACAAAATCACACATATGATTAGGATAATAATTAAGATCAGAAGGACATGAAATCCGGAACAGGTACAGCCCTCGTGCCCAATTATGACCTAAACAAGAGCCATAATAATAAATAAATCTACGAATAAGGTAAACATTTTTATTTATTCTAGGGCATAACGGGAACACACCTGAACAGCGAGAATGTGGAGATTCTGGGAAACATGTGTTGCACACTGGATGAGTCGTACATCACCGAATCTGACCCAATGATACTGGAGAAGCTTAAAAACTGCCAGGCTTTCTCAGACAAGCAGGTTTCTGCCATGGAAACCGTTCTCCTCAGTGGCACCCCCATCTACGGGTAAGTAAAGGACACTCTCACAGACGGACAGAACAGGACGGTAACGACAGAAATCCTTAGGAAATGCTCCCAAAAGACGCTGTGCAATCGCTTTTTACTTTTACCCATTACTTTTAAGACTCATTTATAAACTAAAAAAATAACAGAATCTGGTTCTGCTGTGATGTGTCTAGTCTCTAAACAGGAGAGGCTGTGTGTTCTGTAAAGGATACTCACTCACTGATTCGTCTGCCTGCCCGCCACACCCACAGTATCCAAATGACCTCCTGTAGGGGGCAGTATAATACATTTGTTGCTTTCAGGATTTACAATATACTTTTTTTTAAACTAATGGAATAAAATAGGCATAATATCATACACACCTTTCTCTTTTCTTCTTTGTATTATACAAAAAAAAAAAACTGTAGTTTTGTTACTACAATACTCAGAATTTTGTCAAAGTAGTGAAGAAAAGTTAACACTTACGTATTTATTCTTATTTATGCAATTTACAGTGCACTCCAAGCGTTTGGACAGAGACACATTTTTTGTTGTTCTGTACTCGAGAACATTGGATTTGAAATTGAACAGTGACTGTGAGGTTAAGGTGCAGACTTTCATCTTTAAATTGAGGGTGTGCACATCCATATCGGGTGAACCGTGTGGCAATTATAGCCACACATACAGAAGGGTAAGCCCATTTTTGGGGACCAAAAGTAATTGGACAAATTAACATAAACCTAAATGAAGTCATCATATTTAATATTTGGTTACATATGCTTTGCATGTCATGACTTCCTGATGTCTGTTACCCAACAACATGTTATTTTCAGGTACATTTATAAGCCATACTATAACCTCCCTGCATTTGAATGGATCTCTATGGGAATTGGGGGGGGGGTCTAGATTAAGCTGTAAATTACACACTGTAACAGTATGGATCACATGGTTGGCTAAATGGCTGTACGTCATCAAGGGTCTTAGGTTTCAAATGAGCCTCAAACCATCACTCAGCTGCCAGATATGCAGTAGATCTGGATGTATCACTATAAGGGCTGTCACTATCCAAACACTTTTGGAGTGCACTGGATTTAGCAGACACCGTGCACATTATTCAACATTTGAGTTTACACATCAGTGTAAATGACAATGTACTATTGAGCTATTGTACTGTGTTTTATATATAATATTTATATGTTAGTGGGCTAAAACAAATATAACATCAGAAAAACATAAAAACATATTATGAATTATAAAAATACTTTAAAATGTATGATAATTAATTGTACTGTACAATTTATACTGTAAGAAGCTGCCCATGGTTTGCATTTTGTGCTTTCAGAAATCCCTCACGATGGAACTTTAGAACTTTGAAAAGGCTCCATCCCCTCCCACTGAACTTTGGAAAGCCATTCTGGAGGCAGATCAAAAAGGTTTGTTTGTATTTGTATGTGTAGATGGCTGTATCATTAGATGATTTTCAAACAGCTTAAAGAAAGTGCTATTTCTGTACAAAAAGACTACAGAATACTCCACAGAGCAATTGCAATCTCAACAAAAAATATTTTCAACATACAAAAATGCCAAGTTACTCAGGCATAGAAAGCACTGTCTATAATTTAACTAGAAAACTCTAGGCCTGCCATTAAAAGTATTGATAGCAAAATGAGGCCTATTTACAACAAATAATACTTTACAACAAATAATAAATCTTAACTCAAATTAAACAAGCTCTATTCTATGTTACCCAATGTTTTCTAATTAATTTTTATGTAACTTAGTCTTGTATGTTTTCATTTTGCCATCTGAAGAGAATGTGGTCATTCAAACTTTATGTGTCATGTGAAAGTGTCAAATGGCAATAATTTATTGTAGAAATAATGTGCAATTCAGTGTTGCACTTAAATTTTTTAAAGATGACTGCGCTATATTTGATAAGGTACCACATGTTCGGAACATTCCACAGGTAAACAGGTGATGCTATCATGACTGGGTATAAAAGGATATCAGGTTCCTACCTAAAGGCTGCAGTACACTGAATGGCCAAGGGGAAAACCAAGGGGGAAATTTTTACTGAACCTAAAACCATCACTCTGCTGCCAGATATGCATTAGATATGGATGGATCACTTTAAGGATTGTTTCTCCTGACTAATTTTCCTATTGAACTCTATGGAAAAATAAGTCAGGAGAAAAAGTGATCCATCCATATTTACTGCATATCTGGCAGCAGAGTGATGATTTGAGGCTTGTTTGATACCGTAGACCCTTGATGACTTGCAGCCATTTAGCCAACCATGAGTTCCATACTAATTTACAGCTTAATCTAGTCCCACCCCCCAATTCCCATAAAGATCCATTAAAGATCCATTAAAATGCAGAGGTTATAGTATCGCTTGTAAAAGTACCTGAAAATAATATATCAAGAGTCTTTTGATATCCTTTTATACGCAGTCATGATAGCATCACCTGTTTACCTGTGGAATGTTCCAAACAGGTGTTTTTTTTAGCTTCCCAGTCTTTTTTTTTGCCCCTGTCCCAACTTTTTTGGCACGTATTGCAAGCATCAAATCGTTAAATATCTTTTCTTTGTACGGTTTTCAATTAAATATATGTAAAAGAGAATTTACAAATCACTGCTTTCTGCTTTTATGTGCATTTTACATACTGTCCCAACTTTTTTGGACTTGTAGATTGTTTGTAGATTGTGCTTTGTATGCATGAGTAACTTGGTATTTTTGTACTTTGAATTTTTTTTTTTTGAGAACATTTTTTTTGTTTTGTTACGAGTAACTGATGATGATAGTGTGCATACATTTATGAACCATAAGATAATTTGATCGAGAGAGAGAGATGCATACACATACACAAATGCACATACATTCTAGCTCAAAGAAACACATAGGCCTGGATTAAGTCAGTTTCCCTTTAATATTACCACTAATTAAACTGTTAGTCATATTTTTAAATGGATTACAGTAAGTTTGGAGCTTTATTGTGTGTATGTGTGAAGTCGTATCTGAATTCTGTGTGTTTACTTGAGGTCAGAAGGTTCATGTTAATGTTGCACCCTTCAGAGCAGCAAATGCTTCACTAATTTCATTCACTTATGAATTTTGAAATAGGAAGTTTGTATTTAATACTGTCACTGTGAGCAAGATGGTCCTTTTTTTTCTGGGAAACCTCTATTTTTTTCTTCGTCATTGCAGAGGGATACACGCAGGTACCTGAGATACATCCGGAAACAGAATAGACGAGAAAGAAGAAAGCTCAAAAAACTTTTCAAAGAACTTCAAAGAAGTCGTGAAAGATATGGACGAGCAACAGGTAGGTTGTAACAAAATTTAGTTGTTACTTTCATTTAAACTTCTTGGTAACGCACTCTGATGCACTTTTGTTGGTTGATATTCATCCTTATTAGCCGATAAAATAATAAGCTTCTGCTATTCATAACTCTGCCTGTCACGGCTCCTACACCCACTGAAATTTACAGAAGTATTTGGTCTACCCATGATTTCTCTCCTTCCATTACACAACGTATATACAAGCCCTTGACGGTTCACATGTTTTTGGTGGCATGTCTTTCTTCAGATCAGTGCATGGTCGGAAACATCACAGCGGTCACCATCAGCGACGGCGCTTTTCCCTTTGGCTACGACGCCAGACAGTTCGACCTCTGCCTGAGTATGAAAGTTGCCACGGACAATTTGGCAGCTCTGGCTCAAAAGGTGGACCAGGATGAATTCCAGACAATTGTTCTGAACAAATTACATCAGGTAATGCATCACCCTTCCTCTCTACATCAAACAGAGTCAGAGTAGAATGCATTAGCCTTCCCCTGTACATCAAACAGAGTCAGAGTAGAATGCGTCACCCTTCCTCTGTACATCAAACAGAGTCAGAGTAGAATGCGTCACCCTTCCTCTGTACATCAAACAGAGTCAGAGTAGAATGCGTCACCCTTCCTCTGTACATCAAACAGAGTCAGAGTAGAATGCACCATGCTTTCCCTGTATATCAAACAGTCAGAATAGAATGCGTCACCCTTCCCCTGTACATCAAACAGAGTCAGAGTAGAATGCGTCACCCTTCCTCTGTACATCAAACAGAGTCAGAGTAGAATGCATCACCCTTCCTCTGTACATCAAACAGAGTCAGAGTAGGATGCATTAGCCTTCCCCTGTACATCAAACAGAGTCAGAGTAGAATGCGTCACCCTTCCTCTGTACATCAAACAGAGTCAGAGTAGAATGAGTCACCCTTCCTCTGTACATCAAACCAAGTCAGAGTAGAATGCACCATGCTTCCCCTGTATATCAAACAGTCAGAATAGAATGCATTAGCCTTCCCCTGTACATCAAACAGAGTCAGAGTAGAATGCGTCACCCTTCCTCTGTACATCAAACAGAGTCAGAGTAGGATGCATTAGCCTTCCCCTGTACATCAAACAGAGTCAGAGTAGAATGCACCATGCTTCCCCTGTACATCAAACAGTCAGAGTAGAATGCGTCACCCTTCCTCTGTACATCAGAGTCAGAGTAGAATGCGTCACCCTTCCTCTGTACATCAAACAGAGTCAGAGTAGAATGCGTCACCCTTCCTCTGTACATCAAACCGAGTCAGAGTAGAATGCACCATGCTTTCCCTGTATATCAAACAGTCAGAATAGAATGCATTAGCCTTCCCCTGTACATCAAACAGAGTCAGAGTAGAATGCGTCACCCTTCCTCTGTACATCAAACAGTCAGAGTAGAATGCGTCACCCTTCCTCTGTACATCAAACAGAGTCAGAGTAGGATGCATTAGCCTTCCCCTGTACATCAAACAGTCAGAGTAGAATGCGTCACCCTTCCTCTGTACATCAAACAGAGTCAGAGTAGAATGCGTCACCCTTCCTCTGTACATCAAACAGAGTCAGAGTAGAATGCACCATGCTTTCCCTGTATATCAAACAGTCAGAATAGAATGCATTAGCCTTCCCCTGTACATCAAACAGAGTCAGAGTAGAATGCGTCACCCTTCCTCTGTACATCAAACAGTCAGAGTAGAATGCGTCACCCTTCCTCTGTACATCAAACAGAGTCAGAGTAGAATGCATTAGCCTTCCCCTGTACATCAAACAGTCAGAGTAGAATGCGTCACCCTTCCTCTGTACATCAAACAGAGTCAGAGTAGAATGCATCACCCTTCCTCTCTACATCAAACAGAGTCAGAGTAGGGATGTGTATAAGAAGCAGAAAAAGCAGTACCTATGGAGGTCAGCATCTGATTAGGTCAGTGCTGGGATAGGCTACAGCCCCTTCTTTCTTCGTGCTGCAACGAGGTAGCTAGCTTTTAAGGCACATTTGGACGGTGGCCGATAATTGAGTCGATAATTGTCCTTTTCAGTCAATCAAGTTTTTTTGGGAAATACTCCACTAACTATCCAACAAATCTATGGCGCTTGGTTTCAAGATTACTCTTGAATTGTGAAGGTTTAAGTGCCTCATTTGAGTTAGCCCTGGTCCCGCACGTTTTTGCAGTTTTATAGTTTGTTCTGTCTTTCTGTGTGAGCGACGTTCCTTATGTTTTCTGTGCTTGTGTTTCATTTGCCATGCACTATGACCAGCAGTAGCCTGTGTACTTTTATATTTTACATAAAGGTAGATAGGCTGTCCGTGCCCCACTACTCTTAATTTGTGGGTAGGTCCAGTGTTGCTAATGCTTTTATGTGCTATCCTCTGGGCAGAACTGTCTTGCATCCAATGATTTATGTATTTTTTTATCCAAAAATCTAATCATTAGTAATAATAATAATACTTGTTTTTATTATTATTATTATTATTACCTCTATGATAATTGTGTAGCTTGCACAGTGCAGTCTACATTAACCCGTAAACATATCTACAGTAAAAAAATATATTTTTTAAATGTAAAAATTCAATGGCCACACAAATTGCTGAACAGTTTTTCACTTCCTGTCTGTCAGGCACACCCGTCAGGCCTGTCAGAGGATCTGGTGCAAAGCCTGGGCCCATTGTCTCGTGTGGCCTCCCTGAATGACATCAGCAAGTGGAACATCACCACCACTGACAGCCTGGCTGCTCTTCTGAATCCAGCAGATGGGGAGTGGGAGCCAGCAAAGGTAATAAACTCCCATGGTTTCCATGAAGCAGACAGCGTTGCGCATTCAGCTCTGCTAAAACTTCACTTTTCTAAGATTAGTTTACGGCTCCCGAAAGCCGTTCACGGTGTTAGGTCTTTCTCGTAGAACATCACTTCAAGCCATGCTGTGAAACCTCCTGAACAATAGGGGACAGCACTGTACAAACAAGAGGGAGCGATGCATGCTTCTTATTTGTGAATAAATTTTGTTAGAAAAAGTCAGTGGGCCCTATCTTACACTCGGCGGTAACCCAAACGCAAGTGTCTTTGCTTGTTTCAGACCGGTACAAGGGTCCTTGCACTCGTCCAGCACTCACGTTGTTTAAATCGCAAAGGAACTTGCGTCCATAGCAAGTGAACTGGGCGGGTTACGCCGTGTTCACAACATAACGCATCATCGGATTGACGGACACTGGAAGTCATTAATTCCAACAGAGAATGATTAACGGACAGTTACGGATGTGTTCCCCCTTGTGGCCGACGGTTCCATTGGCCAACGGATGACAGATCCTTTGGATTTTTTCAAACTCTGCGTTGCTAAACGGCCCATCTGAATTGGCGGAAGTAGAAGAAAAAAAAAATTTTCACTTAGATTTTTAAACTTGTAAACACTCTTATTTTACATAAACTAATAAAATTGTTTACAGACTATATTAAATGACACCCGTTTTCATTGTGAAAGGTTTGTTTTATAAAAATTTGACAAATTTTATTAGGCAAATAATTTACGTATTCATCCAAAATGAATCTTTATATCGAGGGTATGACATCCTACCGTAGCTTATTTTTGGGAAGTAGCCTAGCTTAGGCTATTTTTTTTATTTAACTTGAGAGCCAAGACTCACAAAGTTCTGCTACTAAGGTTAGCTCTAGAAGAAACTCTGCAAGATAGGCTACTGGGTTCACCCACTGCTGAGATGCGGAGAGAGTATCATAGACTTTTCCTTGAACTCCAACTTATTCAGCGAGGAGTTCAGATGGTATTTTCTCTATGTTAATTATTTATGTCAGATCCGTTATGGCGCTGCGTTGCTCTGGGGGCGGGGCTTGTGTTGAGGATTTATGGTACGTAAAAACAACGGATGAGTTTTGAACATGCCGTTAGTCTTAAGATGAGGTGTGTCCTGGATAATTTTTGTCGTATTGCTATCTTGAGCCAGCAGAAAGTGCTTATATATTATTATTATTATTATTGTTAATTTAATATAATATTATTGTTGTTTCAATGTTATTTTAACTAAAAAAATTATTCTCCGGGAATAGACGCACTTTCACAAGAAACTGGACTTGTTTTAAGGCATTAAGCTACCAGTAAAAACGCATTGGTCATATTTACAATATAAACAATATTGAACAATATAAAACAAGGTAAAATATGTGTAAACCTATGGGTTCCCAACCTGACAGCTTCAGTGTATTTATTGTCATCATTAAAGCACAACTGAACTTTGGAAGAACTTTGGGTTGTGTAGTTACCTGGCCATGATATGAGTCCAAATAGTGGTGAAATATGTTAATTAGTTACTATTCTCATACTATACTATACTATTCCCTGATTCTCATTTCCGCTTTCTTCTCTTTCTGATTTATCCCACCTGTCTATGTGTGTATTTAAACCCTTCATTTCTGTCTTGTCCTTGTCAGAATGTTGATCGTATTTCCTAAGCCAGTGATTTATCGCGATTCCCCCTTCCGTTTTCCGACTCCGAGTTTGCCTTTCGATTATGTTTGTTTCCTTGTGTTATTTTGTGGTTTTGTCTTTGATTGTTTTGTGACTGCCTCTGCCTGCCGTTTTTGTACCTCTGCCTGTGATTTTCCGGTTTTTCATTTTTGGACTGACTGACTATTCTCCTGCCTTTCGATTTGGCACTGTCTCTGCATCTCATTACCTGGCTTTTGATCTGGACTGAAATAAACGTTCTTTATTGCTACAACCTGATCTGCGTTTGGGTCTCCGAGAACAATACCTCACACTTCACTTTCTAGGGTATTAAAGCAACGGTTCACTTTTTTCACTTTTTAAGGCTAAACTTATGTCACTTTTATAATGTTATTGAGGTCTTTCAAGATAATTCTTTTTAAAAGATCCTGAAATATTACCATGTTTGTGTAGATTTTCTTTTTTTTTTGTACCCCGATGCCCTATTCTTACCTTTTTGAATATTTAAATTTCTTTTTTCCCTTCCAGAGCAAGGCCATCATCGAGAAATACTTGGAAACGGAAAACAACACCCTGGGGAACTTGGAGCTGAATGCGATAGGCGGGCCGAACCTGTGCTCACTACCCACCAGCATCCTGAAGGACATCACCCCTGACAGTCTGAAGTGAGATTAACTAATTAACCCTTATTGAGTTTTAACTATGGGGCTGTATTGAGTTTTAATTACGGGGCCTAACTGAATTAGGATCAATCTGATTAAGGATAACAGTTGTAGGTTCATATCACAGGTAGGACACTGCTGTTGAACCCTTGAGCAAAAACGTAACCTGAATTGCTTCTGAATGCAGCAGTATGAATGGCTAATGGAGCCGTAGTGGCTGTGAGTGAAGCCGCGTGCTAAGATGGAGTACTACCCTGTGTAAAATAAAGCCTTGCTAAGTAACACTGGCCTTTTTTTTACATTTGCAGAAACGCGGACGCTTTGAATGTTTCAGTTTGTTCTTCGGGAAAGAAGGAAGAACTGTTCACCATAGCTGAACAGGCCTTCAACCAATCGGGTACCATTTCACTGATGTCATTCCAGCTCATCGAGCCTTACTTGGGTGAGTCAAGATGAACAACCTCTAGCTTGCTGGTCATCTTCGGTTTTTGCTGCATAATCAAACTGGATTCCCCCAGGCTCCATCCATGTTCCAACACTTTTTTCATTGCTCCTACAGTATACAGGTTGAACAGACAGCTGTACGCTAGGACGCCTCAGCTGGATTGTCTAGTTCTTATTTCCTTTGTGTCCCATTTGTGTCTGTTCAGGAGGTGCCACCCGGGAATACATATTAAGACTGTCAAGATCCAATGTCAGCATGGACGTAGAAACCTTGAGAAACTTGAACACAAGTGTACTCGTGGTAAGTTGAGAATGTGACACACACTCCACAGTGGCTGAACCGTAATGCATCGTTTTCTCAAAGCAATGTGACATTTGCTAACACAAATCCTCTTTCCACTTTAAGGATCTCAACGTGACGCAGGTAAGACAGCTATTGGGTCTCAATCTGGATGACCTTAAGATCTATGAGAATGACACTGCTATACGGTCATGGATCGGGAATCAGTCTCAGGATGATCTGGACAGTTTGGGCATTAACCTGAAAGGAGGACGAGAAACCGTTACGGCGACAGACGGAACAATATCAATCACAACTTCAATCGCAACTCCAGTAAACGCAACATCTGGTAAGATATCAGCACCAGTGAAATTTTATAAGGGTGATCTTCTAATGCTTTTATTATATCCACTTCTATCCAGCTGTGAAAGTTGCTGTAAGTTGCTCTGGGTAAAGCATCTACCAAACTGAACAGTCAGAATAACCATAATCATAATGTTGTTGTATTAATGTTATCTCATTTGGAATTGGTAAAGTTATCCCTTGTTTTTAACAGACCTTTCTGAAAGACAGCTTGTTAAAAGTAATAAGAATGTCTTGGTTCTGGGAGACATTTAAAATGTTGCATATATTGAGTTGAGTGTATATTAAATACAAGCCATAATATCCATGATTCCTACAAGGATGGTGGATACCTGTACCTGCCCCAGACCCTCTAGTATCTGCAGAATTAATATACTGCATATTTCTTTCTTGCCAAACAGTGCAGATCCATTCACCTTCTGGGTCCTCTACAGACACTCTAATATTAGTGTGCAGCACACTGCTGTATTCACATGTTTTGCTTCTACATACTTTAAACATGGGAAGCCTTATGTGATAATTTATTAAATTGACAGGCTCAATGTTTTATTTCCAAAAAATGTTTTTAGTGATGTTGGTGTAGAACCAGCCATTTTAGCATGACTATGCAGGACAATCCACTGTAAAATGTGTTATTTTGTAATACATTTTTTGTTGTTTCAGGTCATGACGGAACAAGCACTCCTTCCGCTCACCAACTCTCACTGTTTGTTGGTTTGACATTTGTTGTATTGCAACTGCTGAAGTAATTTAAAAATCAAAAAACCAGAATCTGAATGTTCCCATCAAATTAAGTCTATTTTTAATGTTAGAAATAGACTCAATTGTAAACTGTGTTGAGGCTGACAGATTTCTGTAAACACACATGATTTTGCTTTAGCTCTTATAAACTTCAGTAAGCTCAGTATTTTATCTTATGGGTATTTTGATATTAAAATTAGGATTTTGATTTGGGTCTATTTTAATCACAAATTTCAATTTTGGAAATGATCAATGCACTCTCATCACTATGTATTACAATACAGTGATGACTTCCATCAGGAAAAACCTTTTTTCTTCTCAGGGAAAGACTTTTATAAATATGTATATCAGTCATTTAATGACAATGTTTTGCTATTGGAGGTATAGTCACTTTCCACTTAAAGTAGGCATACGTCATAAGTTTCTGGTGTATCTTTGTATCAATATATTAATATATGACATTTTGTAATTTTTATGCGAAAAACAAAACTTTCATATTCTACAGTTTGCCATACAGATAAACATTTTAAGGGGTACACAGATGGCATTATTAAATTACTTAACAGTTTTAATTCAAATTACTCATATTATCAATTAATGTATAATGAATACTACAAAATAAACATTGCTGCAAACCAAAAATTGCATGTGGTTTTTGTGATTTCATAAGTTTAGGGTTGGGGTTAATTCAGAATTGGAGGGGGGGGGTTGGTATTGGAGTTTTAAATACCTCCAGTATTCAGATTTTCATCATAACCTTTATACAGGGAAATCCAATTGAGACACTCCAGGTCTTTTTTTTCAATGGTTACAAAACCTGGTTACAAAACAGGTGTTCTAACAATCAAAAACTAAGGTTACAAAGATAAAAATTTATTTAAATAATAAATAAAATAATAAAAGAATAGAGCAGTTCAATTTAGTCAAAACATTTACATTCAAAGGAAATTAGGTTCTTAATCAGGGTCCTGAATTGGCCCATAGTAATCAAGGAGTTCAGTTTTAATGTGCTCTAACTCATTCCAGGTATGAGGAGCGCTATATCTAAATGCAATTTTACCCAATTCAGAGTATACCTGTGGCACTTGGAGAGTCAACCAGCCCTGAATATGAGTCTGATAGGTTCCAGTTCTCCAGTCAATGAGAGATGTAAGGTAAGAAGGTAGCTTTCAGAGAAGTGCTTTATATAAAAATAGGTGCCAATGTCGATCCCTTCTCTGACAAAGAGAAGGCTAGCCCACCTTCTGATACAGCACACAACGATGAGTACGGTATCTATCTCCAGTGATACACAGAGTATAAAGACTTTAGGGTGGAAGCAGCTGTGCGTTTACATATCACGTCGCCATAATCAAGGACTGGAAGAAATGTTGCCTCAACAATCCTCCTCCTACTGTCAAATGAGAAACAAGATATATGTCTATACATGAAACCAAGTCTTAGTCATAGTTTATTAATTAGCTTTTCAATGTGGGTCTTAAAAGTAAGGTTAGTATCAATCCAAATACCCAGATATTTATAATGTGAGACTCAATTTGGGCACCATTAAGTGTACATATCTGCAGATGAGTAGGGTTTTTCATATTAGATTTGGTAAATAACATGTATTTAGTCTTGTCTGTATTTAAAACTAGTTTGAGATCTAAAAATACCATTTGCAGAGCAGTGAAGATGAGCTGCATATTGTGGTACAGTAGATACACAACAGTAAAGTATGGTGTCATCAGCATAAAGATGTAGACTGCAACCCTTCACAGAGGAAATATCGTTTATATAAATAGTAAATAATACAGGTCCTAAAATGTAACCTTGAGGGACACTTTTAGTTGTATTAAGAAACTTAAGAGTGAATAGGATCAATAACTATACACTGAGACCTGTCTGATAGGTAGTTTTGAAACCAATTACAGGCAAATGGATCCAGGCCAATAGAGGATAGTCTATGCAACAATGTGAAATGATCAACCGTATCAAATGCTTTAGATAGATCCACAAAAAGAGCAGCGCAATGTTGCCTATTATCTAGAGAGGACATTATGTCATTTATCTCAAGAGTTGTAGCAGAAATTGTACTATTATCAGAAAGAGGGCCATAGTTATTTGGGTCACTAGGCTCACCACCCTTATGGAGTGGTAGCACATATGCCACTTTCCATACTTTAGGGATGACACCTGAGAGAATAGTAATATTAAAAATATGAGTCAGGGGCTCTGCAATCAGAGGAACAGAAAGCCTAATGAAGTATGTGTCAAGTTTATCCTCTCCTGTGAACTTCTTAACATCAATAGCCAGAAGAGCATCAAGTACCTTGCCCAAAGTGAATGGAGAAAAAGACAAACTGGCAACTCTGTTCATAGGAACAGCATCATTAGGAACAGTATTTGGAGAATCAGTGGTAGGCTCGATCTAAGATGCCAACGTTATTTTTATATTCCTTCTCAAAAAGATGGCCCACTGCAACAAAATGGTGGTTAAACCCATCAGCTACTTCGCTCTGATCTCTAACTGAACAAGCATTTAGACTGGTTTCATTAGGCAGAGAGTTAAGACCTTTGCACTTTGTTGAATTAACTATTTTCCAGAACTTTGCTGGATTACCGTGATAGCTAGCAAGAGAATTCAAGTAATACAGTGCTTTTGCATTCCATACAGAAGTGGAGTGCTTATTTCTTAATTGTCTGAAGGCCAGCTAATCCAAGGAGCTAGGTGCATCTTACCTGAGCCCAAGCTTAATTTCTCAATTGAATCATGTCATTGAGCTCAGATGTAAACCAGGGGTTATTCCTATTCTTTACTCTGGGTGCATGCTTATTTGTCAGGAAGATAAACACGGATGAGAAATGGTTTAGTGTGATCTTGGAATCAGGGATACTAGCATGATACAGATCATGCAGGAACCCTTGTTCTTTAAAGTTTCGGAAATTCCTCTTTGTGGTAAAACAGGATTTTGATTTGGGCAGTTTACTGGCTCTGATGCACACTATTGGACAGTGATCACTCAAATCTAATGAAAAAACCCCACTAGATGTATATTTATGTGTATGATTAGTTAAGATTATGTCAATAAGGGTTGATTTAGAAGGATCTTTCAAATTTGTATGGGTGGCTTAAACCTAAATCAATACAGGTAGGCCTCAAGCAATCGGAGGATGAAGACAACCATTTGAGGTTAAGATCTCCTAAAATTACCACCTCAGATGATAAGAAGGGAGCTAACAGTTCTACTATAGTATTCATGGCACCAGCAGCTGCACATGGTGGGCGATAGACTGCCACCACATACAAACTGACATTAGGATGTATTTCTATATTAGTGACTAGCAGCTCAAACTGTTTTGGAACAGAAACACTAAGTGATTTAGATGCATTAAATTATTTTTGTATGTAAGTTGCTACCACACCACCCTTTTTAGATCTATCACATCTGAAAACATATCCCTTTAGTCTAATAGAGTCATCTTCAATTTGAATTTGAATAGAACCTGAAAATCTCATTCATTTTGACAAACATTCCTCTGCCAGCATCTTGCTAATCATCTCACAATGAACAATACAATGCAGAATACTACCTTAGCTGTGAGCTATCAAGTAATGTTATAAAACATTATCAATTAACAAAATTCTCATAAAATATAGCTGCATGGCGAGCAATCCACTGCAATGCCAAAAACGAAAAATGGTGAAAAATATATATATTGTGGCGAGCCATGGAGTTGGAGTCAGGTTTGCTTGAGGGTATAATAATTTATTATCAAGAGCACAATCTCTTATTGCTTCCTTCACAGCTTACAGGCAGAACAGACAACGCGCGCTGGACTGTAGCCAGCTTTATAGCCTCGATATGCAAATGAGCATGCTAACAAGGGCGACCTCTAATAGGTGCCCTGCAGCTCACCTTAACCAATCACACTTAATCCCCTCAGTCATACTCAAAACAACCGTTGGCTCCGCTCGAACATTCTCTAGAGCGGACCTGGTTGAGCGCATGCTGTCACATTTAGCGGAACTGTATACGACTGTTGTTTATCACAACAGTCGCCGTTCTGGCGGGAGGTTATATTCAAATGCTAACCGCCATTGTTACTGTACACGTCAGTGCTTTTGAACACGCTCTGATCATGTGACTACATCAACCATCACTCGTGCACTTGGTCTGCACAGCACAAGTACACACACACAACAATTCGATATACACAATAATTTACATCACTCGTAATCGCCCCGGATCGCCACAATATATATATGGGTCGACTTTATTGGTTCTAGTGGAAAATTCTTCACCATAATGGTGTTGAAACAAGTAGTTTGTTATCCCACTGTGGTTCAAACGATGTAACAGGGGTGATTGTTCAACTTTTAGACTATATTATATGGCTGTGGTGCCCAAGCTGGGATTTGGGGCCCTTTCAAAAATTAATGCATTATATTACTTTCATTTTTCAGCCAATTGTTTACTTTTTCACACACAAAGTTAAAGCTTCAGTAGGCAACTTTCTCAACTGTTGTAATGTTGTGAAAATATTCAGAAAGTCATAACACCCGTTGGCCCTGCCCACAGAGAAAGAGACAAACCCCCCACCCCACTGCTTCTCCACACACCTCATCGTGAACGCTTATCAGTTTCGAGCTAAAATTGTTGGATTACAGACTGGCATAAAAATGCCAGCTCCATACGTCCAGGTAAAACAACTGAATCTTTTTCGTTGTTGCAGAGCTTAACAATAACGTAATAAAATATTTTCCATGTTTTATTGTGATGGTTTTGCTAAGTACACTAGTGTAAAGTTACCTGACGTTAGCAAATTATTATTTTTTTCCATGTAAATTGTTGAACAAGGCTACCCCTTGTTGTTCAAAGAAATAGCAGTACAACATCAGTAACCTGATGAACCACTGTTATTAGTAGTAGTGATATTTCTGCATGGCAAATAATTAACTTGTAGATATAGTAGTGTAATAGACGTGCACGCTGCTTGTTCTGAGTAATTGACTCATTCATTGAAAGGGGTGTGTTCAAAATAATAGCAGTGTGGAGTTTAATTAGAGAATTCATTCATTCTGTGAAAAAACAGGTGTCATTAATTGTCCTTTATTAAGGAAGAAGGGAAGCAAATGTTTCACACATTGTAATAAAATATATTTCTTTCTGAATTGCTAAGTAAAATGGGCCGTTCCAAACATTGTTCGGAGGAACAACGTAATTTGATTAAAAAGTTGATAGGAGAGGGGAAAACATATAAAGAAGTGCAGCAAATTATAGGATGCTCAGCTAAAAAGATCTCAAATGCTTTAAAATGGCAACAAAAACCCGAAACATGCGGAAGAAAACGAGCAACTACTGTTAAAACGGATCGAAGAATTGTCAGAATGGCAAAGATTCAGCCAATCTTTCACCTCCAGAAAGATCAAAGATGATCTAAAATTACTTGTAAGTGCTGTTACAGTCAGAAGACGTTTGATCGAAGCTAAGCTATCAGCAAGAAGCCCCCGTAAACCACCATTGTTGGAAAAAAACGTGTGCAGAATCGGTTTGAGAAGGAACACATCGATTGGCCCAAAGAGAAATGGCGTAACATTCTGTGGACTGATGAGAGTAAAATTGTTCTTTTCGGGTCTAGTGGTCGTCGACGTCAGACGATCCCCGGGTACTGAATTCAAGCCACAGTACACTGTAAAGACAATGAAGCATGGTGGCGCAAAAATCATGGTTTGGGGATACTACGGTGTTGGGCCTGTTTATTGTATACCAGGGATCATGGATCAGTTTGAATACATAAAAATACTAAGATTATGTTGCCGTATGCCGAAGAGGAAATGCCCCTGAAATAGGTGTTTCAACAAGACAACGACCCCAAACACAAGCAACATATTGGTTCCAGACAAAAAGGATTGAGGTAATGGAGTGGCCAGCTCAATCCCCCGACCTCAACCCCATTGAAAACTTGTGGGGTGACATTAAAAATGCAGTTTCTGAAGCAAAACCCTGTGGAATGTAGTTCGTTCATCCTGGGCTGAAATACCTGTTTCTAGGTGCCAGAAGTTGGTTGACTCGATGCAACGCAAATGCACAGCAGTTATCAAAAACAATGGTTATGCAACTAAATATTAGTTCAGTAATTTAAAGTGAAGTTAAATCTTGAAAAATGTCTTCAGTTTATGCAGTAAGTGTTTGAGTTTGAAGAAAAAATTTCGACACTGCTATTTTCTTGAACAGATTAATATTCATTTTCTTTGCTTCCTGTAAAAGAATAACGCAGACTTGATAAAAATGTGTTAATGCTTTGATTTGGAATTGAATGTGTAATGTTTCCACTACATTTGAAATATGGAACTAAAAGCTATTAAAATATATTTGCACTTTATTCATTTTTTAACGCACTGCTATTTATTTGAACACAACTGTACATTGGACTGTATAAAACAGCATATGAAAACTTTTGCTAATTTTTTTTAAGTAGTTTTGAGATAATTAGATTATTAATATCCATTCTTAATTAAGTAATGCAAAGAATTAAGTCAAAGTTCAAACATGACCCATGTTGTCGAGCAAGACTTTGTAATTTCAATCAAAAATAAAAATATGTACAAGTAGGCTATGATTGACCGTCTGGTATATCATACCAGGCCAAAATGTGGGTGGCACAGGGCATGATATTTTAATTACCTGTTTCTTGTACTTGCCCCCAGGTATGCCAGCTTTCTACTAAAAAGATGTGTGGGGGTATACATTTTCAATGTGTCAGTGACATTGCCTTTAATAACCTATGTGCACCGTAGTTGCTCTTGCGTGATGGGGAAGACAGTGAACGTATTAATCCGTCGCATTGATAAAATAGCTCCTATTGACTTGGATATACCCATCACGCAATCAAAATTAATTATTGCTGGACAGTGGTTGCACGCAATATTATTAAGTAAACAAATACATCGTTGGATTTACTAAATAAAAAAAATATATCTAATCTTTTTTAAACGATTTACCCAATAAAGTCATGTAGCCGACGGTGGTTGAACAAAATAGCCTATATGCGACGTCTTCAACTTAATCATTTTGGAGAAGCTGTGCTGACACAAATCGCCTCTCTGCCAAAGCGAATATGATCCAGACACTGTCTATCAATTAGTCCATCTAATACTGGTCTGGTATGATATACCAGACGGTCAATCATACTACCGGTACTTTTACATATTTTTATGACAGCTCTTTGAAAATAGTAAGGAGGCTAGGCAAAGGAAAATAAGACCAATATTATTTTCAAAGAACATGTTTCAAAGAGCACTCATTCTAATAATATTGACGGCGCTAGACATAAACTGCCTTTTTTTCTGAAGAAAGTTGCGCGGAAAAAAACGATTAAGTTTAAACTCTGAATAAGCGTATCTTGCAGACACGCCTCCTTTTCATCAAATTTCCACCCCGTGCGCGTAATGCCGCGAGAGACGCTTAAAACAGCAGATAAGTCAAATGTCTGAATCATAAGTAGCCGAAGCTACGCGGAATTTATGGAGTAAGTGCCATTTGCGTGTGCTTATCTCAACTCTGAATCTGGCCCTATGTCTAGCGCCGCCAATAGATGATTATGAAAAATACAGCATCTTTCGCAAAAATGGATATTGGAATGAGTGCATGTTCTTTGAAAATAATATTGGTCTTATTTTCCTTTGCCAAGCCTAGGACAGGGGTTTTCAAAGTGGGGGCCGCCAGGGGGGCCAATTGAAAGGGAGAGGAAAATGGAAAATGGAAAATGGAAAATGCAAAGAATAATAATAATAATAATAAAATGTATTTAAAAAATACATTTCAATTAAATTCATAAGATTATTGTGCCGGTTTAAAATAAAATATAAATTGTTGTAAATCCTTTCATATCGAAATTAAGTCTTTGCCATGCCCTAACCGTCTGCCTGTCAGTCAAAGCATTACGTTGAGCTGCTAATGGCCCGATTATGGAATCAAAATAGGGTAAAAAGTATTGTGTTGTGTATTAAGAAGCTGTATGTTTGATTTTTTTATATTTGCCAGTGTAATTTAAAAGTTTTTTTTTTAAAAAGAAGCCATTTCGCAATAGGGGGGCCCCAGCCAGAGGCTACGGCTATTTGGGGGTCTCAACCCTGGTCCTGGTCCTGTGTATGCTGGTTTTCGTTCCAACCACAATTGCAATACCAGAATTTTAACAAGCTGTTAATTTTTCTGAATTAGGTGTTTTTAATGTTTAGATGGATTATTTACCGTCTTAAGCCACATTATGTTAGCAATAGCTATGCATGCCACGAAGAATAAAATTCCCATGTTCATTAGGCTATGCTTATTGTGTTATATTTCAAACAATTACATTACATTCATTTAGCAGACGCTTTTATCCAAAGCGACGTACAGTAAGTGCATACAGAAACGTCATCGAAGTAACTACAGAACAGATAAGAAAGCACATTCTTCCCATACAGTAGCAGCTATCCCTAGTAATGAACACAATGCAGTTCACAGTGAACTGGGTAAATCAGCACTAATACAATTCTGTTCTAAATATTATAAACTTGAATACCTTGAATGCACAGTTCAACAAGAACACATACCATGAGGTCCTAGATAAGTATTAGTCCAGGTGGAGTCTGAAAAGGTGCCTTACAAAGAAGAGGTAACAACTGAGGTGAATAGGCTCCTAATTAGGTAATTGAACACAAGTTCCTTCATAATTTTTTCCTTAAACTTGTTCACACAATGCAGGTTTGGCTCGTTATCATTTGCTTTGTCTTTGAATTCTTAATTATTTACCAAACGGTTAGTTTTAGTGGCCAGGCGTCCACAATTTCACCAATTATGAGCCCATTGATTCACCTCAGTCCTTAATTTGATCAGTTAAAACGTTTTTTATCTCTTTTTAATTGTATACAATACAGCACAATGGGAATATTGGACTTTTTATTTTTCATGGCATGCATAGCTATTGCTAACATAATGCGGCTTAGAAGGGTAAACAATCCCTCTAAACATTAGGCCAGTTCAATTATTTTATCCATGACTTAACGTTTGGTCGAGAGAAAAAATCTCAACGTGCCGTAGGCTAACGTTACTGTGGGTTTTGCAATCCGTAGGCTACGCACGGATTTCCACGTTAATATCTTTGCTTAGTAACCTAATTAATTCAGCAAAAGGCCACGCATCTATTAAAACATAAATTATTGTTGTTGTCTTTCTTAGGTGAATTAGTATAAGATATAGGGCCGCACCGTTTGATAAAAGCAATATTGTGGCGAGCGTGCAAGCAAGAATGGAAGGTCCACACAAGTTCTCAGCTGCTTAAGTGACCTGTGCCCCATACACCGCACAACTCCAGGTCACGTGTTTATTTCCAAACAAAGCATGAAGGAACTCAATTAGCTATCCGCTAATAGCGGAGGTACACATTTAACGCACACACATTCATTCACGGTATTCGCATTCATTCACACAAACTACAGTTAGATTAATACAGATAACAACTATAACGTAAACGATTAACAATATGGAAACAACATTGGATTAAAACGGTACATTTAAACATGAGTTATTACGAGAAATCGCTAACATTCGCGATTTCCCATGGCGCATTGCGCCCACAAGTATGCATTACATGCGACACGTTAATATCTTTGCTTAGTAACCTAATTAATTCAGCAAAAGGCCACGCATCTATTAAAACATAAATTATTGTTGTTGTCTTTCTTAGGTGAATTAGTATAAGATATAGGGCCGCACCGTTTGATAAAAGCAATATGGAACTCTAACCTGTGGTATCATGATGAATATTCAGACATTTATTATTGGGCTTGCTAGCACCTCACTTCATGTCCTGCCAAACATCCCCTAGCCTTGCCAATATTAATGATATATACCTACCACAGGTTCGCCATATCGCTTGAATATATATCCGTTTCTGTTAAATGCTATGGAAGTAATACATAGCTACACATTGACACTGCCATGTTACATAAAAAAGTTGCTAGCTAGCACACACTTGTCTCACCAGAGATCTCAGAACCGCTAGCTGTGATGCATATAACATGCGCAGCAGTTTTTTTCTATGGGCAGCAGTGTTAGCTTGTGCTAGCTGAATAATTATTACATCTTACATCTTAATTACGTATTAATGGTTACATATTAATTAATGTCTCGACGCAAACCGCAATATCAGGTACATTGTATACTGTACATACAAATACTTGTACTCGAAACGTTCAGTTTTGCATACTTCCGGGTAGGAGAGGAGTGGTAGTGGGGGAGTGGAGGAAGGGAGGTGGGGAGTGAAGAATATTGGGAGGCAGTCAGAGCCCCATTAATTTTCTCCATAGAGAAAATCGCTTTGATCCGGAAATCCATATTTGGGCAAAGGTTTTTGCTTTGCGTGACGTCAGACTTCTGAGGCCTCATCATAGCTGACCCTGTCCCTTTCATATTGACTGACAGGCCAAGTCGTTTTGAAATAAATACGCCTTGAAATAAATACAACGTGAAATAAATAGGCCTTACGCCTTGAAATAAATACGACGTGAAATAAATACGCCAGATATAGATATTTAATTTCTTGTTTATTTCATTATCTATTTTGTCACATTTGGTCTTCCGTAATGCGGACGTACCTATCTTGAAACCGACACTTGAATGCTGTAGTATAACCTATTTGGACAGAATTTTTAATGGCCACAGTTCGACCCTATCGTCACAATGAGCATTCCATTGTTGACCTTTGTTAATCACGGATTTCCATTGCGTCACAATGTAAAGCAGAATCTTAAATAAAGTTCCAAAACACATAAAAACGCACATACACTCAATGAAAATATTCACTATATCGGCTGCATGTCCATTCACGTGAGTTCTCTGTCAAACAATTGCAGTAGGCTGCGGTAAGACCAAACGCCAGTGGGCTCGGTTGGAAGGTTCGGACTGACTAACGAATAAATCGCATTAAGGTTACAGTTTTGTGTGACATGGGACCGAATGGGACTTTATCACAATAACCTACTCATCTCATATGTATGATGTTTTCAAAATAGGTTGTTTGGGGATCGAGGATGCAAAATAGTGTAGCCTTGGAACAGAAGGCACACGAATAGTAACCTAGTCTAATAACATGAAATAAGAGGCATTTAGGTCTTATAGTAGCCTATCCAATCATTACGGCTGGATATTTATTGAAATAATTCAGGTTAAGGACCTTGTTCAAGGTAACTGGGAATCAAGCCGACAAACTTAAGGTTACAACTTACAAGCCCAGTTCTTTAACTTGTGTACTACAATGCTGCATCCTAAAAAAGTTAGGTGAAATATAATGTAGCCTAGTTTAGATGAGCCAATGGCAATGGTAGCTGAAACGGTTTTAGTAACCGTTGACCCTGGCGATTACTCTGATATAAACCCCTGCCGCCATTGGTGTGTAAATGTGTGTGTGAACGGGTGAGTGAGAGGCCATTGTAAAGCGCTTTGGATAAAGGCGCAATATAAGTGCAGTCCATTTACCATTTACACACACACAGTTTGAAGGATGGTGCAGAGGGCTGGAGGGAGCGAACAGGGAAAGCAGAGAGGAAGACTACAGAGAGGAAGACTGCAGAGAGGAAGACTGACGGGAGGAATATATACAAGACATCCTACAGAGGTATGCGTCTCACACAAGCTGTTACACAGACAGGGAAACATCAGTATCAGTGTAGTGTCAATGGTTAGGGGACTGGGCTTGGACGTCAGACATTGAGGGCACTGCTGTTGTACCCTTGAGCAAGGTACTTAACCTGAACTGCTTCTGGATACTCTGTAAGACTTTAAGAGCATCTGCTAAATGCCTAAAACGTAGCGTTATTTAACAAGGCAAAAACCGGTGTGTCAGTCTCACAAACGGCACACTGGGTAAGGTTTAAAACAGGGATGTCCAGTTAAAAACTCCAAACATTGTTAACCAACCATTCTCATATCATCTGAAGCTGGTTTTAGCTCAGAGATGCTGGGGGGGGGGGTGACATGACAGAATCAAAACAACGTCCCCCCCCCCCAACACTCCCCTTGCTGTTCTAGACAAACCCTAGCTAACATGGAGTTATTGGTAGTAGTTGTTGTTTTTTTAAAAAGGGGGTGGTGAGGCCTAAATTCCAGTCTCTCTCCTCTTCCCTGAAGAGGAATTCCGCAGCTGGGAGATTCCAAAACGGAGATTCTTCAAACCCTGTGACAACCTGAGGTGGAACACTGTCAAGTTCCAGGGTATCACCTCCTACCAAGCGAACTACGGCTACAAGCAGGGTGGCCAGAGAGAGAACCGGCCGCTGGTTGCTAAGGTACCTGAGCGCCAGGGTTTCCAGGGCGCCGCCCCTTACGCCCTCCAGCACGAGATCAAGCTGACCCGTCCGTCCGCCCTCAAGGAAACGAGGGGGTATGAGCACAGCTCGGCCCCGCCCTCCAAGCCCACAAGAGAGGTGGTCAGCAGCGCCACCCGCCACGGTTTTCTCCAATCTGAGTATCAGGCCACCTTCAGGGCGTGGCCCACGCCACCTGTCTACCGGCACACGTACCCGGTCTACGACCCCCCCAAGGGGGCCATGCACTTCATCACCTCCTACGCCTGCGACTACCGACCCCGGTAGTTGCGGTATTTTTATTGTCTGCTTATTTATCTCTGTGACATTTTGTTCTTCACACCGTTAGCCTGAGCTGGATTAAAAGCTCTGTTTTAATTGGCTGTCACAATAAGCAGAGAGTCCTGTGGGATGCTGGAGACGAGGGGTTTGCTTTGGCTAAGTTTAGCTTATTTGCAGAAGTCAGTGGGGGATGGTGTGTTTGGTTTGATTAGCAAAAGGCTGAAGTTTATTGTTGACCTCAGGTGACCCCCCCTGCTCAGGTGGAATAGGCGTGTCCGGGCTGCTCTCACAAAGAGCGCTTCGGTTTTTGGGACTGACCCCCTTAAAGTATTCCAGATATATATTTTTTTTCTTCCAGAACATTCCCAGAAGGTTAAAGGTAAGTCTTCCCAGCAGCGTGGTTGGGATCAGTGATTTCAGGACATGATTATTTTATTACAAAACTGAACATTCTTAGGTTTTTTTACTTTAATGTTCTGTGTGGCTTCAAAAAATAACAGTTGTAGGAGCTTCAAAAACAACTATTCCCTTCTCAGGAGATTAAATCTCTCTCACAGGACACCAATTTCCTCCCCCTTTTGTCTCCCAATTAAATAGCAAATGAGTACCCCCTCCCCCAAACACACATGCACACCCTACAAAACGGGTCCACTTCAACTCTGGGTCAGCCTGCTAACAAAATATCACGGACGAGGCCAAACCATCCAGTATCATCCACCCGTAACCGATAACACCCCAACTTTACAGCACTCTGCTCTCCCCAGTATCATCCACCAGTCACACCCCAACTTTACAACACTCAGCTGTCCCCAGTATCATCCACCAGTCACACCCCAACTTTACAACACTCAGCTGTCCCCAGTATCATCCACCAGTCACACCCCAACTTTACAGCACTCTGCTCTCCCCAGTATCATCCACCAGTCACACCCCAACTTTACAACACTCTGCTCTCCCCAGTATCATCCACCAGTCACACCCCAGCTTTACAACACTCTGCTCTCCCCAGTATCATCCACCAGTCACACCCCAGCTTTACAGCACTCCGCTTTCCCCAGTATCATCCACTGGTGACACCCCAACTCCACAGAGCTATCCGTACCCCACCTTTCCCAGCACCCCTACCCTTCCATCCTTGCTGCGAAGGGCGCACAAAACGGACAGGGAACCATGCATTTTGCCAGAAGGTGAGACGGCAGCTGAGGGCTGTAATGAGTTTCATTTTCACCACGTGAGGAACGTGAAAATGAAACTCATTACAGCCCTCAGCTGCCGTCTCACCTTCTGGCAAAATGCATGGTTCCCTGTCTGTTTTGTGCGCCCTTCGCAGCAAGGATGGAAGGGTGGGGGTGCTGGGAAAGGTGGGGTACGGGGGGCTCTGTGGAGTTGGGGTGTCACCAGTGGATGATACTGGGGACAGCTGAGTGTTTTAAAGTTGGGGTGTGACTGGTGGATGATACTGGGGACAGCTGAGTGTTGTAAAGCTGGGGTGTGACTGGTGGATGATACTGGGGAAAGCGGAGTGCTGTAAAGCTGGGGTGTGACTGGTGGATGATACTGGGGAGAGCAGAGTGTTGTAAAGCTGGGGTGTGACTGGTGGATGATACTGGGGACAGCTGAGTGTTGTAAAGTTGGGGTGTGACTGGTGGATGATACTGGGGACAGCTGAGTGTTGTAAAGTTGGGGTGTGACTGGTGGATGATACTGGGGAGAGCAGAGTGTTGTAAAGCTGGGGTGTGACTGGTGGATGATACTGGGGAGAGCAGAGTGTTGTAAAGCTGGGGTGTGACTGGTGGATGATACTGGGGAGAGCAGAGTGTTGTAAAGCTGGGGTGTGACTGGTGGATGATACTGGGGAGAGCAGAGTGTTGTAAAGTTGGGGTGTGACTGGTGGATGATACTGGGGAGAGCAGAGTGTTGTAAAGTTGGGGTGTGACTGGTGGATGATACTGGGGAGAGCAGAGTGTTGTAAAGTTGGGGTGTGACTGGTGGATGATACTGGGGAGAGCAGAGTGTTGTAAAGCTGGGGTGTGACTGGTGGATGATACTGGGGAGAGCAGAGTGTTGTAAAGTTGGGGTGTGACTGGTGGATGATACTGGGGAGAGCAGAGTGTTGTAAAGCTGGGGTGTGACTGGTGGATGATACTGGGGAGAGCAGAGTGTTGTAAAGTTGGGGTGTGACTGGTGGATGATACTGGGGACAGCTGAGTGTTGTAAAGTTGGGGTGTGACTGGTGGATGATACTGGGGAAAGCGGAGTGCTGTAAAGCTGGGGTGTGACTGGTGGATGATACTGGGGAGAGCAGAGTGTTGTAAAGCTGGGGTGTGACTGGTGGATGATACTGGGGAGAGCAGAGTGTTGTAAAGCTGGGGTGTGACTGGTGGATGATACTGGGGAGAGCAGTGTTGTAAAGCTGGGGTGTGACTGGTGGATGATACTGGGGAAAGCGGAGTGCTGTAAAGCTGGGGTGTGACTGGTGGATGATACTGGGGAGAGCAGAGTGCTGTAAAGTTGGGGTGTTACCGGTTACGGGTGGATGATACTGGATGGTTTGGCCTCGTCCGTGATATTTTATTAGCAGGCTGACCCAGAGTTGAAGTGGACCAGTTTTGTAGGGTGTGTGTGGGGGTGGGGGGGTACTCATTTGATATTTAATTGGGAGACAAAAGGGGGAGAAAATTGGTGTCCTGTGAGAGAGATTTTGTTTTGAAGCCACACAGAACATTAAAGTAAAAAAACCTTAGAATGTTCAGTTTTGTAACTGAAATCACTGATCACAACCGCTGTTGGGAAGACTTACCTTTAACCTTCTGGGAATGTTCTGGAAGCAAAAAAAAAATTATCTGAGATACTTTAAGGGGGTCAGTGTCACGAACCCAAACACGAGCTGAACCCAAATGCAACGACCAAGAGACAGGGAAACAGAAATGAGGATTTATTCGGAGCTTTGGGGTAGTCCCAAGCTCAACACAAACTTAACACAATAGTTAAGAGGGTCCAGGAAGTAGCGAACTGCTCCAAACCGGAGCTGGACTTGTACTGGACCGGGAGGCCCACACTGGAACCGAATCACGGGAACGAAGGTTTGTTCCGAACCGGAACTGGACTGGATCAGGACCGGGAGGTCCAACAGGAACTGGGTCACGGGAACGGAGGGTTGTTCCGAACCGGAACTGGACTTGAGACAGGATGTGGGTTCCGAACCGGAACCGGACTGGATCTGGACCGGGAGGTCCAACAGGAACTGGATCACGGGAACGGGCTCTGGACCGCGGGGTCCAACAGGAACTGGACTGGATCTGGACCGGGAGGTCCAACAGGAACTGGACTGGAGGCAGAGCACCCCACTGCGCAGGCAACTGGATCTGGACCGGGAGGTCCAACAGGAACTGGATCACGGGAACGGGATCTGGACCGGGGGGTCCAACAGGAACTGGGCTGGAGGCAGAGCACCCCACTGCACAGGCAACGTTAACTGGGAGCAGGGGTACCGCAACACAAACAGGGGAGACTTGACTGCTACAGGCTGGATATTACAGAACACTGGACTTGGAACCAAGGAGTTAGCCAGGGAAAAAACCACAACAGAGCTTTCAGTCAAGTAGTACCAGAAACCAGGAGACCATGACACGCACGAACAACGTTAACGAACTGGCGCCGAATAGCAGCCAGCGGGAGGTTTAAGTAGGGGAGTGAAATTGAAACCAATAACCAAAAGCATGAGGAATGTAACCGAGAGTGATTGACTAATTGACTGGTGCGGAATGCATGCAAGAAGGGGGAAAGGAGATAGGTTGAACCTGAAGTGAGGGAACAGAGAGAAACAGACAGAAGGGGCACGCCCAGCCTGTAGCGACAGGGAAAACACGGACACAGGGAATCCAAACATGACACGGGAGGAAAGGGAAAACCTGGAGAACGGACAGGAAGGGAGCGGGACGTTACAGTACCCCCCCCTCAAAGAACGCCACCTGGCGTATCTGAAGGCCTAATCCTGTCCGGGAACTGGTTGTGAAAGCCGGGGATGAGAGAGTGGTCCAGAATAAGGCTCTTGTGGAGCCAGGACCATTCAGGAGGACGGCGGCACCGACAGGACCGCTCAGGAGGACGGCGGTGCAGACAGGACCGCTCAGGAGGACGGCGGTGCAGACAGGACCGCTCAGGAGGACGACGGTGCAGACAGGACCGCTCAGGAGGACGGCGGTGCAGACAGGACCGCTCAGGAGGACGGCGGTGCAGACAGGACCGCTCAGGAGGACGGCGGTGCAGACAGGACCGCTCGGGAGGACGACGGTGCAGACAAGACCGTTCAGGAGGACGGCGGTGCAGACAGGACCGCTCAGGAGGACGACGGCGCCGACAGGACCGCTCAGGAGGACGATGGCGCAGACAGGACCGTTCAGGAGGACGGCGGCGCAGACAGGACAGACTGCGATGGCTACATCGCTCAGGAGACCGGCTCAGGGAGCCGTCTGCGACGGCTGCATCGCTCAGGGGGCCGGCGGCGACGGCTGCATCGCTCAGGGGGCCGGCGGCGACGGCTGCATCGCTCAGGGGGCCGGCGGCGACGGCTGCATCGCTCAGGGGGCCGGCGGTGGTTAGCTGGCTTGGCTGCTCAGGACAGGAGGTTAGCAGGCTGGGCTGCTCAGGACAGGAGTTTAGCAGGCTGGGCTGCTCAGGACCGGAGGTTAGCAGACTGGGCTGCTCAGGACAGGAGTTTAGCAGGCTGGGCTGCTCAGGACAGGAGGTTAGCAGGCTGGGCTGCTCAGGACAGGAGGTTAGCAGGCTGGGCTGCTCAGGACAGGAGGCTAGCAGGCTGGGCTGCTCAGGACAGGAGGTTAGCAGGCTGGGCTGCTCAGGACAGGAGGCTAGCAGGCTGGGCTGCTCAGGACAGGAGGTTAGCAGGCTGGGCTGCTCAGGACAGGAGTTTCGCAGGCTGGGCTGCTCAGGACAGGAGTTTAGCAGGCTGGGCTGCTCAGGACAGGGGGTTAGCAGGCTCGGCCGCTCAGGACAGGAGATTAGCAGGCTCGGCCGCTCAGGACAGGAGGCTAGCAGGCTCGGCCGCTCAGGACAGGAGGCTAGCAGGCTCGGCCGTTCAGGACAGGAGGTTAACTGGTCCCGCAACTTGAGAGGAGGCAGGGAACGGGACGGGACTGGTGGCGTGGAAAGGGACCGGACAGGAGACATGGGCCGGTGCGGGACGGGAGGCATGGACCGGTGCGGGACAGGAGGCCTGGACCGGGGCGGGACAGGAGGCATGGACCGGGGCGGGACAGGGGGCATGGACCGGGGCGGGACAGGAGGCATGGACCGGGGCGGGACAGGAGGCATGGACCGGGGCGGGACAGGGGGCATGGACCGGGGCGGGACAGGAGGCATGGACCGGGACGGGACAGGAGAGCTGGGACGGGACGGGACAGGAGAGCTGGGACGGAACGGGACAGGAGAGCTGGGACGGGACGGGACAGGAGAGCTGGGACGGGACGGGACAGGAGAGCCGGGACGGGACGGGATAGGGGGCATGGACCGGGGCGGGACAGGGGGCATGGACCGGGGCGGGACAGGAGGCATGGACCGGGGCGGGACAGGAGGCTTGGACCGGGGCGGGACAGGAGGCATGGACCGGGGCGGGACAGGAGGCATGGACCGGGGCGGGACAGGAGAACTGGGACGGGACGGGACAGGAGAGCTGGGACGGGACGGGACAGGAGAGCTGGGACGGGACGGGACAGGAGAGCTGGGACGGGACGGGACAGGAGAGCTGGGACGGGACGGGACAGGAGAGCTGGGACGGGACGGGACAGGAGAGCTGGGACGGGACGGGACAGGAGAGCTGGGACGGGACGGGGCAGGAGAGCTGGGACGGGACAGGAGGGCTGGGTCGGAACGGGACAGGAGGGCTGGGTCGGAACGGGACAGGAGAGCTGGGTCGGAACGGGACAGGAGAGCTGGGTCGGAACGGGACAGGAGAGCTGGGTCGGAACGGGACAGGAGGGCTGGGTCGGAACGGGACAGGAGGGCTTGGATGGAACGGGACAGGAGAGCTGGGACAGGACGGGACAGGAGGGCTGGGTCGGAACTGGACAGGAGGGCTGGGTCGGAACGGGACAGGAGAGCTGGGTCGGAACGGGACAGGAGAGCTGGGTCGGAACGGGACAGGAGGGCTGGGTCGGAACGGGACAGGAGGGCTGGGTCGGAACGGGACAGGAGGGCTGGGACGGAACGGGACAGGAGGGCTGGGTCGGAACGGGACAGGAGGCTTGGGCAGGGACGGAAGGGTGATGGATCCTCCGTCAACGGGTGGCCGAGCCCGTCGGTGGAGCCGGGAGCCAGGACCCCATCGCTTCCTCCTGGGACCACAGCCCCTCGGGCAAAGGGCAAGACGGGTACCTTCAAAATTAGAAGGTGTGGGGTTGTGGCTAGGCTCGGAGCTATCAGGATGGGGAGAGACCACTCCGAGCCTAACGGAGTGGGAGCTGGGAGGAGGAGTCCGGAGTGATGGGTAGTAGTCGGCATGACGGCGGGCAAACTCCGGATTTTGGCCCCAGATTCCCATGAGGTATTCCTCATAGGAATCCGAGCCAAATGGGTAGATCTCCATAGAGTGGAAGGCGTGGCGACCCTGCTCGAGGTCGGCTGGGTCCATGTTTAAGGCCAGTTCGTTCTGTCACAAACCCAAACACGAGCTGAACCCAAATGCAACGACCAAGAGACAGGGAAACAGAAATGAGGATTTATTCGGAGCTTTGGGGTAGTCCCAAGCTCAACACAAACTTAACACAATAGTTAAGAGGGTCCAGGAAGTAGCGAACTGCTCCAAACCGGAGCTGGACTTGTACTGGACCGGGAGGCCCACACTGGAACCGAATCACGGGAACGAAGGTTTGTTCCGAACCGGAACTGGACTGGATCAGGACCGGGAGGTCCAACAGGAACTGGGTCACGGGAACGGAGGGTTGTTCCGAACCGGAACTGGACTTGAGACAGGATGTGGGTTCCGAACCGGAACCGGACTGGATCTGGACCGGGAGGTCCAACAGGAACTGGATCACGGGAACGGGCTCTGGACCGCGGGGTCCAACAGGAACTGGACTGGATCTGGACCGGGAGGTCCAACAGGAACTGGATCACGGGAACGGGCTCTGGACCGGGGGGTCCAACAGGACTGGACTGGAGGCAGAGCACCCAACTGCGCAGGCAACTGGATCTGGACCGGGAGGTCCAACCGGAACTGGATCACGGGAACGGGCTCTGGACCGGGGGGTCCAACAGGAACTGGACTGGAGGCAGAGCACCCAACTGCGCAGGCAACTGGATCTGGACCGGGAGGTCCAACCGGAACTGGATCACGGGAACGGGCTCTGGACCGGGGGGTCCAACAGGAACTGGACTGGAGGCAGAGCACCCCACTGCGCAGGCAACTGGATCTGGACCGGGAGGTCCAACAGGAACTGGATCACGGGAACGGGATCTGGACCGGGGGGTCCAACAGGAACTGGGCTGGAGGCAGAGCACCCCACTGCACAGGCAACGTTAACTGGGAGCAGGGGTACCGCAACACAAACAGGGGAGACTTGACTGCTACAGGCTGGATATTACAGAACACTGGACTTGGAACCAAAGAGTTAGCCAGGGAAAAAACCACAACAGAGCTTTCAGTCAAGTAGTACCAGAAACCAGGAGACCATGACACGCACGAACAACGTTAACGAACTGGCGCCGAATAGCAGCCAGCGGGAGGTTTAAGTAGGGGAGTGAAATTGAAACCAATAACCAAAAGCATGAGGAATGTAACCGAGAGTGATTGACTAATTGACTGGTGCGGAATGCATGCAAGAAGGGGGAAAGGAGATAGGTTGAACCTGAAGTGAGGGAACAGAGAGAAACAGACAGAAGGGGCACGCCCAGCCTGTAGCGACAGGGAAAACACGGACACAGGGAATCCAAACATGACACGGGAGGAAAGGGAAAACCTGGAGAACGGACAGGAAGGGAGCGGGACGTTACAGTCAGTCCCAAAAACCCAAGCGCTCTTTGTGAGAGCAGCCCGGACACGCCTATTCCACCTGAGCAGGGGGGTCATCTGAGGTCAACAGTAAACTTCAGCCTTTTGCTAATCAAACCAAACACACCATCCCCCACTGACTTGGTGATATTATTCGGGCACATGGGGTAGATTTTCACTGCTACGCAGACGATACTCAGATATACATTTCCATGAAACCCGGCGAAGCACTACCACTTACTCGATTAGAGGCTTGCATTACAGATATTAAAGCTTGGATGCTCTCCAATTTCCTGCTCTTAAACTCAGGGGAAACCGAAATGCTGGTTTTAGGTCCTAAAAAACTAAGGGAGAAATTGTGTACATATACTTTAAGTATTGATGGTTGCTTAGTTGTTCCAAATTCAGCTGTGAAAGACCTAGGTGTTACTATAGACCCAGATTTAACCTTTGGCGCGCACATAAAAAACATATCTAGAGTTGCTTTCTTTCAGTTAAGGAACATAGCTAAAATTAGGCATTTCCTATCAGAAGAGGATGCAGAGAAATTGATTCATGCTTTTGTTACGTCTAGGCTAGATTACTGTAATGCTCTGCTATCTGGCTGTCCTAAGCTGTTGCTAAATAATCTCCAGCTTGTGCAGAATGCAGCCGCTCGCATTTTAACGAGAACAAAGAAATATGAGCATATTACCCCAGTACTAGCATCACTTCATTGGCTACCAATTAAGCATAGGATAGACTTTAAGGTCTTGCTTCTGACTTTTAAAGCTTTACATGGACTTGCAACAGTGTATATATGTAATCTGCTTTTACCATATAAACCGAAAAGATCCCTTCGTTCCCAAGACGCAGGCTACTTAGTAGTCCCTAGAATATCTAAAAACTTGACGGGTGGTAGAGCTTTCTCCTACAGAGCACCACTACTGTGGAACACCCTTCCAAAATCTATAAGGGAATCAGACACAGTCTCAATATTTAAGTCTAGATTAAAAACGCACCTTTATGATCAGGCTTATAATGAGTTGTAGTCCGGAGACAGGACCAGAGAAGCCTTTTTGTCATAGAGTAATGCGGAGTGACATCCTTTCCTTACTGTCACCTGTCAACAGCTGTGACCCCATCTTCCTGGGCTGGCTCTTGAGGGGTGGATAGGATTGTTTACTCTCTCGTGACTGGATGGGTTCTCAAACCCTGTCTTCATAGCTATGCAGCCATAAGTTACTCCTGGCGGTGGTACTTGTCCAACCCCCCTAACTGTTCTCTCTCTCTCTCTCTCTTCTTCCACATTCCGCCGGCGGGGCTCATGCCCCGCATCTCGAGAGTTGCTGTCCAGCTTCCTGTCCATCGCGGCTTGCCCCTCCCTCCCCACCACCGCTGCCAGCTGATCCTGCCGCCATCGGCACCCGTTTTCCCATCATCGCCGCCACATCTGGACTGCCATCTAGCTGCTGCAATTTCCACTATCATGGATATTGCCAGTCAGTTTTGACCACGCTGGTCATTAAGATCTAGACCCTGAGCCGACCTGAGGAGAATGGGTTTCCCCCTTGAGTCTGGTTCCTCCCAAGGTTTCTTCCTAATTACACCAGGGAGTTTTTCCTTGCCACTGTTGCCTCTGGCTTGCTCTTGTGGGGGTTTAGGCTGGGTTTTTTCTGTGAAGCGCATTGTGACAACTTGTTGTGAAATGCGCTATATAAATAAATATTGATTTGATTTGATTTGATATTCTATTGTTTTAAGTATTGTTTTATTATATTATTAATTTCATTATCTTATCAATTGTTTCATTAATTTCTTGAAAGCACATTTTCATGCAATTGCATGAAAATGTGCTATTTAAATAAACTTGGCTTGACTTGACTGTATGGGTCACTTGCAAATAATAACTTTAAACCATCAACAGCAAGATACCACATCAGTCCTCATAATTTACCAAGTGCACTGATTGCGCGGTCACGGTGCCAACCTCCCCCGTTTAGTCATGGTATCCCATCTATTCATTTTCTAAAGCGAATTGTTTACAAAACCTTGTAAGTGCACCTGATTGGTTCCAATTGTCTAAACAGTGAATGTCTGTATTGTGAACGCGCCAGTTTTGTTGCCGCTCTCCACGTTATAATCGTAACTTGCAGCATTCGAATAATTTTAGGCATAGCCTAATACATCGGGACATATTAAATCTATCTGAGACCAATTTGGTTAGTATGCGACCTCAGTATAGCCTAATTAGTATGCGTCAGTGCTGCACGAATACAATAGCACATCGGATTATCAAAAATATTTAATAATAATTGTGCCCCCCCATGCAGTTCATACGCCCCCTTAAAACCGAGTCCTGGCTACGGGTCTGCATAGACCACATCATATCAATCATATAAATAAAACAATTTCGTTCAGTTTTCACAAATTATTTTTATATTCCAACATTGACTTTACGTGTTCGTACCTTGGTTAAATGACACATACACACTGCCTGCTATACAACATTCCTCAACGTTAGTCGGCAGCAGAGCCGCAGATCCATTATCCACCCGGAAGTAAGTTATTTGATGTTGTGACGTCACGCTAATTTGTCCTATACGATGTTGTCGTATAGCCTTCTTGCAAGAATGGGCGGTACCTACATTTCCTGGTGTGTGATAGGTCGAAACTATCAAGGCGCCCAGGTTCAAACTCTCAAACCCGGAAGTCGACGTTAATAAAATAAGGCGCTGCTGATCTGTTTCTACAGTCTATGATCTGTACATGTCCCAGTTTATGGATGTTCCAGCGAAGTCTCCGGGCGACAAAAAACGAAGCCCTCCTATCAAAGTTCTCTCTAGCCAGCTTAGAGAGGGTAAAGTACATATTGGACCGAACGGGAAGATCGAGACCATCATAAAAAGGCTGGGGCAGCGGAATACGCGTCCGCTGCGGGAGGTGTCTGTGGTGTGGATGCAGGGGACTGTGTTGGAGGTGAAACCGGACCACAAAACTACGGTAACGCTCATCGACGAGACCGGGACTTTCGTGGTCACTGGCGCGAGCAGCATTCCGAAGGGGAAACCTTGTCTCATCCCCGGTGAGTTAACGGGTTCGTTTCAGTCTTTAGCAGTAACGTTACAGGTATTCGGTTCATAATCGCAATAATGTGTAGCCTAGTGCTTTTACGAAAGAGAGGGTCTGGGTAAAAGCCGGGATGGGACAGCGGAAGGAAGCTCGGAATAGCCTAGTGCTCTGTGGCAAATTCAGTTTCTGAATGGGCATCATATGTACTTTAATTTGAGCATAGAATTTCCATGAAATATGAATTTTAAATATATGAGAAGATTTTCTTCTCCTTACGTATTTTTCCATAGAGAAAATGTGTCAGGAGGAACAACCCTTAAAGTGATCCATCCATATCTGCTGCATACCTGGCAGCCAACCCTGTATTCCATACTGTTCCAGCATGATTTACAGCTAAATCTAGTCCTACCCCCCCAATTCCCATAAAGATCCATTCAAATGCAGAGAGGTTATAGTATCGCGTGTCGTACCAGAAAATAAGATATCAAGTCTTTTGATATTGTTGGGTCACAGACATCAGGAAGTCATTGCATGCAAAGGATATGCGACCAAATATTAAATATGATTACTTTATTCTACATTATGTTAAACTGTTCAATATTTTTTGATGCCCAAAAATGGAGGGGGGGGGGGAGACGGAGACGGAGACTATGTACAAAATGTTCTATGATTTCTAAACGGTTCATCTGATATGGATGAAAATACCCTCAAATTAAAGCTGACAGTCTGCACTTCAACCTCCTTTCAAACTCAAAGGGCTAGAGTACAGAACCAAAATAACAAAAATCTGTCCAATGAATTATGGTGCTCACTGTAAGTATAGTCAGGTCCATAAGTATTTGGACAGTGACACAATCTTTGTTGTTTTGGCTCTGTACTCCAGCACATTGGATTTGAAATGGAACAGTGACTATGAGGTTAAAGTGCACACTTTTGGAAAAATTAAGTTATATTTAATATTTGGTTGCATATCCTTTGCATTTCATGACTTCCTGATGTCTTTGACACAACAATATCAAAAGACTCTTGATATCTTATTTTCAGGTACTCTTACACGCAACACTATCATCTCTCTGCATTTGAATGGATCTCTGAGAATTGGTGGGGTGAGACTAGATTAAGCTGTAAATTACATGGGAATAGTATGGAACACGTGGTTGGTTAAATGGCTGTGAGTCACCAAGGGTCTGAGGTATCATACTAGCCTCAAACCATCACTCTGCTACCAGATATTCAGTAGATATAGATGGATCACTTTAAGGGTTGTTTCTCCTAATTGTTCCATAGAGTTCAATAGGAAAATAGGTCAGGCATCTTGATGTCTTATTCTGTTACAGCCATAAGGGGTTCTGAATGATAACTTATTTATGATAGATGTAGTAATCAGATGATGCATAATTTCTGTACAAACTAGGAATGGGCATGGGCAAAACAGTAAATGTTTATCTTGTTCCTGTGAATTGACTCATAAAAGTTTGTTCCTCTCTAGGCAAATACGTCATGGTGATGGGAATCCTCCAGGCCTGCACTCCGGAGCCAGTTCTCCATGCGGTAAAGATGGCAGACCTCTCCGACAACCCCGTTCACAGAGACATGTGGAAGTTTGAAGTGGAAGACCTCCAGCAAACGTTGGAATCAGCTTCAGGATAGTACCCATACAGGACATGCAGTACCAAGCTTTAAGCATCCTGTCTCTTTAAATTAAAAAGTGTATTTTTTGCATGTAGCGGTCTGGTGGATTGTTGTAGCAGCAGTTGCAGATGTGCATATTTACCAACCTTAAGTTAAAGGCTATAGATACAACTTTCTACCCCATCTAGTGTCTCATAAGAGCAAATGTTTAACTGCTGTGCCAGTGTTGCCATGTCCTGCGGTTTTACAGCCAAAGTGGACTGCTTTTAAAGTGCAGTCGCGGGTAAAAATGGAGTGTCGCACACTTTTAAAAAGGATTTTTTATTTTTTTTTCTATTTAAAATAGGCTGGTTAAATATATATTTGGCTAGTTTTGAGTCGCCATTTAGCTGGAAAGACTGGCAAGATTGCAATTCTCACGTCACCAAATTGTAAACCAATGTTCACCCTCGTCTCACTCCGGTTCTTGTCATTAAGGACTTGGGACGGGTACCAGGGTTTCTTGGGTCTAACGTTACGTCACTGCTTGTTGAGGGCTTCGGTGGTGCTGTCGGACATGCTAACTGGCAACCAATTGAGACTCCTGATACAGAGATGGGTGTGGTACGTCTCATAATACCACTGGCTCAGGAGCTTTGTTTGAGGCGGAAACCAAACCACAGCTTAGACAGAGATAAACACCACACTCTTTTACGTCCCGTAAAATCTTTTTTGTAATGATTCATAATCAATATTTATTTTAAGGAAAGGCAATACTTTTATTCTGCAACTTTCTGCAAGCTCTGCGGATGTGTTTAATTTTTTAAATTCTTAATCTACATAAAAATGTTGTATCTATAGTCTTTAAGGTTACAAAGTTTCTGTTGTACTTTAATTAAGAATACATTTTTATTAAATGACAAAATATATTCCAAAGTAAATATTTCCAAATATATTTTAGTTTTTAGCTTGACATGCTAGCAATGATGGGCACCTATGAAAACCTAATCTATCTGCTCTTAATTGCTGAGGAAGAACATGAGTCAACAAGTCATAATAAAAGAACATGCATCTACAAAATATATTTATTTGTGTGCAAGATAGTGTTTACACTGCCATATTAAACAAAGGTGAACAAAACAAAAAAAGTGAACATTAATGACACGAATACCTTCATGTGCACCAGTGGCAAAAATGTACCCAAACTATATAAACGGTCAAACTTAAACATTGTAAATTACATTAACATTTAAAGACTGCCGTCAGGCAGTTAATATTTTTACCATTCATTGACCTTCACTACTCGTAGTAACGATAAAGTGGTTTTGTTTTGCGTCACACTTCCTCTCTTTGATGAATATATTTAACAGTTTTGTGTGGACAATAGACGGTTCGTATTATGGAAGATCAATTGGATGGACATAGAGGACCACTCATTGGTGGCCCTGGGGGGCTGCATGCTCTGCTGGCTTTTATTTTCAACCTATAATGACCAACGAGTTCAGCTGCAATAAACCAGGTATTTAACCGTTTCATAAACTGCTTTAATTAATCAATTACGCACCGAGTAACAATAAAAAGCAGCGGGCCAGGGTGTGAAATGAACACCCGCCACCCGCCGGTCAAATTTTGATTTTGATTTTCTACCCAGCAGCCACATTGGCAGATAAACTAGGTTGGGGTATATATTGTATAAGGTAATGTGGCTGGCAATATGTTGAAAAATAGCTGGTTATTTTTTAGAATACACAAGCCACTCTGGCTAGAAGGTGAAAAAGTTCATTTCAAGCACTGCAGCATAGCTTGCGTACCTCCAGGACCAGGGTTGAGTAGCCCTTTCATAAAGCTTCATTTATGCAAAAACCAAGCGTGGTTTATTTTTTTCAAACATAAAATCCCTCATGGGATAAAAGGAAATGAATTGACCTTTAACATATTTAGCTGTATATCTTAACACCACCAATAAAATGTTTTGTATAATTTAGTCGGTATCCTTCTTTTGCTAATTTTTAAGGCCCATTCATATCACGCTGACCTGTATACACATCATTGAACCTTTAGTACATTTTCATGGCCAGTAAGTGCAATAAACCTGCTATGGCATTCTGTATGGTTCAGTGGGTTTTTTAGTTGCATGAAGGGCTAGGCTTGATTTGTGGTCAATTTCGAACATTTAGGTTACGTGTGAGCAGCAGAGGGTTGGAGTTCAGGCGAGAATGGTGTGCAGATGACCACTGTAATTATCTTCATTACACTGCCACTCTGCTATACACATGTTAATAAACTAGTTACAATGACATAATGACAAATGAATAAGATCCAGCCTAATATTTTACAATCCACCCCATTATCTCCTAAATGGCTGAAAATCTTTAAGAGGGACACCACATTAACTTCACAGTTTAGAAAACTTCCATTAAAAAACATAAAACGATAAACTATTATCAATATAACTATTATTTCTAAATGAATTAAATTTGTTTCGATTTTTTAAATGCACGCTGTATGTTACACACCTTCATCTCATTTCAGAGAAGATTTTGGGAAGAACCCGAATGTCTTTGGATGAGGCTTCACCATGTATAAATTAAACAGTCCGTTTAAAATATTCGCTTTGTGCTTTGTATTTTTATGTGAGCAAATGGTATAATTTTCAGAGATTATCCTCTTCCAATAATATAATTTTCCTCCATTTGATTTAAATAGATTTTAAGGATTCATTAAATTACATTTGATTAATAGTAATTCAATTACAATGCCTTCACTGTTCATTATATAGTCATGAATTGAGTATATCTAAAAGTAAAACTAATCTTCTGTTCATTCGGTTATGCTTTCTTCATTGACACAAGTGCTTAGTTCTAGAAGTTTCTAATGTCCTTGACTGTAGGGTATCACAGGCGCTTGTAGATTCCCAGGAAGTTGTTGCAGTTTGGGCAGTGATGTTTCACGTCCTTCAGACTGTCCGCGCAGAACGGAATCAGGCAACATCCATAGATACAGCTTGAATATGAGAGGAATGGTTCAGCATGCTCAGACAATGTGCTATATGAATAATAATTACCATCTACTGTTAAAATAAAGGAAACACTTGAGCAGATGAGGGATACAAAGTACGTGGAAAGCAAGAGTTTACAAACAGGTGTGGTTCCTGAGTTAATTTAGTAATCAACATGCGCATAGTTGTGTGTAAAAAATGGTAGCAGGCCCAGCTGCCCATTATTTCAGCTACCATGACTAGAAGAGACTGACTCTGAAAGGAGGGTGATTTTTGGGGCAGGTTTGGCTGGAGTTTAGTGAGCCCTATTCGCATGGGATTCGTTTTACCCCAGGATGTCCTGTAATTGTACCCATTACCTATTATTCCTGTTATTTTAATCCCACATGAATTGTCCATGTCTGCCATGATGACGGTGGTTGGTAGACTGGCAGGGTAAAATACCTCAGCTACGCTTCTGTTAACACCTTATGCCCTTAAAGTGTCATTGTAGGCTATTGTATTCAAACTGGACAGCTATAACTGAAGGACCTGTGAGTTTGCCAAATTATCTAACATAATGAAGTGACTGCAAATATCAATGTAGGGCCTGGGTTTCCAACAGGGGGTCCGCAGACAGTCCGTTGAGACATTTACAGAGGGGGACCCTATGGTTGGTTTGGCAGTTACCTGTATAGTAATCATACTATTAACAATCATAATAATTAGCACTGTTCCTAGTTGTTAATTCATTGAAATTTTAAAAAAAACATTCATAGGAAATCATGGGAATTTTTCAGTTCATGAATGGAATTGCAGTTAAATTGCGTGCGTTCAGCTTACCCAAAGAAGGACAGAGCCAGGCAGCTGAGCCAGGTCATTGTGCCGGCTTTGTGCTCGGTCCGCGTTAGCACAAGCTGTGCGCACACCGGGCAATACGCCTGGACGGGTCTGTCCCCAAACACCACACCCTGCTGCACGTAGATGGTCTGCACAGACACTGAGAGATATTCCACAAACTTACTGAAGTGAATGCATACAACAAACCTACTGAAGTGAATACGTACAACAAACCTACTGAAGTGAATACGTACAACAAACCTACTGAAGTGAATACGTACAACAAACCTACTGAAGTGAATACGTACAACAAACCTACTGAAGTGAATACGTACAACAAACCTACTGAAGTGAATACGTACAACAAACCTACTGAAGTGAATACGTACAACAAACCTACTGAAGTGAATACATGGACAAACTGCATGTTTTGTTGATTTTCTAAGTGAAAAAAGGTTAAAACAACCTCTGTAAACTTAAAAATGGCATATTTCTGCCCTATTCGCGCTTGATTAGTTTTGGGGTGGGTTGTGCTGTAATAAGGTTTTCAAGATGTATTGTCTGGTTTATTCGTATGGGATTAACAATTTCTGTAAATCCTCCAAAATGACCACAAATAGCCTGGATGTTAATGTCACTATAACTGCTCTTCCGCAAGAAAAAAAAATTAGACGATGGCAAGCAGCTAGTTCAGATCTGATTCCCAGTCTCCAAAAACCAAGGCAAACCCTTTCCATACGCAATTACATTACTGCAGGGTCCATTCCAAGTGGATTACTATGACTACAAGACAGAAGATAATTCTCCCTGGGGCTTTTTACATTCTGGACTTGTAAAAACTACAGACGTCGCAGATCACTTAAATCGCAACCTCCCTTGGTGAAACTTGGACATGCAGGACTTAAACCTATTTGAGCTAATACATGCGTTAATTTAACAGATTGAAAAGAAAACTAAAAAAGTGTTATGTGCAAAGGTTTGGCACCCTATCAGTTAGCGCTTAGTAACACCTCCTTTAGCAGAGTTTCCAAGCCGTCTCTATTCTTGCTTGAGTCCCTGCCCCCCACCCTTCCTTGCAGAATCCTTCTAGTTCAGAAATATTCTTAAGTCTTCCTGCATACACTACAATATTTCCTGTGCCATACAATCCCAAAAGCATAATCGATACGCCACCCATGCTTAACGGTGCCAAATGCCAAAACATCTCTGGCTTATCTAAGTGTCGTGTTGCATACTTAAAACGTTGACTTTCGTGATGAGATTGCAGGAAAGGTTCCGTCTTCCATGCAGACCATTTTTGCGTGTGCAATGCTGCACAGTGGGCCGGTGCAACCACAACTGCGGTGTCAGTTCAATCTTGCTGCACGTCCTTTGCAGCGATATGTTGGTTTTGCACCAGTCTACGAGGAGTTCTATCACATTTTTCTCAGTCTTCCAGATCTTGTTGACTTCAACAGTCCCATTAACTTCCATTTTAATTATGTTTCTGACAGTGGAAATTCCAAGCTATAAACTTTTAGCCTTCCCTTGCAAATTGTAAGTCAATTATCTTTATTTTCAAGTCCACAGTCAACTGTATTTTCTTATAGCCCATTTACTACAAATTTTGTGTACTTTGCATTGCTGAAAGCCATACAACAGCATACAACCCAATTTTTACAACCCAGATTTTTTCTTATTCAAACATTCAGGTGATAACCCCACCTATAAACAATCACCACTATGTTTGAATTTAGTCTGTAAAACAGTCTTTTCTCCATGAACTAATTTCTGGTGGAGAAACGTTTGGTTGTGGTGGTGTGACTGACAGTTAGCAATTGGCAACGTAATTAGAGAATGTCATTGAATGGTTAAAAGTTCCATCTAGGGCGGGCCTTCACATAGACTTCCTTACTCGGAAGTTAGCCAGGCTAGTTATCAAATCAATCCGCACTTTCAAATGCATTATTATGCAACTAATAGGGTTGTTCGATGTCAACAAATTTCACATCGGCCAATCAAACATCGTTGATGTTTTTATATACAGTATATAATTTGTTCTGCAAAGCATCGCCAATTATTTGTAACCTGTTTAATTTAGTAATTTAAAATTGGTTATTCAAATATTTTAATAAACTTCATAAATAAATTGTCATGTCCTTCTGAATTAAAACACAACTGTATTGTGATTTGACGATGTGAATGGTTGATTAAGCTACACCACCTATTTTTAATCGGTCAAAGAAATCTCTGCATCTCTCCACGATGCGATCGGACCGGTAAAGATGAGCAATAACGTCAATCCTTCGTTTGATTACTGAGACAGGAAAATTACAGACTATAGGGCTACGTTTCTCACGTTATCCGACAGTGTGCCTATACAGTGGTGGAGCGCATTCCGATACAGATGGCCCTTCGCTTGTTGAACGCGTAATTTGGAGACGGCACCTCGTTTCCCTTTCCCCTCGCATACACAGCAATGCGAACATTTTGAGAAGGCAATATGTAGCTCAGAAAAAATGACCGGAGACCTACTTTTTCGGCATGAAATAGGTTATGTACGGTAAATGATGCTTAATACCTGCTAATCTGTGAAGAGAACGGGGCGCCAATGGCGAACCTGCCAATTCTGGTGTTCTCTGGCAAATGCCAATCAAGCTGCACGGTGCTGGGCTGTGAGCACAGGTCCCACTACAGGACGTCGGGCCCTCATGCCACCCTCATGGAGTCTGTTTCTGACAATTTTGTAGGGCTCTGGCAGTGCTCCTTCTGTTCCTCCTCGCACAAAGGAGCAGATACCGGTCCTGCCGCTGGGTTGTTGCCCTTCTACAGCCCTGTCCAGCTCTCCTCGTGTAATGGCCCGTCTCCCGGTATCTCCTCCACGCTCTTGAGAAACCTTCTTGTGATGGCATGTATGGATGTGCCATCCTGGAGGAGCTGGACTACCTGTGCAACCTGAATGGGCTGCAGGTACCGCCTCATGCTACCAGTAGTGACAAGGGCACTAGCAAAATGCAAAACTAGAGAAAAATCAGTCAGGAAGGATAAGGAGAGAGAAATGGTCTGTGGCCACCACCTGCAGAACCATTTACTTTTTGGGGGTTGTCTTGCTGTTGCCTCTCCTGTCCATCTGTTGTCACTTCATTTGCACCAAAGCAGGTGAAATTGATTCACAATCGTTTACACTTCCTAACTGGACAGATCGATATCCCAGAAGTTTTGAATGTAAGGCAGCTTGCGTGTTAATGTTTGAGCTCATGCAGTTGAAAACATGTGCCGCGATTGTAGAGTCAACTATATTTACTTATTTACTGGAGGCATTCAACTGTATGAATATAGGATAAAATGTACCGTATTGCATAGGCTACATACGGCGAAATTAAATATTGTTTTGAAAGGACGGGAGTTAATGTTAAGCATTTATGTTTGTTTCCTATGCAATAACAAAGAAACTGGATGATATGGGAAACAAAAACGTCAGAAATATTATACTTTACACGCTTAACTATGATGTTTTTTGCTTGTGGCTGAATTTTTTTGGGGCGTCCCCTGGTAAAAAGTAAACCAGGCGCCTATGCTAGACGTAGCCTAGAAACGGCATGATACTCATTTCACAAGACAGAAAACATCAAAGAGGCATCGCATGCACACTCACACATATATATATATGGGTCACTCTCATGCACACTCACACACATCTATATATGGGTCACTCATGCACACTCACACACATCTATATATGGGTCACTCATGCACACTAACACACACATATATATATGGGTCACTCTCATGCACACTAACACACACATCTATATATGGGTCACTCTCATGCACACTCACATCTATATATGGGTCACTCTCATTCACTCACACATATCTATATATGGGTCACTCATGCACTCACACACATCTATATATGGGTCACTCTCATGCACACTCACACACATCTATATATGGGTCACTCATGCACTCACACACATCTATATATGGGTCACTCTCATGCACACTCACACACACATCTATATATGGGTCACTCTCATGCACACTCACATCTATATATGGGTCACTCTCATGCACACTCACACACATCTATATATGGGTCACTCATGCACACTCACACATATCTATATATGGGTCACTCTCATGCACACTCACACATATCTATATATGGGTCACTCGCATGCACACTCACACACATCTATATATGGGTCACTCTCATGCACACTCACACATATCTATATATGGGTCACTCGCATGCACACTCACACACATCTATATATGGGTCACTCTCATGCACACTCACACACATCTATATATGGGTCACTCTCATGCACATTCACACACACACATCTATATATGGGTCACTCATGCACACTCACACACATCTATGCATGGGTCACTCTCATGCACACTAACACACATATCTATATATGGGTCACTCTCATGCACACTCACACACATCTATATATGGGTCACTCATGCACACTCACACACATCTATGCATGGGTCACTCATGCACACTCACACACATCTATATATGGGTCACTCTCATGCACACTCACACACATCTATATATGGGTCACTCTCATGCACACTCACACACACATATATATGGGTCACTCTCATGCACACTCACACACATCTATATATGGATCACTCTCATGCACACTCACACACACATATATATGGGTCACTCTCATGCACACACACACACACATCTATATATGGATGAAAGGGGTCACTCTTGAACTGCAGTGGCATCTGTACTTTGCAACATGAAAATGAAAACCAGTTTAATAACGAGTCATTTGATACATACATACGTTTTTATATTCTAGGTAATTACTGATAAATAAATATGAACAGAGCACGTCCTATGGGCTGAACCTAGACACCGAGCCCAGCACAAATGCCAGCAGAGGGCAGAAGAGCTCACCCACGGGGCTGGCGAGAGGGGGATTGACAGGCTGGGGAGGGTATGGGTACTGCGGCACCTTGGTGTAGCCCGGAGGAGGAGGTGGATGGCCCGGGTGATAATGAAGGGCAGGGGTCACCATGGTTTCTTCATAGGAGGGGGGCTGTGGGAACCCCATAAGCGGAGGCGCGCTTGCCACGGCACTGAAAAACACAAGAAAATGAGCTTAATGTCTAGAAAGGGATGAATATGGCAACAGAGCATCTACTTTAGCACACATTAACAGAGTGGCTACTTTAGCACACAGAGGGCCTGATTTACTAAGACCGTTAAGTGTGTGCAAAACCTTTTAGCACACGCAAAACTAATAACACAACCAATGATTGGTGAAAAACAAAGACCATGACCAATCATTGGTTGTGTTATTAGTTTTGCATGTGCTAAAAGGTTTTGCACACGCTAAAGGTCTTAGTAAATCAAGCCCAGGATTTTAGATTCCATTGTGCAATCGCTCTGAAGATTCTCGGCTTTCACAACGTCATTCTTGTACTTTCTTTATAATTTGTTCGCGTTTTTTCTCGTAATATACTCTATTCTTCTCTTTCTTTTCTGCTGCTTTTCTTAACTGCGCTTCTTTTTTACGTGAAACATTCTGATTTTTTTCTTTTGTTGTTGTTGAATTCATTATCGAAATGACAGCTCTGAGTAAGCGCACGTGGACGTGACTAGCAGAAAGTGTTTCAGTTTTGGTAAAAGTACCATATCGTGCGTTTTACTGCATTTAATCGGCTACAAATACACACAAGAGTAGACCAACACAAGCCCAACAGAATGTTGTAATTTCTAGAGGTCAGAATGCAGTTTTTGATAACAAAACATTCATGTTCAATGGTGAGTCCGTACATTATTTTGTTGTGTTAAGAGGGAATAAAAAGTGTTCCAGTTATCTTTAAAACGCTCTCGCTTCGTGGATATTCAATTTTATGATGTTAGATTAACGTGAAAGGTAAATCATAACAAGCCCATCGTATTGGTCGGTGTGTTGGAATCAAGGAAAACAAAATAGCGCTACTATTGATGGAAAAGGCACAAGCGGTGACTAGAAACATACCGTGCGTTACATCAAGTAGGAAGAAACTCTTTGTATTATTTCTTCGCATAGAATAAAGGAATGATTCTGAAACGCTGTTAATATGTTGATCTATATTTTGCTAAAGTACTCCTGGAGTGCCGTATTATTATGTTGAATATCAAATATATATATATTTTTTTTAAGTCAAAGTTTTCAGTCAAATTGAATTCAGTACGCTTGCCCCTTCCCCTGCACTATTTAGGGTAGGCTACGCTCTTACTAGTGATGTTACGGATGATACCGAAGCTATAAAAGAGCGACACCCCCTTTATTTCGAGGGTTGTTGTCGTCGATTGGTTGTTGCGGAGAGTTTGTTATTATTGCTATTGTGAGTTTTTGGAAGAGTTTTTTGAGGAGTTTATATTTAGTTTTGTACAGCTTTTGTATAGTTTTGTCGTTTTTGTACAAAATAGCCTAATGGAACCTACACGGAAGCGAAGCTCTTCTCCTGCTTGGGAATATTTTGACCTGATATCTCCCAATAAGGTAGACCTAAGTGGCGTAGATATAAAAACACACTGGAACGCTAGGGATCGACTGCATGTAGTTTGTTGGCTGTTATTTTAATGTTACTACAGCAGATTATTACAATTTGTTTAATATTATTATGATTTGACTGTTCATTCTTATTCTTTCTTATTATCATTATCATCTGCATTCCTTCTCAAATGGCATATTATTTAATTTTGAAGGTGAAGTGCTTGCTGTGCCTAAAGGAGCAGGCTTACAGCAAGAAATTTTTTTTTTTAAGTCAAAGTTTTCAGTCAAATTGAATTCAGTACGCTTGCCCCTTCCTCTGCTCTATTTAGGGTAGGCTACGCTCTTACTAGTGATGTTACGGATGATACCGAAGCTCCAAGTCGTGTGTCGAGTACGGAGGGCAGTTTCTACTGAAGCCTCGCACCGAAACTTTTATCGCTTTCAGAGAAGCACGTGATCGATGACAAACGAGGCCTTGGGTGCTGTAGAACCATGTGATCGGTCTGTTTTGAGTTTCGGGCGGAATTTGGGGTTTTGAATTGTAAATATAAAAGAGCGACAACCCCTTTATTTCGAGGGTTGTTGTCGTTGATTGGTTGTTGCGGAGAGTTTGTTATTATTGCTATTGAGTGTTTTTGGAAGAGTTTTTTTGAGGAGTTTTTATTTAGTTTTGTACAGCTTTTGTACAGTTTTGTCGTTTTTGTACAAAATAGTCTAATAGAACCTGCACGGAAGCGAAACTCTTCTCCTGCTTGGGAATATTTTGACCTGATATCTCCCAATAAGGTAGACCTAAGTGGCGTAGATATAAAAACACACTGGAACGCTAGGGATTCGAACACTGGGCTAGCAATCGACTGTATGTAGTTCGTTGGTTGTTATTTTAACGTTACTACAGCAGATTATTACAATTTGTTTAATATTGTTATGATTTGACTGTTAATTCTTATTATTTCTTATCATCATTATCATCTGCATTCCTTCTCAAATAGCATATTATTTAATTTCGAAGGTGAAGTGCTTGCTGTGCCTAAAGGAGCAGGCTTACAGCAATAATACCTCGTCCACGCTGAGGCATTATCGGAAATGCATGAGCCAGAAACCAGCGGAGGTTATTTATTTATTCATTTTACATTTCAATAGCAGTTATGGTTGCTTTATCACAATAATACTGACATACATGTTGATAACAATACATTTGCATATTGTTATTTTGCCATAAGTTCCAGAAAGCAAGAACTTGAATATCCCCACCTCTACCAGCTGGCACTACGTTTTTTGTGCACGCCAGCCTCCTCTGTTCCTTGTGAAACGGTCTTTTCCAAGGCAGGGGAAATTGCTTCTATGAAGAGGAACCGTCTCAGACCCAACACTGTGAAACAGCTAATATTTCTCAATAAAAATCTATAAAAACCTCCTTTCTCAGTCACAAAAGCACCTTCCCTTTCACTGCCCATACTGAAGCACATTCACTTTCACTGCCTGGTTCCAGAAACACTCCCAGTCCCAGACCAGAAACACTTTTACTGCTGAATTGAACCCCACACAAATGTTGTCCCCTTTATATATTTATATCAATCTTCCAGTTTTTTTTATTTTCAAACTTAATAAATTATTACATATATAATTTTATTATATATCTTAGTTGAAAACAAATCTAGCCTAATGACAGTTATAAATACAAATTATGAGTAGCCTATGTTAGTATGTGTATCGCCCAAGCGGGTTTTGCCATCCCTTACTAGACACCAAATAGGATACTGTTCTCAATGACACTAGCCAGCTATCTAGCAAAGAGTTTCAAACTCAGTTTGTAAAGTAACGTATACCGAGCTAAAATGTCGCAAAAATCATATTAAATAAATAATAAAAACTAGCTTTCAGTTTTCGGTTATAACGTTTCATATAGCTTTGCCTGGGTAGCGGGGGGGGACAACCATGGCTGATACCGTAATTGCCATTAGCAGTTTAATTGTAACTGGGCTGAACGCTAAACTTTTCTTAGGTCTACGTGAATAACACGCTGCTCGGTATGTGCGTGTACTGAGTGACCTAACTCACGGTGGCAGTCACTAAATACACCATTCAAACTCTTAACACATGAAACGAATGCAAATACAATCGGTCGTTAAATGAAATTAGCAGATTAGAGTCAATAATCTTTGCTTCGTTGTGATTTAGTTAATCATTCGTTAACCAGAAAACAGCCGCCTAGTTACCGACTTCTTCTTTTCCAGGAAGTCGCGCTAACCCAGCCAGTTTGTCAAAACAAGAAAGTACGTTTCCAGCAAACTGTCCTTGCTTACCTCATCCTTCTGTTGAGGTTTTATGATAAAGTAGGTCCCAGAAATAGCCTATCTGTTGTGTTATTTCAAGTCGTGTCCTTAAATACTGCTGAGCAAAATGCCCCCACAAGATTTGGCCACTTTCACCAAAGTGAAAATGTTACGTAATTTCTTCCTCAAACAACTTATGGTCACGTGATTCGGTCCGGAATTTTTTACGTTCTTTGTAAACCTTCTAATCATCGTCCCGAATAGACCACAACACCATAGGAATAAGCACATTACAGTGTTTTAACCAATACGCTTATGTATTAGGCTACATTACTTACTGAATTGTATGTATTTCATCATATTAAATGTAATTATGGAGCCCAGCTATCTCAGTCAGTAGAGCATGGCGCTCTTAATATCAGGGCAGTGGGTTCGTTTCCTCATGTAGCTAGCCTGTACCATACGTCAAAAAAACTTTGCTAACAAGTTGTAATCCAGTCCACTGTAGGTCAGGCCATAACCCTAACAAGAAATAAAAGAAGAGGGTTGAGGGCGGCTTTAAAAGTTGAACTCCAAGAGAAATTACGTCTGCAGACTGAGACCAAAAGTCCGAATAGCGTGCCCCCACGGAGATTTAGAATTCCACCCAAAGTCACCTTCAAAAATAATAAAGGAAAAATAACAAAGCAAAATAACTAAAAAATGTGTCCCAATGGAAGGACTACAATCCAGCTGGGATCACCCTAACTAACCGGAGTTACTATACAGCAAACAAAGTAGAAGGGCTAGACGAGTCAAAGTCGATTTGTACTGGACAGGGTCAAACACACTAGAAAAGCTAAGACAAAAATCTGAGTCGAATTGAACAAAACAAGGCCAAACAGGGAACAAAGTTTGATATCTGTTAAGACACTATTCCAGCGTGTGGATGGGTCCCACCGTCTGGTATCTGTTAAGGCACTGTTCCAGTGTGTGGATGGGCCACACGTTCTGGTATCTGTTAAGGCACTGTTCCAGTGTGTGGATGGGCCACACGGTTTGGTATCTGTTAAGGCACTGTTCCAGTGTGTGGATGGGCCCTGCAGTCTGGTATTGCTAGCATTGCCCAGGGATTTTTCAGTCAGGCAGACAGTGAGCCCTGCTAGTCAGTCGGGCGCACAAAAGTCTGCCTGTTGAGCTGCACATGAAGCATCTTCCTCCAACTCATATTTGTGTGAGCCCGACTTGCAAGCTGCACCATGATAACAAGCAGCAGCTGACAATTACATGCTTCTGAGAAGAGCACCTGCTTGTTTGCACTCTCCTGAATCCATAGTGGTGGTTGCAGCACTGAGCAATGATAAATATACAGAATAAATCGTGAGCCCCTGCAGGGCACTGGATATACGTCTGACCTCACTGCACATGCTACATTTCCAATTCAGATAAAATGGCATCCTGCACTCACACTGCTTCTAGATGTCATGTGGAATTTGGCAGCTCTCATTGAAATCCACTGATGATGTAGAAAACACCAGTCTTATTTTTTAAACAGCTGTGAGTTAGGCCTCCAGGCCTTGCACACAGACACAGTTTGCTGCAGCTCTGAGATGATGTGTCTTAGAGATGAGTGTACCCATTTTCACCATGTTTTCATCACATTTTCACAGTGAGACCCTGAGGGATGAAAGGCGCAGCGATGCTGCTGAGTACAGCGATAACACGCCTTTATTAGCCACAGTGCTGGCAAGTGGAGCTGAGACTTATGATGTAGCATCACTACAGTGTTTAATGATGCTAGAGAGAATAACAGACATAATTAAAAGAGCCAATTGTATTAGCTAGTTAACAGGAAACCTTTCAGTGCATGTGAATCATCTGAGGAAATAATGTTGCGTATCCATTTACAGTCTCAGCCTGCAACTGAAGGTTGCCAGTTCAGTCTCAGCCTGGAATGAAGGTTGCCAGTTCAGTTCCCAAATAAAATTATGAAAACCAAAGAAAAGGATGTCAACTATTTAAGCAATAATAATTTGGAAAATAATTTTAATTTCCCCTAAAATTGTAACTATAATTTTTTTTAACGCTGGGCTTGATATTACAAGGCCTTGTGGGTCGATATGCATATAGATCAGTGTTATGCCACATAAACACTTAATCAGGCAGTAAGACGGAGGCCATTGATTTCCTTTCAGCCAGGTTGGCAGAAAAGGCCCTGGGCATGGGGCCAGCACACACTAGAAGTGGAGTTTTTATTAGCTCACTATAGCAACACTCCCCCATGGGTAGAGTTAAATCTGCACCTGGCTTCTGAAGAAGAATGCATTCCGTCGCAGTTTCTCAGAATAGCGAAGAACAGTAAATGGAAGTGAGGGTGAGATATGTATATTTTACCACCTGCACACCTGCACCCCAACTGGGACAGTGTATAAAATGTAAATAAACACAGAAAGCAATAATTTGCAAATACTTTTTGACCTGTATGCAATTGAAAACAAAGACAAGATATTTAATGTTTTAACTAATCAACTTTATTGGTTTTTGTAAATATGTACGCTCATTCTAAATTTGATGCCTGCAACACGTCCTTTTCTTTTAACAACACTCAGTAATATTTTGGGTACTGAGGAAACTAAGTGTTGTAGTTTTGAAAGTGGAATTTTTTCCCATTCTTGCTTGATATAAGACTTCAGCTGCTCAAGAGTCCGAGCTCTCCGTTGTCGTATTTTGAGCTTCATAATGTGCCACGCGTTTTCAATGGGAGACAGTATGTAATGTAATCTAGCTAGCTAGCTAGCTAGCTACATGCAATCTGATAGGAGTTTTGTGCAATGACTGTTTAAAAAACGTCCCATCGCAAGATTAGTGTGTAAATAAACTCAAAACTCGGTTGTTTTAATTACATTTACCATGAATCCACTTCTTAAAGATAATGTGCCATTTTGGCCACTTGTTTTAAAAGTGGCGCTGATGAGCCGAACACACACACCGCCGTGTTATGTAGCACCGAAGAAGAAGTTTTGCTTACGAATCGCAAGTTAAGCGTGTGTGAATCGACACGGTGAAAAACAGCGGAATATTTGTCTCAAAATTCTGTCCGTAAATCCAAGCAGATCAAGCGTGTCCTTCGATCGGCAAATGTAGATTCGCCAGTTCGCAAGCCAAGCTTTTGATTTGTACATGTGAACATTGGAAACATATCTGTAAATGTTATTTGCATTTGTGAATATAATTTTTGTATTCATCCAAATGATGATTTACGAAACACAAGTTGAGAGGTGTTTGTGTGTGGATGGAAAACACATACTTGTGGATTATTTTTACGAAACACAAATTGAGAGGTGTGTGTGGATGGCAAATACAATTGCGGATTATATCTACGAACACAAATTGAGGTGTGTGTGTGGATGGTAAATACAATTGTGGATTATATTTTTGTGCTTGTTTATTTTTGATAGAAATCTACCTCCATAGTAGTCCGTCTAACCAATCACGTTGTGGGCGGCAACAATTATCCATGGCTGCGTCCCAATATTCTTCACTCCACACGTCCTTTCCTCCACTCAGCCACTACCACTCCTCTCCTACCCGGAAGTATGCAAAACTGCCTGAACATTTTGAGCACAAGTAGTTGCATGTAGCTACAGTATACAATGTACTTGACATTGCGGTTTGTGTCAAGACATTAATCAATTTGTAACTATTTGTAAGTAATGTGTAGCCAAATCAGAAACATTAGATTAAAAACAAAGATCCATTTTCGGGGCAAGGAGGAGAGGAGGTGGTAGCTTAGAACATATATAATGTAGAGACAGCGATGCCAATAGAAACCAATGGAAAACACATCCGAACCAGGAAGTTTTAATTTTGCGCTCATCTCACATGTGCAGCTGTGTCCAGTCAAGTCACATGTACAACGAGGAAGGCGCAGATAGGCCAAAATAAATAATATTTTTAAAAATCATATCTTTGTCTGTGTGGAGCCCAATGGGAAAACTGGCTTTTTGAGCGCAAATCATAGATATCAGCAGAGGGCGACATTATATCCGGTGCTGAGGTTGGGAGCCGAAAGCTGGCCCCTTGGGTGGTAGTGGAGGAAAGGAGCATGCATTTTTCGAGAATTGGGACGCACCGCATATGACGTAGAGGTAGCCTACCTCCAAAGAGGTACTCTGACATCATGAGTGGGGCGGGGGCAGTGTGGGGAGCAGAAAGAAATTTCAGCTGTTAGATGGCAGCACAAAGACGCTTTTCTACCAGTTTCTTATGATATGCAATATTATTTCAGAATTGTTTGAATAACAGAATTAATTAATACGTTCCATTATAAGGTAGGCATACAAACACGTTTAAAAAAAACCATTGTCTAGAGTGTAGTTACCTTTAAAAGTAACCAGTTTACATCATAGCAATAATTGTTCTACTTGGAAATATTGGCCTTAAACATTTTTTTAAATGCAACTATCAGGAGAACACACATAAGTCATTTTAATTAGGCTCAGGTCAAAATGTCTCACCAAATTCATTCTGGAAATAGAGGGCGTGTTCGAGTAGACATCGGTGAGCAGTTGGCTTGCCTGCCTCAGGCGGAAATGACAAACGCCGGAGCAGATCCAGCTGGGACAGTTTCGGACGTTTCTGAAACCGGCTGGGAGAAAAACAACATGGAGGAATTAGTCGTGTTGTTTGTGGTTGCGGAGGACTTGGAGGCGACACAGATATCCGTTTTACTTCAAAATCTTGAAGAAATGGAGGAGAACGAATGAAGGTTGTTTTAATACTGACTTACATTATTTCATAACTTGCATTGTTAGGGTAGTAAATATTTATCTTTTGCTACGCGACTTTGGCTACGCGACTTTGGCTAAGCACCCTGAAGTGTGCCACAGTGAAACTCCAATTACATTTCTTGAATAAATACGTATAATTTCCATTGGAATTAAAGCGCTGCGTGCCGTTTCATTGTCGAATAACTAAATTATTTAGCTAAACTGTCATCTGTTATGGTAACATACCTGTAAAAATTAGCCTGCTTATGTTCTATTGCTCATATTCAGCTGTTTATTGTCTGTCAATTCATTAGATGGCGTCTGAAGAGATCTTGATAAGGATGGTGAAGAGAAATATTGATTAGGTAACAGTTTTTTTCCCATCAAAAGACATCCAAGTACTTTGAAATAAATGAATGAGTTATCATTTGGTGGTCCTACCTTAATGTTCTATATGCTCACACCAAATGTTCTGGAGAGGACACTTTTTTTGGACAACAGTCCAATTAGGATTTTACACTTAAGCTGTTGCAAAAACAAACCACTCCTTATAACAAAGTTGAATCTACTTTTCTATAGAATATGGTATAATTACAAATATAGTTGAATAAGGTATTGAATAAAACATTAAGTTACCTATATTTGGGCAGGCCTTTTTTTTTTGTTATAATTTTTTTATCCACTTTTTTTGGTTCAGTCAACAGATTTTATGTAGGCCTACTGTTAGAGGTTAATTTTTTCCTAATTTATCTGAAGGCAGATGGATTACAGAAGCAGTCAAGAATGAGAATTGGCAACTTTTTGCTACAAATTTGTTTGTGTAGCATTACCAATATTGTACTTTTCGCATTCATACAGGCTTAACGTTACTTCAAGAAAGTACATGGATGGTACAGTATATAATAACTAGAGTAGCGACCTTATGTTACTCAATCCCACACTCTCAAAACACATTTATTTATTATTTGCACAAAAATAACATGCAAGTACACAACGTAATTTGCAGAAATATGCTAGAGAGGTTGGAAACCCTACAGGGCTTATACTAGAAGCTCACTTTACGAAACAAAATCACATTAATTGAAGAACAATAAAGGATTGTATTATATGAAAAAATATTTTTAAATATAGCAATACTAAATATTCATTGTGAAATTAGAAAGAACAGATTAGGGAAAGAGAAAAATACTGCTATTACATTGTAAGATTGAATAAATAACCCTTATACCTGTGTTTGAACAATTAGGGAGGGGTACATTTCATTTAGATTTTTTTTTTTTTAGAGTAGAATCAATACGTCGAGATAGGTGGCGATATTGTGAAATTATCCGCGTTTGTCGTGAGGAAACACCACTCTCTCCTCGCTCTCTAACCAATTCTGTCGTTGGTTTGTTTGAAGGCGCGGCGATGTTGGTGAAGGCGCCCGAGAGCAACTGCACCAATGCTAAGGCGCCTGGAAAGGCGCCTGCTTAACCTTATGTTGTCATTTCCGCCTTAGTTCACGCAGCACCGACTTTTCCAAGTATACATAGCTGCAGCTGCAGACTCCAAGAAACGCCCCTCCAAGAAACGCCCCTCACTACAAGAAACGCCCCTTCAGCACTGACGTAGTTACTTCAGCTGCTTATTGTCAGAGAGCAATGCAGGGCAACGTTAATGTTAAATGATGTCATGCTGTAGGCCTATCCGTGTGGAATTGTGTATTTTTGTCCCGGCCGAGGGCCTTTCTGTGTGGAGTTTGCATGTTCTCCCCGTGTCAGCGTGGGATTCCTCCCACAGTCCAAAAACATGCAAGTTAGGTTAATTCGAGACTCTAAATTGCCCATAGGTATGAATGTGTAAGTGAATGGTGTGAGTGCTATAATTATTTTAAAAAAATAATAAAAAAATAAAATAAAATAAAAAAATAAATAAAAAAAATAAATAAAAAAATTGTGTATTTTTGTAAGCGGCGTAATGAGCGAAATCTGGCTCAGTCGACTGAGGTCATTAGACTACGTAAAGTATGCCGTTACTAGCCTATTCGTTCATTTTCAGCAATGCCACTTACTTGCAATTATTATGAAATACAAAGTTTGTTCAGAAACACGTCTAATCCAGTGCTGAAACTAGTTACTAAAGTGATGTGTCAAACTAAAGAATGTTGCGCTATCAGTCAGACACCGTCTGCCAATCACAATTTGTTCTTCCCTGCGGAGAGGGGTACCCTAAATTACCCCAGACCTTATCAGAATGCCCATTTGTATTATTGATAGAAGCATGGCGCAAATAATCAGAAATAGCTTTACTTTTCATGATGTGATATAGGCCAACTACACTACAATAATGACATTCCTGGTTAGTTAAACTAAGAGTAAGATTTTCAATTAAAATTATGAATTTATAATCCACCAGGCAATAGCCTACATTTTAGATTAACGTTAGCTACACCCATTCTGCAAATTTCTCATTGTGTAAATAACGTTATTTAATGACGGTTTTAGGACGAAATAAGAAATATATATATATATATATATTTGTTTCACGGAACATTTTAGTTGGGCTATTCGTTTTTCACGATCAGCCTTAAAACAGTACAGTGATATTTACTATTAACCCTGAGAATTAGGTTACCTATTGTCTCCCAGCTCCCAGTCTCAAGAGCGTGGAGGAGATATTACACGAGGAGTTGATTAAGTGTTCCCTTAATTTCTTTAAGCAGTGTATATATATACTATATGGCCAAAAGTATGTGGACACCCCTACTAAGTATTGAGTTCAGGTGTTTCAGCCTTCCCCGCTGCTAAGAGGCACATAAAATCAAGCACATAGCCATGAAATCTCCATAGATAAACATTGGCATTAGAATGGGTCGTACTGAAGAGCTTAGTAGTGACTTTAAACATGGCACTGTCATAGGATGCCACCTAGAAAAGGTTTTATAATTTCTAAACCGTTCATCCGATATGGATGGAAATACCCTCAAATTACAGCTGACAGTCTGCACTTCAACCTCATTGTCATTGTATCCTTTCAAACTCAAAGTGCTAGAGTACGGAACCGAAATAACGAGACAACTGATAATTTTGCAGTGGTCTCTTAATTTTTTTCCAGAGCTATATATGTAACTCCAACCTGCCCATTAGTTAGGCCAACAAATTGACGTGAACAATCATGTCTGTCAATATGTGCATTTTTTATTCTTTTTTTTATTTTTTCAAGTTAGGTTTAAGAAAAGGCTATAAAATGTATTATGCTGGAAGTCGTTTTCCTATTCCAATAGGCCAATACAGCCCATTAAAATGCTACTGTTGCACTAAAGAATCTCAGAGTGGATTTAGGAGTGACATTTAAAAAAGGGGTTGTTCTGTTTTATTCTTGAGGGTTTAATAATGAACAAAATGAAACGGCTGGCACAGCTGGTGGTAACAAGCTTGCTCGAATGATAACCTGCCCAATGATTAAACAATAATGATTCAGAAATACAAAATAACAATTCAAAATTACAATTAGGTTACACATAGGTTCATTGAACAGTTCTAAATTGCATTAACGAATGAGTTTCATTCATAAAATATTCTACTTTTGTCTTCAATACAACGAAATAACAATGTAATAAATTGCTTTCGATATGAATATCTTCAGACACAGCACCATATTATTCCATTGAAAAAAGTGAACGCTGTGGGCCGCTTAAGCGGCCGAAAGCAATCGAGTAATTCTGAAAGTTTATCTATTCTGGCACTTCACCTCTCCACAAATATCAGCCGGCTGGGGCAGGCTATGAACGGTTCGCCGTAATCCATACTTTTAGCGAGCTATAACAGATCATTTCAATACAAACTACTGACTTCTTCAATAGACTCCCCGGCCATGTTAATTTTCACTAGCTTGTATTGTAAAAATATATAGCACTCTAACGTAATTAATTTGGCTCATGACAGAAATATGAGTGGTAACAATGGATAGAATGGATATGGATATAACGGACTGTTTAGCTGGTTTACATACATTTAAATACTTTCATCATATACCCATTTATATTAGTGTGCATAATTTTGCTGCGGATTAACAGCAGCGAACCAACAGGATCCCCCAAGGCCACCGTAGTTGGTTGGGGGCGTTTCTTGGAGTGAGGGGCGTTTCTTGGAGGGGCGTTTCTTGGAGTCTGCAGGCTGCAGCTATACCCTACTCGACTTTTCGGCCATCTCCGACAGTTTCCGATGCAGGCCGACGCAGTCCGACGCAGATATGACGTAAATCAGCTCTAGCCGAACACGCCCATTGCTCTACCCTGCAGCACCATTAATATGCGGGCAGCAGCACAGACTGGGGAAATGGTGAATGGAGAAAGATAAACTTGCTACACATTACGCGGATAATCTTACATCTGGACAGAAATCGGTTGTCATGGATTGCATTCACGATGGGAAACAACGGAATTATACATTCCTCCAGATTACGCACATACAAATACGTGAATAAAAATATGGTAAGCATTTCATTTTCACTGGCTTCTGTAGGCTTAATCCATTTTTGTATTTTTGTTTCTACACTCATGTGTCTGACATTTTGAGTGTGACTGGTAGTTTTTAGTAGCCTACTGCTGAATATTTTTCTTTTTTTCTATGCTAACCGTCGTCGTTTTATTTTCATAAAGCACAACCCCCGCGGATTTGCACAGTTGATGCATAACTGTAGGCTACTGTTGATTCACAGAAGCAGCAGCGGTCGGATATAATAGCCTACGTAGCTTCGAAATGGGGTCCTCTATTCTTAAAAGAAACGATGTCATAAAAGCATCAACTCCAGGTATTTTAAAATGGTGTATGAACTGGACCGATCACATTTAAATGGTATCAGTAGGGTAACTAATGTAACTGCGAGAGCCTGTGTGTATATTCGCTTGGGTCGCTCTATAGCTACATTGTTACAGTTTTTCTCGGCGGTGAATTCAGTGTTGCTGTGAGTCAAGCATTCGTTGCTGCCTTGTTTTTGGGATAGGCTTCGTCGCTTAGACATTGCAATATAAACAACATTTTGCTTAATTGCGTAGGCTACAACAAGACTAGCCTTGGTACTAATGGTATTAAGGAGGATTTTGGTTCAGATTAAAAACCGTTTGTGCACTAGTGTTCTCCAGCAATTCAAAGAATGAAAAAATATAAATGCGCAAATAGGTTAGCCCACTTATGAGACGAGTCTAAGAAGCTAGAGGCCTCTCTGATGTGTTATTTAAACACGAGAGGCAATTTAGTGGTGACGGCTGGTCGGTATGAACACCTGTCATACCGCATATTTTGATGAATTAATTTGCAATGCAATGTATAGCTATAGTAACAGGTCCAGCGATGCGCCACCATCCTTCAACAGGCCTTTTAAAACATTTTGTTTCACATTTGATGTCTTTCAAAGGACAGTTGTCGCTAATAGGCTACGACAAGAAAAGTGTTGCATAACCTGTGGCTCATTGAAATTATTATTATTATAGTAAGGGGCGAACAGCGTCACTGCATAGCCTATAATAGCCTATCATACATCGAGTTATTTTAGTTAATAGGCATATGCTTTGAGGATTAGGCTACTGTTAATAAACCCAACAGCGACTGGTTTAGATGGCTACCTAGTGCCGAACAATATTCGGTGAATGGTGATGTGATAAAATAGCATCTGTTAAGGATGGGCGTATTAGGATTCAGCTAACCTGTGTTTCCGCAGTGAACACGGGCGGAAATGTTTTATTTTCAGCGTGGAAGCACTGTCGGCTACAGGCTAGCTAACAACCTGTTTGTAAAAGGCGCTATTATGGCTATATTATATATATTTGTAATTGCGTTATGTAGGCTCCAATATATGATCGATGTCATTGTCCTGCTTTAGTTTTAGATTTGTTATGGACTGGAATTATTTGGCCGGGAGCGTACTTGAATCAACAGACGCCTGAAACGACAGGAAACTGGCAATGGAAACAATCGCGCATTGCGGAACAAACGAAGGAAACGATTCACGAATCAGTGTGTTTTTTTTTAATCATCTACAATTAATATGTTCTTGAACTTGAATAAAAATGATCACCAAATTCTCAGGGGCAGGACAGAAGGGTGCTGCGCCTGAGATATGCTGCTCATACAAGTTGGTATAGGATCAGGACAGGTTGCTAGAGTACAGAACCAAAATAACTGTCCATTTAATTATGGTGCTGTGTGTGTATATATATATATATATATATATATATACATACACACACTTAACGGATTACTTCTCCTGACTTATCTTTTCATATATGAAAATTTGTCAGGAGAAACAACCCTTAAAGTGATCCATCCATATCTACTGCATATCTGGCAGCAGAGTGATGGTTTGAGGCTTGTTTGATACCTCAGACCCTTGATGACTTACAGCAATTTTACCAACCATGTATTCCATACTGTTCCAGCATAATTTACAGCTTCCAATTCCCATAGAGATCCATTCAAATGCAGAGATGTTATAGTATCGCTTGTAAGAGTACCAGAAATTAAGATATCAAGAGTCTTTTGATGTTGTTGGGTCATGGACATCAGGAAGTCATGGCATGCAAAAGATATGCCACCAAATATTAAATATTATTACTTTATTCTACATTATGTTAAGCTGTACAATATTTTTTGATGCCCAAAAATGGGAGGGGGGGACGACTATGTACAAAAGGTTCTATAATTTCTAAATGGTTCATCCGATATGGATGACAATGCCCTCAAATTAAAGCTGACAGTCTGCACTTCAACCTCATTGTATCCTTTTAAACTCAAAGTGCTAGAGTACAGAACCAAAATAACAACGATGCAACTGATCATTTTGCAGTGGTCTCTTAATTTTTTTCAGAGCTGTATATACATATATATATAGGTTTTTTTTATTTTTAAATTCAGAATCATACCTTGGATTATATAAATCTCTCAATATACTCAATATTTTATTGTGCAATCTTTTAAACTTTTTAACCAAAGCTAACAAAACATATTTTTTTCACATAAGTATTTCTTGGCCAGACAGCTTACATGTGCTTACAATGTACCACCACAACAGTACCACAGCCAAAAATCCATATTGTGGCATCGAGTCATTCCGGTATTCACGTTAATACTGGTATACCATCCACCCCTAATCCTCATAGTAGATTCCAGGCATTATGAATTGACTGCATTGAATTGGAACTGACACCAAGCCTGGTCTGAACATAGCCTGTTGAAAAATGTGTCCTTGAGCATAACTGGAATTCTCCTGTGTTTGTTCCAGGTTACACTGTGGGACCTGTAAGAAACCAAAGAACGAGAGTGACATAGCCCTGCCCATTACAGCAAAGCCCATTCTCCAGTCCACACGCCGAGCTCCGCCCTCTTGCTCGACCATGTCCATCATGGACCACAGCCCCACCACGGGGGTAGTGACTGTCATTGTCACCCTTATTGCCATCGCTGCTCTGGGCGCCCTCATCCTGGGCTGCTGGTGCTACCTACGCCTGCAGCGCATCAGCCAATCGGAGGACGAGGAGAGCATCGTGGGTGACGGCGAGACCAAGGAGCCCTTCCTCCTGGTGCAGTACTCGGCTCGAGGCCCGAGGGTGGAACACAAGACCAAACTCACCCCCAACGGCACCGAAAGCCACAGCTAACTGACCCGAGACCTCTCTCTGTCGCACGTGGCAAGGCCCAGTTTCAGTAATTTCACCCCACGTGGCCCATTCAAGATTTTCCCTGTGTGTGAAAACCTTCATGGTGACCAATGTTAACAGCATTATTAAGTTGCTTCTGTTTTTCTGCTTCGCTCCACACTGGGAAATGGGGTTTACAGGTAGCACTCGTACTGCTGCGGTCTTCCGTAGCGTCTGACTGACAGCTGAACGTAACGCACGCACTCTACACAAGTAATAAGACCTTTTGTTTCGTTGAGCCAGTGTTGTTCATTTCTTCATATTTGTTTCGTTTGTTGACTTTATTTTTTTCTCAACCTTACTATGATGTGAATCTACAACTAACGCTAATGTAAATTTACACTCTTATTTATTCTGCAAGTTATGCGTAAATAACGCTTTTCAAAGCAAATCAGAAGGAGTCCTGTTGAGTGGGGCTTGCTTGCACAAATTTGCAGAAGGACACAATATGAATTTGTTTTTATGTATGTGCCAGGGATACAAGTGAGATATGCGGAGGAGGACCGTCATTGATGAAGGCCAGAAGGAAGAGTTTGGGTAGCTGTCCCTTACCAAACTCAAGTGTTCTGGACGTGTATCTTATTGAGTAAATGTGTTTTGTCTGAGAGTTTCTTTTACATGCATGGAAGTAGCTGCAATTTTTATTTCTGTCAATTTAGTGGGATCGGCCTTGCTATGAAGCCACATAAGACTAGGAATCCTGTGATGGATTTTCCAAGGTGCTGCTGGTATTTTCCCGCACTGGAATATCTGGATGGATCTAATTTTTTTTCTTTCTCCATTGGCTGAGCAGGATTATGGTGCTTTATCAGCATCAGCAATTTTGAAGTTTTTTTTTTTTGTATGAACAAGAAATCAAACAACAAGCAAAATGCAGTTTCATAGCTTTTCATTTTTAATGATGTATTAGTCTTGTTCATCAGTTCAATCCTTTTTAAAAAAAGTATTTCCTCACAAGGTTATGTATTTATTACTTTAGTCATTTTACATTTATAAGAAATACATTTCTGATGAGAAATAACAAGCAAATGATGTGAAAATAATTTATTTTTATATGATGCTGTGGTTGGCTATATTTTCCGGATTGCATTCCTACTGAGATTTTGGAAAAGGGGGAGGGGGCGTGGCAATGAAAATGACAGGAATTAAATGTAATAAATAATTGGGAAGTCGCCGCAACTCCCCCTTAGTTTGCCCATCACGTTTATGCATTAAATATGTGGATACATTTAATCTGTAAAAAGCTTTGACACAGGACTGCTGCTGCTTGATGCAGTAGGTAGATGCAGGCTGTGAGTTGTTGTGGCTGCGATTCTGTATGTCTCTCCTGGCTTGCATGTGTGCCGAAATATAATAAACGTCGCAGAAAACAAATGAGCTTTTCTTCCGTAAGAGTGTACATGTCATGCTCATGTGGTCCCGAATGCAAACTCTTCTTTCTGTACTGGATATGAACTAATAAACTTTTGTAGCTATGCTTTGTAGTTGCTTATTATTCCAGATTAGAGATTTTATTGAGGAATTTAATTAATTTGTATCCATGAGGGTTGGGTTCACTCCCACTTGTTGGCCTGATTTGGGACTCTGCATGACCCTTCTGGTAGTCTTCTCTGTGCAGTACTTTGAACAGGAGCGTTTGTAGTCTACAGTATTATGTGAGGGAAAAAATGTGTTTTACTGCTATTATTCTAGTGGAGGGAGCCAGCATACATTTTCAGGTCTGCCATTTGTTTTTGGGGATAGAAATGGCTGGGTGTGTCAACGTAAGTTTAGAGTAGGTGTTGGAGACTAAATGCTTCAATATTTTGACTAATATGCGTTTTGTTTTTTTAAGTTAAATATTGGTTCTTAAGGGAGGGCGAATGTTTTTTGCAGAATATGAAATGCAATGATGCTGAAGATGTGTTGTAGATGGTTGATTTCCCTTTTTGTACCGGGTCCAATTAGCAGCCTTTCAGAATGATACTGATATTTTTTACTTGTATGAAAATTGGTGATCGCACATGCCCCTTTACTTGTATTAAGTTCTCTAAACATTATTTGCAGTTGTCGGACATTAGTCTGACAAAAACAAGCCGCTAAATTTGGTTTGATTGCAGAAGTACTTGCGGCACATGTCTGGCAGAGAGGTGTCGGAGAAGAATTTCCACAGGACCTGAGACCTGGTTGGCCATTTAGATTGCACTTCCTTTTTCTCTGAATACAGCACATACTGACCTGATTGGCCAGTTAGATGGCACTTCCTCTTTCCCTGAATATAGCACATCCTGTTGTGCCAAAGTCATTTCATCCACAAAGTCAGCCGTTGCCTGAAAAATTGTAGGAACCACATTCTAAACCTACCATGTCACAACAGAATGAAACTTTGATGCTTGCCAGCAATAATAATGAGAATAATAATAATAATGAGAATAATAATCACAATAATTAATAATGATAATGCATTTGTATGGCACCTTTCACTGGGTCTCAGTGCTTTATAATACCAGTCTGTGCAATAAGGGCCATAGGATCTTTAAGAGCCATAAAGTAAGGGCCAAGAGAAGATCTATCCACCACTGGACACATTGCTGGACTGTGGTCAATATCCACTTACAATATAAATAAATCAAGTGGACACAGTGCAAATGGACACAGGCCATGCACTACATTGCCATAAGATTCCTGCTTGTTCAGATTCAGTCTGAATTATAACAGTTTTTATATGTGTATAACTTTCAGCATATTCCAGCAGAAAAACCGATACTCGTGAGGATAGGCTAGCATGGCTGGGGATAGGATAGCATTGCTGAGGAAAGGCTAGCATGGCAGAGGATAGGCTAGCATGGCTGGGGATAGGCTAGTGTGGCTGAGCATAGGCTAGCATGGCTGGGAATAGGCTAGCATGGCTGAGGATAGGCTAGCATGGCTGGGGATAAGCTAGCATGGCTGAAGATAGGCTAGCATGGCTGAGGATATGCTAGCATGGGTGGGGATAGGCTTGCATGGCTGGGAATAGGCTAGCATGGCTGAGGATAGGATAGCAGCCTTCACAGCTACAACTACATCGGCTAAGGCTTCTTTTTTTCAGTCTAGAATTAATGCATGTGTGTCTAATCCACGGAAACTCTTTTCCACCTTCTCCTCCCTGCTTATCCCCCCTCCGCCCCCTTCACCCTCCTCCCTCTCTGCAGATGACTTCCTAACCCACTTCGAGGGGAAGGTGGCCATGATCCGCAACTCCTTCACACCTCAGGTGACACCCCACATCCCCCATACCGAACCCATCGCCACGCTGTCGTCCTTCAAGACTCTGGAGGAGGCAGATGTGCTCCAACTCATGACGCACCAGCGCGCAACCACCTGTGCGCTGGACCCCATCCCGTCGGCAGTCCTCCAGTCAATATCCGCTGAGCTTGTTCCATATCTGTCTTCTATTATCAACACCTCCCTAACCTGTGGCCATGTTCCTGCTGTTTTTAAGACTGCCCGTGTAACCCCACTCTTAAAAAAACCTAGCTTGGACCCCTCTGATGTCAGGAACTACCGTCCTGTATCTCTCTTGCCCTTCCTGTCCAAAACCCTTGAACGAGCTGTACATAACCAACTGTCTGTTTTCCTCCACCAGAATAACCTGCTTGACCCCCATCAGTCTGGCTTCAGAACCGGACATTCCACTGAAACTGCTCTCCTGGCCGTGACCGAGGCACTCTCCAATGCTAGAGCCTCATCCCTCTCCTCTGTCCTGATTCTACTTGACCTGTCTGCAGCATTTGACACGGTCAACCACAAACTCCTGATCTCTACACTTTCTGAGATGGGCATTTCTGGGACTGCCCTCTCCTGGTTTGTATCGTACCTCACTGATAGATCCTACCAAGTCTCTTGGAAGGGTTCTGTTTCTGCACCCCATCCCCTGTCTACAGGAGTCCCGCAGGGATCTGTACTTGGTCCTCTGCTGTTCTCCATTTATACAAAGTCTCTTGGTTCAGTAATCAATTCACATGGCTTCTCATACCATAGTTATGCTGACGATACTCAACTCTTCCTTTCTTTCCCTCCCTCTACCCAACAGGTGAAGGAGAGGATATCTGCTTGTCTGGCCGACATCTCTGAGTGGATGACTACCCATCACCTGAAGCTCAACCTCGACAAGACAGAGCTCCTCTTCATGCCATACAAAACCTCCCCGCTACTTGACCTCTCTATCACCGTTGACGGGACCGTGGTGGCTGCCTCCCGCTCTGCAAAGAACCTGGGGGTGGTCCTAGACGACCAGCTGGACTTCAAAGACCACATCAGGGCGACGGCACGGTCCTGCAGGTTCCTCCTGTACAACATCAGGAGGATTCGACCGTACCTGACCACCTACTCCACCCAGCTTCTGGTCCAGACTATGGTCACCTCACGCCTGGACTACTGCAACTCCCTGCTCGCAAGCTTACCAGCCTGCGCCATACTCCCTCTTCAACTGATCCAGAACGCAGCTGCCCGGCTTGTGTTTAACCTCCCGAAATTTTCACATGTCACCCCCCTGTTGAGGTCACTCCACTGGCTGCCAGTTGCAGCTAGGATCAGGTTCAAAGTTCTGACCCTGGCCCACACTGCAGCTAATAGGACAGGCCCCGTCTACCTGCAGGACCTGATCCAGACCTATGTTCCTGCTCGACCACTTCGCTCATCTACAGCAGGGCGCCTCGCACTTCCCCCCCTCCGTGTCAATGGCGCTCGCTCCTCCCGACTGCGGAGCTTTTCCACCCTAGCTCCCCAGTGGTGGAACGAACTTCCCATTCCCCTACGCTCAATACCAACCCTGCCTGCTTTCCGTCGTGGCCTGAAAACACACCTTTTCAGGCTCCACCTGGACTAATACTTATCTAGGACCTCATGGTATGTCTTCTTGTTGAACTGTGTACTCAAGTTTATACTATTTAGAATAGAATTGTAGTAGAGATGATTTACCCAGTTCACTGTGAACTGCACTGTGTTCGTTACTAGGGATAGCTGATACTGTATGAGAAGAATGTGCTTTCTTATCTGTTCTGTAGTTACTTCGATTACCTTTCTATATGCACTTACTGTACGTCGCTTTGGATAAAAGCGTCTGCTAAATGACTGTAATGTAATGTAATGTAATAGCATGGCTGGGGATAGGCTAGCATGGCTGAGGATAGGCTAGCATGGCTGGGGATAGGCTAGCGTGGCTGAGGATAGGCTAGCATGGCTGGGGATAGGCTCACATGCTATCCTTTTTATTTTGGAAATGTATGAATTAGGTTTGAGAATTTTGCACAAAAATATGTTTAAGATATATATATGCCATGTCTGTATAATGTGTGATGGGAATACAGTGCCCTCCATAATGTTTGGGACAACTTTCACATAAATTCATGTTTGGAGTGTCTTTACGACTTGGTTGCACAGCTAATACATTTGCTGTGAGGTGTAAACATCACAGTCACTTTTGTTGTAAAGACATCTCATGCATTTTAAATGAACTGACTAAACGCAAAGTGGCTTGGTTTTGTGGATGAGGAAACATAACACGGCAGGAAAGTGAAGAGCACACCAATGTGCCAGCGTTTATTAGGCTCTGGGGATGAGCGTTCAGCTGAAACACTGTGTGCAGAGATGCCCCGCCCTGCCCCAACCCACCCCCCCACTTCGAGGCCAGGGCACAGCTGACTGCCCCACAGGCCATGCTGACAATCACCAGCCCCCGCTGGATGATCTGGAACCTGCGCAGCTCAGCAGGGGGACTGCAGGGACAGGCTGGCAGAACACGCTTCGGAGGACACACGCTGGTCTTTGGTTTGGGTGCCAGGGGGTGGGAGGTGGGGGTTTGGGTGTTGGGTCTAGCTATGACCTCTTGATCTCACTGCAAGACGCTCTCCCAGCAACTAATAATCCAGCTGAGTGACTTTTATTTCAGCCAATGGGAATGAAGAAACAGAAACAGCTCAATGACAAGAGAGTTTTCCATACAACACTACTGCACAATGATTGTTTGTGTTTAGTAGGGTCAGTAAACCCTATGGGGATAAAGAAAATGATCCTATTTGATTATATTCTGCTCTATTCTACCCCAGCCTCTGTATTTTTTCCTAATGAATGAATTTACCTTGTGTAGAATACACTGGATACATATTTCACGTTTAAAAACTATCAACATATCAGTTAAAAGAACTGTAATAGTTTGCAAGATCTGCTGCTTGTATCTCAATACCTGGTGACCAGAGATTATGAATTTCTGTCTGAGAGAGCAGTTCACACTGAAGCTAGTTGGGTCCATGTAATAACATCTGGTCCTTTTTATCACACGTTGGGTCCATGTAATCACGTCTGGTCCTTTTGATCACACGTTGGGTCCATGTAATCACGTCGGGTTCGTGTAATAACGTCAGGGCTCTGTAATCATTTCGAGTTCATGTCATCACGATAGGTCCGTGTAATAACGTCAGGCCTCTGTAATCATTTCGAGTTCATGTAATCACGTCGGGCCTGTGTAATCACGTCAGGTCTCTGTAATCATCTCAAGTCCATTTAATCATGTCAGGTCCATGTAATCGCGCTGGGTCCATGTCATCATGTCAGGTCTTTGTAATTACATTGGGTCCTTATAATCATGTTGAGTCCATGTAATTACGTCAGGTCTGTGCAATCACATCAGGTCCATCATGTCGGGGCTGTGTAATCTCATCGGGTCCATCTAATCACATCAGGTCCATATAGTCACATTGGGTCTGTGGACACACACTTAAACACTCCAATCTGTGCACCCCTGGGCCACCGCCAGAAACCAAACATCAATAATTAATACTCATGTCTCATTGAGTCTGACACACAGGTCGATAATGCAGTTGGACTGGAGGTCTCCTTTACAAGGGCACTGTTTCGGGACCAGCGGAGAGGATAAAGCCCCTCCTCAATTCTACCACCAAAGCCATGCTGAAATAATAGTACTAAAAAGCCACCTTAAACACTAAATCATGTTTTTTGAGTTATAAAGCAGAGTATCTTGTCTCCATTTCATAAAGTACATAAATCTTATATAAAAAAACAAAAATCAAATTAAGCCGTGCCACTGCATTTTGTGCAAAAAAAGAGCCATTCATGCAACCCCAAGTAAAAAGTTTTGTTCGAGCCCCGCCCCTATCCGTGACGTGGAAAACCACGTAGGGAAGTCAATGCCCCATCTTCCCTGTCTTCTTGATTGGGTATTCAAACTGTGCAAATTAACGTTAGCCCATTCATTTCAAACTGTTTCTTCTCTCGATGGCTCCGCCTACTTGCCTATGATGCAGTGTGTTATTAGTTTTGCAAGTGCAAAAAGGTGTTGCACATGCTAAAGGTCTTAGTAAATCAGGCCCTATATGTTTATGTACAGTTGTGTTCAAATAAATAGCAGTGCGTTAAAAAAAGTGAATAAAGTGCAAATATTTTTTAATAGCTTTTAGTTCCATATTTCAAATGTAGTGGAAAAATTACACATTAAATTTAAAATCAAAGCATTGCAAATTTGCTATTAAGTCTGCGTTATTCTTTTACAGGAAGCAAAGAAAAGGAATAATAATCTGTTCAAAAAAATTGCAGTGTCGACATTTTTCTCTTCAAACTCACACTTACTGTATAAACTGAAGAAATTTTTCAAGATTTAACTTTAAATTACTGAACTAATATTTAGTTGCATAACCATTGTTTTTGATAACTGCTGCGCATCTGCGTTGCATCGAGTCAACCAACTTCTGACACCTAGAAACAGGTATTTCAGCCCAGGACGAACGAACTACATTCCACAGTTCCTGTGAATTTTTGGGTTTTGCTTCAGAAACTGCATTTTTAATGTCACCCCACAAGTTTTCAATGGGGTTGAGGTCGGGGGATTGAGCTGGCCACTCCATTACCTCAATCCTTTTTGTCTGGAACTAAGATGTTGCTCGCTTACTTGTGTGTTTGGGGTCATTGTCTTGCTGAAACACCCATTTCAGGGGCATTTCCTTTTCTGCATACGGCAACATAATCTCTTCAAGTATTTTTATGTATTCAAACTGATCCATGATCCCTGGTATACGATAAATAGGCCCAACACCATAGTATCCCCATACCATGATTTTTGCGCCACCATGCTTCACTGTCTTCACAGTGAACTGTGGTTTGAATTCAGTACCCGGGGGTCGTCTGACATACTGTCGATGACTACAAGCCCCGAAAAGAACCATTTTAATCTCATCAGTCCACAGAATGTTATGCCATTTCTCTTTGGGCCAATCAATGTGTTCCTTGGCCATTTTTAACCGATCCTGCACATGCCGTTTTTTCAACAATGGTGCTTTACGGGGGCTTCTTGCTGATAGCTTAGCTTCGATCAAACGTCTTGACTGTAACAGAACTTACAGGTAATTTTAGATCATCTTTGATCTTTTTGGAGGTGATGATTGGCTGAATCTTTGCCATTCTGACTATTCTTCGATCCGTTTTAACAGTAGTTGCTCGTTTTATTCCGCGTGTTTCGGGGTTTTGTTGCCATTTTAAAGCATTTGAGATCTTTTTAGCTGAGCATCCTATAATTTGCTACACTTCTTTATACGTTTTACCCGCTCCAAACAACTTTTTAAATCAGATTATGTTATTCCTCCGAACAACGTTTGGAACGGCCCATTTTACTTAGCAATTCAGAAGAAAATATATTTTATAACAATGTGTGAAACATTTGCTTCCCCCCTTCCTTAATAAAGAACAATTAATGACACCTGTTTTTTCACAGAATGAATGAATTCTCTAATTAAACTCCACACTGCTATTATTTTGAACACGCCCCTTTCAATGAATGAGTCAATTACTCAGAACAAGTAACATCCATGTCATGACAGTTGGGTCTGTTGTTTTTTTATTACACTACTACATCTACAAGTAAATTATTTGCCATGCAGAAATATCACTACTACTAATAACAGTGGTTTATCAGGTTACTGATGTGGTACTGCTCTTTTTTTAAACACTACTATATGTTTATAACAATTGTCTGCATCCAGTGCTTTGGGTGTATGAAAAGCACATCATGAATAAAATGCATTATTAATAATGTTATTATTATTGAAATTATTTGGTTCAGAAAAATTGTGTTTACAAATATTTTTTAAAATTGTTTTACATTTTAACCCCTTCGTGCAGATGCCAAATTTGTTGTCAATTCAAGAATGTCAATTCTCACCTATTTTGGGGGTGTGGTACACTGCCTGGCCAAAAACAAAGTTGCACTCTAATATTTAATTGGACCGCCTTTAGCTTTGATTACGGCGTGCATTCATCGTGGTATTGTTTTGACAAACTTCACAACATTTATTTCTATCCAGAGTTGCATTACTTATTGTTCAAGATCTTGTATTGACGACGGGAGAGTCTAACTACTCCGTAAAGTCTTCTCCAGCACATCCCAAAGACGTTCAATGGGGTTAAGGTCAGGACTCTAGTGGCCAATTCATGTGTGAAAATGATTCCTCATGCTCTCTGAACCACTCCTTCACAATCAATTTGAACCTGATGAATCTTGGCATTGTCGTCCTGGAAAATGCCCATTGATGGGATAACCTGGTCATTTAGTACATTCAGGTACTCAGCTGACTTCATTTTATTGCTGCATAACGTTGCTGAGCCTAGACCTGAGCAATTGAAGCAACCCCAGATCATAAGACTGCCTCCAGAGGCTTGTACAGTGCATGACGAGTGCAATGGCGACTTTTTTTGTGTGTATTTAAGGCTTTATAAATCCAGGTGTGAGCATCACAAAAACTTGGAAAATGTCTTAAATGAAACATGACAGTTGTACCATTTACAATATTTAGTTTAGTTTATTTTCATAATTTAGGTCAAAATAAGGTGCCACAAATGCAAACAAATCTTGGCAACAATGCAAGAATTTTTTTTTAGTTTGCAATGAAATACTGAGAGGTACATATGTGAAACAGGTAAATCTATACATTTCCTGGATCACAAACTCTGTGTCCATTTGTGTGCAAAATGTGGGTGATATGCAAAGTATAGACAGTATAATATATACCCTGCTGTCCTTCAATGTCTCCAAATGTATCCAAAATGGCTAAATTCTGCATTGGATAAGTTTATGTGTGAATGTTATATGCTGTTAGATAAATATTTGACACTTTGATGTGACATAACGTTTCAATAACCACCATCTCTTTAGATGGTAAGATCGAGCTCGAAGGTGATCCATACAAATAATAATTACTTTAATGTATTTGCTAAGCAGTTATTTACTTAGGCGCATGAATATTTATCATGCCAGTTTCATTCATAAGCCAAAAAGCAGTTCCTTCAGGGAGTGCTTCAATGTCCAACCTTATAGTTACAGATTTGGATTTTGGATTTTGGGTTGTTTTATAACAGAAAAAAGCTTTTAACAACAGAAAAAAGGCTTGGAAAATCTAAAATATTAGCATAAAAGTTAGTGTACTACCCCTTTAAGTTGCAAGATGATATTTGGACTTATTTTCAGATACTTTACATGCATGTAGGAAATATAGCCTTAACATTTTTATTCTATGAAATGCAGCTTGGTTAAAAAAAACATTCATATAGCCTTTGCTCAAACGTCCTGCCGTTTGAGAGAACTAAAGTCACAGTATTACAGGTGCAGTTCAAAAAATTAGAATATTGTGAAAAAGTTCAATATTTTTTGTCACTCATGTCAGAAAGTGAAACTCATATATTATATAGATTCATTACACATAGTGAAATATTTCAAGCCTTTATTTCTTGTAATTTTGATCATTATGGCTTACAACTAATGAAAACCCAAATTCAGTGTCTCAGAAAATTTGAATATTACATAAGATCAATAAAAAAGGATATTTTAAACAGAAATGTCAGCCTTCTGAAAAGTATGTTCATTTCTATGCACTCAATACTTGGTTGGGGCTCCTTTTGCATGAATTACTGCATCAACGCGGCGTGGCGTGGAGGCGATCAGCCTGTGGCACTGCTGAGGTGTAATGGAAGCCCAGGTTGCTTTGATAGCTGCCTTCAGGTCGTCTGCATTGTTGGGTCTGGTGTCTCTCATCTTCCTCTTGACAATACTCCATAGATTCTCTATGGGGTTCAGGTCAGGCGAGTTTGCTGGCCAATCAAGCACAGTAATACAATGGTCATTGAACCAGCTTTTGGTACTTTTGGCAGTGTGGGCAGGTGCCAAGTCCTGTTGGAAAATGAAATCAGCATCTCCATAAAGCTTGTTAGCAGAAGGAAGCATGAAGTGCTCTAAAATTTCCTGGTAGATGGCTGTGTTGACTGTGGACTTCAGAAAACACAGTGGACATGGCACCCCAAATCATCACTGACTGTGGAAACTTCACACTGGACTTCAAGCAACGTGGATTCTGTGCCTCTCCACTCTTCCTCCAGACTCTGGGACCTTGATTTCCAAATGAAATGCAAAATTGACTTTCATCTGAAAAGAGGACTTTGGACCACTGAGCAACAGTCCAGTTATTTTTCTCCTTAGCCCAGGTAAGACGCTTCTGACGTTGTCTCTGGTTCAGGAGTGGCTTGACACGAGGAATGCGACATTTGTAGCCCATGTCCTGGATTCGTCTGTGCGTGGTGGCTCTTGATGCACTGACTCCAGCCTCAGACCACTCCTTGTGAAGCTCCCCCAAATTCTTGAATGGATTTTGCTTGACAATCCTCTCAAGGCTGCGGTTATCCCTGTTGCTTGTGCACCTTTTCCTACCACACGTTTTCCTTCCACTCAACTTTCTATGAATATGCTTGGATACAGCACTCTGTGAACAACCAGCTTCTTTAGCAATGACCTTTTGTGGCTTACCCTCCTTGTGGAAGGTGTCAATGACTGTCTTCTGGACATCTCTCAAGTCAGCAGTCTTCCCCATGATTGTGCAGCCTACTGAACCAGACTGGAAACCTTTGCAGGTGTTTTGAGTTAATTCGCTGATTAGAGTGTGACATCATGAGTTTCCAATATTGAACTTTTTCACAATATTCTAATTTTCTGAGACACTGAATTTGGGTTTTCATTAGCTGTAAGCCATAATCATCAAAATTACAAGAAATAAAGGCTTGAAATATTTCACGATGTGTAATGAATCTATATAATATATGAGTTTCACTTTCTGAAATGAGTGACAAAAAACTGATACTGAATACTTTGTGATGAAATTAAGTTCATTGCAAAGTATTTACTGGATAATGGCTTCTAAGATGATTTATGACTCCTTGCCCCATCCAGTCCTATGCACTCATATCTGCTGCCCTCTATCGATGTCTAGATGTATTGCAAGTAAAAACAGGTTGGGCCAAAGTCCCAAAAAAAAAGAGTTGCATTTTGATTTTCATTTTAATGTTGATGAAATTAGCATTCATTGCCACCAGTGAAAAGTACGTGGATAGAAATCAGTTTCCCAGCAACGGCACAGACTGTGAAAATCTGTGCAGGTTAAGCAAACGACTCATCTTGAGAAAATTTCATTTTAAAATTCCAGCTTTCGTCCGCACAGCCATTGGACGGTTTCAGGCTTGGTTGATGCAAAAAGCTACACGCTCGCACCAAACACTTCACTATTTAAAGCCCAAAGTGATTCACTGGAAACTGGGCTGCTCTTCAAGCTCAAGTCAAAGATGGAGATGACATGGGCGTGATTCACCTCCATGGCTCCTGACAATCAGCGGAATAAATCTTGGAACTGTCTAGACTGAGATGCACTGAGTTTCCTGGGAACAGGAACATTTTCTGCGGAAAAGAGCCACGCTGAACTGAGCCAGAAACGGACACCACAGACCGTCACACACCATTAAAAGCTAAGGGCAGTTCTGCTGGGAAAAGGGCCAAAGTTATTTTGGGTGTTGAGTCCCCTTGTGTTAGAACAGACCAGTGTGGTGGGAGACCAAAGTTTGATGACAGCACTCAGTTCATATATCAATAACACGATCAACCACTGATCTGGAAAATGAACTTTATTTTGGCATCGTTGGTTCGATGGCACCAACAGGCATAAATACAACATATTTATTAAGGAAAAATAACAATTTATCTGGTAAGCTGAACAGAACACAGACCTTTTATTTTGTCTCCAAAAAGAAAAATTAACAGCTGAACCTCAAACATCCCCTTTAAATGACCTTTCTTTAACCACCCCCTTCCTCCCTCCCGCCCTCCCTCATAAAATAACAAATGTTCACAAACTGAGCCGCATTCTCCACAGTCCTTTTCCCCCAGGTTAACTGTCCTCGCACCCGATTTCTGAAAGCAATCCACTTTGAGAAATGTTAAGAATGAATGCTACTTAAAAAGGCAACGATGCGTTTTTTCTTTATATACGAGTGAGAAAAGTGACGCGACCAGGGCTAGCGACATGGCCAGGACTATACAGACCCCACGGCTGTTAACTGTGCTTTGCTGATTAAATACGAGCTGAACGAGCACTGTATTCCACTGTGACTTCTCCAGACTGGTAATGACCAGCTGGCAGCACACCGTGCTGCCGTCTTTACCCTGTAATAACCTCCACCGCCGCCCTCTCCCCCAGAGGTTACATCACATCTTTAAGCAGAAAACTGTATTTCCCAAAGTCGTTATCGTTGGGCGCTATGAGATGGTCTTTCCTGGCTTTGGCAAGTTTCATCAGCAGAAACTCCCGTCTATCCTGCCACTCCCTCAGTTCCTCCGTCCCATGCGCCAATCTGCAGCTCTCCTCCTCCAGGCAAGTGCCGTTCAGAAACCTGGAAACGCCAATCAACCAATCAGTAACAGAGATATGGCGTGGGGCGTCACAAAGCCTCCAAAGAGTTTAAAGCTCAATTATAATAAGTACTTATTTACATGCAAACAGGCCTGAGATGCAAGCACTGACATATGACCAAGAAATCTGCATCAAAACAGTTTGCACAGATTAGGATAAAGTAAGGATAAAAATCTGTAAACTTAATGGCCACACCCGATTGTCACCATTACTCAAATCAGTCGGACCTGGGAATGTTCACACCATCAGTTAAACTTCTTCAGATGCACAAAGTTATCATTATAAATGTGACTCTTATGGCCATATTAATAATTAGACCCATTCATATGAGCGTGGCTATAATCATAATTAGACTGATTAATATGGCTGTGGCCAGTCATAATTAGACTGATTCCTTTGGGCATGGCCACATTCATAATTAGACTGATTCATATGGGCGTGGCCATATTGATAATTAGACATTCATATGGGTGTGCCCACATTCTCATTGCACATTACCTCTCACACACTGTGAAGGTGCCAGTGGGGAAGCGGTACTGCCAGCAGTTTTGGTCGTCCTCAGAATTGAACACTTTGTCCTTGTGTTTCTCAGAGGTGATGTGCTGCTGCCACTGCTTATCGCTGTTACAATTTTTACCACACAGCCAGCAGTGGTTTCCTGCCTGAAACCCAGAAACAACACATCATCATTGCACCGCTGCTGTGTGTGAGTGAAGGTGAACACAAACAGCACATCGTCCCCCTGGGAACGTCTTATATGTTATAATTTCAGTCTACCTGATACTGTAGCTAGTATCAATCTGTGACTAATTAAGGCCAGTGGCACACCTGCTGATGATTGTAATTAACATGTTTTTAAAGCAGGTGTGTGGAGTAGAAGGGTGGCCATTTTTTAAGCAGCAGGGCTGAGGTTTCTTCTGTGAAAAACATGCAGTTTCCCTTTAGATTCTCTAAACTTTTAGTTTCTCACTCACATTTTTAAAATAATCTGATAATTTGTGACAGAATCATCCAGCTTTGTGATGCTATGAAAACCACCCATCCTTTTAGCCAAAGGAAATGGTGGACAGGGCTGTAGCCTCAGTGCTCAGCTTCTCATGTACACGTTGAGGAAATGTTTTTCGGACACATCGCGATCTCTGCCGCCGTCCCGGCTGGAGGAAGTGACACGCACCACTTCTTCGGCGTAGTCCGTAGGCATGTGGATCTGCTTCCCGTTCTCTCTGGCGGTGCCGTTGGAGGCCTCTTCACTCCAGCCGGGCTTCTGAGACTGTAGCCACAGCTCGTATAAGTGCTCCATGTCTGGAACTGAAGAGGGGAGGAGAAGGACAGAGTTACAGCCCAAGCCCTGTAGACCTTGACCCTACATCACTGGTCCTCAGAGAGATGCTAACCCTAACCCTACATCACTGACCTTCAGGGAGATGCCCTCAATCACTGACTGATGTTTTACTCACTACAGCAAGACAGAAAATGGCTCAAATCCAGCCGCCAAGATATAAAGGTTAGCACCACCCTTTTTAGGCTTCACAAAATCTCCCACCACTGCTAATAAATTTACTTTCATTAATGTGCCATTTTATTATTTCATCAATCGTTTACTGCGGCCTGGAGACAACATAATGAGGCTCTGAAGAGGGGTACATGTCTAAATACCATCTGTGAGTCCCTGTCCTGGGACAGCAGTGCCATATGGTCTGTACTCACTGTTATTGTCCTTCATGTATGTCCACAGATCCCGCTCCTCTGAGCTGTGTGCAAAGCTGCAGTTTCCGATATACTGGCACTTTTTACCAGCGGCCACATGCAAACAAATCTGCCAGGAGAGGGAGATAACATACAGCACACTTGATAGCACACACGATTCACTTATCATAGAGCAGATGGCATACAGCACACGTCAGATCATAACATAGCATCACTTATCTATGTTCAATCTATGTGACAAGCTTTTCAAATTTCACCTTTACAAATCAGGGGTGTGCAAGAAGGGTCGTTTTTGGATTTCACACCAACTTAATCAGCCTAAATAATTACTATGATCTGCAGTTTTCATTAACGTCCTTATGTTCCTATATGAAGCATGTTACTGTGACCTTATCTACGAGTGAACTGCCATTGGTGTACACAGCTGATTAGTTAAAGGAGCCAGTCAGGGCCCATCCGCAGTACACAGCAAACTCACCTCAAACTGAGAAAGTATGGGATAACGCACCTCAAACTCAGAGACTGTGGGATAACACACTTCAAACCGAGAGTACTTGTTTCAACTCACCTCAAATTGAGAAGGTACGGGTTTCTTTGTGGGAAGTGGGCGGATTGTGGTCCACTTCTTGCGCTCTAGGGAACTGACCAACACAACCCTCCTGTCTTTAGACCACCTGTACACAGGAGAAAGGAGCTCTGAATGCAGATATTAAGGGAGGAGCTCTGAATGCAGATATTAGGGGAGGAGCTCTTAATGCAGAGACTTGGGGAAGAGCGCTGAATGCAGATATTAGGGGAGGAGCTCTTAATGCAGAGACTTGGGGAAGAGCGCTGAATGTAGACCCTAGGGGAGGAGCTCCGAATGCAGACCCTTGGGGATGAGTCACCATTTGCACCCCCATGACTGAGAGAAGGCAGCAGGACTACTGAACGATCAGACGCTGCTACTTTGACACTCACGCGTGTCGGGCTTTGGCGGTGCAGTACTTCTTGTTCTTGTCTGGCTCGCTGACTTGCCCATTCCTCCAGCACTGACTGCACACAAACTGCATCTTCAGGTTTGGGGGTCCAAACTTCGGAACGGCACTTGGGGCTTGCTGCAGGAAGATAGCAATCACACACACTTTAGCGGCATGAATAACGGCACACAGATAACACTGAGCATTGTGCAGACAGTATGGTGCTCTTCATAGCCTGGCTCTTCCCTCTTCACATCCTGTAAACATACTCATTTTTATTAAATCTCCTCCAGGGGTCTGTAACCCTACTTCTGGACAGCTGCACGGCGGATGATTATTATTATTTTTTTTTTGTGAGGCCAAATATAAACCCTCAGCCCATTAACTCCACGTTCACCTGAACCTTTACAATGCCCTACAGATCAAATAAATTCAATTGTACATGTAGCTCATTATGCGCCGCCTATATCTCTAGAGCACTTATCTCTAGGCATCTAATAAAACACAACACCACCAGTAGTGAAAACAAGAAAGGTTGATCGGGACCAGCATTATTTTGCATATATATCGCTAAAATTATTCTCTCCTGGACTATCAAACTGGTACGCATCAAAGCCCAAGGAACTGCCAGTGTATTCTCGAGGCCCAGGATGAACACAGCTTGCATAAAATCTAATTGGCTGAGATTAGGCTACTGGCCATTTCTGTTGGGTGACCTTCAGCTGGTTCTCCATTGATTAGATAAGCAGGCAGGAGTAGGCTGGTGACCTTTAAGTTAGCTAGATTGCTCTTTTGATTCAATTGCTCTTGTGCTACCAGCAGGTTAGGCTACCTGGCCTAGGTTCATTTTAGTACAGTTCTCTTTACTCTAGGAGATAAACACAGCTTGAGAACAGTGCAGAGCAGCGAGGAAGTTACCCTCTTTAGAATGGCTTTTTGTTTTTAATACAGGGTTCAAAAAATAAACAACATGTTTGTGAAGCAGAGAGGAGGCCCCAAGTTTGCGATGTAATTTTCTTATACTGAATAGTTGTCCAATTTATTTTAAATCATCACATTTCTGATTTAGAAAATTTCACAATTCTTCTTGAGAGCACAATTCTGAGCAGGATCTGATTAAATGCAGCAATGCTGTACAAATGGTACAGACATACACATGTATTACTATTATATCGCACTGTACCAGCGTTTACCTGGCCCATCACACAGATTTACGATGTGTCCACCCCAGAGCAATAAACTGAGAAGAATTACACTATGCAAATATATGAACATAAATTTCACATGAACAATTTATGAATTCACCATCATGAATTTACCTCAATGCCTTGAGAAGAAGCTTCCATGTTCCAGTATTTTCGTGACTCCAGAACAATGCTCTCATGTGCAATACCTTTGAGAGGGAACAGCAGCGGTTTCATCAATACTGTTGCCTCAAAAATACTGTGACTATGATTTCAACTAACAGCCAAACAGCCTTCGAACTGTTAAACTACAAAAAATTGTTAGCCGAGTTCAGACTGCCCAACCTGAAATTCTCTAGACATTTAATGACAAAAAATGTATCTATGAAAACTTTCCAGAGGCCATTTAGCATGTTTTATCTTAGCATTAATTCTCCCTTTCTAGAACATTACACTCAGGGGGAAATACCAAGCCCACTGCCAGAGAGGGCAGATCTAACAAAACACACCCAGCGTGTGCAGTCCCAGGGACTGAACTGAGGAGTCCTGAGAGAGAAATGATGTTTGTGAGGAGCTGTCCTTGAGCATGAAGGAGGTTGAGTCCTCAGACAGCTCTGCCACAGGCTTCTGCTAAGGCCGTGGACAGCTGAGGGGTTTCTGCGGGAGAAACTGTGGAATACGTGGGGGCGGAGCTGATAACCCACAGGCCGTACGGCGGCCAGCGTCCGCGCAGCTCACCCAGCTCATGCTGCATCATCCACACTTTGAGCTCAATGAGGCTGTGGGCGAAGAAGCAGGCGTCCTCCCGCACGCAGCCGTATCGAACCTCGTGCCGACACAGATCCAGCTGGCACTGCAGGGGCACGTAGGGCCGGATCTTGGAGTAACGCAGCGTCGTCTCCCTCAGGATGTGAACAAGACACCTGGGGGAGTAGGGCAGTGGTGAGGATCACACCTCACACAGATTTGAAAGGTCGCGGAAGAGGAGGGGTTGGGGAGGGTGTGGATCACATGGGGTTTGGGGGGGGGGGGGGTGTGGAGCACATATTACACAGGTACGGCGACCGGAGGGGCTGGGGGTCAATTCCACTTTGATTCACTCAAATCGGGCGCTGTGGTGGCACAGCGGTAAAAGCACCGAATGAGTCGATGCTGTAAAGGGTCTCAAACGAGCCTCCAACCATCACTCTCCTGCCAGATATGCAACATCACTCTCCTGCCTAACGGACAAAAAGTATTTTATTCATTTTATTACAGGCTTTCGATTTTTTTGTTTTTTGGACCCATAGATGTATATCCCCCTATACTTATGAAATGATAGTAATTACCACTTGAAACAGGTGCAAAAGTGAGTTTGATGAGTGAACTGTTAATTTGTAGTCATTGGCGTGTCCCCCCCCGGACACGCCAATGACTACAAATTAACAGTTCACTCATCATAGTTACTAGTGATGGCACCCGCCCCCACAGAAATTTGATTGGCCACCACGGGGGCCACCATGGAAAAACTTGTTAAAGATGACAAAATAAGCTACCATTTGATATCACTGGATTTATGGGTTTAGTGGACTTAAATGTATTGCTAGATCACTAGATAAAACCGCACGTTAACGATTTAAATCTTCATTTAACTCAAAGCGTAGGAGAGTAAATAACGTTAGGCTAACCACTTATTTTTTACTGTACCCCAAGTTGCATCACATACATCACAAAGTCCGACAGCCAGTCACTCTATCGGGTCTCACGAGCCGTTGAGTTAGTCACAAGAATATTTTGTAGCTCAACTGAAACTGCTACTACAGGAGAAACAATAAAGTCTCTCTCTCTCTCTGTGTGTGTGTTGGATGTTCACTCTGTGTGAGAAGACGTGAACATTATTGTCCAGTAAGTATTAACCTATATGAACCAGATTCTTATAAATATATACATATTTTACATTTTATTTTTCGTCAGATTACACCAAACTGTTTATATGTCATGTTTTCGGTCAAATCTATGTCATGTTTTCGGCCAAGGATGTTCGCCAAATTCAATAAACCAGTGATCTGTGTTAGGTTACCTGATCCTAGCTAAGCAAACGCTACTTTACCCACAGTTTACTAATTATATCAAATGTAAGTAAATTTTACATTAACCTAATCATTACATTACTATATTATGACTAGCTATACCATTAAGCTAATTGACATTCAAAGACCACCTTTAATCTGGCCGCATTCTTTTTATTTAAACGTTAAGTTTAACGTTAAATCTGAATGTTACATATTCAAATTGCTTCAAAATGCACCATTGTTACCATCCTAGACTTTGCTCCTAAAATACTTAAATATTTTATTATATGAAATTATATTAAAAACAACAACTATACCATGATGTATATCGTTACCGCTCTCTCTATGTCCTCTCCACGCAAATCAACCGCTGCACTGAGATTCTCTTTTATAGCTGGGGCGTAGCCTGCCCTCGCTCCAAAACTTCAGGACGTAGCCACAGAACTATTGGTGGGTGTAGCCGTACAGGTTTCTATTTAGTCGCCGGGAGGAATAAGTCAGCTGGACGAAAATTTTTGCCCAATCACAGATTGAACGTGCAGTACCTAACGTTTTACCACTAGAGACACTTTTGAGCCATATTCTTAAAGTTTATGCCTTTTTGCGCTGACTGCAGTCATTTGTCAAGATTTGGACCAGGATCAATCAGTAATACTTTACAAAAATCTAATGTATCAGTTCTGATCTAAAAGTTGTTTTTGTACTTTGTTACCCTTTAAGCCATTTCCCAACTTTCTGTGATGTTCACACCTGGAGTTATAAAGCCTTAAATAGCCTCACCCGCCGTTAGCACGGCTGCTGTAGGAATGGGGTGACTAGCATTAATTAAACCAGGCCAGCAGCTACATGGTCACAGACTGGAATTCTGGGCGTGGCACTGCTCAATTATCATTGGGTAAACTTCTCTGGGAAATATCCTGCTGGACAAAGGCATTTAAACTGTGTGTTATGTAGGTCAGCCTGAGAGAGGTGCGGCTCTAACAGACCAAGTGTCACTGGCGGCCTTACTTGGAGTCTTCAAAGCCGTGCTTTGAGATGGGGTGGGAGCAGAGGGTAGGACTGTCCTTATTTCTTTTACTAATGATCCTGGGTTTGTGGTCAAAGCACACCTACAAGCAAGCAGATCACCCACATTACAACAGCAACACAGTTCCACCCAACGGCAGGACACAACGGGGACAACGGAATCAGTCTGCCTGTTGTTAATGTATTTGTGAAATATGAGTAAAACTGCGATTTTAACAGTGGCCTCCATCTACCTTGCAGTTATTTATACAGTCTCCACTGTAATCTTGCACATCCAGTTCATTTTGTTCTTACTCGTGTTTTATTTTTCTCCTTTTTCCATTTAATCTTTATGTATCTTCACAATTCTACAACCACTGAACAGACATGCTCTTACTTCCTGCTGTCATTTTTATCTTGTGAGCACAGGGATCTAAGACCTGTGTGCAGAGTAAAGCCCGGTCACTGGGGAGGGTTTCACACAGGGTGCAGCGCAGTGTGTTTCCAGTGTGTGCGTGCGTGCGTACGTACGTGTGTGTGCGTGCGCTTGCAGTGCCCCACGTACCCCACACAGGAACATAAATGTCCCATGATTCTCTTGTAAGATCTTGGGCACTGTGAGGTTGACCTTTCCGTTGGCGCCGAACGGGTCGAACAGCAGATCCCTGCGGATGAAATCTTTTCGCTCCAGAGTCCAAAAGTCAATCTCCTCCTGGCAGTAAGCAAACGTGCAATGGCCCTGGTACCTACACACACCTCCCGCTGCCACATCTGCAGGGAAACAAACACACACACACACACACACACACACACACACACACAAACACAAACAAAGACAGACGATTGGCCATAGTTACTCGAACGCTGATTTATTTACACTGCAGTGATGTGTTTTGAAAGAACCTACAGGAAACCTTACATTTTAACCAAGCAGCAAGCCTCTGGGTGCTGACCTTTAAAGATGTACTGTAATAGGGCCAAATAGAGCCCTACGTATTGGTTCTTTGTACTGACATTTACAGATGTAATAGGGCCCTATGTATTGGTTCTTTGTACTGACCTTTACAGATGTAATAGGTCTCTATGTATTGGTGCTTTGTACTGACCTTTACAGATGTAATAGGTCTCTATGTATTGGTTCTTTGTACTGACCTTTACAGATGTAATAGGGCCCTATGTATTGGTTCTTTGTACTGACCTTTACAGATGTAATAGGGCCCTACGTATTGGTTCTTTGTACTGACCTTTACAGATGTAATAGGGCTCTATGTATTGGTTCTTTGTACTGACCTTTACAGATGTAATAGGGCCCTATGTATTGGTTCTTTGTACTGACCTTTACAGATGTAATAGGGCCCTAGGTATTGGTTCTTTGTACTGACCTTTACAGATGTAATAGGGCCCTAGGTATTGGTTCTTTGTACTGACCTTTACAGATGTAATAGGGCCCTACGTATTGGTTCTTTGTACTGACCTTTACAGATGTAATAGGGCCCTACGTATTGGTTCTTTGTACTGACCTTTACAGATGTAATAGGGCCCTACGTATTGGTTAGTTGGCCTTGGCCGTATCGGTTTCCACTGCCGGTGCTCGGAGAGCTTGATTCGTCCCAGCAGGATGTCCTTCTTACACTTGTGATCATCTGCATATAAGGTATAATCCAACAGACCAGGACCTAACAGGAGAGACGTGCCGTTAAGTACGGAGCACTGCAGGGTGACGCACAGGGTTCTAAACTAAGAACGTTTCAGGTTTAAATCCTGAGTGGACAGTGCCGATACGTGCTTAACCATTTCTTATATGGCGGACACTGCACGAATTTCACTGGATTTCTACGATGTACATAACTGGAAGTCAGCCCCCCACTCAGTTCAGCGAACATCAGTGAAAAATGTCAAAACATTTCCTTACCGGTTTTAAGGAAGCAAGAGATACAGGCCTGTTTAAATTCATGTGTATCAGCCAGAGGGTTTTTGGCCAGATCCACTCCCTCTGACACAATGAAGCCCATGCCAATGGGTGGACCCTGAGCCGCATCGTTAACACCAACCTGACAAACAAACGCGACACTAACATTAAAAATACTCACAAATACAACGCTAACATTACACATACTGACAAAGCTTTGACATTTTAAGATTATACTATGTGTAGCAGGAATTAATGACCGTATTATGTCATTTGTAAGCCATTGCAATAAGTACCATCTCTGAACTCAATTTCACCTTCCACACGAACGTCACAAATACTGACAACAAATGCAATGCTAACTTCACAAGTACTGACAAACACAGCACTTGTGAAGTTTGCACGAATACGGACAAACTCAATGCTAACTTCAAAAATAGTAATACTGCTATAGGCAATGCTAACTAGGGCTGGGCGATGTCTATATGTATACTATCGCGCCGCCCCCCAGAACAGCAGCTTCGTTTTTATTGGAAGTAGAACCTCTACTCTTCAATACCCTCTGGGAATCAGTGGTGCTGGAAAGTAGAAAATTCCAGAGAGTATAACACGCCCCAAAGTTATGACACATTGTGAATTTTCTTCACAAATCTGCGACAAAATAAAGGAAGGACAACATACATGCAGTGTCTGGCTAGTGGCGTATTTATAAACCCCCATCGGTGCAGGATGTTTAACTGATTCAATGCCAGAGTGTTCTGGAACACTAAGCTTCAGCAGTGCCAAGCCAATACGGCTGCCGACATTCTACATTTTTAGATTGATCCTGTCAATGTGCAAACTTCTAATAAAACACATTATTTTACCTATTCAAAAGATGTTTTTGTTAATGATGATAGATGGCACTAAATAGCACACCTTCTGGTTCAGTTCACTATTTTAACGACGTCAAACAATACTGATGGTAATATAAATGATTTATTTTCAGTGCTTCTTAGTTTGGTTAACATGACACACATTGGTGATGTGTGATAATAGTGAAAACAGTTTTCTATAAAAATCAGCTCTTGCATAACTATAGATACGTAAAAATAAAAATAAATAAAAACATAATCACTGGTCATTTGTATAGATATGTACAAATAAGCTGTCCGCATGAGTTACTTTGTATGAACCATTTCAAAGATTTAGGCATTTTTCGAATTTCAAAAGGGGGCGGGGTCCAGCGAAACCAGCGTGTTTTGTTACCCTTTATAATATTAATAATTAAATAATAAAAGATCAATACTTGGCGACCGTGTATCTATATACTTTTTTCACGCAAAATATCGCGATACTGTGCTGTATCGATTTTTTCCACCCACCCCTACTGTTTTCAAATTTTTGTTATTTCTTTATTGGTGGACCCATGTTATGATACGTTTTATAGCTTATCTGAACCTCCCAATAGGCTATTCTTGTCTCTTGTTATAGTGTCATCATGCAACAAAGTCTACGATGTACATTTTATTATCAGCAGGCTATAGGTATTACAATAAATTATCTACTAGTTTTACATTATTTCTGAAGATTTAAGGTTCGCTGTGTTGGAGGCTTTATTGGCAGCACTGCCAAATGTTATGCATGCAATTTACCTAATTCGTCACATACTTAGATTAGACCTTTTAAAAACTTCTGGAATAGGTGACGTTTTGAAAGTCCAAAAACACCTAAATAACAAAAGATGAGAGCAAGAAAGACAAATGGAGGCCTTCTTTGTCACTTTTTAAGAATAGGCTCTGACATTGCAAGATGTGTCCCTCTTGCCTTTATTGCCATGTCTAAGGAACAGGTTATTGCAAAGGAATAAATTTTTTACTCTTTATTCTGCATTCCGCTATGTGGGACTATGTTCTTTCGAGGTGCAGGGCCGCAGGTGGGAGCAAACTTAGCGAAATAGACAGTCTGTAAATCACAAAATCCTGCTCCCATTGTGATAGCTGTCAATCATAATCAATATCCCATACTATCATCATATCGCCCAGCCCTAATGCCAACTTCACAGATACTGAAACACAATGCAAACTTCACAAATATTGATGAGCGCAATGCTGACTCAAATACTGACAAACACAATGCTAACTCACAATGGCACACAAAATATTGACAAACGCAATGCTAAGTTCACAAACACTTTCATTCATCATTCAACTATCATGTATGATTATCATTCAGAATAAAAAAAAAATGAATTAAAAAACTTACTGGCATAAAAGAAGCTTGGCCATACACTGGATTTTCAGATGGAAATGTCGTCAAATTGCATTTGAAAGACAGAAGGATGTCAGACACATCAGACATGTCAGACATAGAAACAATTCAATAGCAAATTTATCACATGGTACAGAAGACAACGTCCAACAGTTCGGCTTATTCCAATCAAGTAAGACTAGTAATTTTTATAATATAATATATTATATTTACTTGTAAAATGCAAATGCCACTGGAAGTCTCTGGCCTGAAATTTCTATTGTCTGCGATTTCTATAGTCTACATATTACTGTAAAATAATCATTGATAGAAAATGGCCATGTTGAGAATCTGCTAGCTTTGTCACAAGGGCACAGAAGCCAGTGCAAAGGAACTGTTTTCATGATAGCAGTTTCCAGAGGGATGGTTTAAAAATGAACACACCCTGTGACTTTACTTAGAGGCTACGTGTAAGACTTTTACATGAATGAATCGCTTTCCATTGCCAATGTATGAACAGATTGTAACGTAATTTAAAAAAATGAGACCTTCCCCGGCTTTCTCCGGCTACAATTACACTATTCACTTCATGCGACTTCTGGAATCGGAATTCCAACATCCGATCGCAGCAGGTCAGATTGAGTTGCGTTCATACTTGACAGTTCAATGCAACCTCCAGTGATCAGATCGCAGTTCAGATTTCATTCCCCCGCGCAATATTTAAATACTAGCTATACACTTCCTGGAAAATGGCGTTCGATGTTCGTGAGGTTGTGCTTCTTTTCATTTTGTTCAGATTGCGTAGTCGAGGTATAGGGCCTGCACAAGGCGTGCACTGATCAGGAGGCAGCAGCGAAGGCGTGCTATTAATGTGAGCATTGCGTTTCTGGGTGCAACAGCTGTTTCGGTGGAGAGGAGGGTATGGATTCACGAACGTAGCCAGCACTGGTGGAACCATATTGTGCATGATTTCACACATTCCACCAGGGTGCTCATTTTCCACATGCGAAAGGACACATTCAATCACATTTGTGAACAGCTACATGGTCGTCTATACCCACAGCATACCACTCATCTCGGAGCATAAAATATGGGCGCGTTGAATGACGTTTTTCCGGTGGATGCGTTTTGAGAAGTCTGATTACGTCCAGACTAAAAGCAATTCCCATCTCAGTGCGCTCGGCAGATCCGATCCCAATGCGGACAAAATCCGATTTGTGCGCGTCCAGACCTGTCACTTCGTGCAGCCTAGCGATATCGGATGCCAGAAGTAGCATTGAAGTGACTAGTGTAACAGTAGCCTCCATTGCGTACAAGGTTGATTTTTATGCAAAAGCTGTGAGTCGGATTTGCCGGGAAAAATCATTTTGTGAATGAAGGACGTGACGTCTAAGCGCGCTTCCGAGTGGCTTCCCTCTCTGGCCCACCCCCCACAGAACCACAAGAAACTCGTTGCTGAAAAATTACCCGGTCAACCAGCAAACGACCGACTCCCATCCCAACACCACCGTCGAGTCGACCAAAGGCAAAGACAAACGTGAACTTTATCACCAGCAAAATACCATCTGCGTGGATAACGTTACCTAGCTACATCTATTCAAACCCGACTCCTGGGGCTCATCTGGCAGGTAACCTTAGTTGGCTAGCTTGCCGTTTACAAATTTTAAAAAACTTGACCTGTAATGAGAATGAATTGCTGGACATAGCGTCTTTAACATGATAAATAATGGTGATGCAGTGCAGAAACACACATGAGAATCCCTTCTCCGCCATTTGCATCTACACCGAGTTACCCCATTCACATTGCTTGGGCTGAGAGGGCCATACATACCTGTCTGAGATTCAGATATCGACAGACTATCAAGGGAATCCAGGGGGGAGGAATATGAGTCCAGCCCAAGCGGCGAGTACCCCATTTTGTGATAAAGGGGGGGCAAATTGACGGGGGGCACAGATACAAATGAATGGCTGCCATGGTGAGAGGGCATGTGTAGAGCACCGCAGTTACTGCTGGAAATACCGGTGGGTAGCGGAACAGGTCCCTTCATGGTGGGAATAGTCTGAAACACAGCAGAGACCCAAACACGGTCAAATCCACATCACTGCAAAACAGAGCACTTCAGCGACACGGTTAAAGCACTGCCGCGTCCACATCCCTGCGTGAAGCGCCCCTCCCGCCGGCGAAACAATATTGACTGAGCGATAACGACTACGGGAAAGATTATACATTTCAGCCAATTGACCTCAGGGTTTTTTTTTTTGGTTTGAGGGGGATTTCATAGGTTTGGGGTGGTGGCTGAAGAGGTGGTGAAAGACATGACAGACAACAGACATCATTATGCAATATGCCTTTAGCTTTTGTGAACTATTTTCTTTTGTCTTATTGCCATTATACTTTATGTAGAAATCTGAAAAAAGAGCATAAAATTCACTTTATAGGATCACTGACCACATTTTGTTAAAAATGAAAAATGACTCTTCCTTTGCTACTTTCCCACTTCGACTTTATTTTCCACTTCTCTCCGTCCATGTCTTGACTGCATTTATCAATGTGATCTTTGCACCGAAATGCTGTTTTCAGATAACATTTCTGACATGGAACCGTTCGAGCTTCCTGCTTCACACTTTTGTTTTGCGTTATGACTAGCAGCATTTCACCGTCTGATTTGCGTAGACGTTTTGAAGCATAAACTCGCAAACTTTAGAGGCATACATGGCACACGAAACAACTCATTTCTTCGCCATTGAAAACTAGCCACGTATCTAGACTTAGCCAAATCAATTGGAACTTGTCTTTCTTGCTAGTTGCGTCTTTCTCATTAGTTTCATTGTGATTCGCACCCACGCTCCTTGTGCTAGCTCCCTGTGCTAGCTCCCTGTGCTAGCTCCCTGTCCGTATCAACCACATATTTAGAAGCTAGAGCTTTCCTTACAAGCCTGCGATCCATCTCTTTGGTGATTAATTTTACTTAGGAGCCTACGCTGGCTGACAGGTGATTGGCTTCAGTGTTTGTTTAAATACTGCTTCATGTATCAGCGAGATTTTCCCGCTGAAATAGTAAAAACAGGTCCAAATCGAAAACAATTTTTGTTATCCTGTAGGCCTAAGCAATTAATTAGTCATTAGTTAAGTGCGTTTTACAAAGAGCCTAGCTGTTCTGAGAAATTAGGGAATCAAATAACCCGTCTCAGGTTTATAACAAGCAAAAATTCACAAAACTTAGTTTAGAATTATGGAAGTTATCATAGAATTTATCAGGGGATGTCTGCATTCGTTTACACATACACTGGCGGCTTAAAGTTTTGTTTGGGACTCGAACATTAATGGTGAGTCAGTTATTTCCCCTGTGTTGCAGCCTCTGGAAGTCTAACTAGTCCCTATATTTAACAATTTCACATATTTACACAATGATTTGGATTTTGAAATATAGGTGAATGGTAGATTTGATAATCATGAATGCGATTCTGGCATCAACTCAATTTTGACCGGACAGTGATCGTGTTGTTTTTTGTTACTTCCTGTTAAATGGTTGTTTGCGAGACATGCTTCTCAACCTCGCGCCAGGTCACATATAATGTAACATAATATTACGTAGCATAATGTAACAATGTAACTTAATAGAAAGTAATGTAATGCAATGTAAGTTAATGTAATGGTTTGACTACCATAGGAGACTCAGAAGGTCCTTCCCTGTCCAGCAGCTCATCCAAATCGTCCCCGATGATTTCGGTGTCATAGTCCAGGCGGGACTCAGGCACAGGGTACGACTCATTAGTCCTGGCTCCGTTTACCAGGGGGGGCGTCACCACAGGCGTGGTCATGGGCGTGGCCATGGGGGTCTTCTCTGGGTTGTGGATATCGATGGGGGAGACGGAGGACATGGCGCTGACCGGCGCTGACTCGCACTCTGCCTTCTCGCTGGTGAAGGGGTGGGGGGCTGCGCTGGGGCCCGGGAGGGCTACGCCCATCTCCTGTGTGTGCTGTGGCACTTCAACAACAGAGGGAGAAGTCAGAGGAACAGGGAGGAGGCAGCGACGACAGGGAGGAAGAGGCAGCGGCGACAGGGAGGAGGAGGCAGCGGCGACAGGGAGGAGGAGGCAGGGGCGACAGTGAGGAGGAGGCAGCGGCGACAGGGAGGAGGAGGCAGGGGCGACAGGGAGGAGGAGGCAGCGGCGACAGGGAGGAGGAGGCAGCGGCGACAGGGAGGAGGAGGCAGCGGCGACAGGGAGGAGGAGGCAGCGGCGACAGGGAGGAGGAGGCAGCGGCGACAGGGAGGAGGAGGCAGAGGCGACAGGGAGGAGGAGGCAGAGGCGACAGGGAGGAGGAGGCAGAGGCGACAGGGAGGAGGAGGCAGAGGCGACAGGGAGGAGGAGGCAGAGGCGACAGGGAGGAGGAGGCAGCGGCGACAGGGAGGAGGAGGCAGCCAGGCGAGCATTCGCTCGGCCAGATCACAGCATCAAAAACAGAATCGCTGTCATCTCAGCTACTGCACGCAACAGTCACAGAAAAACTGACCAGGACCACTCACCCATTTCAATATCCTCCACGGATTCAGACCCATGACAAAACTGAGACAACAGTGGAAAAAATATTAAATTCAACATTTTAAATCAAATGAATTTGCAGAGGCCATTTCAGAGCAGACCCCAGCATAAAACCCCACAACAGAAACAAAAAAACTCCCTGAGTGGCCAAACAGGAATAAACCTGTCTGTCGACAAACAACATCAGTCAATTTCTGGATCAGTCAGTTGTTCAGACTACAGTGGTTAGATATGAATAGCTGTGGGTCCCTGTGCATTTAAAGCATGAATTAATCCACAATATAGATTCATACTTACTTTTAAAATGTATAAATAGAAAAATGTATTTCTTTTTGATATGAAAAGTGTAATTTCTAAAGATGAGAGCTGTGGTCTGACATGGTGTGTCTGTTCTATGATGGATGATTGGCAGCCCATTAAACAGCTGTACAGCCGACGAGGTGACAGGTTAACCGCTATGCTATTCACACAATAAACCCCCCAAAAAAAAAAAAAAAAACTCCTCCTGTAGTGTAAGAATGTTGTTGTTTTTTCAGCTGAAAAGACTAAAACGATGGTATTTTCATTCTTTGGCTCCTTATGTATAACTAAAAAGTGTCACTTAAAAAGTAAATTAAAGTGATGGTCAAGGGATTCTAAAAATTTCTAATAACCACAACATATCACAGAGGGATGTATCCACTACACATCCACACCCTCAACCAGAGTGCCATCGACGTCATCCAGCCCTACATGTTTGAACCACAGAACTGTTCTTATACAGTTCTGTGGTTTGAACCCGGCGAGAAATGAATGCAATCAATTCAAAGTAAAATACAGCGCAGCTGCTATCAACAGATAAATATCACATGCAAGCTCGCAATCAAAGTTAAGTTAACTTAAATGCTAAGCAGAGTATTGCAACCATTTGATCTAACATTATAGTCTATTTAAAGCAAGCTAAATTGCAAGGCGACATTTCATCAAATGCATGTTCCACACAAATCATTAAATAATGGTAGGTTTTATCGAGTTTTTAAAAGCCCATTCATTAATTTCGGTTGCTAATCGAACAAAAATTACGTCCATGGCAACTACTTCGGTGGATAATGGTTTTAGTCATATTTTTGTTACTGTAACCAGCCACTGAACAATACGACAAACCATTTCCAAGGTATGGTTTATTTGGCAAAAAACTATCTATTATTTTAGATGTATCATCTGACGAATGAGCAGTGAACAAAGTAAAAACAACGCGTGAGTGATTAGTTCGTTTCCACGCCGAGCTGTGCAAGCTAATGTTACTAGCTAGCATCACGGAGGGATGGATAAAAAGGTGAAACATTGGGCGAGGGATAAAACTGGTATATGTATAAAGACAGCGGGAAAAAATAAACACTTTAGCTAACTAACTATTCCAAATCCAAATGCTGATAACTATTCTCAAGGGCAAACAAAACGAGCGTTGGTTCAGACTTCAGACAGGATTTCTGTGGGACAGGACGGTTTTATTCACCTCAAACTAAGGGAGGAGTTATGTAATGAGACCAAAATATGTATTGGTTGGGGGTTTATGTCTACGTAAACATGGATCCATTTTGACTCTTTGACCTTTTTTTTCAGCACACAAGAATAACGAGATATAGATAGACTGAAATTGAACGAGTTTGCAATGGAATTTATTCCTTGTGCTTTATTGGTGCTCAATAGACATTAATAGCTATAAATAACATGGTTATAAAGATATTATAAATTTTCCTTGACCATCACTTTAAAAAGACGATGATTTTGATTGGACAGGGTTTTCGTAAGGTCACTCCGGGTGAAGCAGACACACTCTCTCTGCTTTTGACGAAAGCTGGCACAGCGTAGTATAGTTTCCGCAGCACGGAACCTGTACATTTGCATACCTGAGCACACCTGACTCACCTTATCACTGTTGACCTCCGAGCTGCCCGAGCCTTGTAGTACATTTAATGCGGGCTGAAATGTACAGACACACAGATTAGAGGAATACAAGCACCCCACCCGTCTTATCTTGTTAAATCCCAAACTGACAGCATGGTGCGCTAAACAGAGCCGTGCAGTTTTGACTACCACAGCCGTTTTACAAAAGGCCCATTTCTGGATATACATACATCTTTGCAGCACATCATGGAAAAGGCTTCACTTAGAAATAACAGCATTTTAAATTGCACGAGTCATACATTTCACATTATTTTACTGCAGACATAATTGTAGCCAATTAGAATTTTCCCATTCAAATTAGATTTTTCTTTTGAATGAACATCCAACAAACTACAAAGCTATATTTTCAAGTTTTGTGGCCTTTTTTTCCAGTCTTTAATGTGAACCTTCATCCCTATGATGGCTAAAATTAGCTGCTGACAAAGTGGCACTTTACAAATTTGAGATTTTGGCATAAATCGGCAACCATGTTTTGATACAAATTTGGTAGCAGAGTAACAACACCGAAATCAGTCCGTGCTGATCATGACATGGGTCTATGACCCTTAGATAAAAATGAAGGCATCAGATACAATCAGAAATCCAGCATACTTCAGTTAATGTACATTTTTAATGCTAATGCAGTGAGAAGGAAAGCACTGGTTGATTTAGCTTGGAATTAGCAAACAACTCCCTAACTTCCCATTGTCAACATTTAAATGAACAACATCACTGCTATCTAAGGAAAGCTCATCTGTCTTACAGAAAGCTTCCCGCTACTGATCCAGTATACAAGACCATCCAAAGGTAATCTTTACCCAGATAACCTGGGGGTGAAGAGGCAAACCCATAGAATAAGGACAGCGCAACTACAAGAGCATTTAATAATTTAATTAACTGACGTTTCAGGACCTGCGATGACTTTCTCAGCCTTTACTGAAGACACCCAGGTAAGGAGTCCTTTTGCACACGACTAAGGCCCATTACTCTGTACAACACCTGCAACGTCTTCCTTGGGAGTCCTTACTGAGTCCTTTTCACATGACTCTAAGGCCCATTACTCTGCGCGACACCTGTGCTCATGTACTTCACGTGCTGCTGCATTAATCCTCGCTAGATCACTGCTCCCATTTCTCAGTATCGTACATTACTCCTTAACATATATTTTAAGCCCTTACCTTATTCTGGACAGACACTTTACTTATTTTGAGGCCCTTACCTTACTCCTTACGTATGCTTTACGTATTTTTAGGCCCAACATTTTAGCCAACTCCTGTGTCAGTTTAATGACACTTGGATCCTACAAGGGAAACAAAGGACGACAAATCAAACATTAGAGAAGAGGAAGTAAATCAGCCACACAGGTTCGCCAGAGGGGTGGGGACTCTGGGTAATTTGGACAAAGAACATCAGCTGAAATAAGGACCAATGGGTGGAAGGAAGCGGCGAACTCGCACCTGCGGCACAGCTAAGGAGCACTTTGCCACGGCTTCGTACGCTTCCTTGTGCCTCTCCAGCTCTTTCAGGGATCTGGCCTTGCGGTACAGGGCCCTGTGATTCCCCTCGTTCAGCTGCAGAGCCTTATCGCAGTCCTCCAGGGCCTGGTCATGGAGACCCTGAAACACACGCACGCCGTGCACACACACAAAAATCACACTACGTATGGGCCATGCGCTCTTAGGTCAAGTTCATACCAGCCAGCTTCAGGAAGTAATCCTGGTGCCGTTTGTGAATCCATTCACACTTACGAAAGCAGGTTAGTTGGCCTGACATTAGTCTAAACACAAACACAAAGAGGTTTCACTGAGGATTCTGTGGCTGTACCTCTTAACACAGGCACGCACGTATGCACAGACACACGCATGGCACTGTTAAACCATTATTCAAGAAGGTAGGATGGCCGTGGAAGAATCAAAGCCAACAGAAATGGGATTGACTTTCAAACACAATGGAGCACATTCTACAGAATCAGGTAAACAGCAACACTCCCATACAGCCACACCTGCTCATTTATAATGACGTCATTTCTCTTTTGCACTGTTGCAGACTACAAGCTAAAAGGGTGTCAGTGTAGCATAATGCTTAAGGAACTGGGCTTTAAACCAAGCTCCAAGGTGGGGCACAACCCTGAGAAAGGTACTTTACCTGAATTACTTTTAATAAATAACATTACATTACTTTTAATAAATAACCAACTAAATTGTATGTATAGCATTTTTCCCTCAAGAAAGATGTTTTTGTGATATGACTTGTCTTTGCAATTTAAATAACATTTCTCTTTAACATTGACAAATCAAAATCAATTTAACATCGAACCCCCAAATTAACATCGAACCCCCAAATTAACATGACCCCCCCCCCCCCCCCCCCTTGTTATACTTACAATGTTTAAATAGGCGGCGGCACGATTAGCATACAGCTTTTCCATCATTGTGCTGGAGATGCAGATGTCCTCTGAATCGGCGTACTCAGCAATGCTCAAGGCCTCAGTGTACAGCTCCACTGAGCGTGCCCACTCGCCCTCGTTATAAATGTCATTTCCCTCACCAAACAGTTTCGTCACCAGCTCCTGAATGAACACCTGCAACAGCAAACGGCACCGGCGGCTCACACGAGCACTTTGACCTACACTAGACTTTATCACTGGACCTACAATTGAACTTACCTCATACTGTTCCTGACTTCCAGGAAAGGGTAAAGTAGACCTGTTCAAAAATAAAACCGGTGTGAATTATGGTTCCAAGATGTGCTTCTTGTAATAGAGCACGGCTCTAGGATAAAATGTAAGTCCGACACAACCAAACAGAAAACTAACTTCAACAGAATATTACTTTATGGGTATACAGAATGCTGGAACATGGATTGTGTGGAACATGGTTTTTAATCAAACTAGATTTACTGTAAGCCTTATGTGAAGCAGATCAGAATAGTCCAGTTTAGCTAGTAAATCACTTGGTCAATTTAAGGCAAAGCCTGCATCAGTGAGACTAATCACCACTCATTCCTAACCTTGTGTGAAAACAAATGTTGTCACGTCTGATTCTACAGCCTCTTTACAATTAACACAGCCAACATACCCTGAACCTCAAAATGTCAGTCTATTTTAATTTAGGATCAACAAAATCCTTAAAAGCAAAAAATACTACGACACCAGCTACCTAAGAATCACGAGTGCACTTGCATCACACATAGTGAATAAATACACGTAAAACTGCATGAGGGTTCAAGCAATATAAATCAATTTGCACTATCATCTGCACAGAAACAATTACAAGTCCCCCCTGACAAAGTAATGTCTTGATTGCCTCTTGAGAACGGCTGCGATTCAGAGGAAACTGTGCTCCCCGGGGTCTGAGCAGGACCAAGGGCTCCAGGCCCCATCGGAACTCACTGTATAAACTGCAGTCCTTTCTGTATGTCCGCCCAGCGGCTGCTTCTGTCCTGAGATGCATTAGACATGTTTCCATGCGTCGCCGTTCCCAAGTCGTTCCACCTAAAAACACAAAGGCCATGAATGTGCACGTCACCTCCCTGAAGTAGCGCCCAGGAACAGGGACTCAGGTATCGGAACAGGCGCCTGCATTTCCCCGATCATTGTCCATAAAATGCTACCCTCGCAACAGTACAAAGCCATACAGCTATCCAACTACGCTATATCATAAAATCACGTTATTTTATTGCCAACTTGCTAGCTATATAGATATAGATGGAAGTATTGATAACGAAAGCTAACGTTAGCACGAACACCATTTGTACAATGAAGGAGGAAGTAGGACAAAACATTCCCATTTTCGAAGTCAGACCCCATAAACAGCGCTGGACACGACTATATTTTAATTTGAGTAACATAGTTCAGCGAACGGCTTTAAAATAGTAAGTTATCAATCAAGTTGGCTCGCCAGCCCCTACCATTCCTCGTGTGATGTGGCGTTTAACTTAAGCGGAGATGCATTTATCAAGGCTAGGTTATATGGTTAGCTAGACGGTAGCTAGACTCGCTGAATGGGTACGTAAGCTATAGTAAGCTAGGCTAGCTGAATTGGTAAATTAGCTAAGCTGACTCACCTCGCTACCAACAGCCAGAAGCGAATATTGGCGCTATAAACTGCAGCTCCGGGTGGGAAGTACGTTAGCCAAGTTAATGTTAACTGTTCCGCCATTTCAATACACAATAAAGAGTATCACCACCTATTTAATATTAGATTGCTGTATAACGCTATGTAGCCAGAGTGTGCTGCTAACGTTACACAGCAGACGGTGTGAGTAGAAATTGAGCGAAAATGTGCTTTCACGGCTGGCTATGATGTGACCGGGACATTAAAAGTCAGTGAGCTAAAGCAGGCTCCACAGCACAAGCAGGCTAGTAAGCCAGATATACGGCCGTAATACGAAAGACAAGCACAATGAACAAAGCTGTAAATTCCGTGATATTTTAAAACACACGCAACATACGAGGTAAGCAGTAGCTATTAGTAACGTTAGCAAACGCTAGCAGGGTCGGCCTGTAAAGTTTCTTTCGAGGCACTGGCTAACGCTAGGTTAAGTGAATTTAGCATGTTAAAACACGTTTAAGCACAAGGGACGCATTCCTAAAAGCAAGCCTTTCGAGCATCGGAACCACTGCAGACTTACCCTTTTAAAATACCTGCTGAGAAGATATTCGTGATAACGCAATGTACTAGTCAACGATGTGCTTTGGTACGGCTAACTGAAACTGATACCGCCACTGATTGTTTTGCTCCCATGAAAAAGTGTCCTGAACTAAAAGTGAAAAGAGTGCTGCTCCCTATCGACAACCTCCGAGCTTCACCGCTGCAGCAGGATGAGAATCAGCGGCCCTCCTCTATTCAAAACGGTCAACGTCGCACATCAGTCTGTCTCCGTCTCTCAGGCGATACATTTGTTGATCTCTGAAACGAACAGGCATAGTCGCCATGAAAATACAACACATGTACGCAGGAGAAGTGAGTAGAATTAGAAGACTGTTTAGAACAGTGAATGGAAGGAACGAAGGAAAAGAGCCTATCAGTACTAGTGGAGTTTCAGGGTTCAATTTTACCTGAAAGGGTAAAAATAGGATATATGAGCTTTAGGGTAAGGGCTTATGTACCACCGCCGCTACGTTGCTACAAAATGCCAGAGATATTACTGGCATATTGCCGCAGTTTGTAGGGGGAAACAAAGATGTCCTAAATGTAAAAAAAAAATCTATGAAAATTCAGCAAATCAAAACACAAAATAACATAACATATGCAGAGGCAGTAAAGAAAGTGTAAGGAGAAAGCAGAGTAGAAGAATCGGAGAGAAATTACCAACCTTCTAGATTTGAAGTGCAAGGAGAAAGGAGAGTAGAGGATTCGGAGAGAACAATCATTAACCAAACTTCTAGAGTTGGGATCGAACAGAGTAGTCAAACTAAAGGGTTAAACTACTGAAAAATTGATTTTATTCATTGCCTATGTCCTCAATTGTTCAGACCAAGCTAAAAGCAAAACCGAGAAAATAAGAATAATAGTTAAGGGAGCGGAAAAGTTCTTGGAGGTGAAGGGTCTTTCTTGGGAACAAATTAAAAAAGAATTGAGTCCGAATCAAAGTCAGGAAACATGTTCTAAAGGACCTATGTAGGAATTCAAATCGAGATGAAGAGAAGAGATTCAAATATGATTTAAGAGACGTATAATAGAGATTGTTTGGTATAATTTTAGGTTTTATTCGTTTTTATTTAGTATTTATTTATTTATTTATGTATTATAGATACAGACCTAAGATAAATTAAATTTAATGAATCCTGATCTACACTCCAATCCGGTTGGTGGCGGTAATGCACAATTTAATTGTCTACAAACCGCCATAAAACAACAAAAGAAGAAGAAGAACACATGTACGCTACTGGTCTATAAAGTGAATATTAGGCTATTATATTTTATTATAAATACACCTGGCTGCTTTTTATTAAGTTTAAGTTGTGTAAGTCTCTCTGGATAAGAGCGTCTGCTAAATGCCTGTAATGTAATGTCATGTAATGCATATTTGTCATTGTTTTTTTCCAAGAAAACTCTTGCTTTATAGGCCAAACTATATGTATATGATCTAAATCAATATACTACCTAAATGTTAAATGTACAATTTTTTAAATTAAAATGCATTATTTTCAATTATCATTTGTCATCATATATTACTTTATATCGATAGACTAGCTATATCACCAAATATTACAATTGTGCTGTAGTAGCCTACTTCATACACAGTAAAATTGCCAGTGTTAATTCAACTCAACTAGGGTAGCGTACATTCGAGTCAGGAACCATATGTAGGCTACCAAGTAAGAGTTGATTTAACACTGAACATTTTACGGTGTACACAGGACTTTATAACAAGGCATATACACCGCAAAACTAAGGTTCTAGAACTTTACCGAACTATAGGCTTATAAGTTAAAACATGACATACGGCACCAACTGAATGAGAAAGTAAATAGGCTAGACTCTAACCAAACGCAAAACAGAACAAAAAATGACTTGCAATTCCTTGGGAAATAGACATATTATTATACAATACAACCACATGTGAAACATGACCCCCCAAAAGCGCAAATTACATTAAAATTGTGCATGAATCTAAAATATATCAAATATATGACTGAACACTGTATACTAAAATAGTGCTCCTCGTATAGGGTAGGACTGATTATCGATTGATAATAATGCGAGCCGCTAGCTCTGAATCTTAGGAGCTGATGTTGAGAAATTTGACCATGCATGCGCAATTACGCAATTCTCCAGGCAACAATTTTGACACCGTGGAGGGATCCCCAAAGCGAGGCACGAGTCGTGTGCAGGGATTATGACTTTCTCAAGGAAGTGCTGCTGGGCAGCTTATGCGTAACCAGTAAGCATAAAAAACCTCTTAACAGAGCGCGTCTGTTCACTTGAGTGAAAGAACCGATTTCTCTGCCGGCCATGTCCGCGCTGTATCTAATAATCCTGCTCTTTTCTGGTAAGTACAGGGCGCTCATACCGTTATTGACTTTCCCAAATGTAAAATATGTTTGCTTATATGGCGTGTTGTGAACTAGCTGTGCAATTCGCACGAATGTGAAGAGGATTTACACATCCAAGTTTGGTGATTGATGTATACCTACCTATTCGTGCGTATTTACGAGATCTACCTTTTTCTGCGGAGATCCTTAATTTTAGAATGTCTAATTGCAAACGACACACTTCACAGCCTGTTGGCATGGGTAGAAAAACGTAGATATGGTGCCATGGCTTCATGATCCTGCTTCGGACCAGACATAATTTACTTGTTTTGCCTATTTACACCAATAGCTTTAATGGCATATTTTGTCCGCATTCATCAAGGTAAATTAACTGTACATGACAAACATCTACCTGAATAAAAGTGCTACAATATAGCAAGGACATAGATCTAATTTCAACTTTGTGGGGAACAAAAAACAAGAAATTCTCTTTAGGATTATTAGGATTCTGCATATACCACTATAAAGTGATAGAGTGGTACCTTTGTATTCAGCACAGCAGAAGTAACAATGGTATTATGCGATTATTGTATAGTAAACAACATCACTACACTTTTTCACTTAAGTATTTCCAGTGAGAGAGTTTGTCTGTATATCAACATTCACACTAACAAATATGAATCAAGCTTGATTATATCATTGCTGTTGTATTTGTTACAGGCTTGGCAGTTGATGACTTTATCAATAAATCAATTGGTTTACACAATACAGAATTATGGGTCCTTGCATTCTATAGAGCAATCATCCTAGTCTGTAGGTCAAAGTGTTTGGCTGCTTGGTTTGGTACCATCTCTGAGATGACAACAACTGTTACTGTGCGCACTGTAGGCTGTCAGCCCATCGTGTCATCAAATAAACATTGTTGCGTAAATATTTAATGTCCGTAGACTGCTTAGCTTAAATACACTGTTCTGTTTTACCCAGTTTATTACAGTCAGTGTACCTGTGTAGCTGTTATGATGATTTGGTTGTAACGGCAGACATCTATTCACTATTGTCTATAGAATACTGGCAGCTGGAGGACAGCCATTGCAGACCTGATCCCTGTTTTGTGTGTGGGAATGTTGGATGCACCACTGGGAGCTTTAGACTCTCCAGATCTGGAGATAGTGTAGTTACAGGCTCATTACCATGACAAACACACCACAGAAAAGTGGCCCTTTAAAAATGGGTAAAAAAAACGCTCACCAGAACCAGATCAAATGACCGTGAGACATGTGTGCTGGCAGGAAAACCACAGCAGTCATTATGGATGTGTGTGTAATTATCTGTTTCCTGACGCAAATTTACATAGAGACCTTTTAATCTTCTATTTGTATACATAAATAAAAATAAAACATTGATGAAATATCAATATTGTCCTGATCACAAGCATTGATGTGAAGGGGTTTTTGGTTGTCACAGTGTTAATGTTCATTTAACACACTATCTTACCCACACATGTAGCACAGTGTTAATGTTAATTTAACACACAATCTTACCCACACATGTAGCACAGTGTTAATGTTCATTTAACACACTATCTTACCCACACATGTAGCACAGTGTTAATGTTCATTTCACACACTGCTTACACAGGTAAGTGTTAAAGCACAACTGAACTTTGGGTTGTGTAGTTACCTGGCCATGATATGAGTCCAAATGGTGGCAGAATATGTTTGTTAGTTGCTCTGTGCTCCCCTGGGGTGATACTCCACAATAGGGTATTTGTCCATCTCCATTCACTTCTATAGGGCAGCTAAAACAGTCTCAAAATGACACTTTCACGTATATGAATGAAGTGGATTCTGTCAATACAAACAATAACCAGTCTTCGTACGTTTTGTTTTTTGAAAATTAAATGGCCCTTTTTTGGCTTTTTGTATTTTATTTGGAATGTAGATCCGGTAGGTAATTCTTGCGTCAGAAACCACTCGTTGGTCCACATTTCCACGGAAGAAGCAAGTGTTCCTGGTAGTATATATCTATGGTAAACAAACCGACTTGCCGACATTTTGCTCGTCTTTTCTGGTAGCTTGCTAACAACATTGAAGAATATAGTACTTTTATAAGTAATTTTAATTACACAAAAATAAATACGTACAAGGACTGGTTATTGTTTGTATTGACAGAGTCCGCTTCGTTCTAGTTCATACGCATGCTAGAAGTGTCCTTTTGAGACTGTTTTAGCTGCCCTATAGAATGGAGAGCAACAAATACCCTATTCTGGATTATCACCCCAGGGGAGCACGGAGCAACTAACAAACATATTTCACCACCATTTGGACTCATATCATGTGCAGGTTCATAAAAGTTTATAAAATATCATGTCCCAAAGTTCAGTTGTGCTTTAATGTTTATTTTCTTGGTCTGCGGTCAGTGCAGTGGAATGGGAAACATTAAATCTGAAACAGCAGTCTGATCTGACATTGAACAATGTGTTGGTAGCTGTGCTCTCAGGTGATTCTGTTCCCTGTGTTGGTAGCTATGCTCTCAGGTGATTCTGTTCCCTGTGTTGGTAGCTATGCTCTCAGGTGATTCTGTTCCCTGTGTTGGCAGCTGTGCTCTTAGGTGATTCTGTTCCCAGTGTTGGTAGCGGTGTTCTCAGGTGATTCTCTTCCCTGTGTTGGTAGCTATGCTCTCAGGTGATTCTGTTCCCTGTGCTGGTAGCTGTGCTCTCAGGTGATTCTGTTCCCTGTGCTGGTAGCTGTGCTCTCAGGTGATCTCTGTTCCATGTGTTGGTAGCTATGCTCTCAGGTGATTGTGTTCCCTGTGCTGGGAGCTGTGCTCACAGGTGATTCTGTTCCCTGTGCTGGTAGCTGTGCTCTCAGGTGATTCTGTTCCATGTGTTACAGCTCGCGTGGCATCCCCGACCCCTGAGAGGTCCCAGCGGAGCAAGAGAGGGCTGCTGGAGCTGGCTGGGGCCATCAAGTGTAGCACAGGGAGATCGGCCTTGTCCTACATGATGTACGGCTGTTACTGTGGGTTGGGCGGGCGTGGCTGGCCCCGTGACAGAGCAGACTGGTGAGTAGGGTGCTGGGGCTCTGTGCTATATGCTGTATGCGGCCTTAGTACAGTGGCCAAGACATCCTAAGCAACGCAACATTATCATTACCACTATCAATATCATTCTCATTACCGCCTTGGAGAAACGGTCGACAATGGTTAGGATGACGGTATTACCATCTGAAGGTGGTAGCCCAGTAACAAAGTCGAGCCCTATTGGACTCCAAAAACGGCCTGGGACAGGAAGAGGGCGTAGAAGACCGGTAGAGGGCTGATGGGAAGCCTTACTTCTGGCGCAGATGGAACATGCGAGCACAAAGGCATGGGCATCCGCCACCATTGTCGGCCACCAGAAGCTCCTCCTGAGCAGGGATAGGGTGCGGCTAACCCCCGGATGGCAGGACAGGCGAGAGGAGTGCGCCCACTGCAGGACCTGGGAGCGAACAGAGTCTGGGACAAACAGGCATGAGTCAGGATTGGTTCTGTCAAGCCCCGGCACCTCCCCAAATCGCAGAGGTAGCGTTCTGGATGGGGAATGTGGGGTTCTCTGGTAGGAAAGAGCAGAGGAATAGCAGGTTGCACGGAGGCGGAAGAACTGGGCGGCACCGCTGGAGCTGGAACTGGCAGGCTGGTTGAAAGCCGCGACATTTAGGACCCCTTCTGACCCACTTAGTCCGAGATAGACTTCAGGGCCTCCATGACGTCATGGAGGAGCTGGTCATGCCGACTAATTACAGCTCCCTGACAGGTGATGGCGTGGTGGAGCTGCTCAAAGTCTGCTGGGTCCATAGCTGGCCAGTTTGTTCTGTTACGACTGGACTGGACCCAAATGCAAGACTCTGAGACAGACTCGATGAAACTCCACCAAGGAGTATATTTATTAAGGCAAGACAAAGTAGCAGGCAAGCAAGCAAGCAGGGAAACTAAAGATGACACGGGGTTGGCGAACTAAAGCGGGGGAGGAGAGTAGACTGGGCTGATCAGGGCAGAATTGGAGGCAGGCTGGGCGGGCTGGAATGAGGAACAGAACAAACAGGTTAAGAGCAAACAGAGTAACAAACAGAATGGCCGGGACTCGGGAGTGATCAAACAGAGCAGAGAAAACGAACTGGCAACGAAACTGAGAAAGAGGGGAACTTAAATAGAGAAGGGAACAGGTGAGAGGGCTAATTGAATAACTGAAGGGAGTGTGGAATGTGTGCAAGAGGGAGAGTGATAGGCTAACCAATAAGGAGAGAAAACAAGGAACTAAACGGGGACCACGCCCAGCCCGCAACGAACACAGAAAACAAGACCAACAGGGTAAACTGAAAAACACGACATGAAACATAAGGAATGGGAAAACGAAAGGGAGGTGGACTGGAGGGAAACGGTGGATGTTACACATAATTTGAACATGAACTTATAGCAAAACAAAGAACTGACAGGCAATCATTCGTTTGCTTGTTCTTAAAAAAAATAGGATTCATTCATATTATGCTTGTTAAATATCTCAAAACAAAAAAATGTTTTCACGGTTGATCTTTATAACGTGCACATATAATATGGTAGACTGCAGTGAAGCATTAAACCGGCATCTCTTTAAATGAATGAATGTTAACTCTGATAATCTACCCCCTGAATGACAGGCAGAGATTGCTTTTCGCAATATTTTTCATAATGAAGAGTAAAATTTGTGCAGGGAGTGAAAAAAGGGCATGCCACCGGATTTAGCTAAGCGAGTTATTTTATTTGTAAAATGTCCCAAGTATCTTTGATTAACATTAGGCTACTTCTGTAACAATGATTACTTCTGGCTGTATTGTAAGTCAGCTTCACGTCTGTATATTGTGTGTATAGCAATTCATTTCAATTAAATTTGCAGAGTAATGAATGGCAAAACGCTGCTAATGTTAAGAAAGGTGCAGATGCTTGACCCTCTTTACCATGCTGCCCTGAGATATATCTCAAACTCAGGCTTTAGGACTCATCATTGTACTTTGTATAATCTGGTCGGATGGTCCTCACTCACTGTGCGCAGGATGCAGCATTGGTATATTTTATTGTATAAGGCCATTCTAGGTAGGTTACCCTCGTACATCTGTTCCAAGTTTGTGTCTGTTCATAGTTCCTAGTCTCAGATCCAGAAGTTGGCTTCATTTTAAGGTGCCGCCTGTGCGGACTGAGGCTGGTAAAAAGAGTCTTTCTTATTTTGGTCCTTGGTCATGGAATGACCTGCAATCTCAGCTCAAGTTAGTCTCTCTCATTTCTCTAACTAGTTTTAAGCAAAAAATTACAGAAATCCTTACCACTAGCTGCTCTTGCCGTAATGTATAAATTTTTGTCATGCTTTTGTTGTCTCTTCTCTGTATGTTTTGTGGATTTTGATATGTCTTTTGCTGCCTTCTTGGCCAGGTCGCAATTGTAAAAGAGATTTTTAATCTCAATTGTTTATCTCAGGGGTGGGCAATTCCAGGCCTCGCGGGCCGGTGTGTATGCATGTTTTTACTGCCACCAGTTGCCACGGTTCAATCAGCTAATTAGTCATACACACAATCACAGATTCACTTGTAAATTACAGAACGATAAAATGCTACAATACACGCATACCGGCACAAGAACATTTATCAGCTGCTGTTCATATCGCGGATATGTAGATTAAAATATCAGATCGTGTAAACGATTGGGCAAATTAAATAACTGTTAACTGGCGGCAGCAAAAACCTGCATACACACCGGCCCCCGAGGCCTGGAGTTGCCCACCCCTGGTTTATCTGGTAAAATAAAGGTTAAATAAATTTTTTTTAAAATGCAGTGTAACCTACTTTCTAAATTTCTCTAATGTTGTGTTTTTTTGATCTGCAGATGCTTTGCAATTTGCAATTTTCTTTTCATATTTGTATTTGTGTTTTGTTATTTGTTAATGTGTTTTCTGAGTTGCATTCATGTTGTGATAATGTTGCGTTGCTTTGGATGTCTCGGCCTCCGTACCTTAGGGAGGTCCCCTGCATCCGGGCCAAATCCCAAAATCACATTAGAATCTTTTAATGTGACCATCTGTAGGACAGAGCAGTTAAAACAAACTATGTCTATAATCTAATTGAACTACAATAGATACTGAGCTCTAGCTGTCAGTCAAATAAGGAGGCAAAGGTGGAAAGTGGTGGAAGATAAATTATGATATCAGGCAGTATTTTTTCTTTCTTCTTACATGTTCATGTTTTTCCCTTTGTTTAATGTTCTTCCCAGTTTATCTGCCTAAAGTGAATTCTGAAGAGTAAAATATCCTCAAGGCTCAACTGTCAAGTCAAGTCAACCACCCTGTTAAATGCCCTTCAGTATGTGGCTTTGGCTCAAAGTGTCTGCCAAATTACAAAATTGTAATGTGTGATGTGTGTAGTGAGTGTTGTGGTACAAAATGGCTGCCAAACATCACCCAGATGGGGATGGCCCTTCCCTATGGGGGTATTGGATAAGTGCCCCCTCCTTACTGTAAAATATTTTCAGATCTTGAAAAGGGTATAAATACACTATGTATGGGGGGGGGGGGGGTGTCGATTCTCCTAAAGACTGCAGCCTTTTGGCAGGCACCCTTCTTGTTTGTCTAATATTTTTAGTGTGCCTGGTTTCCATGTGTTTACATGGGGGATGCGATGACAGGGTTGTGCACCAGGGCACACAGAATGCTATTTTGCGCTCAATCTTGAGGTTTGGTGTTTCTCTAGCAGGACACACCCACCCACCGCCTACTTCCTACTTTCACCTCAAAGCCATCAGGAGCGCCCACTTAAACTTGGTCAGGTCAAAATAATGGCAGGCAAGACTTAGTTTGGTATAGGAATATACAGTTTTTAATGACGTACAGCCATTTCGCCAGTCATGTGTTCCATACTGTACCAGCGTAATTTACAGCTGAATCTAGTCTTACCCCACAATTCTCATAGAGATCAGTTCAAATGCAGAGAGGTTATAGTATCGCTTGTAACAGTACCTGAAAATAAGATATTGAGAGTATTTTGATGTTGATTGGTCACAGACTTCAGGAAGTAACAGCATGCAAAGGATATGCGACCAAATATTAAAGATATATGTCTCAGATCCAGAAGTTGGCTTCATTTTAAGGTGCCGCCTGTGCGGACTGAGGCTGGTAAAAAGAGTCTTTCTTATTTTGGTCCTTGGTCATGGAATGACCTGCAATCTCAGCTCAAGTTAGTCTCTCTCATTTCTCTAACTAGTTTTAAGCAAAAAATTACAGAAATCCTTACCACTAGCTGCTCTTGCCGTAATGTATAAATTTTTGTCATGCTTTTGTTGTCTCTTCTCTGTATGTTTTGTGGATTTTGATATGTCTTTTGCTGCCTTCTTGGCCAGGTCGCAATTGTAAAAGAGATTTTTAATCTCAATTGTTTATCTCAGGGGTGGGCAATTCCAGGCCTCGCGGGCCGGTGTGTATGCATGTTTTTACTGCCACCAGTTGCCACGGTTCAATCAGCTAATTAGTCATACACACAATCACAGATTCACTTGTAAATTACAGAACGATAAAATGCTACAATACACGCATACCGGCACAAGAACATTTATCAGCTGCTGTTCATATCGCGGATATGTAGATTAAAATATCAGATCGTGTAAACGATTGGGCAAATTAAATAACTGTTAACTGGCGGCAGCAAAAACCTGCATACACACCGGCCCCCGAGGCCTGGAGTTGCCCACCCCTGGTTTATCTGGTAAAATAAAGGTTAAATAAATTTTTTTTAAAATGCAGTGTAACCTACTTTCTAAATTTCTCTAATGTTGTGTTTTTTTGATCTGCAGATGCTTTGCAATTTGCAATTTTCTTTTCATATTTGTATTTGTGTTTTGTTATTTGTTAATGTGTTTTCTGAGTTGCATTCATGTTGTGATAATGTTGCGTTGCTTTGGATGTCTCGGCCTCCGTACCTTAGGGAGGTCCCCTGCATCCGGGCCAAATCCCAAAATCACATTAGAATCTTTTAATGTGACCATCTGTAGGACAGAGCAGTTAAAACAAACTATGTCTATAATCTAATTGAACTACAATAGATACTGAGCTCTAGCTGTCAGTCAAATAAGGAGGCAAAGGTGGAAAGTGGTGGAAGATAAATTATGATATCAGGCAGTATTTTTTCTTTCTTCTTACATGTTCATGTTTTTCCCTTTGTTTAATGTTCTTCCCAGTTTATCTGCCTAAAGTGAATTCTGAAGAGTAAAATATCCTCAAGGCTCAACTGTCAAGTCAAGTCAACCACCCTGTTAAATGCCCTTCAGTATGTGGCTTTGGCTCAAAGTGTCTGCCAAATGACAAAATTGTAATGTGTGATGTGTGTAGTGAGTGTTGTGGTACAAAATGGCTGCCAAACATCACCCAGATGGGGATGGCCCTTCCCTATGGGGGTATTGGATAAGTGCCCCCTCCTTACTGTAAAATATTTTCAGATCTTGAAAAGGGTATAAATACACTATGTATGGGGGGGGGTGTCGATTCTCCTAAAGACTGCAGCCTTTTGGCAGGCACCCTTCTTGTTTGTCTAATATTTTTAGTGTGCCTGGTTTCCATGTGTTTACATGGGGGATGCGATGACAGGGTTGTGCACCAGGGCACACAGAATGCTATTTTGCGCTCAATCTTGAGGTTTGGTGTTTCTCTAGCAGGACACACCCACCCACCGCCTACTTCCTACTTTCACCTCAAAGCCATCAGGAGCGCCCACTTAAACTTGGTCAGGTCAAAATAATGGCAGGCAAGACTTAGTTTGGTATAGGAATATACAGTTTTTAATGACGTACAGCCATTTCGCCAGTCATGTGTTCCATACTGTACCAGCGTAATTTACAGCTGAATCTAGTCTTACCCCACAATTCTCATAGAGATCAGTTCAAATGCAGAGAGGTTATAGTATCGCTTGTAACAGTACCTGAAAATAAGATATTGAGAGTATTTTGATGTTGATTGGTCACAGACTTCAGGAAGTAACAGCATGCAAAGGATATGCGACCAAATATTAAATATGATACTTTAAAAATATGTTAAAGCAAAATATTCTAATTTTCTGAGAAACTGAATTTTGGGTTTCATTAGCTGTAAGCCATAATCATCAAAATTACAAGAAATAAAGGCTTGAAATATTTCACTCTATGTGTAATGAATCTATATAATATATGAGTTTCACTTTCTGAAATGAGTGACAAAAAATATTGAACTTTTTCACGATATTCTAATTTTTTGAGCTGCACCTGTATGTATTTATTTAACTATCAAATTGTCAATAATTATGTCCATCACTTGAAATGATAGGTCAGTTTGAAGAAGGAAAACTGTTGTGGGCTGCTGGATGGCTCTTCAGTTAAGGCAGTTAACTGAAGATGCGCCACACTGTGGTGCATGGATGAGCCCCACGGCCTCGGATCGAATCCAGACCGATCCGAGGCCTGTGCCTGTAGCTCCAGAGGGCAATGCACAATTGGTGATTACGTCGCCCAGGGTATGGGAGGGTTTAGTCAGTTAGGGGTCTGCGTTTTATGGCTCTCAAGCGATCACTGAACAGGGTGCTACCTGATCAGGCACCCATGGACTGCATGGTAAACCTACGTATGTTAGGTCTTCCTCCGATTCCGTTCTGTGCAATCTTGTCTGTAGTCCGTGGCGTGAAAAAAAGCAGGCTGGGGATACCACGTTTTTGGGAGAATTGTGTATGTCTACACTATCCTGAATCGGCAGTGAGGTCCACACATGAATGCGGCTGAGGTTGCAGATAATTGGACATTCTAAATTGAGGTAGTGGATGTTCAGCTCCAAATTGGGCAACAAATTTGAAGTAAATAATTAATTAATAAATAATTGTTTTAATCAAACCCATAGCTGTTATAGTAATTCTCATGATACTCAGTACACATTTAGTCATACTCTAACAGGATGATGAAGTTGATTATGATCATGGCTTTGCATGTTTTGGAAAAAAGTCTAAACAACACAAAATAATAACTGAAACAAAACCCAAAATAAAACATCAAGTCAATCAAAGTCCTTTAATTTTGATCACCAGGGCTGTGTCAGTATCAGCACCCTTCCATACTATTAGGTAGGCTTGTTGAGTACACAGGACGAAAAAGGCATTACATAGCTAAAACTTTCTCTAAATATAGTTTACTGTAAACCCCTGTATGATACACTTCGCTGAGTATATTCGGGGGCACACTTTTCAAGAAGTACACACACATTTTGGTCACATAAATGTGAATCTTAGTTTTAACAAGCACGTTAGCACGTTATAAGCTGCGACCATATGCCAAAGTATCTGTATGTGTGGGTATATTGCAGAAATATTGTACAGACTAACCTACTTACCGACAGAGTGACTTCTACTAGCTGCTGGTCACAGCTAAAAATGACTCCAGTAAAAGTAGAAAGTCCAGTTGAGTAAAAGTACAAATATCTGATTTAAAATGTAAGTACCAAAAGTAAACATAAACATAACCGGTTTAACAATTTACAACCTTAACGTTTGGCCAATCACCCAGTAACGTAAGCTAACGTTACATGGGCGAATGGAAACGCTTGCTAACACTTAGGGCCGAAACATACCTCACACAAATACGCGAACGTGGACGCATCGAGCTACGCAAGCGGTTTTTCTTTTGCCATGACATTTGTGAAAGACAAACCAGAGGAAAGCACAGATCAAACAAGAAAGTTGTTTACTGTTGCTGCCTGCTATAGCGTCCCTCGCTGCAACGTGCTGGTTTGTCTTTCACAAATGTCATGGCAAAAGAAAAACCGCTTGCGTAGCTGGAAGTGTCCACTTTCGCGTGGTATGTTTTGGCCCTGAAGGTTAACTAACGTTAGCTAATGTTAGTTTAGCTATAACTATCAGACAACTCAAAAACACCGGCCGTATTTAACGTTAACGCTAGCTAGTTAAAAGTAACATGGGAACGCTTGCTAAATTTAACAGATAATGTTCACGTAGTCAGTTTACCAGATAGCTAGCGTTAGATAACTCAAAATACCTACATTATCATTTGATCGGTAACTTCAATTTAACAGATAATACATGCAATATAATGTTGTAAAGGCCAGTTCAGACCAAACATTTGCGACACAACGAAACCATGTGTTGCAGAGAGGAATTGCAGTGACCTACCCCGTCTCAGAAGGTCACAGGTTGGCGCTTGCCGTTGCAGGCGATTTACCACGTCTAATCGCAGGGGAAGTTTTAGAACACTAGCAAATCAGCGCGCAGTCTTTCCCCAGAAGTGATGCCGTCTCTGTAATTCTTATTGGTTTCTGAATCAACGATGACACCAACTGTTCACAATCGCTACTTTAATGTATTTGAGATTAATATCGCAACCAGAAAGTAACTACTAACTCAAAAACACTGCTGCGCTCGTCACTCTGGGCAACCCGGATCAAGCATACTACAAAGCAACAAAAAAAAAATTGGACCCCAGACCGACCACAGAGTGACTTATACTAGCTGCTGGTCGCAGGTAACAAATGAGGCGCAGCTACACTGATGTTTTCTTTCAAATACAATAAAAACAACACGTTACATGGCCGCGCAAGGGTGGGACATCTTACGACACTTCCACAGTACGGTTGGAAAATAGTATGGCGGATATTTTTCACGTACTACACGTCATGTGCTAAACAGTGCACATTAAACAGCACACTTCTGCCAGCGCACTGTACGCAGGAGACAGGGCGCAGTAGATATGGCTCTGTCACCAGGGTTTTCAGTTCTGTTGCTGAAAGAGTTTGCAAGCTCATTTAAGTAAATATTACTCAAACATAATTTTCACCTCTAAACTAGAACATTGCATACTCCAGAAAGCAGAAATATTTAATTTCCTTAAAATGATCCCTTTGAGTATTTGCCAAGAATCCCACTTCTCTTTACTGTTTACCTCCATTTTAGTAACTTGAGGAAATCATCAGCATATCTAACAGCAACCTGCCGACAGAATATGATTGGCTAAGCAGTCAACTATGAATCAATGGGTAACTGCTCCAAAAAGACACTTAACACTTGTAATATACAGTCAAGCCGGAAAGTTATAATGATATTTTACATTTCTATTTTTAATAAATTAGCACAAATGTCTAAAAACCTGTTTTCACTTTGTCATTATGGGCTATTTTGTGTAGAATTTTGAGACAGAAAATGAACTCAATCTATTGTAGAATATGTCTGTAACGTAATAAAACGTGGAGAAGGTGAAAGGGGTGTGCAGACTTTCCGGCTTGACTGCACATAACTTGCATATCGTCACCTTCTTAAAATAATCGCCTAAGTCATATTTTCAAGTTTTTCAGAAAACAGAATAAACTGAACCAAATACAGAATATATGATATTTGTTAATCATTTCACACAAAAAGGGTATATCAATAGATGACTATTGACTTACAAATAACGCTGTCTGTCAATTATGTAACATAAGAGGATTAAAGACTAAATAACTACACAACATTTATAGCCTAGCCAAATATTGTAGTAAACATTATCACTTACCATTCGGGGACGAGTCCAGAATCATGGAAATGACTTAATTTATGTTGATTTTCTTTGTGCATCTTGAAGCAGCCGCCATATTAATAACTTGTAAAAATGCCTAAGTCAAAATTTATTGTGACTTAGGCAAACATACAAACAGCCTAAGAGCACTCTTGACTTAGGCGATTACATTACCGGGGTAAAACAGCATGATCCTTTCAATTAAGGATCTAGGCAACTTTACCAGAGGTGGCCAGCATCATGAAGAGCTGATTTAAGCAAAAATCTCATGTTCCTCAAAAAATGACTTAGGCGATTATTTTAAGAAGGTGACGATATGATTAAACTGTGTAAAACAGCTCTGCATGTGCACGCAGCTCTCTGATATTATCGTAAGTTACTGTGTGTTACCCATGCTTCATGAGAGGGAATAGTCAGCTGTTTTGGATCTGGTTCTGAATCATCTGCTGTAACTACAATAACCCAAACCCTAATCTCACCTCCAATGTAAACTGGAACAGCATAGTGGCTAACATCCCCCTCTACCATGCCCTGGCAGCGCTCTGCTTCGCCGGTCTACTCACCACCGGTGCACCTTCGTCGCCACTTTTCTCATTATCACCTACACCTGTTCCCCATTATTACCTGCACCTGTTCCCCATTATCACATGCACCTGTTCCCCATTATCACCTGCACCTGTTCCCCATTATTACCTGCACCTGTTCCCCATTATTACCTGCACCTGTTCCCCATTATCACCTGCACCTGTTCCCCATTATCACCTACACCTGTTCCCCATTATCACCTACACATGTTCCTCATGATTACCTACACCTGTTCCCCATTATCACCTACACCTGTTCCCCATTATCACCTGCACCTGTTCCCCATTATTACCTGCACCTGTTCCCCATTATCACCTACACCTGTTCCCCATTATCACCTACACCTGTTCCCCATTATTACCGGCACCTGTTCCCCATTAGCACCTACACCTGTTCCCCATTATCACCTACACCTGTTCCCCATTATCACCTACACCTGTTCCCCATTATTACCTGCACCTGTTCCCCATTATTACCTGCACCTGTTCCCCATTATCACCTACACCTGTTCCCCATTAGCACATACACCTGTTCCCCATTATCACCTACACCTGTTCCCCATTATCACCTACACCTGTTCCCCATTATCACCTACACCTGTTCCCCATTATTACCTGCACCTGTTCCCCATTATCACCTACACCTGTTCCCCATTATTACCTGCACCTGTTCCCCATTACAAGAACAGATTATTCCCCCTTTATATTCCCTCACTTCGCTACGTTTCCCCAGTAGACCTTGTACTTTTTTATGTGGTTAGGCTTTCCAAGCATGCCAGTGCTTAGCTGTTATTCCTCCTTTAGCTAATCCCCCTCTTGTTTATTGTTTTGCCACTGCCAATTCTATTTGGGAAGTCTGCTTGCTGTTCCCTCAATAAAAGTACCTGCACTCGCATCCTGCATCATGGAAGGTTCTTTATATTTATGAAGTGCCAAAGCCTATTGTATCAACTTGTATCTATTTTAACAGTGTTTTTTTATTTTGTAAATCACAAAAGTGTTTCTGAAAATGACTATAAATCCAGGGTAATATCTTGAATGGCCAATTGAAGGTTCTCAGGGCATGCGTAACAGAGGCTTCTGATGCTTACAAGATCGTTCCACTGCATTTAAAACCCCCTATTCATGCTCAATCAAGTTCATTTTGTCTTCTTATTTCGAATAAAAGTTTTAGTTTATTTTGTTCAGACAATGAGATAATAGATATTGTATTACCTGACAGTTTCGACTGACATCTGCAGTCTTCCTCAAAGCGTCAGCTGACGACGCATCACAGGTGTCAGGTGACGCTTTGAGGAAGACTGCAGATGTCAGTCGAAACTGTCAGGTAATACAATATCTATTATCTCATTGTCTGAACAAAAGAAACTAAAACTTTTATCCCCCTATTCATGGTTGAATATCTCTACTGACATGCAAATTTACAATACATTTACCATGACACAACAAAAGCAAGAAATTGGGACAAATGTTCAAATTCCCCAGTTAACAGTCAAACACATCTCAAAAGGAGTTTTTCTCTCTGCCGCCCAGGTGCTGTCACAGACATGACTGTTGCTATGGAAAAGCGGAGTTTGCCGGCTGCCGAACCATGACCGAGAAATACGACTGGACGTGTGAGGACCGGGTCCCTGACTGTGGTACGTTCATCCTGTGGGAGGGCTTTTGGAAAGCTACTATTTTCCTTTGTGTTCATACCCTGTACACACTGTACTAATGACAGACACTTGCATTGATATTCTTGAATGTGTGAAAACCAAAAAAAAAGCAAAAATATTTTTCACAAAAACAAATGCTTCAGCCCTCCCGAGAAAGCAGGAGAACCAGAATGTGTTTAGACTACTGTACATACAGTTGTTAAAACTCAATGAACGTGCAATTAGAATGTGGTTCAGAGAGTGTGGTTAAGTTTGGGAATACCGTAGTCCCTTTATAGCCAATGGGAAGGAAAACTGTAAGTGCAGTGTATGTTCCAAGTTCCAGAAGTATTTTTAGACCATACCAACCACAGTCATTACAGTATAACAACATGCTGTATGCAATGTATATTAAACACACCAGGGTAAATGCTGGGCATCTCTGTTTACTATTAATACAATGGGGGAAATAAGTATTGGACACGTCAACAATTTTATTATCAAACATATTTCCAATGTAGCTATTCACATGAGATTTTGACCAGACATTGGTATTAACTCAATAAAACGACACAGCTAAAGAAATTGTAACGTTCCAATTCTTTAAAAAAGTTATGTGCAATAAAGTGAAATGACACAGGAAAAAAGTATTGAACACGCTAAATTAAATGTGGTAGAAAAGCCATATTTTTTATATTTGGTTGCATATCCTTTGCATGCCATGACTTTATGATGTCTGTGACCCAACAACATCAAAAGGCTCTTGATATCTTATTTGCTGGTACTCTTACAAGCGATACTATAACAGCACTGCATTTGAATGGATCTCTATGGGAATTGGGGGGTGAGACAAGATTTAGCTGTAAATTACACTGGAACAATATAGAACACATGGTTGGCTAAGTGGCTCTAAGTCATCAAGGGTTTGATGTATTAAACAAGCCTTTAACCATCACTCTGCTGCCAGAAATACAGTAGATATGGAAGGATCACTTTAAGGGTTGTTTCTCCTGACAGATTTTCCTATTGAATTGTCGTGGAAATTCCCAACTCACTCACAATGCAGCAAAGTCTGTCCTTGACAGAGTCACAACAAAAGCCGTGTTAACACTGAATAATAAGAAGTTTATTTGCAGATAAACCAATGAGAGAGTGCTCGTTAAAGCTCTCTCTGCCATACAGCAGAAGTTGCCAACCCTTTATACATTTGCCTTCAAAGACGAGGTCATCAGGGCGATTTTTAAAGCCAAAGAAGAAATACAGATAGGTCAAATGTAAATACAGTGGTATATCTTTTCACTCCCAGGAAGAGTTCCTCCTTCACATCTGGGCAGCTAAGAAGTAAGATAACCCCTCATGTACACAATTTTCCATTTGACTGGGAAATGACCTTGGTGGAAACGATACAGACACGGATGGTACACCGTGGCCCAGTTCATGGATCATTGCCACGTCCCTTTACTGTTAGACTAAGGAATAGAAGCAGGGTATAAGAAAAACTGGCCATTAACAATGTTTCTAGTCTCTATATTAATATCTTAAATATAAAGCAACATTGTCAATAAACAGAAAACAGAAAACAGTAAACAGAAAACAGAAATTACTATCACAGAACGCTATGGAAAAATAAGTCAAGAGAAGAAACCCTTCAAGTTATCCATCCATATCTACTGTATTTCTGGCAGCAGAGTGATGGTTAAAGGCTTGTTTAATACATCAGACCCTTGATGACTTAGAGCCACTTAGCCAACCATGTGTTCTATATTGTTCCAGTGTAATTTACAGCTAAATCTTGTCTCACCCCCCAATTCCCATAGAGATCCATTCAAATGCAGAGCTGTTATAGTATCGCTTGTAAGAGTACCAGCAAATAAGATATCAAGAGCCTTTTGATGTTGTTGGGTCACAGACATCATAAAGTCATGGCATGCAAAGGATATGCAACCAAAAATAAAAATATGGCTTTTCTACCACATTTAATTTAGCGTGTTCAATACTTTTTTCCTGTGTCATTTCACTTTATAGCACATAACTTTTTTAAAGAACTGGAACGTTACAATTTCTTTGGCTGTGTAGTTTTATTGAGTTAATACCAATGTCTGGTCAAAATCTCATGTGAATAGCTACATTGGAAATATGTTTGATAATAAAATTGTTGACGTGTCCAATACTTATTTCCCCCATTGTATATGCTGGTTCAAAATAACCACTCACTCCCTTTATAGACAATTGCATTCAGATTTTTACATGACTGAGAATATTTGCGGATGTCACTTTCACCTCCTTTCTCTTTTCCCAGATTCCCTGAAGGACAGGTGTGAGAAAATTCTTTGCCAATGTGACAGGGAAGCAGCGAAATGCTTGAGAAAAGCGCCGTTCATCGGGAAATATGCTGTCTGGCCAGACTTTCTCTGTGGCTATGACTATCCAACATGCAGTTATTACTGATTCAATAAATCTACATTTTGCGCTACAAAGTCCATTTTGTATATTATTTTCTGTATCAAAATAAATACATTTCGCATTATTTTTTCTTAAAGAGTCATATTGAGTTTTGAAATTAAACTGTTACATGTATTAATATTTTTGTAGTTAATATGTGGTTAATTTTTCCATTCAAATTGTTTAGGGATGAAACTCCAAGCAACACATATACTATTTCATGAGGCCCTTTTCCACTGAAGGAACCAGGGCTGATTTTGGTTCCTGGGGCGTGGTTCTTCCTATCCCCCTTTTTAGTAATATTATTTCTGTCAGGACAACTCACATATTCAAATAACATGTTTTAATGAATGAATGTGCTGCATAATTATTTTGGTTTGGCGCTGATTGTATCTGCTTTAGTACTACTCTGGAGCACGGGCGGAGTCGCTGCGTCCATTGTAATTTGCATAAATGAACGTACATTGTACAAATTATTTTGTATAACGCGGCTCAAACTGTCAAACTAGACATTGCACATCAAATATGAATACAGATTCAGCAACTGCACGGCCTATTTCTCACCTCAAATATTTTCAGAAACATATTTTAGTAGACTATTTAGGTGGAATAAGAGTTTATTGAACAGGACACAACTTTGTTCCCGTTTAAAAACGTGGAGACGAAACGAAAGTAACGTCGTGGGTTTAATCTATCAGGTGCCGGCTGTTTGCGTTGTGGGCGACAACAATTATCCATATGATGTAGAGGTACCTCCAAAGAGGTACTCTGACATCACGATTGGGGCGGGGGCAGTGTGGGGAGCAGAAAGGAAATCTCAACTGTTAGGGGCAGCACAAAGACGCTTTTCTACCAGTTTCTCCTTATTTATATTATAATTTCAGAATTGTTGATAACAATAACGGAATGCATTAATAAGGCATACAAACACGTTTTCAGCTAAAAAAAAAAGTGATCTAGGGGATAGTTATTCTTTAAGTATACGTGATTTAACTGGTTAAGTTGAAGACGTCACATTTACTTACTATTGTGTAAATATTTAACCCTTCTGCTGTGGAATGGATGGACAGAATGAGATCATAATAATATTCTGATGAGATCATACGGAGATCATAATTACATTCCAATGAGATCATAATGAGATCATGATGAAATCATTGACACTAAAAAGGTCTATTGTGGTTATTCATGGTGGAGAAAAAAATTCCTGATTGAGCTTGACTTTTCCTGAATGTTGAAAATACATTATAATATTGAGCAGGTTGACAAGCTATTTGCTGCTTTCTTATTATCAAGGTAAAGTCAGTGACTTGTGGAATCTGTGGTCAGGATGTTCACTACCTCTGCCTCTACACAGGTGCAGAATGAAAAGTGATCTATTGTGTCTCTATGCACCAGATACAGCTTTTATTATACAGCCTCCATCACCAGCACACAGAGGAGCTCACAGAAGAGGAGCACTTAGGAAGCAGAGGTGGCTGTTAGTCATACACGTATCAGGTAGCAGCACCCTGTTCACAATGGTCTAATTAAGTCACTGATACCTTTCTTATCGTACACACACAAATGACTCTGCCCTGACTCCTGTCTCACAGAGCTGACACAGAGAGCTCAGACAGAGCTCACACAGAGGTCACATAGAGCTCCCACAGAGCTCACATTTAGTTCCCCCAGAGATCACACAGAGCTCTCACATAAAGCTCACACATCTCACAGAGCTCACACCACACTCACATAGAGCTCCCACACAGCTTACACAGAGCTCACACAGATCTCCCACATACTTTAGCTCACATAGAGCTGACACAGAGCTCCCACAAATCTCCCACAGAGTTCCCACAGAGCTCTATAATGGCGCTGCACAATCTTTACTGACAACTAGTGGGGGTCAATCTAATAACACAGCAAATAAACCTTAATAAACCAAGCCGTCTCATTTATAGTGCTCTCCAAAACCATTGGCACACTTGATAAAGATGTCTGCTTAAGTGGAAAAAGTGGAAAAAAAAAACTAGGGAATAAGATAAACATTTAATGAAGAAAAGAAACTGCATAAATTATGTTATTTTACGGGATAGCCATGAAATAATTTTAAAGTTATTTTACTTTACGACATGCTATTCAAGTTATTCTACTTGGAGTTTACAGTGCATTGACAACATTGCAGTGTATAGTGTTTGCCAAAAAATGGGAAGCATATATTCATTCAAACTTATTGTTTTGTACATTGTGCACCCTCCCTTTACAAAGTTAAATAAAAAAATTATTTCACATCTTTTGGTGTGAGGGAGTGAGTCTGTTTTCGGAGGACCAGACGCAACAGGAGGGAATCAGAAAGTCTTCACAGAGTAAAGACCAATAGAACGGAAGGGTCTCCGTGAGAGGGAAATAAATAACTAAACAATACAAATAGCTCCTGTCCTCAATATGAAGAAACAAAAAAATGAAGACTGAAAGTGTGAGAAATGAAAATGACCCAATATAAGGGTGAAATAGACTCGACTCACGAGTAATAGTCAGGACAAACAGAGTACCTCTAGCTTTCAATATAAGGAAGTACACTATTGGAGGTAACGAAAAAGAAACAGAATAAATAAAAGCAACCCAATAATTAGGGCGAAATAGAATCGTCACACGAGTAATAGAAGGACGAACAGAGTAGCGAATAAAAGAAGGTAAAGAAAGAGAAACCGGAAAATAGAGTAAATAAAGGGAAATAACATATCCGAAGATCTCAACCCTGACTCTTACCGGAGCTTGCTGTTTTGCTTGAAGACACAAGGAAAAACAGTCTCCGAATCCTATACTTTACCGGCTACCAATGTAATGCTAGATAACATGGAAGCACGGAACCAGGAAGATGCAACGTTTAAATAACCGGCAGAAGAGCCGCACAGGTGAAATCACTGAGTGCCAGGAAGAAATGAAAACCCGACACGAACAAAATAGAACAGAAAGGACATCCTAAAGGCGTTAGAGAGAAAAGAACCCACAAAGGAAAAATAAGCCTGCCAGACCATGACAGAACCCCCCCCCCCCCTCTAAGGGACGACCCCAGACGATCCCTCAGGCTTATCATTGTGGTCCCTAATAAGTTGGAAATCCAGAATGTTTTTGGACAGAATCCAGCAGCGCTCCTCAGGGCCGTAGCCCTCCCTATCCACTAAGAATTGAAACCCTCTGCCAACGCGTCTCTGGACCAAAATGCGCCGTACAGTATGGACCAGGCCTCCCTCCACGAACGGCGACGGCGGCTTGTTCGCCGGAGCGAGAGTGCTAACTAGCACAGGTTTAAAGAACGAAACATGAAATGTGGAATGGCCGTGCATGGAGCACGGAAGCTGTAACCGGACGGTGACCGGATTTATTTTTTGTATGATTTTAAATGGACCGACGACTGGAGAGTGAGTTTGCGGGACTCCACACGCAAGGGCAGATCTTGCGTAGCGAGTCAAACATGTTGCACGCAGAAGGGATGCGCGCACATGTCTCCACACCGCTAGGCACCTCCGGCTTAAGGAAGCCGCAGAGGGTACCTCCACATCATTCTCGAGCTCTGGAAATAATGGAGGTAGATACCCCATTTGTGCTTCAAATGGAGAGAAAGCAGTGGAGGCATTGTGCAAAGTGTTATGGGTGTACTCCGCCCAGGCGAGGTGTCGGCTCCACGATTTGGGGTTTGAAGCGGCCAAACAGTGCAAGGTGCTCGCTAAGGTTTGATTACGTGTTCAGTCTGTCTGTTAGTTTCCGGGTGAAAGCCGGAGGACAGACTGATGGACGCACCTAGCAGAGAACAGAAGGCGCGCCAAAATCTAGAGACAAACTGGGGGAGGAAACCATGTCCAAGGGAAGACGTGATCCACTATAAGCTGCGCTGTCTTAGGTGCTGAAGGTAGCTTGGGGAGCGCAATAAAATGAGCCGCCTTGGAAAAACGGTCCACAACAATATTATCATGTTGCCCAAGGAAACAGGCAACTCGTGATAAAATCGAGGGCGACGTGACTCCAAGACCGGCTAGGGACAGGAAGAGGGCGCAGGAGACCCGAGGGCGGGACCCATGACCCCTCGTGAGATCCTTGTCGGTGCGGTCAAATATGCGCGACAAGGCATCTGGTTTAATGTTTTTTGACCCGGGGCGGTATGTGATCAGGAAATTATAATGTAGAAAAAATAATGCCCACCGAGCCTGAGGGGAGTTTCACCTTTTAGCCAACTGCACATACTCCAGATTTTTATGATCCGTCCATACAGTGAACGGATGCTCCGCCCCCTCCAGCCAGTGGCGCCACTCCTCAAGTGCCAATGTTATCGCCAGCCACTCCCCATCCCCTATGTCGTAATTCTTCTCAGTTGGTGTTAAAGCACGAGAAAATTACATGCAGGGGTGCATCTTGTGATCCAGTGGAGAGTGCTGGGACAGGATGGCACCTACTCCTAACTTGGAGGGGTTGGGAGTGATGAGAATGGGCTCGGAGCTAAATTTTTCTTTTAATTCTGAAAACGCCGCCTCCGCCTTAGAATTCCATTGGAACTGTCATGAGGGTGTTTTCTTTGTGAGTGCAGTAATGGGAGCAGCTACTGCACTGAAGTTGTGGATGAACCGCCAATAAAAGTTTGCAAAACCCAAAAAATGCTATACTTGTGTAAGTGAGAACACAGTGGGCCAGTTCTTTACCTTCCCGTCTGCCACAATGAACCCGAGAAAAGAATTGGTGTGAAAAACGCATTTCTCTGCTTTCACAAATAGCTGGGTTTTAAGAAGCGCTGTTATTACCTGCCTGACATGACCAAAGTGCATAGGGAGGTCGGGTGAGAATATTAAAATGTCGTTGAGATATACAAAAACTAATTTCTCTAGCATCTCCATAAGTACGTTGTTCATCAGCACCTGGAAAACAGAGAGGGGGACAAGGGAGCCCGAACAGCATCACCCCGGTACTCATAGTACCCCGTTGTGGGTATTAAAAGCAGTTTTTCACTCGTCGCTTTCGCGTATGTGCACAAGATTGTATGCATTACGAAGGTCGAGCTTAGTGAAAACAAACGACCCCTGGAGACGTTCGAAAGCCGAGTTCATTAGTGGAAGTATGGAATCAAAATAGGGTCAAAAGTATTATGTTGTATATCACTATACTTGTGTACTTGCAGATTTGTTTTGTACTTGCAGATTTGTTTTGTACTCATAGATTTGATTCGTAGCTGTACAAAACAGGAATATCATTTCATTATCCAATCACAAAGCCAGGGGCAGTATGTGGGTGCATATGGAGCGCCAAATGGGTCTCAATAGGCCACAAACTGAAATTGTGTTAATGATGAAAAGAACTGTTTTTAATTTGATCAGTTAATTATCTTTACCTCTTTTTTGTAATTGTTTGCAATATAGGCTAGCACAATAAACGTGAACATGGGAGTTTTATTCTTCATGGCATGCATATTTTTGACATAATGAAGCTTAAGAGGGTAAATGATCCCTCTAAAGATTAAAAGCACATAATTAAGAAAAAATAACAGCTTGTTAAAATGGAAATTGTGGTTGCAACGAAAACCAACATAAACAGGGGTACCCCAGGACCGAGTTTGGAAGCCACTCTTGCCGATAGGCTACCATAGGCAAGCTAAGATACTGAAATCAGGCACTCCCGCTGACTTTCTGAACAGGGTCTGGTCTGACTTGACCTTGATTATCATTGATTAGCCTAGGTGAAGCAATGTCAACCTTATTGGCTATAATGAAAAACACCAGGCGGAGCTCATTAGACTGTTAGCAAAACGTGTTGTGATGCCGGGACACTGTCAATGGAGCCTTTACTGACAATTTAATCAGAAGTGATTTGTAAGTGTAGAATGGGTGACAGCTCAGAGGGTGGTGATGAGGAAAATATGGAGTGGTATACTATGTCGAATAAAAGGAAAAAACCGAAAGAGATGAAAGGTAGAAGAGAAGATTGGTCAGATCATGGTAGTCAAGGAGAAGGGGGTGCTGCTAAAAAAGTGAAAGATAATCGGGGCAATACAGGACAGTTGGGAAAGATGCAAGAGATGGAAAAGGAGTGGAAAGTTGTAATTGTGTTTGGGAGGGAGACAGGTCAGTTTCACCCAGTGCGAATGACTAAAGCAATTGAAAAAGAAATTGGAAAGATTAGATTTGCCAAATTCCTTAACAACCGAAAAATCCTTATCTCCGCTACAAATAAACAGCAACAAGACAAAATCCTCAAGTTGACACATGATGGTACAAAAAAAACACAGCTCATATTCCTGGAATAATAGCTTTACTGAGAGGTGTAATCTCAAACGTTCCAATAGAAATGACTGAGGAGGAAGTCAAGAAAGAAATTAGAGGGGGGGGGAAATAATAGAAGTTAGGAGATTGTAGACAAACAAAGATGGAGTAAAGAAGGATAGTCTGTCAATGTTGGTGCAATTTGAGAGCACGCTTCCTAAAGAGATCAAAATGGGATGGATCAATTATAGGGTGAGAGAATATATCCCAAACCCAATAAGATGCTACAAATGCCAAAGAATTGGACACATAGCCAAACAGTGCCGCGATAAACAAAGATGTGCATGTGGGGGAGAACACGATTACGGTAAATGTGAGAAGGGCGCTAAACTGCGATGCTGCAACTGTAGATCATAGTGCTGCATTTGGGGGCTGTGCAGTTCAGATTAAAGCAAAAGAGGTACAGAAATATAAAGTGATGAATAATATATCCTATGCAGAAGCTTTAAAGAAAGTAAATGATGAAATGCAAAAAACTGTAACATGTGAAGAGGTGGGGAGAGGTGAAGAAGGTAGTGGTATAGGCCTAGGCCTTTACCCAAGAGAACAAGCAGACCAAGAATACAGCAAGAAGACAGAAGTGATCCGAATGTACAGCAGACTCAATGTGTCTATAAATGCAAGGTTAAAGAAGACTCATTGGTAGTGGATCAGACAAGTTTCATAGCCTGCATTTGTAAAATAATTAATGTGGCTACCAAGCAAAAGAAGAAAATTGATAGAATTAAAACAGTGGTGAATGCAGCAGAATAATATTTGGGTATTAAAGACTTGAAAACAGAAGATATACATAAAATGCTGAAAGTAAACTCTGATGGAGGGGGGCAGGCTAATGATTAAAATTGTTATTATGGTGATCCATTTACTACAGCGGAACACGAGAAGTCTCATTGCTAATGGCCAAGAATTTAAAAGATATGTAACTGATGCAAAACCACAACCGGATATCATATGTGTACAATAAATCTGGTTACAGCTCCATCTAAATTCTATTATTCCAGGATATATCTCAGCCCGCTATGACAGGGTAGACAATCAAGGTGGCGGTTGTGCTACATTTGTCTTCCGAAGAATACCATCACCAGCAGACGTAGAATGCGTAATTATTGAAGTGTATAATGCAGATGTCAGTCTCAAAATAATCAACTTTTACAACCCGTGCAAGAGTGCTGAAATGTTTAATACAATTGAACATGGTCGAGGAGAAATCTGGTGCAGTGATTTCAATGCACATAATAGCTTATGGGGCAGTATACATACAGAAAATAATGGCAATGTAGTTGAAGAATTGTTGGAAGAAAGATCTCTAGTATGTCTTAATGATGGAAAAGGAACAAGATTAGATATATACAGAAATATTCTATCATGTCTGGATCTAACATTAGTATCTAGAAATATAGCATGCTCATGTGAATGGAACGTGGATGATAGTTCTAGTATAGTAAGTGATCATTACCCAATTTTCCACTCTATAGAAATTAATAGGCATGCCCAAGAAAGATACGTGTTAGAAAAATGGTGCTTTGAAAAAAGCTGACTGGGAAAAATATCAAGAAGACAGCATAGAGGGAACTAAGTCAATTACAATGAATGGAAGTATAGAAAAATGCTATTCTATAGTGACTAATTTAATTTTGAATGCTGCTTCAAAGAGCATACCCATGAGTAGAATAACAAGGAAAGGGAAAGCGGTACCAGGGTGGAATGAAGAATGCACTAAATAAAAATAAAGCATTACGAGTATTAAGGAGTAACTTGAATCAAGAAAACTCGTAGAATTATCAAATCCAGTCAAAAGAATGCATGGAAGGAATACTGTTCTGCTATAGGCAGAGAAGGGAAATTAGGTGATGTATGGCAAATGTTAAAGAAAATCAGTGGCAAAAGGAAATATACTAAAATTCCAGTGTTCGAGGGTGGAGAAACAATAGATGTAACAGATAAAGAAAAGGCTAATATATTGGGAAAGAGCTTTGCTAATATACACTGTGGGAATCACTTAGATGATCTGCATAAAAAGAGAATAGAGACAGTGCTAAAAGAAAATCGGGAAAAAATAATAATATAGACACAAATCTTGATGCTGAGCTGACTATGGGTGAGTTCGAAATAGCGATAAATAACACTGGTTACACAGCAACGGGGCAGGATCAACTGATATGTTGCGTGAATTACCCGACCAAGTACTGAGAATAATACTGGAACTGTTCAATAAGATACGAAGAGAAGGATTGTTACCAACCTGTACATGTGGGATTAGAGGGTAATGAAATTGCAGACAGGATGGCAAAAAGATCACTAAATATGATGCACATAATTAATATAGCATTTGGAATAGGGGAAGGTAAAGCATTAATTAAAAAGGAAATATTGGAAAGCTTGCAGAAAAAGTGGGATGAGGACAGTAAGGGTAGAACATAGTATTGGGTACAAAAGTCCGTTAGAGCACAGAGAGTTAAAGGGCGAAGCAGAAGGGAGGAGGTAGTTATATCCAGATTAAGATTCGACCACACTGGTTTAAATAAAACTTTATTTTTATTGGGTAAAGTAAATTCACATGTTTGTGCACATTGTAATATAACTGACAATACTGAACACATAATAATGCATTGTATCAAATATAAAAAAGAAAGGGTGTGTTTGCAACAAAGGGTAAGAGAGGTTGCACGAGGGTGGGATTTGGAAGTGATACTAGAAACAAATGGAGTTAAGGTGTGGGAAGTACATAGAGTTTCTAATAGGCACAAGATTGTTTAATATAATATAGAATTTTACTTTACACTTGTAATTTTATTTATTAACTTAATTTAATATTATAGAATTAAAAAAAGAAAAGAGGGAAAATTATATATATATAATTATTATTATTATTTTAGATCTACATCTAGATCTGTTCTACATACTCCGGGAGGGTAGGTGGCGGTATGCACCTAAAGTTGGTATTACAATCCGCCAAAAACACTAAGAAGAAGAAGGAACTAGCATGCAGTAGCTCGCTACCCGAGGACCGAGTTTGGGAAGCAGAATTAGGCTATAGCCTACCATTGGCAAGCTAAAATACTCCTTTACAATTGCTCCATTTCCGTGGCGCAGCTTAGATCTATGGATCAGGATACTTAATACTTAATACATAATACTTTTAACCCTATTTTGATTCCATATGGAAAGGGATAATGGTTCTTCAGCGTGATATCATTAAGACCACGATAGTCAATACATGGTCAAAGACCCCCATCCTTTTTTTCACAAAAAATAACCCCGCCCCCGCCAGCGAAGTGGGGGGTCTAATAAACCCGTTGGCCAGGGACTCATCAATATATGTCTTCATGGCCGTGTTCTCAGGGCCAGACAGAAAGTACAGGGACCCTTTCGGGGAAACTGTGCCCGGGTAGAGCTCAATGGCACAATCATAGGATCTGCGAGGAGGTAGTGTAGTGGCGCGTTGCCTGCTAAAAACCTCCGCGAGGGCCCTGTACTGCTCAGGGATGTTGGGAGGGAGGGAGAATACAATAACCCCCCTCCCCTTTTTTCCGGCTATATCTGCACCACTCCTCCCGCGGCCTGGGCCCATCCACCTGCATAGGTTACATTACATTACATTATAGGCATTTAGCAGACGCTCTTATCCAGAGCGACTTACACAGCATTTTTGCATTTATACATAGTATCCATTTACAGCTGGATATATACTGAAGCAATGCAGGTGAAGTACCTTGCTCAGGGGTACAACGGCAGTGTCCTACGTGGGATTCGAACCTGCGACCTTTCGGTTACAAACCCAGTTCCTTAACCACTGTACTACACTGCCGCCCTGATGGAGGAGTAAAGAGAGGAGTGGGCGGAGGGTGATAATGCAGATACATGGCAGACAGGACCCTCTCTCGGTCTCTTTCCCGAATGCGATTATCCACACGGATAGCTGTGGAAACTAGGGCATCGAACGTGGCAGGCGCCTCGAGCACTGACAGAGCGTCCTTGACAGGGTCGGATAGTGCGTTGAGAAAAAGCCACCCAGTCTTTCCTGCCAGTGCTCAAAACCTGATGGCGAAAGGGTATAAAAATGGGAGGGCTGTGCCTTAAAATATATAATGCATTGGGTCAAGAACCCTCTGCACTTCCTTGGTTCACCACCATAGCGGAGTGGGAGTTGGAGTTTAGGCTCATTCACATCTGGTGAGAAAACAAGGTTTATGAGCAGTGCTTGTGCGACTGGGGTGGGTGCCATACCGAGAGTAAATGTACAAAACCTCTCAACCAATTCATACAGGGTGTCAGCCTGAGTACGTAACTGGCTCAACATTTGATCCTGCTGGGAATGGAAGACCTAGTGAGAGGCCTGGAGAGCATGTATGCCCTCCTCATGGCCGGCCAGAACTGTGCCCTAAGCAGCCAGGAGTTGATCTATTCCCTGACCTATTGCTGGAGCCTCTTTACTGGGTTCCATGTTCTGTGAGGGAATGAGTCTGTTTCGGAAGACCAGACTCAACAGGAGGGAATCAGAAAGTCTTCACAGAGTAAAGACCAATACGGAAGGGTCTCCATGAGAGGGAAGGAAATAACTAAGCAACACAAATAGCTCCTGTCCTTAATATGAGGAAACAGAGAAATGAAAACTGAAAGTGGAAGAAATGAAAACGACCGAATATAAGGGCGAAATAGACTCGACTCACGACTCACTCCTTTTCTTTCCAAAACTATTGAACATGCTGTTTCTAACCAACTGTCGTCTTTCCTTACCCAGAACAACCTGCTAGACCCCCACCAGTCCGGCTTCAAACCTAGCCACTCAACGGAGACCGCACTCCTCTCCGTCAGCGAGATGCTTCATGCAGCTCGTGCAGCCTCCCTCTCCTCTGTGCTAATACTTCTAGACCTCTCTGCCGCCTTCGACACCGTAGATCACTCCATCCTCCTGTCGTCCCTGTCTGCAGCGGGGATCGGCGGCTCGGCCCTGGCCTGGATTAAGTCCTACCTCTCCGAACGCTCCTCCCAGGTTGCCTGGGCTGGTAAAGTATCGGCACCCCATCCCCTTATCACAGAAGTCCCCCAGGGCTCAGTCCTTGGTCCCCTTCTCTTCTCCACCTACACCAAATCCCTTGGCCCTGTTATCACTGCTCATGGTATTTCTTACCACTGCTATGCTGACGATACTCAACTCTTTCTCTCCTTCTCACCCTCTGACACTCAGGTGTCAGCCCGCATCTCCGCTTGCCTGAGAGACATCCAGAGCTGGATGGACAACCACCATCTCAAGCTCAATCCAGGCAAGACTGAGCTCATCTACATTCCTGCTCTAACCTCTCCCCCTCTCAATCTTTCTATTTCCCTAGGAGACACTCCACTGATCACAACGCCCTGTGCCAGGAACCTCGGAGTCTTGATGGACAACAGGCTGTCCCTCTCCGAGAACATCGCAGTGGTAACCCGGGCATGCAGGTTCTTCCTGTACAACATCAGGAGAATCCGCCCCTTCCTCACCACCCACTCAACCCAGCTCCTGGTCCAAGCAATGGTGCTGTCCCGCCTGGACTATTGCAACTCTCTCCTGGCTGGCTTGCCAGCATCGGCCATTAGACCCCTTCAGCTTATCTAGAACACAGCAGCGCGCCTGGTCTTCAACCTCCCCCGACACTCCCATGTCACCCCCCTGCTCATTGACCTCCACTGGCTACCGGTGATGGCCGGCATCAAATTCAAAACATTGGTGCTCGCCTTCCAGGCAGTCCGAGGATCTGCCCCTCCATACCTCCAAAAGCTCATCAGACCCTACACACCTGCCAGATCCCTGTGTTCCGCCTCCTCAGGACGACTGGTACCCCCCCCTCTTCATACTAGCACCCGGTCTCGACGTCTGTCTGTCCTGGCCCCATGGTGGTGGAACGACCGGTTTCTGATGGCATGGGAGATCGATCCCTTCGGCCCGGATCCCTATGAAGACTACCTCATGGGGATCTGGGGGCAGAATCCGGAGTTTGCCCGCCGTCATGCCGACCACCACCCATCACTCCGGACTCCTCCACCCAGCTCCCCCCCAGCTCCCCTGTTCCGTCCCGTCCCAGCTCCCCTGTTCCATCCCATCCCAGCTCCCCTGTTCCGTCCCGTCCCAGCTCCCCTGTTCCGTCCCGTCCCAGCTCCCCTGTTCCGTCCCGTCCCAGCTCCCCTGTTCCGTCCCGTCCCAGCTCCCCGGTTCCGTCCCGTCCCAGCTCCCCGGTTCCGTCCCGTCCCAGCTCCTTGGTTCCGTCCCGTCCCAGCTCCCCGGTTCCGTCCCGTCCCAGCTCCCCGGTTCCGTCCCGTCCCAGCTCCCCTGTCCCGTCCCGTCCCAGCTCCGCTGTCCCGTCCCGTCCCAGCTCAGCTGTCCCGTCCCGTCCCAGCTCCGCTGTCCCGTCCCGTCCCAGCTCCGCTGTCCCGTCACGTCCCAGCTCTCCTGTCCCGTTCAGTCCCAGCTCTCCTGTTCCGTTCAGTCCCAGCTCTCCTGTTCCGTTCAGTCCCAGCTCTCTTGTCCCGTCCTGTCCCATGCCTCCGGCCCCGTCCGGTCCCGGGCCTCCTGGCCCGTCCCGTTCCTCGTCTCCAGTCCAGTCCCGTTCCACGCCACCAGTCCCGCCCCGTTTCCTGCCTCCTCTCAAGGAGCGGGACCAGCTAAGTTCCTGTCCAGAGCGGCCAAGCCCGCTGACCTCCAGTCCGGAGCGGCCGAGCCCGCTACCTCCTGTCCTGAGCGATGCAGCCGTCGCCGCCGGCCCCCTGAGCGATGCAGCCGTCGCCGCCGGCCCCCTGAGCGATGCAGCCGTCGCCGCCGGCCCCCTGAGCGATGCAGCCGTCGCCGCCGGCCCCCTGAGCGATGCAGCCGTCGCCGCCGGCCCCCTGAGCGATGCAGCCGTCGCAGCCGGCTCCCTGAGCCGGTCTCCTGAGCGATGTAGCCGTCGCAGTCTGTCCTGTCTGCACCGCCGTCCTCCTGAGCGGTCCTGTCTGCGCCGTCGTCCTCCTGAGCGGTCCTGTCTGCGCCACCGTCCTCCTGAGCGGTCCTGTCTGCTCCGTCGTCCTCCTGAGCGGTCCTGTCTGCGCCGCCGTCCTCCTGAGCGGTCCTGTCTGCGCCGCCGTCCTCCTGAGCGGTCCTGTCTGCGCCGTCGTCCTCCTGAGCGGTCCTGTCTGCGCCGTCGTCCTCCTGAGCGGTCCTGTCTGCGCCGCCGTCCTCCTGAACGGTCCTGTCTGCGCCGTCGTCCTCCTGAGCGGTCCTGTCTGCGCCGTCGTCCTCCTGAGCGGTCCTGTCTGCGCCGCCGTCCTCCTGAGCGGTCCTGTCTGCGCCGCCGTCCTCCTGAACGGTCCTGTCTGCGCCGTCGTCCTCCTGAACGGTCCTGTCTGCGCCGCCGTCCTCCTGAACGGTCCTGTCTGCGCCGTCGTCCTCCTGAGCGGTCCTGTCTGCGCCGTCGTCCTCCTGAGCGGTCCTGTCTGCGCCGCCGTCCTCCTGAGCGGTCCTGTCTGCACCGTCGTCCTCCTGAGCGGTCCTGTCTGCGCCGTCGTCCTCCTGAGCGGTCCTGTCTGCGCCGTCGTCCTCCTGAGCGGTCCTGTCTGCGCCGCCGTCCGGCTGAGCGGGCCTGTCTGCGCCGCTGTCCTTGTTCCCCTCCTCCGGACCCCCTCCACCCACCCTGCTCTGTTTTTCGGACATTACTAACTTTGAACATTTCTTCACTACCTGCTGTCCCTTTATCCCTCCTCCGGCCCCCCTTCACCCACCCTGCTCAACACTCTGGACATTTCTCCCCGAGTCCTTTTCACCCTCCTGAAACTAGTTACCTGCTACCCCATTATCCCTCCTCCGGTCCCCCACCACCCACCCTGCTTAGAGTTTGTTACTGCTGGGGACGTCTGGAAGCCATCCCTTGGGGGGGGGGTACTGTAAGGATCTGATTATTGCTTGTTATTTGTATCTTTATTTTGTATTTATTGCTTCTTAGTTTGTATTCTGGCTTGTTTATTTTCCAGTTTTTCCTAGTTGTCCTTTGTCGGCTTGTTTACTTCTGATCTGTCACTCCCTGTTTACGTCTCTGTACCATTCGGGTGATCTCATTGGTGTTCGGGTTCCCTCTTGCTTCACACCTATCTCTGTGCACTTAGATTTACTAATTACCACTAACATACTAATGATAGATAAGATCTACTAACTCCATTAACAAACTAATTTGTATATACTTACTAATCATACTAACGGCAGGGGTGTGTATAGTTACTAATCTCACTAACATATTAGAGCGCACATTTTCACGCTGTTCTGTCCTTGCTAATCATTCCCAGCTGCATCTGATCTTCTCTCCCTGTCATCTTAATCTATGCACGATTTCCTGAAACTCCAGGTCATCTGTTATCGTGTGTATGTTTGCAATCCAGTCCGCGTTTTCCCTAGTTGTCTACGTGATTGTTTATCCACCCAATGTATTCTCATTGTTTCTCGTTTGGAGTCCCTCCCTCTCACACACCTGATTCCTCTTGTGTCATTAGTTACTTGTGTATTTAATCCCTGTGTTTTCTTCAGTCCCTTGTCAGAACGTCGTATTACTTTTCCTGTGCCTGCTACCTGTTTTATAGCCAGAGATCTGTTTTTGCTTCAGGAGATACCCTTTGCCCGACAATTCTTTGGATTAGCCCTTATCTGCTCTGTTTGATTTCCGGTTTTGATCACCCCTGTTTGTCGACGATTCTCCTGCCTTGTTCCCTGGTACTGCCTGACCTTTTGGATTGCCCTTGATTGCCCCTTTGCCTGTCGTTCCTGTACCTCCCTGATATCTGATCTCCTGGTTTGACCCCTGCAAGTATCATTAAACTACGCCTTTTGCCTGATCCTGTGGTCCGCGTCTGGGTCCTTACCGCAACGTAACTGAGAACGTAACAAGCAATGCGGAGAAGGCAGGGCAAAGTCACAGAACAGGCAGAAGTCAAAATCGGGAAATTAATCCGTGGGGGCTGGTGAACAGGAGGGCGAAGGGCTGGAGCGGGGCTTGGACAGAAATGGGTAGGCAGGCAGGAGGACTGAGGCAGGGCTGGACAAAGACAGGTAAGGCAAAGTCAAAGTCAAAGTCAAAGTGTTTTTATTTATCAAGTGCACAGTATAACACAAGGTCATTCTGAACAATGAAATTCTTAGGACATGGCAAGCAACAACTATGTAGTAGGCATTAAAAACAAACAAAAACAAAAACATATATAAAATTGTTAAAAAAAATAAAATAATAAAATAAAATAAAATAAAAAAGTCAAATAAGGGCAAGAATAACAAATATAAATATACATAGCGGTAAAACACTAGCAGCAGTTCCAGATATGGACAGTAGGAGTATTAAATATAAAGTGTGGAGGTGCCGATAGACATGTGCAATAGATTAAATTAAGGTGATGTACATTGAATGTACATAAGAAGTGCCTAGAGCATACAATGAGGTGCGATGAATGCGATTAATGCTGCTGGTTGAGAAGCCTGATGGCCTGGGGGAAAAAACTGTTTGTGAGTCTGGTAGTCCGTGCCCGAATGCTCCGGTAACGTCTACCAGACGGCAGCAGCGAGAACAGTCCATAGCCTGGGTGGCTGTAGTCTTTTATGATTTTCTGTGCTTTCTTAAGGCATCGCGTGTGGTAGATGCCTTGCACAGAGGGGAGGTGGCAGCCAATGATGCGCTCCGCTGTCTTCACCACCCTCTGGAGGGCCTTGCGATCAGCAGCGGAGCAGCTGCCATACCAGGTAGTAATGCAGCCAGTGAGAATGCTCTCAATGGTGCACCTGTAAAAGTTGGTGAGAGTTTTGGCAGACATGCCAAACTTCTTGAGTCTCCTCAGGAAGTATAGGCGCTTTTGGGCAGTTTTTACTGCCGCGACCGATTGCCTGGACCAGGATAGGTCATCGCTGATGAACACACCGAGGAACTTGAAGCAGGAGACTCTCTCCACTTCAGCTCCATCGATGTGAATGGGGGCGTGACCCCCCCCCTGTCGCTTCCTGAAGTCCACGATCATCTCCTTAGTCTTGCAGACGTTGAGAGAGAGGTTGTTGTCCTGGCACCATGTTGCTAAGATGCTGACCTCCTCTCTGTAGGCGGTCTCATCGTTGTTGGAGATGAGACCCAGGATGGTGGTGTCGTCTGCAAACTTAAGGATGGCGTTGGAGCTGCGCGTGGCCACACAGTCGTGTGTGAACAGGGCGTACAGGAGGGGACTGAGTACGCAGCCCTGAGGGGCTCCGGTGCTCAGGGTCAGTGCAGAGGAGAAGCGGTTACCCATTCTCACCACCTGGGGTCTGCCCGTCAGGAAGTCCAGGATCCAGTTGCAAAGGGAGGTGTTAAGACCCAGGATCCTGAGCTTGGGAATGAGCTTAGCGGGCACAATTGTGTTGAATGCTGAGCTGTAGTCTATAAACAGCATCCTCACGTATGTGTTACCCTTATCCAGGTGGGAGAGGGCGGTGTGCACTGTCAGGGTGATGGCGTCGTCCGTAGATCTGTTGGGACGGTATGCAAATTGAAGGGGGTCCAAGGTGTCAGGAAGGGAGGAGCAAATGTGGGTTCTGACTAACCGCTCGAAGCACTTCATGATGATGGAGGTCAGTGCTACAGGGCGGTAGTCATTCAGGCAGGTGATGGAAGGTTTCTTTGGTACGGGGACAATGGTTGTCTGTTTGAAGCAGGTGGGGACTGCAGACTGTTTCAGGGAGAGGTTGAATATAGAGGTAAATACCTCCGCTAGCTGGTCAGCGCACGCTCTGAGGACACGGCCTGGAATGCCATCTGGCCCTGGTGACTTCCGAGGGTTTACTCTTTTAAAAGCTCTCCTCACGTCAGCCATAGATAGGTACAGGCAGGCAGGAGAACAGGAGCAAAATGGGATGAAACAGGACTGAGACAGGAACTCAGAACAGGTAAAGAGCAAGCAGGCAAAAAGGCTGGAAAGTAGTGAGACAAGCACGAATGCAGGGCACAAGACGATCTGGCACAGAACAGAGAAACAGGTGAGCTTATATGCCATACTGATGACGAGACAACGAGGAACAGGTGAGACGATAACGCATGGGGAAACACACATCAGGTGCGGGAGGCGGAGGCACACAATCGGGGAAAGGGAAAACGTGGAACGGAATACAAATACAGAAAACACATATAAACGGAGAAACCAGGAAATCATGACACAGAGGCACGGGACGTGACAGTACCCCCCACCTAGGGGCGACACCTGGCGCCCTACGAGCCTGCCCTGGGTGTCGACGCAGGAATTCTCAAACCAGGGAGGTGTCGAGGATGTTGCGCTCGGGGACCCAACTCCTTGGGAGTTAGTCCCGTTCCTCGGGACCATACCCCACCCAATCCACAGAGAATTGACAACCACGCCCTATGCGGCAAACGTCCAGGAGGCGGCGGATGGTGTAGGCAGGCCCACCATCTGATGAGTTGGGGACAAACAGGAGGGCTTAAACGGGAGGTTACACATGGTTTCACAGGAGACACATGGAACACAGGATGGATGCGGTGTAGGGGAGGTGGGAGGTTCAGACGGACAACAGTAGGGCTGATGACACAGGAGATGAAGAATGGGCCAATGAAACGGGGGGTGAGCTTCCGACAAGCGGTCTGGGACAGGCTGGACAAAAAATCGGCTGGGACAGGAAACGGGCTGGATGAAATCAGGCAGGACAGAAAATGGGCTGGACGGAACCAGGCAGGACAGAAAATGGGCTGGACGGAACCAGGCAGGTCGGAAAATGGGCTGGATGGAACCAGGCAGGACAGGAAACGAGTTGGACGGAACCAGGCAGGGCAGGAAACGAGCTGGACGAAACCAGGCAAGACAGGAAATGGGCTGGACGGAACCAGGCAGGTCGGAAAATGGGCTGGATGGAACCAGGCAAGACAGGAAATGGGCTGGACGGAACCAGGCAGGACAGAAAACGGGCTGGATAGAACAAGGCGGGACAGGAACGGGCTGGACAGAACCAGGCAGAACAAGAAACGGGCTGGATAGAAACAGGCAGGACAGGAACGGGCTGGACGGAATCAGGCAGGACAGGAACGGGATGCACGGAACCAGGCAGGACAGGAACGGCCTGGATTGAACCAGGCGGGACAGGAACGGCCTGGACAGAACCAGGCGGAACAGGAACGGCCTGGACGGAACCAGGCGGGACAGGAATGGCCTGGATGGAACCAGGCGGGACAGGAACGGCCTGGATGGAACTAGGCGGGACAGAAACGGGCTGGACGGAACCAGCTGGACAGGCGCTGCCCTGGGCAAAAATCAGCCTGGGCAGGAGCTGGCCTGGGCAGGGGCTGGCCAGGGCATGAGCCGCCGGGGGTAGGAGCCGGGCAGGACTGGGACAGCCGGGTAAAACACAAACACGAAAGGTGCAAGACACAAAAAAAAAAACAGAAGGCATCACAAAACCCCACACGACACACAAGGCACGAGCAAGGACACAAGACAATTTGAAATGAAAAAACACACAAGATGATTTGACGCCGAACAAAAAAACAGGGGTGCTTAAGAGCCAGATTAATGACGAGACAATGAGGAACAGGTGAGATGAGAACACACAAGGAAAACACAATTCAGGTGCGGGGAAGTGGAGACACAAAAGTGGAAAGGGGGAGAGGGAAAACACGGGGCGGAATACCAGATAACACAAAACCAGGACAGGAGCATGGGACATGACATTTATGTTATTAATCAATATTAGAATACACATAATATGACCGCATATTGTAAAGATGAACTGCATGTTGTAAAGATAACCTGCTTGTTGTAAAGATAAACTGCATGTTGTAAGAATAAACGACCTGTTGTTAGGATAAACTGCATGTTATAAGAAAAGCTGCATGCTGTAAAGATAAACTGATTTAACTGTCTTTGAAATGTGACTGAATCCAGGTCTAATAGGAATCACATATTCTTTTTATTCCTGTCTTAGCACCTGAATTACTTCAAAGAGGTCACAGTGCATATTGCCCAGGTAAAGAATAGGGGTTTTATTTAATCAACATCTCACCTATATCATTATTATACTGTCTGTTCTGCTAACCCCTTATTTTTCTCTACACTTTTAGACACAAAGCTTATGGCATCCACACAGCCATTCAAGGTAACGTTTTTAGAATTTTTCTACAATTTCAAAGAACTGCCATAATAATAAAAAAATACTTTCAGTTAATGGTGTAAAGTTAACCTGGACTTATTTCTGAGACCTGTCAATCTTATTTGGTTTGTAGTCTCTATATCTGACCCTGTATTATTAAACAACAGAGTCTACTATGTTTTAAAATACGTTTTTAAGAAAATGGTAGACCCTGTTGTTTAGGAGTACAGGTTTGGTTTTTCTTATTTAAAGCCAGGGATAGGCACCATTGCTGCATGTTAACTGTGGGCAGTAATACATGATGACCACTAGATGGCAGTATTGGCTTCTTTACCTTACTTGAAGCTTCTGTTTGCAAATCTCTGGAAATCTCTTACGAAAACCATTTTGGACCACGATCAGAAATATATATTTTTTATTTGTTCATATGTTTTTATAAACTTAAGTCTGTGATAAATGCAAAAAATTATCTTAAAGGGGAATTCCCCAGAAAAACAACATTAACCTTATTCAACAGATCAAGGCGCAACTGATTCAGTCTCTCTTTGTGGCTGGCCAAAACAATCTGTGAACAAAAATGTTGGCAGCAAAAGGTGCAAATTTGATAGAGGTATACGTAAAAATTAAGTGGTGTCAGTGGGTGGGTAAGTTGAATTTGGAGATACCTCCCACACCTCCCTAGAGGCGTTGACCAAACTCAGAGAGAGAGAGAGGTGCTGGGAACCAGGGCTGCGTCCCAATATTCTTCACCCCCCGCCTCTTTTCCTCCACTCCCCCACTACCACTCCTCTCCTACCCGGAAGTATGCAAAACTGCCTGAACATTTCCAGTACAAGTATTTTTATGTACAGTATACAATGTACCTGACATTGCGGTTTGCGTCGATACATTCATTATAACGATTAATACATACTTGTATTAATCAGCAACATTAGATTAAAACACAACAATCTTTTTCCGGGGCACGGAAGAGAGGAGGTGGTAGTGGAGGAAAGGAGGGTGCATTTTTTTAGTATTGGGGCGCACCCCTGGTGTTAACAGTATTAGCTTGCAAGCTAGGTCAGTTCTTAACTAAGCACCAATTATTCCAATAAAATGGTTTCCAACGATTTTGTGGACTATACACTGGATGACGACATTTTTCGAGAAATGTAAGCCCGAATACACAAGGAGCCAAAGGCGTGAGCCAGCATCTTCTCATGCTGTATATGGAGCTTAACGTTCTGCCGACCTGGGACCTTGGGTTGCATTAACCAAAACCTTTCTGTCATTTACCGATTTTTAAAAGCTTTGATACAAAATCCAAATGCCATCTATCATTTTGAGATTTTGCTGTAGATATTGCTTCTGTCATAGAAATATATGTTGTTCTAAATATTGTCATGGTCCGTGGCTATTTTTTTAGTTTCACTACGGTTCTGGTCCTCTCTCCGGTAAGCAGTCTATCAGATTTTTTTCATGTTCCGGTTCAGGGTTTTGCTTCTCTCCACTTATCATCCGTTTCACCTGTCCGATTACCTGCTAGGTATTTAAGCATCTCACTTCTGCTTCCTGGTGTTTCTTTGTCATTTCCTGCCTTCACATAGTCAAGTTTGGTTAGAAAATAGCTGCTCTATATTTTCACAACTAGATTGGCTTTAGCTGCCCTTGAAGCTCTTCTACTCTCTGCTATATTGAGAGTGAGAGTTTTATTTTTATTTCATTTATTTTTCACCTATTATCGGGCGTTATAGTCTACGTTCCGAAGGTGATTCTATGTTCTTTCTTTTTTTTGAGCTATGCGTGTCTTTTTGTTTAGGAGTCTATGGGACGGAGAATACCCCCTGGATAGGTCGCCAATCCATCGCAGGCCACACACACTTTATGTTCTGAGATTATGTCTGTTTTGTATTTTTTATTTGTTTATTTTTTCTGATTATTTGTGGTTTCACTGTTCTGTGTTTTGAATTACTGTCCCTCCCTGTCTTCGTCACACTTTTTGGGAGTCTGGGGATTTTGGTTTTCTCTATTTCCTCTGTCATGCGCTTCCTTCATTACTAATTACTTAATTGTAAATGATACTAATTAACTAACCACTAACATGTTAGAATTACGGTCTACTAATCTACTAATGACTAACTTGTATACAATACTAATCTACTAATGCCATAGAATCAGGGTTTTCTACTAATCTACTAACTTGCTAACGTCATCTGCTTTCCTCACTGCAGCTGTTTCTCTTTGTCTGTTCTATCACTAATTATCTTTCTTTGGTTCCTCTATTAACTACAGCTAACTCCCGTTTCCGCTTTCCATTCTCTAATTGTATGCACTTGCCTAACTATCCAGTTCATGTTCAAGTCTTGTGTGAATCCAGTTCGCGTATTACGTGTTCCCTTATTTTATTATCTGCTCTCCTCGTTTTATTACGTGCACCTGTCTGTCATTTGCCCTTTCCGGTTCCTCACACCTGATCCTCATTGTTTTTTGTGTCCCTCATTGTATTTATACTTTGTGCTTTCAGTCCTTTGTTGTGAGTTCCTCACCATTTGTTCTAGCTTTTGCAAAATATCTTTAGCCATCCGTTTCAGTTTCCGTGTTTTTTTTGTTGTTATCCCTCGTCCTTTTTCCTGTTGGTTTTATTGTTGCTGTTTTTTGTTTTCTCGTTTCCCATTACGCCTACCTGGTTTTGACTCCTGCCTGTGTTCTCGTGACCCCGATTTTTGGACTGTTTTTGTACCTCTGCTCTGCCTTCCTGGTTCTGACCCCTGCCTGTTCTGTGACCACTCTTTAGACTCTTTTTGTACCATTGCCCTGTCCCTCATTAAACTTTTTTTTTTGTACTCCCAGCCTACTACTGGGTCCCTGTTTCCATCAAACCTAACAATTCACTCACACCACTTAATAAATAACATTACACAAGCTAAAGTAAACTATTTGCATCACCTCCTCCCTCTATATAGGCTAACCTGCAAAAATTTACAATCCATGTATCTCAATTTTAACAGTCTTTGCACCTCGTTAGTTGATCACCGCCGACGATTTCTTTTGTGGGTGTGGTTAGTTTTGCATGTCATCTTGTACACACAAACCTTTAGTAAATCGGCCCCTATGTTATTTATACAATCATATGCATTCTATATCATTTATAGAGCCGAGTGCATGCCTATACCATTCATCCCCAGTATTCGTTAGTGTGCATGTGGGTGTACGCACACTCATTAGTGTGCATGCTCATTTGTGTGCATGTGGGAGTGTGAACGCTTGTTACTGTGCATATGGGAATGAGCATAATCATCTGTGTGCATGTGGGAGTGTGCACGTTCACTGGTTTGCACGTGTGAGTTTGCACGCTCGTTGATATGCAAGTGGGTGTGTGCATGCTCATTGGTGTGTCTGAGAGCGTACATGTGGGTGTGTGCACGCTCATTGGTGTGTTTGTGAGAGCGTGCACGCTTTTTGATGTGCATGTGGGTGTGAGAGCTGCATGTTCTTTAATGTGCATGTGGGTGTGAGAGCTGCATGTTCTTTAATGTGCATGTGGGTGTGTGCACGCTCATTGGTGTGTCTGTGAGAGCTGCATGTTCTTTAATGTGCATGTGGGTGTGTGCACGCTCATTGGTGTGTCTGTGAGAGCTGCATGTTCTTTAATGTGCATGTGGGTGTGTGCACGCTCATTGGTGTGTCTGTGAGAGCTGCATGTTCTTTAATGTGCATGTGGGTGTGTGCACGCTCATTGGTGTGTCTGTGAGAGCTGCATGTTCTTTAATGTGCATGTGGGTGTGTGCACGCTCATTGGTGTGTCTGTGAGAGCTGCATGTTTGCCCTGCACTATGCCCTGATATGGACCCTGTGACTCGTCTGAACACCATGGTCATGTGACACCATAAACATGCATTTGAGAGAGGCCCTTTATTTTAACAGCCACAGGGGCACTGTGCTAAGTTGTTTATGGTAACTTAATTCCTTTGGCAAGTGTGGATGATATAATCAAATAAACTGAATGCCATGACAGTATTGTCTATTTTTGTTTCCCAATGATGGCTCTTGTCCACTGTTTCCGTTGGTAAAATTTCACTTTCAATAGAATGTCCTATACGGGCCTACAATGAAGCTTTTTACAGAAATTGCTCTGAAAATTTGCTAAAGTTTTTAACCATCTCACAAAAACATATGAACTTGGATAAACCTGATTTTCATTTAAACAACCTGCCACATATTTGAGCAATTTTCATAGTATTGGCAGAAATGAAAGCTGAAATGTTGCATGTAATGGACACAGTGAACCCAGCATCTAGACTGGTGAGATATAAACAGCTGGACATTTTGTTTTTGAGGTTACAAATTTCACAATTAAAAACATAGACAAAAACAAATGTTTTTGTGAAGGGATGATCAGTTTGGGGGAGGTCCACACGGAGCGCTGTGCAAACCAACGCAGATCCACACGCATCGCTGCACTGAGGGGAGCGGCCCAGGGGAGTCGCTTTCCTGGGTATTCAGGGGTAGTTCACTTTTAGGGGTATTAAAGGGATTATTCACTTACAGGGATAGTTTACTTTCTGGGTATTAAAGGCATTATTCACTTCCAGGGATAATTTACTTTCTGGGGTATTTTGATATTATTTCAGTTGAAGTCTGTTTTCAATTGGCCCAGACAGTTTTGTGTTTTATAGGATTCATTTAATACCCCGGTATTAATAATGTAACGTAAAGTAATGTATGTATGACTGTGTCCTCTGTTTATATATCTCAGATTATCCCCAAGTTTATGTGAAAAAAAAAAAAAAAATGGTCTAAATCTCTAGAAACTCTTCCAAGCTGCTATTTTAATCCGAATGAAAAAGTAAGAAAAAATAATAAGTATTTGGGGGATAGAGATGTGTATGGGCTTTACCCACTATTCTACTTGGTAGTTTGGTATCTAGTGGTAAAATAAGGAGCACATTGTATACACCAGTAATAGAGCACATTGTATACCCCAGTAATAGAGCACATTGTATAACCCAGTAATAGAGCACATTGTATACCCCAGTAATAGAGCACATTGTATACCCCAGTAATAAAGCACATTGTATACACCAGTAATAGGGCACATTGTATACCCCAGTAATAGAGCACATTGTATACCCCAGTAATAAAGCACATTGTATACCCCAGTAATAAAGCACATTGTATACCCCAGTAATAAAGCACATTGTATACACCAGTAATAAAGCACATTGTATACCCCAGTAATAAAGCACATTGTATACCCCAGTAATAGAGCACATTGTATAACCCAGTAATAAAGCACATTGTATACCCCAGTAATAAAGCACATTGTATACCCCAGTAATAAAGCACATTGTATACCCCAGTAATAAAGCACATTGTATACCCCAGTAATAAAGCACATTGTATACCCCAGTAATAAAGCACATTGTATACACCAGTAATAGAGCACATTGTATACCCCAGTAATAGAGCTAATTGTATAACCCAGTAATAGAGCACATTGTATACACCCAGTTAAATATTCAGTGTTAAATCAATCAATTGGACTTATATTTACTCTGTTAGAGTTGAATCAACGCTGGACATTTTTACTGTGCACCAGTAATAGAGCACATTGTGGTTTGAGCAGTTCAGGTCGGGTGTTGGCCGCAGGGAAGAGTGACTAGAATAAACAGGAGGAGATGGTGGATGTGAAAAATGTTGTGACTTGCAGAACAGGGTGAATCAGCCTCAGAGCAGCAGTGGGGGTGACTCGTGCCTTAACCTGCCTAATAGGACTCAACCTCCTGTAGGACAGAGAGTACAATATTTCGTCACAAAACGAACATCCAAATTCAATAGGGTAAGTGAATGTGCTCTTGAAGATATTTTATTATCTGTTGGAAAATTTTCTTTTGTTATTTTCTCATTGTATTCCTTACCTTATGTAATATTTGTCTTGAACATTTTTGCTGAAACTTTTTTATTGTTTTGCACTAAACATTGGAATTTTTTTGCCAGTTAATTATTCTGAATTATTGCCACCCTTATTACACAATCTCAACAATAGTTATCTCTTTGTCATTGTCATCTGTTAATCATTAGCCATAATTGTTCTTGATTATTCAGGGAATTTGTTTGATTGGCATAAGCAAGCAAAATAAACAGAAACAAGTTGAGAATATGTTCAGTTTAAATGCTTTATTCCAGCGCACTTACATTATTATTCCAGTCTTACATATTTAAATGCTACATGATTTTATGACACAGAAAAATATGCTAGCCCACAAAACCTGCTGTATTTATTGATATTTGTTATTCAGTAAATCAATTGCTTGACTGATAATGAATGTAAACAGGTTGAGAGTTTCATCCGGCTACAGTGTCAGACGTTGTACATGATCCGAGATCCCACGATACGCCACTGTACAGCAGCATGCTTAACTTCCGAGTATAGATGCGATGAAGTGCGTCTCAATTCAAATAACCTGCTCGCTCTCTTCCACTCGTTAAACGCAAGTGTATACTCCTGTTTTATTGGTACGTGCTGCTTACCCTCCACCACCCCAGCCTCCACCTGTTGTTTGGATCTGATTCCATACTGGGTTTCAGTATGTATCTCCTGTTTAGTAGGGGAGATGTCGTTCTCCCTGTTTGATAGGTAGTGCACGCTGGTGCGTATACTAGAAGTACATAAAGCAGATCCATTCAGCGCCAAACCAAAATAATTATATATTCATTCATGTATTAAATATGTGAGTTATCCTGTCAGAAATGTATTTATATTGGGGGCGGTAACAAAGTGCGAAACTGATTAAGTGTACCAAAAGTACGCCTGGATGTAATTTTCAATGATGTAACCCATTTTTATTTTCAACCCCGGAAAAAGGCGATGCAACGGCTAAAATACAGGGATTCAACATTTTGCCCAATATTGTAGACGGAATGTATAATATTGTTCTCTTCCATCTGAGGCAATGCCTAGATATTGGTTAACATCTAAAAAAAATGTGTTTTAGTGTTTCCTACCCCTTTAACATTCCCTCTCCACCCGCATCAAATTCCCTCTCCACTCACCTAACATTCCCTCTCCACCCGCCTAACATTCCCTCTCCACCACTTAACATTCCCCCTCCACCCACCTAACATTCCGTCTCCACCACTTAACATTCTGTCTCCACCACTTAATATTCCCTCTCCACCCACCTAATATTCCCTTTCCACCCGCCTCACATTCCTTTTCCACCCAGTTCAGTCAACTGGTTCTAAAAAAATTCCGGCACAAATCAGGCTTTGGATCAAGTGATACAGATAACCCCCCCTCAGTGATGGGTGACAAAACCTGATTGTTACTCAGCGTTATTACCCACTTTTTATTCCGCTTCTATGCTGGGCTCCTTGTCAAAATGGATCCAATAATTGAGTTTGGCGGGAGCAGGAGGCATGTGGCTTTGGTTAGGAGCTTTGTGCAATGATGGAGAAGACCAGCAGCCTTTTGGTTCTGCTCAAAGCCTCTTTCACTCTCAGGATCCTATGACTCATAGCAAGGCGGAAAGTTTGTAAGTCAAAGATAATTTAGAGCAGTCAAGATGTCTGTTTGATGGCATGAATTGACTTTATTTCTAGTTTTTATTTTCATAAGATACAGCAATTATGAAACAGCACTCTGATACAATGCTCTGATACAGCCCTTTTGAACCAGCATTCTCCTGAGTCTCTTTCTGAAGATGAAGCTAGCTGTGGCCGAGATAAATAATTCGCCTAGGTCAAGCAAGCCAAGAATATATTTTTGTTTAACCTTACTTTAGTCAAAAGTAATATGTTTTAGGAACAACTTAATCTGTTCACTAAAAATAATGTTAAATAAGGCCTATCTAATTTGCTGTCTTAGATCGAAGGAAATTACTAAAATATATTTTAACATTTATGTTTCCTTATTTAATATGATTTTTTAAACAAACTACATTTAAAAAACAACTTACAAAGAAATGTGTATTTACCACATTGTGGTAAACTAACATCATGCTTGTTTGACATTTCTAAAATCCCATGGTTTTCTCTCTAAGAATGTGTGAAAAGTATTTACAGTGATCCCTCAAATAGGCCCAATACATAAAAACAAAGACATACATACGATTTATGAAAAATATTGTTAACAGTATAAATTCCCAACATTACCAAAATATTTCCAAAATGACCTCAAAATTCCTCGAAAAAAGAAGTTTTCTCAGAAATTTTACAACCCTAGCCCTGATACATGGCTTCTGATACAGCACCTCTGATACAGCAACTCTGATACAGCACCTCTGATACAGCACCTCTGATACAGCAACTCTGATAGAGCCCTTCTGATACAACGCTCCAATACACTACTTCTGATACAACACTCTGATACAGCGCTCTGATACAATACTCTGATACAGAATTTCTGATACAGCGCTCTGATACAGCCGTTCTGATACAGCACTCTGATACAGAGCCCTGATACAGCGTTCTGAAAAAGCCATTCTGATACAGCCATTCTGCTGCAACGGTCTGATACATGTCTCCCTCTGATTGTAATGTTTTTGTGATGTTTGCTAAGGTTCAAGGGAAGGACTGGGACCCTGTTTCAGGGTGAAAGGTCAACCTTTACCCAATGCTCTTCTCTGATGTGTGCTGTTCTGATCCGTAGTTCTATTCGCTACTGCTCTTCATAACAGAAAAGACTAGCCCTCTACATTTTCCAAATGATCCGTGATGTACTCTGTACATATTTTCATCATCATCCTATATTTGCTGAAGACCTGATGCTGACTTGGTGATGGTAGCCCTGGCTGATAAAGAGGCTACACAGAGGCCTGCCTTGAATTACCCTTTACTCTCGCTGAATTATGCTCAGGTATTTTGAGCTAATGTTTGTTGCATGACGATGTTGCCATATTTATTAAAGGCTACCACCAAACACAAGAGTGCTCTTATGCTCATGTCTTGCATTGGAGGTTTTAAAAGCTGGGAGATCCATCATTCTCACAACCTAAGGCCTGCTTCCTCTGAGTCATCTTTGTGTGTACATGTACATTCCTGTCCTGCCCTAATCTCTCTTGGCGTTCGCTCGCTCCGCTGGAACAGCCGCCTGCGGTAGCGCCGGAGCTCTTCTGTGTCACGTTTCCTGACGAGGTGGGTGGGGGGAAACGAAAAGGTCCTCTCCTCTGGTGAATCCGAGGCTTCCCTCTGTCCGGCATCTCTGGCGACGTTCCCACATCCACCCCCCACGCCCCAGGTCCCCCGTGCCGAGGCGTCTGTTGTTCGGCTCCAGAGGACTCACCGACGCCCTGCTGGTCGGATCCAAAATGTTTCCACATTTTAAACTCGCCATTAGTGGACTGCTCCTATTCCTGTTGTTCTTTGGGTTGGCTTTGGGTGGGTTTCCTCAAGGCACGCGGCTGTAGGTACAGCCATGGTCATGTTGTATGTGCGATAGAATTAGTCACTTGATCCATTACACTCTTTAAATCTTACCATTCTAATTTGCCTTTTAGCTGCATTTTTTAAAATTGTACGTACTGTTCTCCTTTGTGTGGCTGTGTAAAGTGACCTCGTTTTATATACGTGCTGGAATAGTTTGCGTTTTACTCAAGACGAAGTTAGAGCAACTGAAAGAAACCGTCTTCAGCTCAGCAGTGTGCTGGGATCATTAGTGAAGCCCGGGCTATGTGTGGGTGCTGGAGCCTGAACTCTTGAAGGTCCCTGGAAGCTTCCGGAATCAGGCGGATCTCTGTGGGGTTTCAAACTGCTGAGTCATGATAAGAGACCGCCTCTGTCTATCCCTCGGCTTACATCTCACACTGGGTCTAATGGACAGCAGATGTTATCGGACCCACGTTGTTTGAACACTCTGTCCCGTCACAGGTCCAGAGCGCTCTACATTTCCTGTTTTTTTTTATCCCACCAGTCTCATGGGAGCCCTAGCAATACAGTCCCAATGTTCGCGATAAAACTTGAAGGTGCTTCCTGTCTGATCCGAGGGCTGATTCAGACTCAGTGGATCTTACAAGTGTGCCCCTGGAGACCACAGCTCAGATTAATTCAGAATATGTCCCTAAGGTTTTCATTTTGACAGTTGCAGAATTTTGCCAAACCATGTTCATGAGAAAATGCATAAATAACATTTGCGTTTTTCAGTAAAAATTGAGGGAAAATGTTGATTGAATCCAGACGAAAATCAAACATGAACTGCTCCCCCACCTCCCCAAACCCAAACTGTCAGCAATGCAGCATCACCCTCCCCCCCCCATCCTGTGGAGGAGGGATGGAAATGTATTTTGTTGGTGTCGTGCTAAACTTTGCATCTGGAAACAGCAGAGAAAAACCACTTCTTTACATTCACCAGCATTTAGTCACATGGGATTTCCCACAAGCTTTATTAGGTATGAAACACTGACAGTAAATAGAATTGGACGAGAACTTTAAGTATTTGTTTAAAAACATTAAATAAAAATGACAATGGAGGTGGAAGGGTGATTTAAGACTGGATTTAAGCACATTGCAGTTTTAAGACTTAACCTCTAGCCTCCGTTTAGATGCCCAGGCAAGGATTGGGCCTGGCTTCTGTCCCGTTGGTTAGTGGGATTGATTAGCATTGTGCAGAAAATGCTCCAGAGAGTTACATCTTAAATCTCCAACAGGGCTATTAATGAAAAAATTATGGAGGGGGGGGGGGGGGGGCGGGGGCTGCTGATTCATTCCACTAGGGAGGAGGTAAAGGGTGTGTCTGAGGGATTGCTTTGTGAACATGACTGATGCCTACCTGCCCCAGAGGCTTCTTCATGCTTCAGGCTGGCACTGCAGGTTTTAAAAATCCATGTGCATGTCAGCACATGCATGTATGTATTTGTGCATGTGCCTGTATGCCTGTGCGCCTGTGCATGCACGCATGTGCCTGTATGCCTGTGCATGCGCGCATACGCCTGTATGCATGTGCACATGTGCCTGTGCATGTCTGCACGTGACTGTATGCATGTGCGCGTGTGCTCCTGCACATGCACGTGTCTGTGTCAGGATGGGTTGGGTGTTGGTTTTGGACCTGTACGGAATTGTACCGATTCATCAATGACCAAGCACAAGACACGTTATTGAGATACTGCAATATGTCCATTTGGCCGTGCGTTGAATGAATGCAGGCAGAGAGAGAGCGAGAGAGACACGATTTCTCATGAATGTGAATACATATTCCAAACTGCATCAAAGCTCTTGAGCCCCGCCACACAAATGAAGGGTCAAGGTAAAATAAACAAAGAAAAAAGGTACTGCGCTGGCCCTCATTAGCATTGACCTATAGGCTGAGGGCTGGGGTTGAGCTGCACAGTGGTATGGAGAAGTGAGAGTACTGAGATACCGCATCCACGCCTGCGCAGAGTACCTGCAGAGCCGTGCGCAGGAGAGACAGGGCAACCAGCGGCGGCTCCAGGATGGGTACAGCCACCAGTGTTGGGAAAGCTACTTTGAAAGCATAGCTTTACAAGCTACCAATTACTTCACACGAGAAGAAGTTGAACTACAACAAAGCTAACCTGGGGAGAAATCTAGTTTGGTTAACTAAAGCTACTTAGAAAAAGTAGTTCAAACTACTTGGTAAAAAAATGATCAAATTGACAATGTACATGATACGAAATTATAACAAAATATAATACAAAAAAGTAACATGCCAGCAAAAAATGCCACTCAATTGAGTTTATTGCAAAAAGTCCCCACTGGTTCACAGGTCATACATAAACCAAAAAAAAAATACCCCACTATTCATGGGAAAGTGCAAGGAATGTCAGCTTTGGTTTTGTTATATAATGTGGCTAATTTATCTAAACTTTGCTAAATTGGCTTTTATTAACATTGGCAAAGTCAATGTTAATACACTCACCTTTATATGTGTTCTTAGATTTGTGTTTGAGTTCTTTGCAGTAGAGTAGTAGACTATTTACTCTCGGCTTGCATAGCTCAAAAGTAAAAACTTTTTGTTTTGTCGGTGGAGCTAGTCAGTGTCATGTATTTGTTGAAGTATGGCCATGGTGATTCTTCCTCAGGCTGATATTCGGGAGGGTTATTTATTATGACGCTGTTGCTGTTTTAGCACTGAGCAACGCCCGACCTTTTGCACATGCACTACACAAAGTTCAAGTGTGTGGTGGTGGCTGTATGACGAATGCATTGCCTGGGCATGCCTTCACAGCGGTCAGGATGAAAGAAAAAGGGGGCGGGGCTGGTCAAAGGGGGTTCAATTACAGTAAAAAAGTAAAAATACAAAAATCATTCCTTTCCTTGTACGGCCCACAATTGTTTGTAGTTTCAGTAGTTAGCTACGCAAAAAAATGGCAAAAAAGTAATTTAACTACTTGAATCACTATGCAAATATGTATGTAGTTGAACTACCAGCAAGCTACTGCAAAATGTAGTTAAACTACTAGTTTAATTACATGTAGTTCACTACTCCCCAACACTGACCATGCTAAAGATAATTAGAGCTTGGAGTCATTTGGAGTATCACTCCCAACAGGACCGGCGTAAGAATATAATATCTCTACTGGGATGCTGGGGGACATGTTCAGTGTCTCATTCAATCATTTCCTGGATCATTTTATTATGAACTGCCGGAGTGCCTTTTCTCCGTGCACTCGAGTGTTGCTTTTACATGTGGAACAGGAACAGGGGTTCTGCATGGGGTGAGGGGATATGAAGTTCAATTCTGCCAAAACATTTCATCATCATAGACTGCGATATGCATGCATTTTTAGAGACGCCAGTGTAAAGTGTGGATTGTGTATGCAACTGTCTGATCCGTATACATCATTTTATTACATTTTCTTTTTTTGCGAATACATTGCATTTTCACCTTGAGCTTTCGGCTTGGATGGATGATAATTTTGTGTATAACTAATAAATAATGATATTAAATTCATTTGTTTTTGTTTTTTTAGCCTACCCAATAAGGCAATTAGGGGGGCAGTTATGAAGTTTGTGCCAACTTCAATTAGCTGGCTGCAATGAACTCGATGACCCCTGTCAGTTTCATTCCATTTCATAGTACCAGTTTAAAAGTAGTCTAGTATTATCCATCTTACTTATTATCCAACATTATCCAACATGTTTAATCAAGCTAACTGCATGGATATCTTTAAAGATACAAGCTAAATAGGCTATAGATGATACTGAGCACTGATTGGTGAAAATGAGTTAAAGGTATATGGAACAGAACAGTTAGTCTACTAGTAGTTCAACATCACAATTCACTGGAGTAAACTGTGTCAGCTGCCAGGCAGAATATATGAGACGAGACAGTGATGAGTGAGAGCATTTGTGCTCAAACAACCGAGATGCTACCTTTAAAAAATAATGAGCCGTGCAGGTGAAAGGTGCAGCAATCACTTTCAGGGCAAAGTATCATTTGAATTACTCATAGTTGAGAATAGGTGTAACAGTACCGAATTCTCTTCATTGAGAATAGGTGTAACAGTACCAAATTATCTTAGTTGAGAATAAATGTAACAGTATCGAATTTTCTTAGTTGAGAATAGGTGCAACAGTACCGAATTCTCTTAGTTGGGAATAGATGCAACAGTACCGAATTCTCTTAGTTGGCAATAGGTGCAACAGTACCGAATTCTCTTAGTTGAGAATAGGTGCAACAGTACCGAATTCTCTTAGTTGAGAATAAGTGTAACAGTACCGAATTCTCTTAGTTGAGAATAGGTGCAACAGTACCGAATTCTCTTAGTTGAGAATAGGTGCAACAGTACCGAATTCTCTTAGTTGAGAATAAGTGTAACAGTACCAAATTCTCTTAGTTGAGAATAGATGCAACAGTACCGAATTCTCTTAGTTGAGAATAAGTGTAACAGTACCGAATTCTCTTAGTTGAGAATAAGTGTAACAGTACCGAATTCTCTTAGTTGAGAATAGGTGCAACAGTATCGAATTCTCTTAGTTGAGAATAAGTGTAACAGTACTGAATTCTCTTAGTTGAGAATAGGTGCAACAGTACCGAATTCTCTTAGTTGAGAATAAGTGTAACAGTACCGAATTCTCTTAGTTGAGAATAGGTGCAACAGTACCGAATTCTCTTAGTTGAGAATAGGTGCAACAGTACCGAATTCTCTTAGTTGAGAATAAGTGTAACAGTACCGAATTCTCTTAGTTGAGAATAAGTGTAACAGTACCGAATTCTCTTAGTTGAGAATAAGTGTAACAGTACCGAATTCTCTTAGTTGAGAATAAGTGTAACAGTACAGAATTCTCTGTAATTTATGCAGTGGTCCACATGATGTGTATTCCTTCTTCTCCTTCTAATAGCTGCTTGCTAGTGAGCAGCTGTCAGTGTGGGTAGAGTAAACAGCCATAAATTGCACTGCAAAGCAACACTCCCATCAAACTGAAGACAGCAGAGATCACGCTGTAGGGTAGGGTGTGATATGTTACTCTCATACACTGCCTGGCCAAAAAAAAGGTTTCCGTTGCACCCGTCATGCATAGTACCCACTGTACAAGCCTCTGGAGGCAGTATTATTATCTGGGGTTGCTTCAATTGGTCAGGTCTAGGCTCAGCAATGTTATGCAGCAATAAAATGAAGTCAGCTGAGTACCTCAATGTACTAAATGACCAGGTATCCCATCAATGGACATATTCCAGGACAACAATGCCAAGACTCAAATTGTGAAAGAGTGGTTCAGGGAGCATGAGGAGTCAGTTTCACACATAAATTGGCCACCAGAGTCCTGACCTTAACCCCATTGAAAGTCTTTTGGATGTGCTGGAGAAGACTTTACGGAGTGGTTTGACACTCCCGTCGTCAATACAAGATCTCGGCCAAAAATGAATGCAAATCTGGACGGAAATAAATGTTGTGACGTTGCATCAGGTTGTCAGAACAATGCCACGATGAATGTGCGCCATAATCAAAGCTAAAGGCGGGCCAACTAAATATTAGAGTGTGCAACTTTTTTTTTGGCCAGGCAGAGTAGTAACATACCGAAAAGCTTATTATCTTCCATTAAATACTGGAGCAGTGGAGGGTTGGCTGTGTTGGAATGAGCAGCACACTCTGTAGCGTAGGAGCAGATAGAACAGAAAGCACAGGAGCAGTAGACAGAAAGCACAGGAGCAGGGGACACACTGTAAAAAAAAATTGGCTCCCCTAACTTAAAAAAAATTTGGTAATTTTCCACAGCCTTTTTGAGTAAACTCAACTTTTGGGCAACATGTTGAATACAATAACAATTTTGAGCTAACAAAACAAGCTGTACATGTTGGCTAAAATCATAATAATAAGTTGCACGAACTTGGCTTTAACAATGCCAGTTGTACAAACTTACATCTTTAAGTTCATTTAACTCTACCATTTCTGTAATCATGTGAGAAGGAGCCTTTTGGGGTACATATTTATTCTAATAATTTGGAGAAAAAACATTCAATAAAATTTTTCAGACTTTAAATGGGCTCGTTGCTGGCCTGTAGCCAGAGAAATCAAAGTGATTTTGATTGAATGCAGTTTTGTTGGAAACTTCTTGCAGGTATAAACACAACCAGCTCCTCCGCCCTTTTTGACATATCACAGGTCTAGTAATGTGAAACCCTGCACTGAAATCTGCTTATTCAATTGGAAACCTTCCCAGCTTCTAAAAGCCATAAGAGAAAATCTGACTGAATGAATGGGTTAAGAGTGAAACACTCTTCAAACAAAAAAGCAGCAGGAGAATAATCGTTATCATAGAGCTTCTCATTGGTTCTTTTCTGTCCTTCTGAAGTTCTATTGGGTAGTAGGAGACCTGCACCTGGTCTTCAGTTTAGAGCACACCCTGACCAAGAATTGATCTCACAAACCCCCTTTTGGGTGTGTGCGTGCGGGTGTGTGTATATGAGTGTACGGAAAACCATTTTTTGTACATAGAAACTCTTCTTGCCTGCTTTATAAGCACTCGCACACATACATGCACTCGCACACATACATGCACACGCACCGAACACGCACACACAAATTGTTTCACATAGACTTTCTCTCCCTCTCTTCTGTTCTCTCACTCACACATGCACACATATGCACACACACACACTCACAAATACACACGTGCACAAACACACATAAATACACACACTCACGCACACACACTCTTGCATGTTGTGTCACAGGTTCCCACATGTTCCACAGAGTCTGCACTGTCCAGTCCTGGTACCAATGTAAAAAAATAATCTTTTCTGGGAAATGTTATGTGTAGATTTACTAGTTTTAATTTTCAACATGTATTTGCATGCTGTGAAAGTCTTTGCCATGTACGGATGGCCTTGGAATAAGACTGTTCTGAAAATGCGTAGGCCTTCCTCATCATGCGGCTAGACTGAGTGAGCAAAACGGAAATTATGTGTCTGGGTTGTGAAAGACTTTAATAATTCAAAAGTCTTTTTTTCCCCTTTTAAAAATATGTGAAGAGTTCAAACACAGTTCTCTTGGTTTTTATAGCTTTAAAATATAATGTCTATGAAGGGAAGTATTCAAGTGTTTCTAGAAATGCAAAACAAACAAAAAAACACTTAATATGGCTCTAATATGGTAATATGGTTTTGGTTCCTTTTGTTTCATTTAATGTGGGCCCTGCTCTGAAGATCACTGATAATCTAGACTATGTTACAACCGCTAATCGGGTTGAAATTCTCTATGATGAAAATTTTAAAATGAAGATTATTTCCCGGTCTATGGGGGGGGGGGGGGGGGTTAAAGAATGTTTATTAGTATTACACTGTCACTTCTCCTTCCTTCATGTGAGGACCTGCATTTGACAGAAGAGTCTTATGTCCTCACAGATGCCTGACCCATATTGATTTACACAGGCCTCTTTAAGCTGACATTAAATTTGTTTTTGCATTGCCGTTTCTACGAGCCATCTCTGGATGAGTGAGGAGAGATGGTTTAGGCGTGCACAGCTATAAGACTGGGGGGTGGGTAGGGGGGCTTGGGTTCATGGGCCAGCCCACAGAGGGTGCAAGGGTATCTGGGCTAGTGGCAGCCCCCATGAGGCTCACACCTAGAGATCAGAGCCTGTCTGCTAGCTCCCCCTTCCAGAGATTGCCGCCTGCTAGCTCTCTCACATAGAGATTTGGGTCTACTAGCTCCCTCACCCAAAGATCGATTGATCACCCGCTCGCTCGCTCTCTCACCCAGAGATCTCGCTCTCGCTCTCACTCACTGTCCGCACAGCACCAATAAAGGGTCTTCCGCACTGCGCCAGGAAGGAATCAGCACTACAGCCACTAAGGGCATCCTCCTTTCCTCCACTACCACCTCCTCTCCTCCTTGCCCTGGAAACCGATCTGTGTGTTTTCATCGAATGTTACTGGTTAATTACATATTAATGGTTACATACTGTATGAATTAATATCTCAACACAATGTCAGGTACATTATATACTGTACATGCAAACAATTGTACTTGAAACGTACAGGCTGTTTTGCATACTTCCCGGTAGGAGACGAGTGGAGGAAAGGAGATGAGAAGTGAAGAATATTGGGATACACCCCAATTAGTCAGCACAGCAGCCAGGAAGTATTCAGCACTATAGCCAGGAAAGAGTCAGCACTGCACAGCAAGGAATTTCTGGCCTCTTGGATGTCTTAGTCAGAGCCAGAATGTAAATGGTGCTTGTGACAATCCAAGTCATAACACTGTCAAGCTGCTTTTGCCCATTTGGTGAAAATGGGCGGTGATGCATTCCTCTCCTCTGATGCAGTGTGTTAGTCACAGGCAGTCCAGTTCTGCCTGGGGCTGAGCCCGTTTGCCCGTTTCGCCCAGCCGTGGGCTGGTATGGGTTTGTGTGTCTGTAGAGCCAAGGGAAGGTGTGTAGTGTGACATGATAAGAATTTCAGTCCATCCTGTGAAGAATATCCATTTACCAGTCATGGGGTTGGTGTATGTCCCACTGAAGTCTTCTCTGATCTCGACATCTTTTAATCCCTTGAAGAGTAGGTTTTTTGGAATGTTTTTTCAAAATTGTAAATCAGTTTTCTAGAACAGGGGTCCTCAATCTTATCCAAAAAGGGCCGATGTGGGTGCAGGCTTTTGTTCCAACCAAGCAGTAACACACCTTATTCTACTAATCAAGGTCCTTAGCAAAGACTCTAGTGATTGATTAGTAGAATCAGGTGTGTAACTTCTTGGTTGGAACAAAAGCCTGCACCCACACCGGCCCTTTCTGGATAAGATTGAGGACCCCTGTTCTAGAACAACAATGCGTTGAGACATTAATTAATATGTAACCATTAATATGTCATTGATATGTAATCAGCAACATTAGATTGGGACACAAAGATTGTATTACAGGGCTAATTTTCAAGTGAATCCATAAAACAGCAGATCCTGTGGCTCTTCAAGACCAGGGTTGGAGACCCCTGATCTACATTCATTTATTAAAAATCTGTCATATTTTGTACGTATATTTAATCAAAAGCACTTGTAAAAGCACACAATTGTGATGCCACATAAGCAGTATATTTCGGTGTACTTTTGTGGAAATAAGCTTCTCAATCTTCCTTATATTTGACTTCTTCTGGTATATGGATTGTGCGCTGATTGGATACGAATGGCACAGCCCTGCTAGTGCTGCTCTCATACCGATGTTCCAGTCTCAATCGTGTACATATGCTGTGTTTCACCATCAGCCGTGTTTCACTGCTCAGAAAATAAACTGGAAACAAAGCCGGCTGAAACGGACTGTGTGATGTGGAAGTGCGTAGGAGGAATATATATGAGAGCTCATGCTCCCATTAGAATTAATTGTACAGAATACTCAATACACTAAAAGCTGCTTCAGAATGTTTTAACAAACATGTCTGAAAAACTGAACTTCAAATCATGTGAAAGACTTCATGTGAAGTCCTAGAAGACATGCCCTTTGAATTGGCCATTTTCACAGACAAGTACATGTTTCTAAAAAGTGTCTTTGGTGTCAAACTCATTCACCTTTCTGCTAGAGTACAGGTTCAGAGTCACACTGTGTACATTTACTATTCTGTTTTCAAGGACAGAAAAGGTTTCCAATTTGCTGGCATCCTAATTCCTAACATATATAAAATATAAACATACCGATCAATATTTAACCGCCACAAAAATACTTCCTGGGATGCGGAGGATCAGTTCTTCTTATTCTTATTCTTCTTATTTATATCTAAATGTACAGCAGTTACAATTCTTAATGTTAGTAATATTTTTAAAGATGGTGATGACAATAGGGCAAAACTTTATTGAATATGAAAATCATGGGTGATTGGCTGTGGGCCCCATAACCCACAGCCAAGCTTGAGATATCCACCACTCCCTACTCATTCGGTCACATGATAAGTAAGGACACACACTGGAGATGGGTGGAGCTTTTGGAACAGAATCCTGCTGCAATCCTCAGTTGAATATATCATCTGGTGTGCTCAGTTTGTAAGGAGTGCCTCTCGGTCATGCTGAATGTATAGGATGTCACTAACGACTTCACCAGCTGACACTGCTGCCATGGGAACTCCTGCCTGCAAGCTGCGTTCAATCTAAACACAATGTGCTTCGCACTCAACTCAGCATACACTATTTTCTTTTTGTTCAAAACTTTTTATTGATTTTTCACTATACAAAAACACATAAACATGCAAGTATCTCAGCAATGCTTACAATAGAAAATAATTGGGGGTACAACAGAATCAATTGCAAGTACATAACATGATATATAAGCAACTTATAATAGTACTATGAATAATAATAATAATAATAATAATAATAATAATAATAATAATACCTTGCATTTATATGGCGCCTTTCTCACCAACCAGTGACTCAAAGTGCTTGACAATGATGAGGGGGAAGCTCTCCACCAATGACCACCACAATGTGTAGCACCCACCTGGGTGATGCAACAGCGGCCATTTTGTGCCAGAATGCTCACCACACATCAGCTGATGTAGAGAGAGAGAGAATGATTTTAGCCAATTAAACTGGGGGATGATTAGGTGGCAGACTGAAAGACCCAGGTTGGGAATTTAACCAGGACATCGGGGAAACCCCTACACTTCACGGTAAGTGTCATCTGATCTTTAATGACCACAGTGAGTCAAGACCTCTGTTTAATGTCTCATCCGAAAGACTACAGACGACAATAATTATGTCAGCCTATAACATCTTTAAGAAAAGGTATGGCATTTGTCCTTTTCCTTATGAAGTCTGGCTGTGGCACGCTCCAAAATAAAAATATCTTAAAAGGTAGTAATGACAAACCAATAGCAGCTGAATATCTGACCCAAACCAACCTTTCAAATTTGAAGATGTCAAGGCTGCTATTAATACCTTTTTCTGCTGTAAGTTAAGTGTATTCGAGTCATCTCCTAATAAAACTAACAAAGGAATACCAACCTTTAGAAAATCAGACAATAATGAGAAAATAATTCCAGAAAGCCATAATGTGTGGGTATGTGTGGGTATTGCCAAAACATATGAATATAATCCCCAACAATTTTCTTCACTGGACAGTGAAATATGCACAGCATGGTGTGATGTAAACCTTGTGAGCCAATTAAAATGTATTAATTTATGAGAGTTCTTAGATCAGGTGAAAATATTATCCCAAATAACATCCCAAGCTGGGTTAACACCAAACGCACCGAGCTCCCTGTTCCAAACTGACAGTGAGCTTTTAGTAGGACCCATAAATGAGACCAGACCCTGGTTTGAGTTAAAATTCTGCAAACGTTGACCAAAGGAATGATTCTCCAACTGAGTATTCCAGGGAACACTGTAAGCCTGAAGAGTCGAACACAACCTAAACATAAATAGGTAAAAGAAAAAGGATGTACCTGTTACGGTCCCGAACTGGACTGGACCCAAACGCAAGACTCAGAGACAGCTCAGGGAACTGCTTTTTTACGAGTTTTTATTTTTAGCCAAACCTCAAAAGTGTCCTATGGTGTGACTGTCTCTGCAAGGTTAAGTTAATTACAACTTTTATAAATAAAAAAGGAAATACATAAAATTGCTGGCATAATTTTACAAGTGTCTATTTTCATAAATGAGCACCCCTTTTTCCATCCATATATTTCTAAAAGCGTGCCAGCTCAATACATGTTGTCACTAAAAGTCATGTCCTCTGGTGTGACGCCATATCCTGACTTTAAAACGGTCATGAGATTGAAGTCCCCTGTGAAGCACGTGGCATGAGCAGATGGTAAGTTTTTATTTCAGAATATTTCAGAAATTTAACTTTTTTGGAACCACTATAAAAAGGTTCAGTTTTGTCGTCCTTTAGTGTGACATCCCTAAATTATGTTTTTAATGTAAAAATTGTATGTTGAACTATATAATTATGGATAACTATGCAAATGTTATTTGCTAACTGCTAATGAAAGGTTAGCTAAGAACAACAAGGCCACAAACTGCCAAAGAAAGCCTGAAACGTCCTTTCGTCTGACAGGACTGTCCTCTGGTGTGATACAATAAAGGTGTCACACAGGAGGAGTAGATCTCATTAGGAAGCTTTTTAAATCATTTTAATCAGATTTAATTACTTTTTTATTTTTTGATCATTTTCAGTGTTTTCTTCTATATTCATGTAGTTTTGACGCTGAGGTGTAAATAGCGCCAGACACTTGGAACTACACAGGCTTTGGAATAAAAAATGCTTCGTCCTCTCTCATTTGTGATATCAGAACTAAAATGTTAATTCATCAACTGTACAAGTTTATTATGAAAATGAAGAATGTGTTCTTCAAAGTTAAATAAAAATACTTTAATACAATCACTACCTTTTTTGTCTTTTGGTGTGACACATAAAGGAACCAAAAATGTGTTTTTATCTTGAAATAAATAAACAGTTGAGTATTACATTGAGGAAGATACAATCATCACATCCATCTTAAATTTGTATAATTTTCAAGAGTTTTGAAAGGATGACAGCTAATTTTAACTGGCATTTACTGAAAAAAAGGCCATTGTTAACAAATCGAGAGATAAATTAATATTTATCATTGCATATTAAATAAATAACAATATATGAAGATATATATTCTGCTAATTGTATATTATTTAACATTTTCTTGTTTTTTTACGTCACACCAGAAGACACATTTACGGTGCGGTTAAGTGAAAATGTAAAAAAACAAAACAATGGAAAGATTGCCTAAATTACTGACCCCTTATATTTTCCGAAAGATCAGACTTCACACTACATAAATATATGCATTTTGTCTTTTAAATATCGATTTTATTTTTTTACTGTTTTTTACTGCCTATTTGTCAAATACCCACATGCACTACACAAAGGTCAAGTGTGTGGTGGTGGCTGCCTGATGAATGCATTGCCTGGGCATGCCTTCACAGCGGTCAGGATGAAAGAAAACGGGAGTGGGGCTGGTCAAAGGGGATTCAATTACAGTAAAGAAGCAAAAAATTAATTCCATAATCATTCCTTTCCTTTTATGGCCCAATATTGTGTGTAGTTTCAGTAGTTAACTACACAGAAATGGCAAAAAAGTAATTTAACTACTTGAATCACTATGGAAATATGAATGCCAGCAATTACTGCAAAATGTAGTTCAACTATTTTAATTACATGTAGTTCACTACTCCCCAACACTGTCTATAGCCAATGATGTGAAAAGCACAAGGGCATTTCTCTACCCATGCAATTACATTAAACAATACAGGCTTTTAGGTCTATTACATTCATGAAAATATGTTTGTATTATCTTTACCACGCTGTTAAGTTGAACATAAATTAACGTTTATGTTAATTCTAAAGGAGAATGTGATCTCAGATTACTTTCATAGACCGATAACAGAACTACAAATAAATGGGTAAAAATTTAAAATCACGCATTCACCACATTTTTTGGCAGGAGCTATTCAGAGGTTTATGTTGGTATGTATTAAAGGCAAATGAAGGCAAAGCAGAATCATAGTCAGTTCCAGGCAGGGGTCAGAGTCCAGCAAACAGGGCAATGCAGAATGGGCAGAAACGAAGTCCAGAACAGGCAGGGGTCAGAACCGGGAGATCCATCAAAGGTTGGAGAACAGAAGGGCTGAAAGCAGGGCTAGGATGGGGAAGGGCAGGCGGGCAGGAGAACTGAAACAGGGGTGGACAGGAACAGGCAAGACAGGCAGAAGAACAGGAACTGGACGGGTAAACACAGGACTGGAAACTGGAATTCGGAACAGGCAGGGAGCAGGCAGGAGAAAACGTTGGAAAGCAAGATACACAACCATGAATGCAGGGCACAAGACAATCTGGTACAGAACAAAAAAAACAGTGGTGCTTATATGCCAGATTAACGACGAGACAATGAGGAACAGGTGAGATGAGACAATATGAGAAAACACATATCAGGTGTGGGAAGCGGAAACACTAAATGGGGAAATGCGGAACGGACTACAAATACTGAAAATACATAGAAACGAAAAAACCGGAACGGACTAAGACGTAGAGGCACGGGATGTGACAGTACCCCCCCCAGGCCCTTCCCCAGTTCTTGGTTGAGCCGCTCCATTGGTCTCGGGTGGAACCCGGAGGAGAGGCCCGTGAGAGACCCCTGTCCGAAATGACCTCCAGGGGGAGGCTATGAAGCCGGAAAACGTGCTTGACCATCAGTTCGGCGGTCTCCTTGGCGGAGGGATGTTTGGGTAGACCCACGAAATGGAAGGCCTTGGAGAACCAATCCACAATGGTTAATACCACGGTGTTTCCTTCAGAGACTGGTGATGAAATCTAGGGCGATGTGGGACCAGGAGCGACGGGGCATGGCCAGGGGTTGGGTTGCAGAAGCCCATTAGGGCGTAGGTTGCTGGATTTAGCGTGGGCACAGGTGTTGCATGCCGCCACAAACTCTGCCATTTCCTTTTTTATATCGGGTCACCAGAACCGGCGGGACAGGAGGGCTAAGGTACGGGCGGCACCGGGGTGACATTACAATCGGGAGGCGCGGGCTCAGGTGAGTGCTTGGGAGGGCACCGTATCAGAGACATACTGACAACCCTCAGGAGTGACGCTAGGACCCGGATTGGCCCACAGAGCCTCTTCCACCACTCCAACAATGTCCAATTTAGCCGCGGCCACCACACAGTTAGGCGGAAGCACCGTCTCGGAACCTCCCTTTTCCTCGGGTGATTCGTGCAGCCGGAATAAGGCATCGGGCTTAACATTTTTGGACCCCGGTCAGTAAGACAGGGTGAATTGGAACTGGGAGAAGAATAATGACCACCGGGCCTGATGTGGGTTGTCCAGGTACACGTACACAAACTTGGAGAGCATGTCCCGGAGCACGTTGTTGACCATCGTCTGATACACAGCGGGGGAATCCACTTGCATGGGTTCAGGTTGAGCGGAAGGTCAGAAGTTACTGGAAGGCTGAATCGGCGAGGAGCAGCTAGAGATGGAGACTCGGCGGTGGACCCCTCTCACTGACCGTCGTTCTTGCAGACGAGTGTCGACTCGGATGGCGAGGTCACCTAGCCCATCCAAATCTTGGGGCAGGTCGCACATAATCAGTTCGTCCTGGATGCTCTCAGACAGGCCATGCAGCAAGGTGTCGTATAATGCATCCTGGTTCCATCCCGCAGACTCTACCAATGTCCGGAACTCAATGGAGAAGTTCGATACAGAGAGTTGTTCCTGACGTAAGCGCAGGAGCTGTCGTGCTGCAGAGTGACCGGCTGATGACCGGTCGAAAACCTTCTTTATCCCAGTGGCAAAGGAATGAAAGGTGGCAGTGTGCGAACCTCCCGACTCCCAACACGCCATTCCCCAGGCACGAGCTTTCATAGAAAGCAGGGTGATGACGTAGGTGACCTTGGACCGCTCCGAAAGGAATGAGGAGGGCTGAAGCTCGAAGACCAGCGAACCCTGGGCGAAGAAGGCGTGACAGGAACCGTGCTCCCCAGAGTACCAGTCAGGTGCAGGCAGAAATACCATGAAATACCATACATTTTGTGGTGCAAAATGCAAAACTATAGAAAAATCAGTCAGGAAGGATAAGGAGAGAGAAATGTTCTGTGGCCACCACTTGCAAAACCATTTACTTTTTGGGGGTTGTCTAGCTGTTGCCTCTCCTGTCCATCTGTTGTCACTTTCATTTGCACCAAAGCAGGTGAAATTGATTCACAATCGTTTACGCTTCCCAACTGGACAGATCGATATCCCAGAAGTTTAATTGACTTGGTGTTATACTGTGTTGATTAAGTGTTCCCTTAATTTGTTTGAGCAGTGTATTTAAAATAGAGGAAATACATATTTTCATGTTCATAATGATCAAAGCCAGGGTGACCAGACGTCCCCGTTTCCGATGCCTCCTCCCCGGAAATGTCCCCGTTTTTTTCCTCCAAAGAAAAAAAAACAAAAACACGCCGTTTCGATTTGCCGTCTTATGAGTGTAGTTTTACTGCAGATCACATACTTTTCAGTTCAAGTGGTTTAGACCAATCACAATGACTCCGACTCTTGTTGCCATGGCCTGCTAGATTTGCCATAGCAGCCTATGTAAATTGGGAAATCTTCCCGCTCTCCCCCTCAATCGGCGAGGATTGTGGATAGCTATTGCAGCAGGCAAGTTACATTACAATCGTTGAAAGACATTCTTAAATTAGCTGACCGTAGTCGGTGTTCGTGAGTTTAGCTTATCAAAGGAATGCCAGTTGTTTATTGTCGATAGCGTAAACGTAGCTAGCTAACGTTATGCCAGCTAACAATTAATGACCATTACCTAACGTTATTCAATAGCTAGTCAACCTTTAGCTGCTAACATTGTGAGGCAATGTTAACGTCAGGCATTCGTTTGGTAAGAAAAGAAACACTACTAAAAGTATGGTAGCTATTTGTTTTGGATAAGAATCAATCACACTTCAAGAGTCTGTCCTTTGGATTTAATGAAGGAAAGCATTCGTATGTTACAATTCTGCTCTCAGCACAGTAACATTAACTAGCTGTGCATAATCTCGCCACTTTTTCACAACTCCTGCCTTTATAAACACATTTTTAAAGAAAGCAAAGGCACAGGTAACGTTAGAGTCACCGTGTGCCCCGTTTTGAAATTTCACTTACTGAACATCAAACTCGATGACTGTATTTATGGTAGTTTGTTGTTTGCATTTTAAAATGGACTCGATAGACCGTCTGTGCCGCTTCCGTATTGATTCCGCCTGTGACCCCAATCTCGCCATTCCATGAGCCCAAACTCACCACGTAATTAATTAAACGAAAATACGTCGTTTTAAACCACAGAAAAAATAAATTACGAAAGAACTAGATGAAATATATTTCGTTTGAACCATTACTTGTTCAAAATGGCCAGTTTTATAATTATATTCCAATATTTTTATATGGAACTATTATGATTGGGGGAGGGGGGTAGACCTACTTGGAATGAGGTCTGTCGTCTTTTGATTACCACCACCAGTGTGATTGTTACCATCTAGGAGCAATCAGGACCACTATAATTTAGATTCAACACTAAATACGAATATATTAAATGTTGAACCTCTAACTTCATGATAATGAGCAACACAGTCTTTATTAGACAGCAATGTTACATGGGCTAAGTAAGAATGTCAATTCATGAAGTGATGGCAAAAGAGATACAGAAGGCATGTGTCAATCCATGAGCACAAGCTAATATTATTTCTTTCATTGAGCTAAAAGGAGGTCATCCTGAAACTAATTTGAGTTTAACAAGTATACATATTCTTATGGTTTAAAACAGTGGTTCTCAACCTCGGTCCTGGAGGCCCCTTGTGTTTTCTGGTTTTCTTTGCAATCCCAGAATTTTACCAAGCTGTGAATTGTTATTAACTAGGTGCATTTCATGTTTAGAGGGATTATTTACCCTCTTAAGCCACATTATGTTCACAGTAGCTCTGCATGCCATGAAGAAAAAGTCTAATATTCACATTGTGCTATATTACAAACATCTACAAAAAGAGAGGTAAAAAAAAGTTTAACTGATCAAATTAAATACTGAGGTGAATCAATAGGCTCCTAATTGGTGAAATTGTGGACATCTGGCCACTAAAACTAACCATGTGGTAAGTCATGAAGAATTCAAAGACAATGCAAATGATAACAAGCCAAACCTGCATTGTGTTAATAAGTTTACAGAAACAATTATGAAGGCATCTAAACACATGTTCAGCTACCTAATTAGGAGCCTATTGATTCACCTCAGTCTTTCATTTGATCAGTTAAAACAGTTTTTACCTCTCCTTTTGTATATGTTTTCAATATCACAATAAGTATAATGTGAACATGGGGATTTTATTCTTCATGGCATGCACAGCTATTTCTGACCATGTGGCTAAAATGAAACAATGAGGGTAAATAATCCCTCTAAACATGAAAAGAACCTAATTAGAAAACAATTGTTAAAATGCTAGGATTGCAATTGTGCTTGGAACAAAAACCAGCATACACAGGGGGCCAGGGTGTGAAATTAACCAAATGCTGGTAAGATTTTTACACGAGCAGCCACTTTGGCTGGTAATGAATCAGGTTGTGTTTATTGTAAAAGGTAATGTGGCTAGTAAAATGTTGAAAATGGCTGGTGATTTTTATACTCCACAAGGCACTCTGGCCAGTGGGTGAAAAAGTTAATTTCATACCCTGCAGGGGGCCCCCTGGACTGAGGTTGTGAACCACTGGGTTAAAATATGAGAATTAGAGAAAGATAAGGTGGTAGTCTTTTGATAAACCTTTTACAGTGATTTCTGATTGATTGGTTATGCCTACTCCCATGCAGTAGGGGGAGATTTGTGGTACTTTTCCTCATTAATGACAAAACAATTGATGAGGAAACGGAACACCCTGCCAATCTTGTGATTTCTCTCCCTCTTTCAGGTATGATATAATCTGTAATACCATTAATCAGGGCTCCAGACTAACTTTTCCACTAGGAGCACTGGTGCTCCTTGTTGAAATTTTTAGGAGCACATTTATTTAAACGGCACAGGAACCAGCTGAACAGAAACTTTTACAAACATTTTTATTTATTTATTATTTAGTGCTGTATTGGCTGTAATGTTTTTGTGTTTAACCCTCGTGTTGCCCTCGGGTCAAAAATAACCTTTCTCTTTGTTTAACTCAGCGGAAAATGAAATTACCTACCATTAGAAAAGGTTAAACATTGGCATTTTCTTTATGTTTTTAATGAAGCAGTACACCATCCAGGTACAACATTGTCTTAAGTCCTTTTAACCCTGCAGTTATGACATCAGAAGTCAAATAATCAAAATGAAGCACCACACATCTATTACAGCAAAAAAGAAAAAATCTATTATGTCTGTTTATTAGTCAAAATGAGTGGTGTAGACTGAAGAAATACAGTCTTTCTGGACTGTGAAGTAGGGAATCACAATTATTCACTGATTTATTTATGAATGACAGGTTGTTTAAAATTCAATGAAGAAGCTGTATCACAAGGGTGAGTCATTTCTCACCCTGTGGACACGGGGTGCATACATAATATGAATACAACATGGGTTAAACTTTATGTTCTTATTTATAGTTATGTCTTATGTCCCTCCAGTTTGGGTTTTTAATTTGCTGTGAGGCAAAGTTCTATGTAAGTACATTTTTTAAAATTATTTTACTTTACTTTTTTTACCAAGCTCATCTTCTCCATTCTCCAGTTAATTTCTCAAACCAGAGATGATAGTTGTGGAGAGATTCTGACATGGTTACATTTTCCTATTTAAAGACAATCATATTCGACACTTTGTATTAAATAATGACTTAATTCAATACCAAGTTGGTGAACACTATCTAGTTGATACATTTCACATTGCATTACATCATTAATCCTTGTTTTACTACAAACATTTTTGAAAGTAAATATCTTTCACATTTGATTACAAAGAACCAATTTTATTTTTTCAAAATGCATTTTTCATATGAATGAAATTGTAATAGTGTTATTGGTTGTTATTACATCTGTGAGTTTAGTACCCTCATTATTTTTAAGTGACAGATCATATGTCAAAGCCAAGGCTTCTCTTGTGTATATTCAAATGAGCCTGCGCTGAAGGTTTAACCCTGCCCATTACCAAGTACCCCTGTCACAATAACTAAAAGCCAGATGAAGTCATTGACTGTTTATATTCAAAGAGCACAATACCTAGAATCTTATTTGTCCCATTTTACCTGATGTCCCACTTTTTCTGACTTCACCCTATACGTTTATGGAGAGTATTTATGTCTTTAATGGTAACAAAATATTTTTGACATCGGAATCATGCAGACCAAATAACCAAAACATAATATGTGATTTTAATCAATCACTTAAATTATTTAGTTTGTGATTTGCTCATAAAAATGTCATGGCAACAACCTAAACAAATTGATCATGACCCAACAATAGAAGAGCGCTATGATGAGACAGAAGTGCTTCTGATGAGAATCGACAAGGAGACATTTCCAAAATGTGAAAATGTAGCCTACTTGCCCAACGAACTGAAACCAATAGGTTTAACTCATGTTGGTTTATTTTAGTCTATTTCGGCTTCCTTAATGTTGCTCAGTTTTCTGACAGCCTTGGTAATGAATGGAAGACGTTTGTTTTCTGAAGAGACAGGAAAACCGCAAACATCGTTCGTGTCGCCTCATTAAAATTTCTATCGCCAATGGAATTCTAATGATTAACATTACGATCAACATAATCTAGAGATTTACATATCTCTCATAACATCAAAAGTAAGTCAATCATCATGAAATCCACAGATTTTACAGTTAAATGTTTCAGCTTCTGAAAGAGCTTACGATTTTGAATGGTGTTCAATGTATAACAGGACTGTACAGCGCGACGAAAAAATCGGTCTGTGCGATAAATAAATTTACTGCAGGAGCACCCGTGCGATAGCCTGTGTGTGAGGGGAAAAAAATTATTTTTTTATTTTGCGTGTGAAGTGAATCGATGCGCCTCGCTATTCTATTTGGTAGTTGTAGTCTATCGTGCGATTAAAAACCATTAAAAACCATGCCTGTGAGTCCATACATCCAACACCAAATCCCACAATTCCTAGCGAACAATCCCCTTTTCCTCATCGAGTCGAGCGAGCTACTTATCTATTTGGGACACCGGGATGTCGACAGAATGAAGAGGCATTTTCAAGTCTTAAATCAAAGTAAAGAAGGAGAAGTGCAAAACCAAACCCCCAAACAAGCCCGCGAGGAATCACTGCCAAATGAAAAGGGTGAAACAAGAAAGAAGATTTACAGGTACAGTGGAAAAAGGATTTAGCTAGCTAGCTGGCACTCAAATAACGGCAATCAAACAAGCTTAACGTTTATTTGGGAACACGAGCTGGCTAGCATAACCAGTATGTTTGTATTGTAGAACTAACTTAGTCATTACCATTTCTCTTGAACGTTTGTATCACAATATACCTGATGGCCACCTCCATTTAATTCATTAGCATATTGATGGTGGACAATTCGAGGGAAACCAGAAAATCTTTGTCTTATATAACCATCACATTAACGTGTGTGTGTGTGTGTGTGTGTGTGTGTGTGTGTGTGTGTGTGTGAGAATACCAGATGTAGCTGACATTATAGATTAGCCTCTATTAACTAACTTACGACATTTTTTAATTTAGGACAGCTTGATCAGAGTGACCGTGATCTCCTACGTGCTCTATATCGCCATCTGGTGTTCTGAAACTACATAGTATACCTTTAATGGGAAAAATGCATATACATTCTACATTTTCCACAAATAGCTACTAAACACCTTAAGCTCTGAACTCTGTGGATTTAGAAAGTCGAAGGTCTGCTGAGTAGAAATGCCACTATGCGGAGACATCAAGCATAGTTTTTATGTACAAAGCTAAATGTACTTGGCTATGGGGAAATGTATTGTAATAGCACCCCTCTGTTGGTGGGCTCTGGTACATACAGGGTGCGATTTGCCGGTGGGGATGGTGGGGATTTTTCCCCCCTCTGGTTTACACGTCCTACCCTCTGCTGAATTATTTTTATCCTCGGTGGGGACAAAATTTATCCCCCCCACCCAAAGTATTTTCACCATTAAATCGTAATTATTAACAGCCAAAATACAAAGGGTCCGTGTGCATTCTGGTTGTGCTGTGATTTTGATCAGGGGCGCCCCTCCCTAAACGCAGAACACGCGCTGCGCGTAGGGGCACCGCACCAAGTCAGCTCGAGGAGAGAGAAGGAAACATAATAATTAAATGCGCATTTAACTCAATATTTTCTCAAAAATAATAAAAGTAAAACATAAGGTGCCCCCCTACTCCCATTCTCCAATTGTATTTTCATATGCTGTAACAACTGTCAAATGAAGAGCGAATGTACGCATCTCCCCTTTAAACCGCAAACAAAGTTTAAACGAAGTTACTCTTTTTATCACCCAGCACTAACAGGAACGCTAATACGGACTTATTTAATTAAATTCACCAAAGCGCGAACAGACGCAAACCGAAGTAATTACCTTACCATCCCCAGCGAACACAAACGCCAGCATGAATATGACCTAGATATATTGTTGTGACTTTGTGACTATTACTAATAAAGGTTGTTAAGTTAAATGGCATTTTGTTATGTTGTTATGCACAAAATTCCGCTTAGGGCACCAATTTGGCCCTGTCACTTTTCCTTCAGAAGAGAGACGCAACAGCTGTCAGTGCTAATACTGAGGTGGGCGTGGCACTGGCCGCACTGAGATCAATGAGGAAAGCCGACGGTGTGAAGTCTGTGAACACAAAATGGATGAGGGAGGAATTTGAAAAAAATTATCCCCCCCTCTGGTTTTTTCACAAATCGCACCCTGGGTACATACATGTGTGACACACAGACAGACAGACAGACAGACGCACAAACAGGGAAATTACAGTCCCCCTCCACAACTTCGTTGTGGTGGGGGACAAAAAGTGGCCTGCAGACATGCTAGATCTGTGACATGCGCACACACACACACATACTTTTTCAATTTAAAATAAAAAGATATTGCATGATGATATGAATTTAAACTGAGATTTGCACTGCTAATTTGAAGCGTAACATATTGATGTCTTGTATTCAGTTGTTATGTCCCTGCAATTTACAATTATGGGCAAATAAAGAAAAAATGTTTGTCTGAAAGCATTTCTTGTTAAGGTTTGGATTTTGTGTGCCCTGTATGCAACATTCATGTCATTTGCCAGTCACATACCTGTTTAAGTGATGAACGGCATTACTTGTGGTTGTTTTTAGACATTTTAGAGATGTTTTATACTCGTGCTACAAGTTTTTGGCCTGTGCTACAAAACTATCAACCTCTGTAGCACCAGTGCCATGTGCAAAAAAAGTTAACGTACAGCCCTGTATAACGACAAGATATGGAAATAGCGCCTGTAGCAGAATGGCGAGTTTGGGATCAGGTGGCGAGATTAGGCGCAGCAACGCTATAGCCATCAGCTAGCCTGCTGCTAGTCAGAACCACTAGAGTTCTCAAGGTGCGGGAAAATCGGAGCCCGACCCTGCTTAAGGAACGGCTCGGTCCAAGGTCAAAGACATTTTTGCTGAGCCCTGACAGAAAAAAGACCAAAATGGTCGTGTTAATTGCGCTCTGGGGGACGCCAGGAGTGACGGACTGAAAAATAAAAACTATTATGATCAAAAACTCTTCTGGAGCATGCCTTAATGTGCTTTGCATGAGCATATGCAGTGATTAGATAGGTACATTTTGCCCAGGTCACTTTTGTTTTTATTTGTTAACGTTAATTGATTTAACATTGGCTGTGTTTGAAAGGTTTGTAGGCTAACTAACGTTACTTAACTGCGAGTTTTGAAAGGTATTTTCATACGGAAGACCGGAGAGGACATGGGTACATTTGAAATTTTTTATACTTCGTGAATTGTGATCACAAATAATTATTTTGTGACTTCGACAGAACAAGGTTGTTTTCTCGATCATTACTTCATTATCTCAACAAGCTTGGTTTCTTATTTAGTGATTGTGACATCACACAAATTGTCTTCTTGTGAGTTTGTCACACATAATCACTGCATTTCCCCCCTGCTTGTCCAGAAGTCAATGACTAATTTTGTCACCTTATCTGAAATGTGCACAATTTAAGTTGAGGACTAATGACAATGCATTACTGATTGGTTATGAAATTTATATTCAACCGAAGATCAGAACTGGGCCAAGTATGCACTGAAATGGCCAGACAACCAGACCTGTATCCAGCCAGACAACTCATCTGACCTACACCTGGACACCTTACGAACCTTGTTGGACAACTTGTTCTCTGCCTTATAGCCTACATCAGTACCAGTAGCAGTACCCCCCCCCCCCCTTCATGGGAACAAGAGCAGGAGCTCCTGACCAGAGTGGGAAAAGGCATGCATCTTACTTTGCTTCACTGAAATGCTATGGCTAACTCTATGGATCACATGTGGCTCAATCAAGGTTCATATTTGACTCTAGACACTTCACTCTCACCCCACACACAGAGACACACACACACACACACACACACAAAGATACACACAACACAGCATTGTTGTTGTCAGTTATTGTTTGCCCACACAGGGTGAGAAAAAACAAACTGTTCCATGTTCCAAATAAAGTTGTTTTATTCCTTGATTTATTGATTTATTTCCATAATACAGTTCTAAAACCCACAAAGCAGTTTACTCAATAAAGTGTCTTCATATATTAGCCTGTTATAGTCAGATTGCATAATTATTTACCCATTTTCTTCAATATGGGGAACAGCATGAATATAATCCTATTTTCGAGTGAAAAAATAGGTATATTGTGTCTTGGGGCCATATAAAATAATGTTTGATATGGGGACTGTGGTTATGATGAGCTAATAAGTTAGTAATGAAGTACAAAACAAAACTGGATGATAATCCTTATTTTTTGGGGTGGTTGGTACTGAGTTACACACAGAGTTTTTGTTAACACCAAAATAAGATAAATAAATAAGCAGCGCACAAGGGTTAAAATTAGTTCTATTACTTGGGCAAGGATCAACATTTATGTTTTCAGGGTGGCGTTCCCCTTTAACAGTTCCCAGAGAGGCACAGACACTTTTCCAGGCAGTAAAAAGTGTAATCCCAAGAACAAAGAATGCGCACGAACACAAATAAATCACAATTGGGAGCTATAAATCAGTATTGCTACTATTAATATTTTATTTTGTAAAGTTAAATGTTTCAGTACATTTTTTTTTGTTTCACTGTTCTGCCTTTCTAATTAATTCAAATTAACGTTGACATTTGACACACAAATGATCAAAATCATTGTTTTCTGATGCGTTTGCACAGCTATATTTGCATTACTTCTGAGAAATGTCCCCGGATTTGCTTCCAGAAATGTGGTCACCCTAATCAAAGCAGGCTAGCCAGATCGCTTTATTGCCATTTATCGATCTGTTAAACGCAACGTTAATACGTTTAATTCACTTAAAAGGCCGACTGACACGAATTAATTAATTAACAAACAACTTCGGGAATGTGTCAGTACGTATTTTTACCTATTAAATATATCGTATGACAAAGCTGGTATGTTCCATATTTTGTTTTAATTATAAAACGTATCATTGTTGCCTTGTTAGCATACCGGAAGCAAATAACGGTTTTCTTGCAAACGTTAAGTCAGTTAATAAGATCAATGTGACGATTCGTTTTTTTGTCCAAATGTTATATGATGTATAAAAATAATATAATACAGCAGTGTAACCGACTGTGGTTTTGCATAGGTCTGTCTGTGAAAGAGTAGCCTTCTAAATCACATTTATAAGGCTTTAAAAAAAAATACTAAAAACAGACTGATAATAAATAGTATCAAAAGCTTAATTTATTTTAAAACCCCAAGCAGGCCTACCGTGTTTTACCTGGTGGATCCTCCCCAGACAGTGGTATATAATTGACAACTCCACACCTGTGGGCTGCTGCTACAGACACAATTCTCAAATTAGCACTAAACTGAAGGGATTAACAAGACAATTAACTGTTGAACTGGGTGCATCTGATGACCAGTACTAGTTATTTAAGGGCTTGATGAATGGAAAAACAAAAACACTAAACATGAACATTTCATTTAACTTTGAAATGAATAGACCCCAGTCCAAGTAGTGAGGGCTCCCTCAAACTGTCCATGAGTAGTGTTGCATGTCATCTCAATAGCTGCTTTAGAATTATATATTTTTATTTTATTTAAATTTTTAAGCTAATGCTCAATGTAACTGCCCATGTATAAGAACATTGTGATAAGCTGTGATAATGTTTTCAAGAACATAAAAATGTAAGTACGACAGTAGTTTCTGTGTGTCTCTTTGTTTGTCTGATTGCTTGCATGTATGCAAGGGATTGACTGACTAATTAAATTAAGCCTGTGTCATTGGCTGTGTCCCAAACAACATACTTTCATGCTCCGAGCATGCATAGCGAGCATGCGCATCCATGTGAGTCCATAGCAAAGTACGTTAGTGCGGAGCATGGAACTATGTGATTTGGGACACAGCCATTGTGTGAGTGTTTGCCTTAATTATTACTATTAAAACCTTTTTCCTCAATTAGGGAAAATCCAGTGTTCAGGATACTCCCTTCGGGGAGTCTTGTTCTGAAGCCGTCACCAGAGGCATTGAAGCTTTTGGCTCCAGGTGCCTCTGGTGGCAGGGCCCTTTTTAGGACCAAGAAGCCCGAGGAGACGGCGCGGTCCCACGTCATCGACGCCAGAGGTGACCCTGGGAACGCCAAACTGGTTCTGAGCCACAGCACCATCGAGTTTGGGAAGTACCAGGGTCAGACCTTCAGGGCCATTCACTTGGTGCACAACCACCAGAGGGAGCGGGAGTCCAGCTCGTCTGAGGGGCCGTTAATGGCTAACAAGGACACTCTGACCTGCTACTCCTGCGCCTAGCCTACACCCCAGCCTGGGACGCAGATGGACACCGCCATACAGTACATCAGGCGCATATACCAGGAGCGCCAGAGCAGCGCCCCCCAACCCGCTGCACCCCGGCCCGCAGGCCCCACTCCTGTGATCTCTGTGCTGTTAGGGCGGCGTTCTCTGTCCCCAGGGGAACTACAGGCAAAGGTCAAGAAGATGCTGACCACCAGGCCTGTAGTTCCAGGCAAGCTTCTATTCAGTGTTGTTTGTGTTTCCTGACCGTGTTTATTCTCGCAGATCTGTATTGTGACATTAAATTTAAAAAATTTAAATTTGTAGTGGTGTCTTCTTCACAACCGGTTCTGCGTCCCGTCCAGCCGGAGCTGTCGGACGCAGAACTGGTGGAGCTGGCCCTTAGTGTAGAACAAAGTGAGTTGTGCGTCTTTCTTTTTGATTGATGTATTGCCATTTTAATGTTTTTTATTTTGGTATGATACAATTTGAATTAACTGGCATTTTATTGCAATATTTATCAGAGAAAAACGGAGCTCCTTGAAAAGGGAATGGTAGGTTTGGGTGAGATATTCAATATATTCATGCACGCTTCGTAGCTTCATCCTGTCATCCTTTCATCCATCCCTGCCTAGCTGTATTTTTTACCCCACGTGTAACTGCAACTTTGTGATTTCCCTGGCTTACAGTCTCATCGTTCTTTTAGGCTTTTTCCCCCTTTTAATGCATGTAATGTAAAGTTAAACATGTCATTTGAATGCTCGATTAACGCAAATGCTTACAGGTTTGTTAAAATGACTTATCTTTGGTAAAGCTTTCCTGGCTTACAACCTCAACTTTCTTTTAGGCTTTCCCCACCTGGGCAAATTTATGGCACTGCTGTAGATGCACATTCTATTGTACCTCAGTAACAACAGTACTACTCACTGTGGCTATTATTTGGGCTGAACTGCATGTAATCAAAGTTAAAGGGCATCTCATTTGAATGCTGGGTTCACAGGAATACACACGTTTTTGTTAAAAGAACTTTACTCTTGCTACGTTTTCGCAAAGCCGATCCTGCTGTCCCTGTAGAGGTCCCCCAGCCTCCGTTTTCTCATCCATTCTGTGTAAAGCAAGCCTGCTTTAATTGTCAAGTAAAAATGACAAACTAAATGCGTACAAGAAGACAAGAGATATAAATTTGCGCACACACACACACACACACACACACACACACACACACACATCCCTGTTAGTATACGTATAAACATATAGCCTATGTGTCTACATTCACAATGGCTCTTGTTCCAGGCTGTCCAGCGACCTGCGGGTCATGAGGCTGCTGAGGGAGCGCGCTTTGGGGAACAGCGCCACCCAGCTCTACACTAAGCTGTGCAAAAGCCGGCCCTGCATAGCTGGCTTGTACCACCTCGCCCTTCTCTTCAGAGTGCTCTCATTGTTTCCCAACTGGGACTCCCCTCCAAACCCCATCAGTACTGTCGGTGTCGTCTCCGACTCCAGGCTGCCCATTAGGGTCTCCAGAGCCTCCATGGCTGCCGTTGTCAACAGCCCCGCGTTCTCCTTCGGGACAAACATGAAGCCTTGCATACACCCCGCTGCTTGCGGGAAAAGGAAGCTTGCCACGGTCTGTGTCAGACCTAGGCCCTCTGTAGGGCCAGGGGCCGAGTTTGACTCCGGCACTGAATCCGCACCGCTTCCGGGCTCCCTTGCTGGACTATCAAGTGCCTTGCCTATCTCTGGCTCTTGCAACTTCTCCCGTGCTGCTACGGGCTGCATTTCCCCCCCCCTCTGAGGGTGCTTTTCCTGCCTGACCGGGCCCCTTGTTTGTGCTGGGCCTGCCTTACTGCAGGACCGGATCAAGTGCCCCGTCTCCCCACACCTGTGGCAGGTCTTGGGTGCGGGGCAGTCTTTGGCCATGTGGCCCTCTGCATCGCACGACCCCACCCTGTGCCCGTGCCTCCTGCACTACCTGCAGAAAGGGGGCTGCCTGGAGTAAAAGCACTACCCCCTATCCGCCCCGATGCTGAACAAAGCTGGAGGGTGCACCAACCCCTCAACCCCATTTGGGTCTGGTTTTAAAAGTACCTGGAACTGGCGCTTCCCAGTCCAGAATCCCACTGTGTCCAGGAGCCGCCTCACCCCTGTCAGGACCTCAGATTAACCCCTGAGGAACGCTGCCACCGCCTGGTCTACCACATGGGGGTTGTACATGTGGACAGTAATGAGCCTGCAGTTTTGGCGATCCAGGCTCATAAATTTAAAGAATGCCACCGGGTTTTCCGCTACCTGTCGCCGACACTCCTCCAAAACCTTCAGGCACACCTCACTGGTGCTGAAGGTTACCTCAAAACACTGTTCCAGGGTGTTAACTTGGAGACAGCACGTCGGCCATCCTTAATTTTAGTGCTCCCAGTAGCACTGACCTCCCAAACACCTCCCTGGGCATTATGGGACCTTCCGCTTTCCGCCATAGGAACCCCTCGGGACTGACTGCTCATTGTCCGATACCATCTTGTTCACTGGAAAATGATACCGACACGCACACCACGACACCAACGCTCTCACACAAGGCGAGTTAAAAAAAAAGGCGCAAGGTTATAAATAACCTCTGCCCTCTCACCGGGGCAAAAGCCTCCGGCCTCAACCTTCTGACTAAGAAGCCTTGTGGTCATGACCCGAGACTTGATCTTAGCCAAAAGGCAGAGAAGCGGAAGAAATAAATGAAATAAAATAAAATTCAAAAAATAAAATAAATTACTTTCCAGCCATCGCTTCTCTGCCTTTTGGCTTAGATCAAGTCCCGGGTCGTGACCACGGGGCTCCTTTGTCAGAAGGTCGAGCCCAGAGGGTGTAAACCCCATGGCTCTGTTTAAAGTGGTCAGCCTGGATCAACCAAACTGCAGGCTGATAACCACCCATTTGTACAATCCGTACGTGACGGATCAGGCAGTGGCGGCCTTCCTCTGAAGGCACCTTGAAAAGGCGGGCAAAGACATTCAGACCAGCTCTGCCGGGCCGGCCTACCACCCATGCGGTGGGGCGGAGCACCTCCAAGACGGGGAAAGTAGTTCATCCCCCGGTTTCGAAGCCTGAGGGGAAGGTGGAAGATCCACCTGCCGAGAAGCCGGAGGAGACGTTGGAGTCCCCGCAAAAACTCCTCGTGGGAGAGGACACTGTTGGGTCCACAGGGACTATGGGGGAGGCCCCGGGGGAATGGGGCACGGCAGAGATGGACAGCGTGGAAGGTCCTGAGGGCCTTCCGTGTTTTCAGACAATGTTTTGAATGGCCGCAAAAGAAAAGGCCTAGTTTTCTTTTGTGAGGTTTATTGGGAATAGGTTGGGATATGTAAATGTATTGGCTTTTGTGAGTATGTATCTGATTATGTAAATGTTAAATGGTTCGTATGTACATGTGTGTTTGGAATGAAAAATGTCATAAAAATGTAAAAAAACATTACTTGTCAGCCTTTTTGATTCCTGTCTGTTCCCTGCCTGCACCTTGTCCCTGTGTTTAGTCCTGTGTACCCGCCCAGTTGTGTTCTCCTGCCTGTCCAGCCTGGCCCGGTCCTGCCTGCTCCTGTCCAGCCCAGCTCCGGTTCTCCTGCCTGCCTTGCCTGTCCCCGTCCAGTCCTGCTCCTGCCGAGCTCCAGCCCTGCTCCTGCTTTGCCCAAGACTGTTTCCTGTCTGTCTGCTGCCCTGTGTGGGTAGTCTGGTGTAATAAAGTCTCCCATGTGGAGTTTTGCATCAAATTCTGTCTCAGAGTCTTGCGTTTGGGACCAGTCCTGTACACTGCCGTAAAAATTCCCAGCTAAGCGAAACAGGAAACATGAATTGTGACACAATTCAAACTAGTAGTTCTAATAAAATAACATTAATTGGCTGGAAATAGTTAGACCAGTTTTTGTCAGTTTTAAACCCGGTGCACACTGAAAATCTGAGTCCATACAAGACTGACTGAGATCCAACATGCGCAATCTTCAAATCTGAAAAAAACTCGACCAAAAAAAGTTTTTTTACATGCACACAGACCGACTGAGGTGCCAGAGGTTTATACGCCGTCACTGCGCTAGGCCCTACTGGAAATAAGTTAGCTGCAAGCTAGTTTTCATTGACTTAGCTAACATGGGAAAACAAATAGACTATCAATCATTTCGTAAAACAAAAAACAACGCTTGGGGGACATTCGGACAAGCAGCTAGGATCAGTCGGGCCGCCGAGCTTTGCGAAACCAAGAAAGTGGAGCGTGCACGCAAAATAATACCAGGGGAGGTGATGTAGCCTACAGTAAAGCTAGTAGGGATACAGCCTACTGTACGGTAACAGCAAACAGCATGAAGTCGCGCTTGCTGGGATCTATCTTGGTCTAAGCGTATGGCGTTAAGTCAATTTAGGGCGGTCCATGTCTACTTTTGATATTTAGACGGCGTGTTTTTTTAGCGCTAAGCAGCGTGCAACGTGCAAATGGGCTGAACCTAGTCTCTTCATTAATTATAGGCATCTAACTATAGGTGTCTTGGGCGTGACATGCAATAACCAATCAAAATATCATATCCCATTCCCTTTAAAAGCCTGCATTTCCACCTTGGCGGATTGCTTATATGATGGCGAAACAGACATGCTCATGCGTGTTTAGTGCGATCAAAGAATAGGCTATGTGGATCAATAGTAGCCTATGATCAATATTATTCTGACAAACCATTATGAGTTCCCGGTAATTCCCGACAGTGCTGTTATTTTACAAAATATATGCGGATAAATTTAGGTAAAAGTACCTGCAACAGCTGAGAATAACGACCAATGGCTTCCGTCTCACCTTAGAAAACGTCAAATTAGCCTGCTTGTTTAACAAATTTTGTTTGATTATTACATTACATTACATTACATTATAGGCATTTAGCAGACGCTCTTATCCAGAGCGACTTACACAGCATTTTTGCATAGTATCCATTTACAGCTGGATATATACTGAAGCAATTCAGGTGAAGTACCTTGCTCAGGGGTACAACGGCAGTGTCCTACGTGGGACTCGAACCTGCGACCTTTCGGTTACAAACCCAGTTCCTTAACCACTGTACTACACTGCCGCCCAATTATGATTATGCAATGAAGCAATGAACTCATGTTCAAGCTTCATCCAAAGTTCATTGCCTGCATTAAAATTTTGATTAATAACATAAATAATGTTATTTTGCCTTAATAATGACACTAACTAAACAATAAAGCTGTCAGGTTGGCAACCCATAGATTCACGCATATTTTCCCTTGTTTTATAATGTCCTGCTTATGGAAATGTGACCAACCTGTTTTACTGGTAGCATAATGCTTTAAAATAATTGTCCCCCCAGAAGATTACAGAAATTATTGGCAAATATAAGCAAAATATTGTTACGATCCGCTCCTGCTCCCCTTCCCTTCCTGGTGTTTTCCTCTGTTTACCCTGAACCTGAGTGTGTCATGTCGGCGTTTATTACCTAATTGTGTCTACATTGCACAATTACCACTTGCACCACATCGTAATGACACAATTCACATCTAATTGCTTTCACCGCATTCCTCACGTGTTTTGCTAATTGTTCAATCAGTTCATTGACCTCGCACGCATTTCCCGCAAGCTGCAGTTTATCAGCTCTGATGACACTAGCTATATTACCGTGCTGTTCCTGTGATTCCTTGTCAGAGTATTGTGTTCTTTGTCGCGTCTACAACTGTGCTTTGTTATAGCTTCGACTCTGGCTCATTCCTCGATCTGGATGCCACACGCCTGGACTTCCAGTGTGGATCCAGACGCTACCTCCACCTGATCCTTGTTTGATTCCTGGCAAGACTTCCCCTGGAATTATTTCGCCTGTTCTTGCATTCCAGTTCGTCGTGGGCTCCACAGCGAACTGTTGTATAGCCTACTGAAAATAAAGACTTATTTTCAAACCTATCCCGTCGTGCATTTGGGTCCTTATCCGCCTGGCTGTCACAAATATAGTCTATACATGTAACCTTACACCTGGATCGTACATCGCCTGGATGTTGACGGAGTGGGCTGAAAGCAATTTAATGCAGCATTCCCCTTCACTGAGGGACAGGTGTGTGGTCTTTGACCTAGACCTTTTATTATGCCTTTTTTGATGTAGCCTACACAATAATAATATTTCACATTGTAATATTGATATATTTAGTCATGCCTGTGCACGCCCCTGTGTGTTACAGACAGGAGGGTGTACGTGCGTTATGCACACGCCTATGTAGACGCACTTATATGCACCGTTAAAATAACATGTAAACAACTGCGACATGACTTTAGACCAGGTTTGTGGTGGTTTTAGCGCAAGAGCTTTCTGCTGGCTCAAGATAGCAGTACGCCCAAAATTATCCTGACCACTCCTCTTCTTAAGACCAACCCGCTCAGTTCACTTGCAATGGGCGCAAGATGACTTGGTATTTAAACAACGTGAGTGCTAGGTGCTATAATGAACCCTCCGCCGGGTGTAAGATAGTGTAACTTGCATTTGGGTTAGCGCTGCTTAGTGCCAGGTGTAATATAGGGCCCACTAAGTCAGAGCGCAGTTTTCCCAGTGAACATTTTTGTGCTGAAATGTCAGTGAAACGCCGTCTCGCGTTCAACATTTCATTCATAGAGAAACTGCCAGCATATGAAAGTATTAAACATCGTAACGCTAATGATATGTGCAAAGCAGGATATTCCACTTCACAGGCACAGGGAAACGTAAGAGGCAATTAAGAAAGGGAACTTTATAGAAATATTATCTTTGGACGATGATGACATTATAACCATAGCCTTTTCAACATCAAGCCCTGCTGTAGGCTAGCCTACTGTCTATTGTCATGTAGAAAAATCACACGCCAATTCAAATCCATCAAAGGTAGGTCTAAGTTTGAACAGACTACTGTGTTTATATAGTTTTTCTAAATTATTTTTGTGCCCACCATAGTGTAGTTATGCGTTCAATCTCAAGTGGCTGTTGAAAGTTAGGCCATATAGCCTAGCTATAATCTCACAGCTGTGTGTGTGTGTGTGTGTGTGTGTGTGCTGAGCTTTAACGTTAATTTTCCTTACCTCTCCACTGGAATGTAATTGCATTCCGATACGTTAGGCATTTCTCTTTCCTAAATTACTTTCTTTCGTTGAGCATCTCGCAACTTTGTTATATGAGGAGCCAGATCACATGTACTGGTTTATAGACTAGCCTACTATAAATTTTGTTTGTTGTAGAGAAAAGACAGTGTTTGATTAGCTATTCTGTATGGGGTTAACGTTGATGTAATCTCTGAACGTATTATAGAACGCTTTGGATCTTATCGCACAGTCTGCCTACAATGAAGACAATAGATTATCGTGGCTGCATCGCACAGTCTGATACGCAACAATCGTAAGTAGGGATGTTCCTAACGACTAATTTCCCTGACGTTTAAACTGAAGTTTAAACTTAGACTAGTCGACTAGTCTAAAAGTAAGAAAACACTCAGAAAACAGTCAAAATTGAGTACAATTAATCTATAAGATTAAACATTGTCCGAAAAAATATTGCGTATATTATAAGAGCCATTTGAAACCGTTAATCACATTCTTCAATAACCAAATCGTATTTTAAATGCCGCTGAAATGTGTGGCACTTTGCGCCTTGCATTATGAACATTGCACATTATCCTACAAAACATGACAACAACACACAAAATAAAAGTTATTAAAACAAATAACATTTATTGAAAACAATATTCAAAGTAACAAAACATTTTTAGGAAACGTGCCTGATTATTACAACGGCATTTTCATTGGGTGAACGGGATCGCATAGCAAATACAGTAAAAAAATAATAATCGGTCATCAGAAAAACTACCAAAAATAACAATTAGGCCTACTGATCGACGTGACATTAGATTCGTTTTATTGGGCTATTCAACAACGCGATAGGCCTACTTACTCTTTCCACCTCGCTGGTTGAACTTGCAGGGCGAACAGGCATAATGCGTTTTGCTTTTTTCCTTCGTTTTTTTCATTATTTTTTTAAATCCGGCGTTGTTAACATTAGTAACGGATGCTCGTTTTTTATAAAGCAACATTTGACCAGGAAAACATGACATTTCAGTGCAAATTATGTCAATATGCAATTTAAATGTGTACATTAATAAAATAATAAGTTTAACCGACTAGTATTTCTGGTGCCGACTAGCGAGGGTAGCAACGTTTACTCGACTAGTCGACTAAACGCGCACATCCCTAATCATAAGGGACGGCAAAAATCGCACAGTGTATACCGCCCTTTAGAGCCATTTAGCCAACCATGTGTTCCATACTGTTCCAGTGTAATTTACTGTTCCAGATATTGGGGCGGCAGTGTGGTATAATGGTTAAGGAACTGGACTTGTAACTGAAAGGTTGCAGGTTCAATTCCCAGGTAGGACACTGCCGTTGTACCCTTGAGCAAGGTACTTAACCTGCATTGCTTCAGTATATATCCAGCTGTATGAATGGATAAATGTAATAAGTGTAAGTCGCTCTGGATAAGAGCGTCTGCTAAATGCCTGTAATGTAATGTAATTTACAGCTAAATCTAGTCCCAACCCCCAATTCCCATAGAGATCCACTCAAATGCAGAGACGTTATAGTATCGCTTGTAAGAGTACCAGAAAATAAGATGTCAAGATTTGTTAGGTAAGGTGGAAACAGGAACCCAGTAGCAGGCAGGGAGTACAAAAACCGAAGTTTTAATGAGGGACAGGGCAGCAATCCGTAATGAAACGGGCAGGGTCGAACACCGGAGAGACAGGGCAACGGTACAAAAGCAGAGTCCAAAGAGTGGTCACAGAACAGGCAGAAGTCGGAACCAGGAAGGCACAGCAGAGGTACAAAAACAGATTCCAAAATCAGGGTCGCGAGAACATAGGCATGAGTCAAAACCAGGGAGGCGTAACGGGAAAACAAGAGAAAACAAAAAAACTCAGAAGAAATTTAATTAAAAAATAATAATAAATAAATAATAATAAAATAAAATAAATTTAAAGCTAGAATAACAAAACAGTGAGGAACTCGCAACAAAGGACTGAAAGCACAGAGTATAAATACACTGAGGGAGACAAGAAACAATGAGGATCAGGTAGGGCAAATGACAGACAGGTGCACGTAATGAAACAATGAGGAGAGCAGATGATGATGACACACATAACACAAAGACTTGAACATGAACTCAGTAGTTAGGCAAGTGCCTACAATTAGAGAATGGAAAGCGGAAACGAGAGTCAGCTGTAGTTAATAGAGAAAAAGGGAGAGCGTAAGACACAAACTGGAAACAGATACACAGAGATAACATGACATGGACTCCAATAAGGGATAGGAAAGTGCATACAAGTGCATACAATAAGGGATAGGAAAGTGGAAACGAGAGTCAGCTGTAGTTAAGAGGAACCAAAGAAAGATAATTAGTGATAGAACAGGCAGAAAGAGAGACAGCTTCAGCGAGGAAAGAAGTAGACGTTAGTAAGTTATTAGAAAAGTTAGTAAAAAAACCCTGATTCTATGGTGTTAGTAGATTAGTAGACACTAATTCTAAGATGTTAGTGGTTGTTAATTAGTATTATTTACAATTAAGTAATTAGTAATGAAGGAAGCGCGTGACAGAGGAAATACAGAGAAAACCAGAATCCCCACACTCCCGAAAAGTGTGACGAAGACAGAGAGTGACAGTAATACAAAACACAGAAACTACAAATAATCAGAAACATAAATACATAATCAGAATAAATAAACAAGTAAATACAAAACAGACAGACAGAATCTCAGAACATAACAAGATTTTTTTGATGTTGTTGGGTCACAGACATCAGAAAAATATGGCATGCTAAGGATATGCGACCAAATATTAAAAATGATTACTTTATTCTATATATAAATGCAGGGGTGCCAATAATTGTGGCACATGTGGTTTTGTTAAAAATTATAATTTCTTGATGAGGGATTATTGTTTCTCATAATAAATTTACTTCAATTAATGGTTGGATTTTTCTAATTTTTTCAGTGTGAGATCAAGCTAATTCATCAAACGGTGAATTGTTTATAACCCTTTTTACTCATCTTTACCAGGGGTGCCAATAATAGTGGAGGGCTGTATATCAATATGCACACCATCTGTAGATTATCTGGCTATTTAACTTTTTCTCAGAAATCTTGGCTACGTAGGCTACACACTGCAGCCAAATATGGTTGTCACTCCTAGTGTGCTTAATCCTGTTAAGTTCAAAAACAGTTCGGTTATAAGAGAGTGGCTGCGTCTCAATATTCTTCTTTTTTTTTTGTGGGGCAAGAGACCCTTTTTAGCATCTTGTACAAACCTAAATACTTAATTCCAGGGGCGTAACCTTGTTATGGACATTGGGGGGGGGTCCTAATCAAACGGGGGTCTGGGGATATATATAAATTAGCACATTTAGAACACAGTTTTGAGCACTATTTCACAATTTTTTTATAACAGTAAAAGGGTCAATGTTATGTTGAAGCGGATAGGGGATTGTGTTCTAAATTAAAGAGACAGTACATAACTTTTGCATGCGTTTTTTACACATTTTAATGAATAATAAATACCCTTTAATTCTCAAGGAATATAACTTACAAATGCCTCATGAGTTTAACACAACTCTCTTATCCTATAATAACACAAAATATATTGGCATTTCACTCCATTGTTTATTTTATTTAAGTTATCTGAGCAAATTGAAGTATCATAACCAAGTTGTTTACAAAATGTATGGCTTACTGAATGCTGAACGGCACTGTTATAATCACTAAGCCATTGTAAGACCTCACCTGTGTCCCTGTAACACATCTCTCACTCTCTGCCCTGCTGTCATCTGCTGCTTGCTTGCTAAAAAAACATCCTTATGTCCGTCTTTATTTTTTCCGGAGGCATGATTATAGCTGAAAGATATGAAAAGGAATAGGCACTTTAGATAAATCATGAAGCATATGAAAGGGCCTGCAAAGCTGATGTCACGCTACAGCTTTCTCTAGGCCATCGTCACCAGGGTAACATGGGTGCCTTCAGTAACTGAGTGCTGAGTGTGAGAATTTTCTGAATGGGCAAACTGATCATCTGTCAAAAGCGATCATAAACTACATCTAGCTAATCTTGTAAGATACAAGGGTAAATGAACTTACTTTGTTTTCAGACAAGACTTTGGTAATGTTAATGTTAACACAAGAAAAATGTAAAGTAAGGGTTAACCATTACATGATGACAACAGCGGTTAACGTTATATATAGCTAGCTAACTGGCTTTGGTGAAAACCACTGTTTAGGCTACGCTAGTTCAAGTTCATGCTTGCGCACTCATATGGCAATGGGTCAAACACTTGTTTTATGAAAATCTGAAATAACAAGAGACCGTGCTCATATTTTCAAGAAATATTTAACTTTTTTATTTTAACATTGGGGAGGTGAAATTGGTATTTTTTCAACATTGTGGGGGACACGACCCTCCAAAGAATGCGTGGTTACACCCATGCTTAATTCACTCTGCTCTGCTGTTAGTTTGTAGTCCTACAGGTCACAGGGAGTGCCTACCGTATTCACTCTCATCAGTTAATACAGTAGGCTAGTCACTCCCGAAAACTGGCAGTGTGTAGCCTACGTAACGTAGCCCTTGTGCAGTTAAACTTCGTTTTTCAGTCTCTAAAAGTAAGAGGCAAAAGTCAGGTGTTTAACATTGAATTAATTCATTTAACTTCTTAAATTGTTATTATTTTTTACCTCAGACTTTCTGCTTAAAAATTGCTAGCTAACGTATGCTAACATGTGTTATCACAACAACTAGCTAACATTATAAAATATGGCTAGCTATATAGCCTTTGGTCTACACAAAAAATAGCTCGGAGGCATTTTGCCCCAATGGAGAGGGGGCGTTTTGCCCCAAACACACAGTCACATCAAAAATTAATCTCAGAAGTTAATTTTAATTAGAAGCATCTAACCCAAGGGGGCATTTTGCCCCACACTAGCTACTAGGGGTGGGACGATTCAATCCCAGAACGATTCGATTACAATTATTTAGGCAAAGGTTCGATGCATCATAACATCTTACATTTGACCACGATTCGATGAGATTCGGTTCGATTCATTTTGATACTTTAAAAAAATGTAATAGGTATGCTAATGTGATTTGATACCGATACATTCAGCAGTAATTAAATATTCAATTAGAACCTTACGCCAAGTTCACAGCATTATGTTTATTGTTAAGGCATACCATACATTTTGCAGCTGTCTGCAGCAAATAATGCAGCAATAAAAATGACTAACAGTGTATTTTCTAAAGTTGCCCTATTTAGGTTATTGTTTTTCAAACAGTGTCAGACATGGTACCCTAATACATTTCCTTTATTTACAAAATGAAAATGCCAAAATGTATAACAATTACTAAACTGGGCCAAGAAAAATGAAATAGCCTATAGGTTAGTGTCATGCATAGTACTTTCCTAAATCTTAGTACGATCTAGACCTTCGGTGGAGCAAGATGCCCATCCATCCGTAGTTAAAGCTACTCTCGTAGTGTTTTGCAAGGAGTCGAACCGTTTTCTTCACCTCTTCATACAGAGCAGGTATACATTTTTCACTAAAATGTTTTCTGCATGGTATGGTGTATCTAGGTTCCACGACATTCATTAAGTGAATCGGACAGTTAACGTGGTAATAATGAATAGTCTTACTATTTTTGTTTTTTGTCTCTAACGTCTACTTGATTTTGAATAGAAAATGGTTTAAATTTAAATATCAGAAAGCACTTTACAACTGTCTGGACACGGTATGTGTATAAAAACTAATAAAAACAATTATACAAAAAAATAGAACTGTTTGGCCATTTCTCCAGGAAAGTGTCAATGACTCCCGAGTTTAGCTTGCTAACCCGCTGCTGTCCTTCAAGTCAATGGTGTATCGTCGGCTCAAATGGTTTATCATGTTTGTGGTGTTGCCTGTGTATCTGATTTCTACTTGGCAGATCTTGCATATTTCAGTGGTTTTGTCAAGTACACCCTCCTTCTTTCTAAACCCGAAATGCTTCCATACCACTGATTTTCTGTTCGGAACATCGCAAATTCTGTAAGGTTCTGTCTCTTTTGTCGCACTCAGCGAGCACGCAGCTAGCCATTTCGCTCAGATCTGTCCGTCTCATTGTCGCTTGATTCCTGCCTGTCCCTGCTTTCAACTCACGCTTACGTGGGGGTTGGAGCAGAAACATGGATTGAAGCTGGTCAAAACAGTTTTAAAAGTAGTCGTGTCTCAGAAATATATATTTTAAATAATGAAATGAATATTTTTTTAAAATAAATGAATACATGTGCACATTCATTTAAAATGCGATATTAATCAATGCTTATCAATTCTAATCTTACAGATCGATGCAGTTGTATTTACACATTCAGATCGATGTGTCGCAATGCATCGGTGCATTGTCCCACCCCTACTAGCTACCATACTTTGTTAACATTAACTAACTTGAATTGAGTTTTATCGCGGTTTGGGCCTTTGGTTCCACTTTCACAATTTCCCTTACCTTTGTCATATGCGTTACTTATCATACACTTTCCAAAACTCTAACCATGCAAAATGGGCAGAAACATGTCAAAATTGAGGCACTAAAGTGCTGCATCATCTCACCAAAGTTGCAGACTAAGTTAGCATCCATGGACAGTTTGCTCAGTAGCTACCCCTACAAAACTGGATAGTTTGCGGCAAATTTGCAGCTAATATGTGGCGCATTTGCCAAACAAAATAGTTTGCCAGAAAATGTTGCCAGAGGTTTGCCATACTTCACCAGTCAGACTAGTTGTAAGCTTCTGGTGAACTTCTGGCAACAATGGCAGTTGTTGCCACTAGTGGCAAATAGTTTACCACAAAATGTTGCCACAGGTTTGTCACTTTTGCGAACTTCTGGCAAACAATCTCAGTAATTGCAGCACATTTGCCGGTGTTGTGCCATTTTTCGACCCCCTTTCATATAAACGAGCACGTCAAGCTATGCAATATGCTATGAACGCCCTGTGCTTTTCTTTTGCTTAATTTCTCCAATTAAAATTAAACCGATAATACTGTGGCTTGTTGTATACGAGCATAGCCATGAACCATGAATTGTAGTCTAATTGTTCTATTGATTGAGGTGGACCAAAAATAACTGCAAAAAGTCACAAAGTTGAGATGTGCAGGGGAGTCGAAAAACGGCACAACACCTGAATTGTTTGCCAGACGTTCTCCGGTAGTTTGCCAAGTTACTTTGCATGTGAAAATATGAGCTTGCCGGAAGGCCTATATTTTTGTTAAGGTGGATAACCCTCACTCAGTAGGATAGCCAAGCAAATTCTAACTGATCTGCAGGCGCAGGACAGAGCGTTACTCATAGTCCTATGCAGGGGCACCGCCAGGGATTTTGGGCCCCAAAGATATCTCACATTGGGCCAAACCAACCCACCACCACAGGCCACGCCAACCCTGCGTCCTTTTCTGTATTTTCTTCAGTTTCCCCAATATTCAACCATTTTTTATTCACAAACGGCCATAAAATATGTGTATATAATAATTCAAACTTGTGGTAAGCTTAATTAACACAAGAAAATAAAATATAGGATGCTCTGATCAAGATTTTTCGGGCTGGTATCAATTCCATATTAGAAATACATTAATATTATTATGATTGTGCTTTATAAAATGCAAGAAGACTTAAGGATTATAGCGTAATGATTCAATGAGAATATACACTATAAATGAGAAAGCTAAAATGAACAGTCGAACAAGATGCATTTCTGAGCTAACAGTAACAACTAAGCTCTATAGAACACCTGAACAGTTTTTAATACAAAAAAATGGACAAAAAACGTCTCTGGACGTGGCTGCAATTCAACAGCTTTTAATATGAACCGAACACAGCGACAAGCCTTGATCAAACATTTTTTTTTCTGCGGTGTAAAACGTCATAGGCTATTTTTATTTAATTAATTACGTGGCAAGTTTTGGCTCATGGAATGGCTAGATTGAAATAATTGATTACACAGACGGACACAATACGGAGGCGGAACATACGGTCAGTCTATCTATTGAGTTAAAGCTAACAATACAAATTATCGGTTCCTGTGCTTTCTTTTAAAATGTGTTTATCCGTTCTGAAAAAGTGACGAGATTAAAGCGAATAGCAGTAAATGGATAGCATAATAGGCTATCACGTTTGCATGCAAGATGTTGAGATTTCCCTTGAATGTTTTGTTTCTTTTGTATTTTGCGAGATTGATGTAGGCCTATAAACAAGGCATCCTGTTCGATTATAACGAGCACATTAAATATATAGGTTAAATTATCGGTCATTTCATGGACTGCCGATTGAGCCACATGGAAGGGAAATCGGCCAATATCGAACGGCTGCCACCGACCTTCCTTTGTGAAAAAATGGGTGAAATACTGTTGCCCTTTCTTTTATCTCTCCTGTCTTTCTTTTCGTTTTTGGAAGCCAGGTTTTTTTAGGAAGCTGAGACATGATGCCACACGGCACTCCCGACTCCCAATTTTCACTGCAAGGCTAGCAAGTAGGCCTACCGTTCGCGCCTGGTTTGGGTGGCAGGACCGAAACAATTTCACGTAAATAGAGGAGGGGGGGTGGATGTTTACTTTTTGCCAAAAACAAGAAAAAAAAACGTTAGTTTCATTAGTACATTGTAAATAAAATATTCTATTAATGATGATAGGTTAATAATTTAATCTTGAAAATAATTTACCTAATGTTCTAATATTTTTTAGGACCCCTGTAAGGGACCCTTAGAATCGTCCTAACCTCCCCCCCACCCCCTGTACGGCGCCCCTGGTCCTACGCATGTTTTTTAATTTTATTTTAATGTCACTGCTGGCTACTACCAAATAACATTTTCACCGAAGTTAAGTAAAGCTGCAAACCCGCAAATCGTTGGGTCGACCTAACTTTAAAACTGAATTTCCATTGACGATATTAAAATTTAAATGCAAAGCCAATTCACTGAGCTCACGGTGGGCCAGTCTAGCGATCAGTTGTTTAGCAATGCAACAAGACTAACGATAAGCAATTGTTTAACGACAGTCGTTAGTTTAGTTTAGCATTTTGTGCTCACGAGAGAAAGGCCCAGGGGCGCGGTATGTGGAATTTCTCCCCACCTGGACAAATGGGTAACTGCAATGAGCGACAAAGGCCCACGTTTCTTTAGCATGTAGCCTACGCGCCAAATTAATTCTGGTGATATCGGCTAGGCTACAGTCGGGCACCTTACCCGAGACGTCCGAATGTATCACTCTTCATGTGAGGACGCGCTCATGGCACTGACTATAAGCCTCGAAGTTCAATTACTCGGCGCTTTAAAAAGCGAAAATCTCCCATACGCGTGGAAACGAATCCACCTGGCCCTCATGTAGGCCCAGGCCAACAGACAGAACTGTTCTCTGTATGTGCTGTGCCTAATAGAAATGTGGGCGTGGTTAAAATGATCTCACTGTATTTGGTGGCTTTGAACTAAGGGGCCAAAACTTGGGCCGTGACCAAATACGACCCCTGTTCCCTGTCCACTCAGACCCCTGTCCCTATGTGCCCTTTGCAAGCATTGTGTGAAAGAAATCCTGCAAAACTCTTTGAAAACTAGTGAGGAAGTAGTTCGTAATATTTACTTTTTTTTAAAAAAATTTATTGAGAATATCAATCAGTTAACATATGACGATTGTTACAAAGAGTAGATTTTGAATGAAGATAGTGTGTAGCCAAAATTGTATTTTGTAATTACATTACATTATAGACATTTAGCAGACGCTCTTATCTAGAGCGACATCCATAGTGCATTTCCGAACAAGTGCGTTAAAACAATCCTAAAAAGGTAAATACGTAAATACGAAGTACTAGGCGCAGTCAGTATGATTGGGGATTTATTTTATTTTTTTATTTTTTTGGGGGGGGGGGGGGAACTACACAATATTGATAATAGTCACAAGGAGGTAGGGAGGGGTGGAGAGAGGTGCAGCTTGAAGAGGTGAGTCTTCAATCTGCGCTTGAAGGCAGTCAGACTTTCTGCTGTTCTGACCTCCACAGGGAGCTCATTCCACCACCGTGGGGCCAGGACAGACAGACGTCGAGACCGGGTGCTAGTATGAAGAGGGCGGGGTACCAGTCGTCCTGAGGAGGCGGAACGCAGGGATCTGGCAGGTGTGTAGGGTCTGATGAGTTTTTGGAGGTATGGGGGGGCAGATCCTCGGACTGCCTGGAAGGCGAGCACCAATGTTTTGAATTTTATGCGAGCCATCACCGGTAGCCAGTGGAGGTCAATGAGCAGGGGGGTGACATGGGAGTGTCAGGGGAGGTTGAAGACCAGGCGCGCTGCTGCGTTCTGGATAAACTGAAGGGGTCTAATGGCCGATGCTGGCAAGCCAGCCAGGAGAGAGTTGCAATAGTCCAGGCGGGACAGCACCATCGCTTGGACCAGGAGCTGGGTTGAGTGGGTGGTGAGGAAGGGGCGGATTCTCCTGATGTTGTACAGGAAGAACCTGCATGCCCGGGTTACCACTGCGATGTTCTCGGAGAGGGACAGCCTGTTGTCCATCACGACTCCGAGGTTCCTGGCACAGGGCATTGGGGTCAGTGGGGTGTCTCCTAGGGAAATAGAGAGATTGAGAGGGGGAGAGGTTAAAGCAGGAATGTAGATGAGCTCAGTCTTGCCTGGTGCCACATATGCGCCACATATTAGCTTGCCTGGTTGTCCATCCAGCTCTGGATGTCTCTCAGGCAAGCGGAGATGCGGGCTGACACCTGAGTGTCAGAGGGTGAGAAGGAGAGAAAGAGTTGAGTATCGTCAGCATAGCAGTGGTAAGAAAGACCATGAGCAGTGATAACAGGGCTAAGGGATTTAGTGTAGGTGGAGAAAAGGAGGGGACCTAGGACTGAGCCCTGGGGGACTCCTGTGGTAAGGGGACGGGGTGCCGATACTTTACCAGCCCAGGCAACCTGGGAGGAGCGTTCCGAGAGGTAGGACTCAAACCAGGCCAGGGCCGAGCCGCTGATCCCCGATGCAGACAGGGACGACAGGAGGATGGAGTGATCTACGGTGTCGAAGGCGGCAGAGAGGTCTAGAAGTATTAGCACAGAGGAGAGGGAGGCTGCCCGAGCTGCATGAAGCCTCTCGCAGACGGAGAGGAGTGCAGTCTTCATTGAGTGGCCAGGTTTGAAGCCGGACTGGTGGGGGTCTAGCAGGTTGTTCTGGGTAAGGAAAGACGACAGTTGGTTAGAAACAGCACGTTCAATAGTTTTGGAAAGAAAAGGAAGAAGAGATACCGGTCTGTAGTTTTGGATGTTGGAGGGGTCCAGCGTAGGTTTTTTCAGGATCGGGGTGATGTGGGCTCTCTTGAAGGATGAGGGGAAGCAGCCAGAGGTCAGGGAGGAGTTCACCAGGGAGGTCACAAACGGGAGGATATCTGGGGTGATTGCCTGGAGGAGAGATGAAGGGATAGAGTCGAGGGCGATGGGAGAGTAGGAGATGGGATAATAATATGAACCTTATTACCATATACGCTCAATGTCTTTTACGCTTTTACTTCCGGGTTACTTACTAAAATTGTTGGATGAGTGCACCATTCTGCAGATGAGTGTGCTCCTGAATTCCCTCAACAAAACCCAGAAAATAAGGTGTTCGTCCTGATGTTTTAAGTGCCCCCAGAGAAATAGTCACCCACTCAAAAGCTTTTTGACAAAGTGGACTCAAATATGCACCCCCAAAAGGGTGTAGGGGTCGTATTCAGACAAGGCCTGGGCTGCATTCCAATCCCATTTTTTAGCCGTCCTTCTCTCCTTGGTCCTCGTCTGACCCGGAAATCGATCGAGGTCCGCCATCTTTAAGGACATTCCAAACCGCTAAATGCTCCACCAAGGAGCGAGGAGTGGGGAAAGAGGAAGCTCCTGGGAATCCTTCAGTGAGGAAACACGAGTGCAGCCTTTGCGGAAGTCTTTACTCAGAACGCGTGATGTGTTTGATCCACAACCACATCTGCCACAGTTTAAAACATGGCGGGACCACTCGTACACAAATGTAAGTGCTTATCGTTCCTTTCCATTCATTTTATAAAGCGCTTTCATTTATGTCACTCGTTCTTTCGGACAAACGAAAGGCAAGTTTATTCATGAAAAAAGAGACAACAAATATTGTAGTTCAGCGTGTAAGCGTAACATTTAGGACATTTTTGTGTCCCATATAGTTGTTTGTTAGCTAACGTTACTGCATAGGAAACGCAAGCTTCAATTAACCCATGTCCTTTCAAAACTGTATGCAATTTTATATTGTACGCTATGCAATAGGCTATGTTACGTTTAGCCTACGTTCACACTGTTGAATGCATCCCGGCATGTAGGCTAACTGAGAAATAGGCTCTAGTCGCTGCTCGATTTCCAGTGTAACAACTGAAACATGAACACGCAGCTGCTTTGCGTTTAAAATATATTTTTCCTCACTCTTGTATGACTGAGAAATAATGTAATTTCAGTCTATGTTATTGAATTTGCTGTCTTTGACCGATGAAATGCACATTAGGCTAGCTTATTAAGATAGGCTACTATTTTGCATCATGTAGCCTACTTACATATGTCATGTCTGAATTATGGGCTTGTGAAGCCCCTTGACACATGCCGTTGTGATTTAGGGCTATACACAGACATTACTAGCTGGTTTTTACTTGCAGGTCTGTTGTGTCATTTACAGGGACAGATGAGAGCACCCTCAGCCTCATTCGACTCAGGTGTGAGAATGAGCAACTGTTCACGGGGAAGAGGCATACAGCGAAAAAAAGCTTGGGGGTGAGTCATTAGTGACATTCTATAATGTGTGATGTCACATAGAACTAAAATATGTTACACAGAAACATTGGCAATAAGCCATTTTTTATGTTCTTGCAGGACCATGTCACTGTCCATATTGGTGTTCCTACGTCATAGATTAATGTTGACGGAATCACTCCTCAGCACCATGATTCATGTCTTGAAGTAGTTAATTGTATGCAAATGACAACTTCTGATATCCCTAATGTAAGTGTGATGGCAAGAGGCATGCCTGCCCCTGTAAATGGATAACACATAAACATGTTATGGCATGGCAGTAATTGTTGTAGGGCACTTGGGTATGGTATGGTAACGTGTTGTTTTCCTCAGTGAAATTCGTCAGCAGATGGGCCTACAGGGCCAGGTGAGCCCTGCCCAAATAGCCAAAAAATGGGACAACCTCAAGGGAAAATATAAGGTGAGGTTCAATTTGTGATGTTGTTCTTTAGCAAATTTTTAGTTTATCTTACATACTGAAACACAATTCTGCCTGTGCAATTGGCTCACGGCTCACCTTCACCCTTACATCTTTCCTTGTAGGCCCTCAGATGCCCTGCTACAGGGACGGGGACAGACAGGGGAGAGGCCACAGCAGCCACATGGCCATGGTTTACTGCAATGCATGAGGCCATCGGGGGGAGGCCATCTATTGATCCTCCTGTCCTGATGGACTCATGTGTTGCAGAAAACCCGGCACATGTGGCTGATGAGGCCTCAATTGGCACTGGCTCATCTCTTCCTGGATTTGGGGTGGTCACTTGTAGCCGGGCGTGTGTGGAGGAAGAGGATGCACAGCCTGGCTCAAGTAGCCTCCCACTGGAGGATGATGATGGGCCATCCACCTCTGCCTGTCCCCCACCCCCCAAAAGGAGAAGGACCAGTGAGGGAGCCGTTCTGCAGTTCCTAAGGGAAGATGCTGCCAGAGAGGAGGAGCGGTTCCGGGCCACACAAGAAAGCTCCAACAAATTATTGGAAATTTTTGAAAAGATGTTGAATAAAATGTAAATAGTTCACATAAGTGTTTGTCAATTTTTTACTTGTGTTTTTACCTTTTAAGATATAGTTGTCATCTGAGTGACCCCTTCTGCAGCACAGAACAATTTGGGAGATAAGAAAGACACAAATACTAACAAAAACTACTACTTTGCTGATCGTGTAAGCTTCAGGAGGGTAATAGTTGGGCTATTTCTGGCTTATCGGTCTCTTTACTGGTAACTTCAAATTAATGTCTTCCTTTTTGTAAATTCAAAGTAGTCAGCCTACATTCATTAATGAATGTATGATTTGCAGTCATTATTGGAATTGACTGTTTTTCTTTTACTGTAATTATGTACTCTTAATTACACTTCTTGATTTGTTGCTTCCACCAGGTTACTGTCCGACTGACCTATGGACGAATTACGTGATTGAATTGAGGATTGTCATTTCTAATAATTATGAAAAGAGGTGAAATAGATTTTTACTGCAGGATAAGTGAGGGGTTCTACCACGCAATATTGCCTGTGTTCAGTATTCAGAGCTCTGAAAATTTTAACAAGGGCACTGACTGTTGGAAAATAGACATTTTACAGAATCCTCACTTCCCCAACAGGTGGTTGACATACATTGGTGTCAAAGTGGTATGCTTAGTGTGTTTTTAAATAAATAAAGGTTATAATGAAAATGTGGCACAGAAAAGATGTATGAAACTGATATGTTAGTATTCGGAAGTGATTTTAGTCACATTAACATAACAAATAAAACATGTGGATGAACACTATGGACAGAGAGAGGGGCTGCAAGGGATAATATACAAACATAAAAAACGAACACACTAACAAAAAGCTCTCCTGTATAAATAATAATTTTAACAATTGACAAATGACATATAATCGTGTTTGAGTGCTACTGGACACACATTTGGAGCAGACAGTTGCCCTGCCAGTCGGTCTCGCCGGCCATGTCCGCTTTGTTCCCCCCTCACTGGACGTGGTGGAGCCACACCGATGTCAGTAAAACCCTCGACGGCCTCAAGGATGTCCCCCTTCGTCAGGCAGATGTTGTGGAGCACAACTCATGCGATGATGACCGTGGGTACAAAGGTGTGGTCCACCTCCAGAGCCTTGAACAGCAGGCACCTCCAACGCGTCTTCAACATGCCAAAGGCCCGCTCAATTATGGAACGAGTCTTGGCATGGTGCTGGTTGAAGCGGCTCTGTACCCTCCCTTGCAGTGGCTCCCGATATGGGGTGATGATGGCCACAGGATGGTCGATGCAGGGGTAGCCACCATCCCCCACAATGAAGTACCCTGGAGGTAGGGGCGGACAATATGGACAAAATGATTAGTGCGATAATCACAGCAGTACATCACAATCGATGTGTTGGGTCATTTGCGAGTGTTTTCAAGTCACATTCATCTTCACACTGAATGTAATGGATATAGCCTGTGGTTCTGGGAGACCAAAATTCTATAAGTATCTTAGATTAAAATAAGTCCATAATTTCACGTCATGCAGTCAGCTTTCATTAACCCCTTAGTGCAGATGGCATATTTGGTAAATCATGGGGGTACTCTGTTTAAGGCTTTATAACTCCAGGTGTGAGCATCACATAAACTTGGTAAATGGCTTAAATGAAACAAAACCGGTGTACCATTTTTTGTACAAACTTAGATTTGTTTATTTTCATAATTTAAGTCAAAATAAAGTTCCGGAAAAGCAAGCAAAACTTTTTAAAAAAAAGCATAACAAAACATATTTCTTCAAAATACTGAGAGCTACATAAGTGAAACAGGTAAAACTACACATTTCCTGGATCATAAACTCCTTGTCCACAAGCATTCAATAATCGCAGGGTGATATACAGAACTACTAAAGATCTATGACACGAAATGTAAGCAGTGTAGCCTGATGTACCCAGGGTCTCCAAACCTATCCAAATTGGCTAAAATGTGAATAGCTGTAAATCTTAAACTAATCATACATTTCAGTGCAAATCAACCGTTTTGACTCATTTAACTCACCTTTTTATCATTTTCATGTGGGAATTATTTTGGATCAGTACAGGGGGGTGGATATCTAGGTGTCCAATAACCTACCCAAAACCTCTCCGAGAAATTATTAAAAAGCCTTTTGTCCTTTATAAAGCATATACATTTTACCTTACGATCACTTAATGGATGAAAACATTGATATTGCACAGTTTCAGTTCAGTGTTTGATGCCAAGTGTGCCATTTTTTCACCATTATCCTTCATAAACTGCTTTATCCTGTGCGGTGCCTTCGTGGGCAACATGCACTCATCAATGGCACGGTCTTCGGTATGCTGTAAGGATCTGGTCCTGCAGTGGCTTCACTCTGAACAGTAGAGGGCACTGCTGGAGTGGCAGAGGTGGAGGGTCAAGCATGTTATAGGAACAAATTACATAATGCAGAAGCATTATAACACTGTGGTACACACAGCTAAATATGAAATCATTCACTCTTGTACTTCAGTAAACACTTTCTTCTGTATGCTACATTATGTTATATTTTGTTGCGTGCTCTAGGATGGCATTACTCTGTAGTGTGTTTCACAACTGTTGCTTATTTATTTTATTTATTTATTTTACATTCATCTTGCACACATCTGGACACAGTACATTTGAATACATATTTTCCATTCCCTAAGTGAAAAGCATCACCCATGGATATACTAATACCCCATAGAGTACATTATGCACAAAGAAATTACAATACAATAAAATAATATCGGAAAACACTACCAATGTTCTAGCTTCACGGCAAATCGAGGCATAAAATAAACTCCTAAAAAAAAGGTTGGAAACGTTATTTCGGTCAATTATTCCTCCCCTTTAATAATACCAATTGGTATTGTATTTTATATCGTTGGAAAGCCTGATTAGTCACCTTTACAACGAGGTACAACTTGTAAGGATCATGCATTCGTGGAATGAGCAACACAGCTAACCGTGTGGGTAGCGGCCCAAAAAAATGTGCCAAAATCCCCTGCAATATTCTTCTGTTGGTATTCACTCTCGTTTTGAGCTTCAAGTGCTGGCAGGTGTATGCCAGTCACAGGTGTGTGACTGGCACCTGATTGGCACCGAGGAATGGGATGCCATCCCACAGCAGTGTGTGACCAGGCTGGTGACCAGCATGAGGAGGAAGTGCCAAGCTGTTGTGGCTGCGTATGGATCTTCCACACGCTATTGAGGTCCCTGACAGTGTAAAATGAATAAAGTGTAAAAATGGCCAATATGTGTTGTTTTTTCCTTATTACTGTGGGAGAGTGCAATCATCCAGTCCACCAAGCAACTCAAAACGAGAGTGAATACCAACAGAAGAATATTGCAGGGGATTTTGGCACATTTTTTTGGGCCGCTACCCACACGGTTAGCTGTGTTGCTCATTCCACGAATGCACGATCAAGTTGTACCTCGTTGTAAAGGTGACTAATCAGGCTTTCCAACGATATAAAATACAATACCAATTGGTATTATTAAAGGGGAGGAATAATCGACCGAAATAACGTTTCCGAACTTTTTTTGAGGAGTTTATAACGTACGACTGAGCAACCAAACAGAACAGCGCTAAAATACTCAATTTCATTGTGAATGCTATGAATTCTAACAAAGCAGGCCACCACGAGCCACTACGGGAACGGCACGAACACAATAGTATCAGTACATTACAGTTATTTGGCAGACGCGTTTATCCAAAGCGACGTACAATAAGTGCATATTGAAGGTCATAGACACAATCTACGAAGCAAAGTCACGAAAGCGCGACTTTCTCACAACGTAGGAGCTATCGCTAGTCATCAACCGAATACAGTCAGCTATACATTCTAAGTCACGAAAGCGCTACTTTCTCACAACGTAGGAGCTATCGCTAGTCATCAACCGAATAGTCAGCTATACATTCTAAGTCACGAAAGCGCTACTTTCTCACAACGTAGGAGCTATCGCTAGTCATCAACCGAATACAGTCAGCTATACATTCTAAGCTATGAGATAGCTAAACCAAATAGAAAATACAAAATAAACGGAAAGAACGTACTATATAATTTGCCTTGTACATGTAGTTATTCAAGGTGGAGTCTGAAAAAGTGTGTTTTCAAATATGTTCAGCATTATTAGCAGGCTAACAGTGGTCTATTACGACCGATGCAAATACAAAAATAACGAAAATATAGCACGCAGTGGAAAAACGAATGTATATAATCAAAATATTACAAGCAGTAATACTTACATGTCGAGGAGGATATCTTCCCCATATTGATAGGCACCTCTTCCACAGAATCTATGCTACAGGGATTAGAAGAATCTCTGTTGTTGTCCTCTTCTGACCGACTTCGGGTGAAAACTACTAAAAAGTCACTTCAAAGTTGCGCGCAGTTTTATTGCGTAATACCAAATGCGTCATACCAAACGCGTCAAACCAAATGCGTCATCTGCGCATGTCTGCGTAAAATTGTCGTGATATAACAAGTATTGCAGTTACGCTCGCCCTTAAATAGTTAATCCAAGCTTTCAATTACACATGTAAATTACTTTTGGGAAGCTTGTCGTGCCTTCTATTGGATAAAACAATTGTCGATCAAACCAGAATAAAATTGAAAGCGTCACGACTGTGCAATCAGGAATGGGGGGGTTACGCAGAGCTAGTTTCGTTTGTCTAATAGTGTTCCAATGCGCTGTGTATTTTTCAAACGGATTGTCCAAGACAATAAATGACCACGGAATCTTGAAAGGGACATATCTACGCTTAAATCCACGGGAGGATTGCACACGAATTCCATATTTAATAGCAGATATTGATAGTAGAATGGCATTGTATGATTTCACTTGTTTATGTCGGTATTGATTGAGCAGCGATTTGCACCGCTGTATTTGCATACGGTCGGGCTATTGGTGGGTTTATCTGGTTGCTGGACGGAATTCTGATACTATATGATGAATACATATATTTATGAACTCCCAACATAGACGCTATTGCCCACTATGTCACGCATGGGTAGGTATAGGCTGGGTGGGGAGTGCTTGTTAAATGGACTTGCTACGGAAAGATAGTGACACTTAGAAACTACGCATTGGCCAGAAATCGTCGCGAATCGTCTACCAATAAAGTTTAAATACCGCGTTTGGGTTTTCCACTAATAGTTTGGCTGCAGGAGCAACGCGTGTCTCAGTTGCGTAAAACTGTCTCGCATGCGAGACAAAATAGACTATCTGCACTAAGGGGTTACGTAACTCAAAATTACAGGACAATTGGAAAGCACAATATGTTTATGAGAATGTGGGACAATATACAGCCCTACCTGGAGGAGGATACAGAGCCTCTTTGTAGATCCTGCTGTTCTTCAAGACTCTGGTGTCATGGACAGAGCCAGGATACCCCACAAAGGTGTTCAGAAACCTCCCCTTCCCATCACATACTGCCTGCATCTGTATGGATGGGAAGAGCTTCCTATTGAGGTAATCCTGACTGCTGGGTCCAGAGGGGGTCTTGATGCGGACATGGCAGCCGTCGATGGCACCCACACAATTGGAGAACACCGGGCACAAATGCTTGGCCAACCTCCTGTAGTTCTCCAGCAGTGGGCAGCCGAATGACCTCCTGCCGAAGGGCAGCAATCTGCTTTACTCCAATGTGGACCAGTCGCCACACGGTGGTCTTGGGCATCTGGAAGGCCCGGCACACCACACTGTAGGACAAACCGTGTGCCAGCCAGTACACGGCTGCCAGGACCCTAATGTGGTGTGCCCAGCCATGTCTCCCGTCACGCGGCAGGAGCATTATTAGTGCTTCCATAGAGCCACGGCTCAGACGGTAGTCTACTACAAGGTCCTGGTCCCCATCAAAGTACAGCTGGAGCACTGGCACAGTGGCATTCACCTGGGCATAATGCCCAGCTGATGAATCGTCGACCTAAACAAAAATGAAATTAAATACATGAAGTGTGCACATGCAGCCTACAGTTCACACAAGTTGATTGATTAACACCAAACCACAGTAGCCAAATGTACAGTTTGTAGTCCTACATGCAGGTAAATAAGTGGTATTATAGAACATGTAATTACTATACGTGCATGACATAACTTTGCTGTAGCCCATATTTATCCAGGTGAATTGTACTCCACCCACTGTTAAATACTTATCAATGTCCATGTTTGCTCAGGAGCACTGTTTTATGACTACTGTTGAGAATACGTGATTCTTACCTCAGTTAGGAACAGAATGGCGCGACGCAGTCGCGATCTCCTCAACTGGCAACGCCACTGTTCTTGCTGAAGCCGGTGCCAAGCGTTCAGTCCTAACGCTAGGTTCATTGCGAACACGTTCATTTTGTATATTGTACTTTTGAAGTGCGCGATCTAAGTTTTGAAATCAGTATCTGTCGCTTAAATACCATCGGGTCATACATGCTTGATGAATTAATTAAACGGCATCAGCTGGGTTATTGACTGGAAGCTCTTTAATAATTGGATACCGCAGCTGATTTGATGGGACTGCATGATATGAAGCCAAATGACTCGTGTCATTTGTAATGTGCTCCGATTTTAACGAACAAACATGCGTTCAAGTCCATTGATTAATTGCTGGGACTGGCCATTGAGCGTGTGGAATAGGCGTAGCCTACTTACAATTTAAATTATTCTTCGTGTGATCTTTATTCACACAGTAATAAATAGCCGATTGTTGTGGATGTGTTAAGCGACGTCAATTACTAATGACGTTTGCACAGCTGTATCACCTGTCAAAAATAAATAAAAAACCCGTATCAGCTGTCAGTGGCCTTTAATGCTAACGGATTGTTCTGTAGCCTATCGTATTTTTATCTCTGGGCTTGTTTTTGCATGCAACATGGTATAAACTATTGTTTTATTTGACGCTATATTGCACTGTGAAGTTATCACAATTATTTGCAATGATTTTCTCCCATGCAATTTGACAGATGTGAAAATGACATGTGAAATAAGAATATTGTCTCTCAATTACAGATGTTTGTGTTTGACGTACAGTGTCCCATTAACACATCCACAACAAACGGCTATTTATCACTGTGTGAGTAAAGATCGCACGAAGCATAATTTAAATCGTAAGTAGTCTACGCCTATATTCCACACGCTCAATGGCCAATTCATCAATGGACTCGAATGCATGTTTGTTCGTTAAAATTGGAGCACATTACAAATGACACTTCCAGCCAATAACCGAGCTGATGCCGTTTAATTAATTAATCAATCAACAATTAAGCATGTATGATCTGAATTAAGCGACAGATACTGATTTCAAAACTTAGATCGGCGACTTCAATAGGCTAGTATACTGGTCTGCTACTGTACGCAATCAACATTTCCGCAATGAACCTAGCGTTCGCCATAAACGCATGGCACCGGCTTCAGCGGGAACGGTGGCGTTGCCAGTTCAGGGGATCGCGACTGCTTCGCTCCGTCCTGTTCCTAAGTGAGGTAAGAATCATGTATTCTCAACAGTAGTCATAAGACAGTGCTCTTGATCAAACATGGACATTGATAAGCATGAAGGACTTTTAACAGTGGGTGGAGTAGAATTCACCTGGATAAATATACAGCAAAGTTATGTCATGCACACATAGTAATTGCATGTTCTATAATACCACACATTTACCTGCATGTCGGACTACAAACTATACATTTGGCTACTGTGGTTTGGTGTTAATCAATTAACTTGTGTGAACTGTAGGCTGCATGTGCACACTTCATGTTTTTCATTTCATTCTTTTTTAGGTCGACGATCCAACAGCTGGGCATTATGCCCAAGAAAATGCCACTGTGCCAGTGCTCCACTTTAATGGGGACCAGAACCTCATGGTAGACTACCGTCTGAGCCATGGCTCCATGGAAGCATTGATAATGCTACTGCCGCATGGGGAGCGTTGGCTGGGCACAACACTTAAGTGTCCAGGAGGTGCCTGCTCTTCAAGGCTCTGGAGGTGGACCACACCTTTGTACCCACGGTCATCACCGCATGTGCCATGCTCCATAACATCTGCCTGACAAAGGGGGACATCCTTGAGGTTGTCGAGGATGTTGGTGATATTGGTGTGGCTCCACCACGTCCAGTGAGGGGGGAACAAAGCGGACATGGCCGGCGAGACCGACTGGCGGGGCAACCGTCTGCTCCAAATATGTGTCCAGTAGCACTGAATGAACATGATTATATGTAATTTGGCAATTGTTTGAAATATTTATACAGGAGAGCTTTTTGTTAGTGTCTCCGTTTCTTGTTATGTTTGTATATTCTCCCTGCAGCCCCTCTTTCTGTCCAGTGTTAATCCACGTTTTATTTGTTATGTTAGTGTTAATAAAATCACTTATGGATACTAACATATCAGTTTCATACATCTTTTCTGTGCCACATTTTAATTACCTTTATTTCAAAACACACTATAAGCATACCACTTTGACACCAATGTATGTCAACCACCTGTCGGGGAAGTGAGGATTCTGTAAAATGTCTATTTTCTGAATCCAGTGTTTCCAACGGTCAATGCCCTTCCTTGTTAAAATGTTCAGCACTCTGAATACTGAACACAGGCGATATTGCGTGCTAGAACCACTCACTTATCCTGCAATAAAAATATATTTAACATCATTTCATAATTATTAGAAATGACAATCCTCAATTCAATCGCATAATTTGTCCATAGGACTAACCTGGTGGAAGCAACAAGTCAAAACAAAGTCTAATTCAGGCCTAAGAGTACATCATTTCAGTAAAATAAAAACAGTAAATTAGAATAATGACTGCAAATCATTCATTAATGAATGTAGGCTGACTACTTAGAATTTACAAAAAGGAAGACATTCACTTGAAGTTACCAGAAAAGAGCGAGAGACCGATAAGCCAGAAATAGCCTAGGTATTACCCTCCTGAAGCTTACACGATCAGAAAAATTGTTAGTATTTGTGTGTTTCTTTTCTCCCAAATAGTTTTGTGCTGCTGAAGGGGGCACTCAGATGAAAACTATATCTTAAAAGGTAAAAACACAAGTAAAAAACAAATTGACAAACGCTTGTGAACTATTTACATTTTATTAAGCATTTTCTCAAACTCATTAGAGCTTTCCAGTGTGGCGTTGAATCGCTCCTCTTTTCTGGCAGCATCTTCCTTCAGGAACCGCAGAACGGCTCCCTCACCGGTCCTTCTCCTTTTGGGGGGTGTGGGACAGGCACAGCCTTTAGCCAGGCTGTGCATCCTCTTCCTCCTCCACCACACACGCCCGGCTACAAGTGACCGCCACAAATCCAGGAAGAGATGAGCCAGTGCCATCTGAGGTCTCATCAGCCACATATGCCAGGTTTTCTGAAACACATGAATCCATCAGGACAGGAGGATCAATAGATGGCCTCCCCCTGATGGCCTCATGCATTGCATTAAACCATGGCCATGTGGCTGCTGTGGCCTCTCCCCTGTCTGTCCCTGTCCCTGTAGCAGGGCATCTGAAGGCCTACAAGGAAAGATGCAAGGGTGAAGGTGAGCCGTGAGCCTATTGCACAGGCATAATTTTGTTTCAGTATGCAATAGAAACTACAAATTCGCAAAGGAAAAACATCATAAATTGAACCTCACCTTATATTTTTGCTTGAGGTTGTCCCATTTCTTTGCAATTTGGGTGGGGCTCACCTGGCCCTGTAGGCCCATCTGCAGACGAATTTCACTGAGGAAAACAACACATGTTACCATACCATACCCAAGTGCCCTACATCAATTACTGCCATGCCATAACATGTTTATGTGTTATCCATTTACAGGGGCAGGCATGCCTCTTGCCATCACACTTACATTAGGGATATCAGAAGTTGTCATTTGCATACAATTAACTACTTCAACACAAGACATGAATCATGGTGCTGAGGAGTGATTCCGTCAACATTAATTTATGACATGTAGGAACACCAATATGGACAGTGACATGGTCCTGCAAGAACATAAAAAATGGCTTATTGCCAATGTTTCTGTGTAACATATTTTAGTTCTATGTGACATCACACATTATAGAATGTCAGTAATGACTCACCCCCAAGCTTTTTTCGCTGTATGCCTGTTCCCCGTGAACAGTTGCTCATTCTCACACCTGAGCCGAATGAGGCTGAGGGTGCTCTCATCTGTCCCTGTAAATGACACAACAGACCTGCAAGTAAAAAACAGCTAGTAATGTCTGTGTATAGCCCTAAATCACAACGGCATGTGTCAAGGGGCTTCACAAGCCCATAATTCAGACATGACATATGTAAGTAGGCTACATGATGCAAAATAGTAGCCTATCCTAATAAGCTAGCCTAATGTGCATTTCATCGGTCAAAGACAGCAAATGCAATAACATAGACTGAAATTACATTATTTCTCAGTCATACAAGAGTGAGGAAAAATATATTTTAAATGCAAAGCAGCTGCGTGTTCATGTTTCAGTTGTTACACTGGAAATCGAGCAGCGACTGTAGAGCCTATTTCTCAGTTAGCCTACATGCCAGGATGCATTCAACAGTGTGAACATAGGCTAAACGTAACATAGCCTATTGCATAGCGTACAATATAAAATTGTATAGTTTTGAAAGGACATGGGTTAATTGAAGCTTGCGTTTCCTATGCAGTAACGTTAGCTAACAAACAACTATATGGGACACAAAAATGTCCTAAATGTTACGCAAAAATGTGAGGTTCAATTTATGATGTTTTTCCTTTGCAAATTTGTAGTTTTTATTGCACACTGAAACAAAATTATGCCTGTGCAATAGGCTCACGGCTCACCTTCACCCTTACATCTTTCCTTGTAGGCACTCAGATGCCCTGCTACAGAGACGGGACAGACAGGGGAGAGGCCACAGCAGCCACATGGCCATGGTTTAATGCAATGCATGAGGCCATCGGGGGGAGGCCATCTATTGATCCTCCTGTCCTGATGGACTCATGTGTTGCAGAAAACCTGGCACATGTGGCTGATGAGACCTCAGATGGCACTGGCTCATCTCTTCCTGGATTTGTGGCGGTCACTTGTAGCCAGGCGTGTGTGGAGGAGGAGGAAGAGGATGCACAGCCTGGCTAAAGGCTGTGCCTGTCCCCCATCCCCCAAAAGGAGAAGGACCGGTGAGGGAGCCGTTCTGCGATTCCTGAAGGAAGACGTTGCCAGAGAAGAGGAGCGATTCAAGACCACACTGGAAAGCTCTAATTAGTTTGAGAAAATGCTTAATAAAATGAAAATAGTTCACAAGTGTTTGTCAATTTGTTTTTTACTTGTGTTTTTACCTTTTAAGATATAGTTTTCATCTGAGTGCCCCCTTCAGCAGCACTAAACAATTTGGGAGAAAAGAAACACACAAATACTAACAATTTTGCTGATCGTGTAAGCTTCAGGAGGGTAATACCTAGGCTATTTCTGGCTTATCGGTCTCTCGCTCTTTACTGGTAACTTCAAATGAATGTCTTCCTTTTTGTAAATTCTAAGTAGTCAGCCTACATTCATTGATTAATGATTTGCAGTCATTATTCTAATTTACTGTTTTTATTTTACTGAAATGATGTACTCTTAGGCCTGAATTAGACTTTGTTTTGACTTGTTGCTTCCACCAGGTTACTGTCTTATGGACGAATTATGCGATTGAATTGAGGATTGTCATTTCTAATAATAATGATGTTAAAATATATTTTTACTGCAGGATAAGTGAGTGGTTCTAGCACGCAATATCGCCTGTGTTCAGCATTCCGAGTGCTGAACAATTTAACAAGGAAGGGCATTGACTGTTAACACTGTATTCAGAAAATAGACATTTTACAGAATCCTCACTTCCCCAACAGGTGGTTGACATACACTGGTGTCAAAGTGGTATGCTTATAGTGTGTTTTGAAATAAATAAAGGTAATGAAAATGTGGCACAGAAAAGATGTATGAAACTGATATGTTAGTATCCAGAAGTGATTTTATTAACACTAACATAACAAATAAAATGTGGATTAACACTGGACAGAAAGAGGGGCTGCAAGGGAGAATATACAAACATAACAAGAAACAGAGACACTAACAAAAAGCTCTCCTGTATAAATAATATTTCAAACAATTGCCAAATTACATATAATCATGTTCATTCAGTGCTACTGGACATACATTTGGAGCAGACGGTTGCCCCGCCAGTTGGTTTCGCCGGCCATGTCCGCTTTGTTCCCTCCTCACTGGATGTGGTGGAGCCACACCAATATCACCAACATCCTCGACAACCTCAAGGATGTCCCCCTTTGTCAGGCAGATGTTATGGAGCATGGCACATGCGGTGATGACCGTGGGTACAAAGGTGTGGTCCACCTCCAGAGCCTTGAAGAGCAGGCACCTCCTGGACCCTTAAGTGGTGTGCCCAGCCAACGCCCCCCCCATGCGGCAGCAGCATTATCAATGCTTCTATGGAGCCATGGCTCAGACGGTAGTCTACCATGAGGTTCTGGTCCCCATTAAAGTAAAGCTGGAGCACTGGCACAGTGGCATTTACTTGGGCATAATGCCCAGCTGATGGATCTTCGACCTAAAAAAGAATGAAATGAAAAACATGAAGTGTGTACATGCAGCCTACAGTTCACACAAGTTGATTGATTAACACCAAACCACAGGAGCCAAATGTATAGTTTGTAGTCCTACATGCAGGTAAATGTGTGGTATTATAGAACATGCAATTACTATGTGTGCATGACATAACTTTGCTGTATATTTATCCAGGTGAATTCTACTCCACCCACTGTTAAAAGTGCTTCATGCTTATCAATGTCCATGTGTGATCAAGAGCACTGTCTTATGACTACTGTTGAGAATACGTGATTCTTACCTCACTTAGGAACAGGACGGAGCGAAGCCGTCGCGATCCCCTGAACTGGCAACGCCACCGTTCCCGCTGAAGCCGGTGCCATGCGTTTATGGCGAACGCTAGGTTCATTGCGGAAATGTTGATTGCGTACAGTAGCAGACCAGTATACTAGCCTATTGAAATCGCCGATCTAAGTTTTGAAATCAGTATCTGTCGCTTATATACCATCAGATCATACATGCTTGATTAATTAATTAAACGGCATCAGCTCGGTTATTGGCTGGAAGTGTCATTTGTAATGTGCTCCGATTTTAACGAACAAACATGCATTCGAGTCCATTGATGAATTGGCCATTGAGCGTGTGGAATATAGGCGTAGCCTACTTACAATTAAAATTATGCTTCGTGCGATCTTTACTCACACAGTGATAAATAGCCGTTTGTTGTGGATGTGTTAATGGGACACTGTACGTCAAACACAAACATCTGTAATTGAGAGACAATATTCTTATTTCACATGGCATTTTCACATCTGTCAAATTGCATGGGAGAAAATCATTGCAAATAATTGTGATAACTTCACAGTGCAATATAGCGTCAAATAATACAATAGTTTATACCATGATGCATGCAAAAACAAGCTCAGATAAAAATACGATAGGCTACAGAACAATCCGTTAGCCTTCTTTTTTTGACAGGTGATACAGCTGTGCACACGTCATTAGTAATTGACGTCGCTTCAGCTGACGCTTGACTGAGCAAGGACGTTCCATTTGCTTAATTCAATGTTGCCTCGCTGCTGCGTCCTCGTATGTGATCCTTGGATCCTTTCCTTATGGCCTCCACTGGGTGGAGCTAATGAGCGAGGAAAGGACCTAGGAAAAGAAGCAAGCAGTAAAAAAATTGGATTGGAACGCAGCCCAGGTGCTTGGCCAGCGTCGCTCATTCTGGGACTGTGTGAGTACAATGTGATTTTAATTCAATGTTAAGTTTACCTGGCCACAGTATAGAAAAGCATGCGTATATCGAACTGAACGTAAAACAAATACTTTATTCAGGATACTGCTGTCGGCCGAGCAGTCTCACTGAGGGGGGTAGTAACCGGTATGCGTGAGCCAGCATGGAGCAGGTATTTTGACTTGTTGAATCTTGTTTTTCTTAACTTCTTTATGACATTGTGATGTGAGGATTAATGTGGAGTAACTTCTTTTGATTGCATAGTACGATGCCAGTTGCCGGACCGAGGTCCCGTGTTGCCTTGTGTAGTTAAATTGCAAACTGTGTATCGTAGCGAGGTGAGTGTACACTGTAAAAATAAATGCATTTCATTTATTTTTGTATTTTTATTTTCTTTTTGTATTTTCGTTATAATCTACTATATGGTTTATTGTGTATTAAGTTGTCCGGTATAAAACGCATTATATGGGCTTAAAGGGAATCTTTTGTTTGTGTCAACAGTACCCGTTGATGTGGAGCAAGCAATCTGCTCCAGTCCACTGTAGCCTATTTAATCTGAATGTAACTTCACAGATGAACCCCAAAGCACTATTGCACTTTAGGCATCTTGTACAATAGGGTCTGCAATGTTGTGAGAATCTAGTGTTAAACTTCTAGTTTTTGTATTGTAAGAAAACGACTATCTTTTAAATTGTCTAAATTGTAATAAAAAATAGTTTTATATATAACTTTCTGTCCCGACTGCTGATTAGTTAAAAGTGTAAAGTTACTGTTAAGTAATCTTGTCACCAGGTTACATAACGTTACCCTGTCATGTGAGCTCAGGACTGGACTTATTTAAATAATTTGATTTTGCGAGGAGCATGTACAGTAGCCTAACTTAGTTATCCTTCAGTTGCCACCAGACATATATATATATATATATATATATATTGAACTGAATTAGATTCAACTACTTTGCGTGATGTCGTAATAAACCTACATGTAGTTCAACCTTTTCATACTGATTTCTGTCAGCTAGTCATCATCACGTGTTCAAGAAGACCAACCAGAGTAATCTCCGATGAGTAAAACAACAACTATCTTTGTATCGTGTCAACTATAATCACGCATTGATTATTATTCTTATATGTATTGCGGATATAACTAGTTTTAATATATGACTGTTAACCTTTTAGTTTTGGTAGAAAAAGGCAGGGGTTTCTAAATTATAGCCCAAGCGGAAATTGAGAGGTGCAGTGCACTGGAAGCCATATTGGTTGCTGTAACTTCGGCAATAGAAGCAAGCAGTTGAGTCCGTTCAATATCATAGAGTTCAGTGTATTGCCCACTTTTTTTTGGTGTCTATCTGAGTGCCATTCTAGTTTTGATTTGTAAATGATCTTCTTTTAACAGTAGGGTCGTGGGAGATATGGCAGAACATGGAGGAGGCGGAAATGGGTTTTTGGGATTTTGAGGTATCAGAGGAAATGGCCAGTTCTGAGACTGGTGAAGACTGCTCCCAAATTTTGAAGACACGTTCGTCGGGGGACCACAACAATAAGTGATCAGTGGCGTTGCCACTGCTGGATACACACATTTCATTGTTAACCACAGCAGGAGCTTTATTGATCCTAACAGTGGGGGACATACACAAAATATAGAGAGGGCTAAGGGGATTTATAAAAATCAGATATGGCGACTGAGAGGAAATGGGATTGAGGTCCTTTTGAATGTCTTAATAAATTGTGTTCCACGTGTATAATTAATAAAACATTGATGTTCTATTTGGATGACTTTTGACTGGTTTATTTTAATATTAGGTTTTCAAGGGTGCAGAAATCATTGAGCTATTTATTAAGTAATAGTGATGTGATGATGGGGTAATCATTACTATATGAAGAATTGTGTGTGACTTTACTTGAAGGGTCACAATTCATTGAACTCATAATTAAGTAATGATGAACTCATGGTTAACAAATGCTTGCCTCCTATCAATCTACATTAAGTAATCATTTACAAATTAGTATCATGCCATGACTTTACTTAGAGGGACACAAGTCAGCCAAGTACTTAGGAAGTAATGGTGATTGCATGTGTGAAATAATGATGAAATTTAATGATAAATGGTGAACTTACAATTTACACTCAGTACTAGGTTGGTATTCCTAATACAGTGGATACTATCTAATGTTCTGTTGCTGCAGCCCATCCCTTTCAGGGTTCAACATGTGCATTCAGTGATGCCCCTCTGCTCACCACTGTTGTTAATTATAATTTTTTTGGCCTTTCTGTTAGCTTGAATGTGTCTGGCCATTCTTCTCTGACCTCTCTCATTAACAAGGTTGTTTGTGCTCTCAGAACTGCCACTTGATATTTTTGGGGTATCACACTCAACCCCGACCCAATTTTTCCAACAAATAGCGTATATATTAACCTTGAGTATTGGTAACTATTAGGGGTGCAACGGATCACAAAACTCACGGTTCGGATCGTATCACGGTTTTGAGTCACGGATCGGATCATTTTTCGGATCAGCAAAAAAAAAAAAAAGGGAGACAAGTATATCTTTGCTTTCCATTTATTCTGTAAAACACTTAAAGCAAGGAACTTTTGCCCATGGTCTTAAATGAAAACAACATTCAAGATGTCCAATGTTTAAGTAAAATCTTAAAATATATAAAATATTCAATACTCAATTGTTAAATCAAAGTGCAATATGAGGCATGATACCTTCTTCCTTTAAACATGGTAGTGAATGAAAAAATAGCCTGTGTAAACGTTGACGTTAATATTATACTTTAGGTGAGTCTGGCTTGGTTAACATTAGCCATAGCCTTGGATCAAGACGGTCAGGCTTGTACCAACAAGGCTAGTTAGCCATATATATAACGTTATAATTAATAATTAGAACAGTGGTGTTAACATCACTAGCCTTGCCTTATCCATATGAATAACAAAATTAAATACCCCGGGCTCCATTACATATTGTTTGACGAGGCGAAGCACAGACTAGAAAGTAACATAGCGTTAAGGAGACGCTCCTTCTAACGCTATGGACCAGAGCTAAGTTGTAATCATAAAACCGTTTTTTTTAAAAATAGTCATGCACACATTTTTACAGTGCATACGGCAGGCCTTGTTGACGGATTTGGAAGAGATTTCGTAGCTCTGGTTCCAAAAATGAACGAGTATTTAATGTGTTAAATCCGTGAAAATTACATTACAGTGGGTGAGCTGGCTCTCAAACTGTCTCCCCCTGCGAAGAGGGGCGGGGCTTAGCGATAGGTCCAATGCGCTTCAGAGTAAAACACAGCACGCATCTGTCTTTTCACTGCAACTCTGCATCGAGATTTAGGGAATTATTACTTTAAAACGTACTAGCGGCAGTAAAACTGTAATTCACTATGATGGTTAAATTTTGCAATTAATCCGCGGTTCACATGCGTGCCGAACCGTGGGGGGCGATCCATACGGATCACGGATCAACTACGATCCGTTACACCACTAGTAACTATATAATTGAAAAATAAGTACAAAGTACTCATTCTCTAAAACATGAATGGCTGTCATAATCCACACACATTGACTCCATATTATTTACAAAGATCACCATCAAGTCTATTAAACGTGATTTTTTTATGACACATTAGAGATGGGCCTACTGTAGGGTTTGCCCAGAAGCATAGTCTGAATGACTGAATATTGGCAAATATAGACTATAAATACTAATTATGCACTTTCTAAGATAAATTTAAATAACATAAAGCATTTGATATTACTGTCACCATTTTCACAGGTAAATGATAGATGGGGCTTAGAAGCCACACTGGCAGATTTTTTTTTTTAAGCGAACAGCTTTGCGTTTTTTCTGAGTTTTAGCGGCCCCGATATAGATAAATCCACCACTGATGGTCTGAGAAGCTTTTGTCTACCTAACTGGTTTGCAGCTACTTTGATGACATGTTACTTAATGTATGACTTAACTATGAGTTAATGTTCATTAATTGATGATACATTAAGTGTACAGTAATCACATGAACTAATAATGCCTTGATCATTTATTAATATTGAACCGCACAGAGTTCATGATACATCATGCATTAATTCATGCATTAAATCATGATGAAATCATGATGAGTCATGCATTAATTCAGGCATGAGGTGTGTTCCCTTATTGTAAAGTGTTACCTTTTAAACTGTGGCAGATGTGGTTGTGGATCAAACACATCACGCGTTCTGAGTAAAGACTTCCGCAAAGGCTGCACTCGTGTTTCCTCACTGAAGGATTCCCGGGAGCTTCCTCTTTCCCCACTCCTCGCTCCTTGGTGGAGCATTTAGCGGTTTGGAATGTCCTTAAAGATGGCGGACCTCGATCGATTTCCGGCTCAGACGAGGACGAAGGAGAGAAGGACGGCTAAAAATGGGATTGGAATGCAGCCCTGGGCTTTCGTTTTGAAGCTCACTTCCTGGTTGGGCTGGGAGCCGCCATTGTCTAACGCCACTGCGGTTGGCTCCAGTATAGGTCTTTCACCATGTAAGTCAATGGCAGCAATGTGGTCAAAATACTCAGTCAATAAATCTTTCCCACAAAAAAATGGAATTGCAATAGGTGCATTTCCTTCATCTAATGCCTGTGCATGTGCTGTAGTTGTACTTTTCCTTAAAAAGACAAATATACAGCTTTAATTTGAAGGAGTAGCTACATTGATTGTAAGGAACAAAACATTTACTGGGAACAAGCCCACTAGAGTTTAAAAACACCACACAGAGGCCTCCAATTCTTTTCAATACAGCTGTATTTGGCTGTTGCTGTGTCTTTTTGTAAACGAAAATATTATATAATATATGTCAAAAAATGAAAAACAAAACAAAAAAGCATAATCATAGACAACAATATACATTTTATTATAGCCTACTCACAACCTACTCATATCCATGCTTTATTAGGCTACATTCTTCTCAGCCCGTTTCGTCCAGTTATAATAGGCGAGGCTATGTGTACCCTACGGTTTTTATAGGGTTTTTTAAAGGGTTTCCGCGTTGTTATGTTTTTGAAAGCTCCGCGCTATGATGGCTATGATGCAGCTTTGGCAAAAACGGAAACCTTTTTCTTTATTTATTTATAAATTTTTTTTCCAAAGAGGGCATTTCCCGATATAATTTCTAACTTGTGGCGAAAGTGCCGCCGTGGTGATAGATTTACTTTAACATCTGTCCGAGAATGTAAACAAGTCGTCCATTTTTACTGTAAGAAGGAATTTTATGACAACGTTACCTCTATTTCACTAGCTTAGCCTACTTGAACAGTTACAACCTGCATGAGCCTACCCATTGAAAGCTGATTTCTTTTTCTTTGTCTCACCGTTTGTTTGGAATCTACACGCATACAACAATGAAAAATTGTTGTTCTTTGGATGCCCACAAGTTTTTTGTTCGTGGATGATAATATTTTGCACTTGCAAATATAATACTGTAAAGTTATAGCGTTCCGATTTATTCACATTCTACTACAAACCATTTGCATATGGTCAAAATGTTTAAGCGTTTCTTACAGCAATATTAGTTAGCCATAAATTGACAATTGGATAACTTATTTGACTTAGGCTGTTATGTCCCAGACTCAGAAAACCAAATGCAGACCAGGATAAGGCAGAAACTTCGTTTATTTCCAGTCTAATGTCAAAAAACCAGGCAATCGAGAATTCCAAATCGAGGTCCAAAAAACAAAATCAGAAAAACAAGCAAAGGTCAAAACCGGAAAATCAGAGGCAAAGGTACAAGGAAGGGCTAGGCTAACTCAAAGTCAAAAACAAAGGGGCATCTCAGGAATCTCAACAAATCTCTGGCTTTACAAAAACAGGCTCAGGAAAAGTGATCAACGTTCTGACGGGGAAGAAACAGAATTGTGGGTCTTATACACACATAGGAAAGGGAGGGGTAACAAACGACGTGAGGTTAACACATTAGGTAAACAATAATTAAATCACGAGAACATAACGAAAACTTGGAAGGGACTCGGAAACATGCATAACAAACAACGGGCTCGAATAGGAGCGGAGTATGCACAGTAATCAAGAGAGGCGAAGTCTAAGTACAAACAGCTGGTGCGAATTACAGAGGTAGCTCAGGAGCAGTTAGAAATGCGAGTAACAGAGGGGGGGCGCTAACGAGCAGCAATGGAGTAGGTTGTGTTTTTGTGAGCTCTGCTGAAATCCGTACAAAAAACTATTTTATTGGCATGATATTCTCGCAAAAACTTGCTAATTAACGTTATTTGTTTGTCATTGTTTATTTATGTACGTTTTTGCTACTTTTCTTCACGTAAATGGCCAGTAAATTACGAAAGTACAAATACACAGGAGCCGCTAGCAAGACTGATACCGACGAACAAGCTAATATGGCAGACATGAAAGAAGAGATTCTCTCTTCTCTAAAAAATTATATTGCCACACTCATTCGGTCAGAACTAAAGTCTGTATTCGCAGAAGAATTCAATCAAGTCAAATCCAAACTGCAAGCGGTAAAATTGGAGCTATCTAATAATACTACTGTGCTTCGTTCCAATTTGGACATCATGAAAACGACCATGAGTGATATGGAACACGGCCTATCTGCGTGTTCGGACAACGTGACGGCTTTACAAACCACTGTGGCCAAACTGCCGTGGCAAGTTTGCAAGAAAAATGTCTTGATATAGAGGGACGAATGAGGAGGTCTAACATCCGTATACTTAATGTGGCAGAATCAAGCTATCCAACATCTGTCTCAAAATTGCTATGAGAAGCTCTAAACCTGGATAAAGACATGTTGATAGACAGATCTCACCGGAGTCTTCAACCAAGACAACCCGGTGGTAAACCTAGAGCCATCATAGCTAAATTGCACTACTATCAGGACTGTGTTAATGTTCTTCGCACAGCTAGAGAAGCCGGCCCGTTACAGTTTAATGGGACAACTATTTTGATTTTCCCTGACTACCCCCCGAGCATCGCACGTGCAAGATCCGTATTTAACGACGTCAAGAAGCTACTTCGAGGACGAGAGGGGGTCCGTTATGGTGTGTCCTATCCTGCAAAGCTTCGAATCACATACAACAGGACCGAGAAGCAGTTTCAAGATCCAGTGGAGGCAATGGCATATGTGAAGACGAATATCTTATAGCCTTTGGCTGGGAATATGTCATAGACTGAACCAATCTTTGTTTACTTAAGGATGATTATCTGACATAACATTAATGTTCATCATCCTTTCGCCCAGGTGAGTTTACGAACATTGAATAAGAACACTGTTTAAAAAGAGTCAAATGCTAGCGATTGGATAGATTCTAACGTCACTTTATTTTGGCCGCCATCATAGTTATAGTCATATAGCCCAGTGGTCCCCAACCCTGTTCCTGGAGATCTACCATCCTGTAGGTTTTCATTTCAACCCTAATTTGGCACACCTGATTCTACTAATTAGCAGCTCAACAAGATCTCTAGCTGTTGAATGAGGTGTGCTGCCTTAGGGTTGGAGTGAAAACTTACAGGACGGTAGATCTCCAGGAATAGGGTTGGGGACCACTGCTATAGCCGATATGGTCGCCATTTTTAAAGTTTTTTTTTTGTTTGTTTTACCAATGTGCATCTACAGGACACCTAAAGATTTGAAAACTCAGTTTCTATGAACGAAGCAAATTTGTTTTGTTCTCTTTATAATTTCTAAATGTTACTACTTGAAAATAATGATTCATATTAGATCTGTTACTCCACTAACAATGCATGTCGGGGACATTTGTGTATGTGCACGTATGTTTATATATACACTTTTTATTTTTAAATTAAAATTACAAATTTTTTGTGAGTATGTGCATGTGAATACATGGATACGTGAGTAAGCAGGTGGTATGTGTATGTGGGGGTGCATGTGTGTATGTATATATGTTTCTGGATAGATGACTTGGCTACAAAAGTAAAATTGGCTACAAAATTATTATTATTATTAGGTGTATGTATGTGTGTGTATATATATATATATATATATATATATATATATATATGTGAGTGTGTGTGTGTGTGTGTATGTGTATATGTATATATATATATATATATATATATACACTTTTTATTTCAGTTAAACAGCAGAGCTGTCTGTTAGGTTAGTGTTCCTCGGATAAACACTTTAATGTGTGGATACTTTATCGAGAGGTTTAAAAGTCACCGTGTTCGGGGAGGTGATGGGAAGGCAATCTATTGCACTGAACTTTTACTGAATATTCTTTTACTTTCTTTTTTGTATTATGTTTTTGGAGGGATAGTTGTAATATTCATCAAATATATGTCTGTATTATGGAAATGCATTTCTAACTTTTATCTTTCTGTCGTAGAATATGGCTGAATCACACTCTTCAAATAGGTCAGTACCGGGCTGCCAAGTAACCTTCACTAGTTGGAACGTTAAATCATTGAACCATCCAGTGAAACGTAAGAAAGTTCTTACACACCTGAATAAATTTAAGGTAGGGATTGCTTTTCTCCAAGAAACTCATCTGCGCACCTGTGACCATTTTAGACTTGGGGGAAGGATGGATAGGCTAATCATATCATTCTAACTTCCACTCTAAATCCAGAGGGGTAGCTATTCTTATCAATAAAAATGTCCCATTTACAATGTCAGAGGTTGAAACAGACTCTACAGGTCATTATGTCATAGTAGTAGGCAGATTATACAATACACCAGTAATACTGGCTAATGTATATGCACCCAATTAGGATGACAACACATTTTTTACTAAAGTTTTTTCACGTATCCCAAACATATATACACACCATCTTATTTTAGGAGGAGACATGAACTGTGTGCTGTCTGGAATCCCTCGGGGAGTAGCCATAGACTGGACCTGGTGCACGGTGGAACTGGCGGCTGGGCCGGAAGATGCAGAGTCCTGGGCCAGCAGTGTCAGGGACGCCATTTTTTCCATGACGATCTGTACGGCTTGTTGGAGGGACTGCAGCAACACGCAGGACCTCGGAAGTCTGTCGTGGGTCTGCTGGTTCCATAGTGGCCAGATCGTTCTGTTATGGGAACCGATCGGAACCACTCGCAGACACAAAAAAATAATGGGAATAAGGCTTTATTCAAGGTCAACAAAAACAGGGTCAGAGTCCAGAAGTCTTGTGATTTACATAAAAAAAGAGTGATTTATATGGTAAAATTAAAAGACAATAATTTACATGGTACTCATGTAATTTCACAAGTTTAAAAATTAATATATTGTATACTTCAATCCAGCTTTGTGTAAGAGTAGCATAACTTTTCCACTGGCACTTATTTAGCATTGGATTAATTAGTGCCGATTTATTAGTACCGCATTGTTTTTATAATCCTTCAAAACTGCTATTGTAAAATATGGGAAAAAATAAACATTTCTGACCATTGACTACAGCACATTGCAGTATCATTTCAACATTTTAAAGTGTGATACAATATCTTTTTTTCCCCATGTACCAAATCATAATGTTATATTAAATTGGTCCCATTATATAATTTTCAGAGCCATTTCATTTGACTCCATAAATATCAAACCTACAGTAATTGCAGCTCAGTTTGTGTTTGCAGTCTGTTTAAATATCGGAGACAGAATGTACCGATTTAAATACATAAGGTAGTGTGGTTAAACACTAAAGGTAGTGTGTACCTGTATATATATCGAAGGTAGTGTGTACCTGTACATATAAAAAAGGAAATGTGTACCTGTATGTACAGTATACTGCACAAAGAATGTACCTTTTTAAATAAGCAAACAGGGAAATGCAACGCCCAACTGTTACACACATTCAGCAGAGCGTTCGTTGTGTTGCAGTGAATTTCACGGCAGAGGGCAACTTTGCGTAGTTACGTTAGCAATGATGCGCCCAACTGTTACATTCAGCAGAGCGTCTGTTGCATCATATGCTTTCAATACATATATGTGTGACTACAGCACATCATTCTGGGCCCTATACATACAGGATGTAGTCACTGTGGGCCCTCTACCTGTCTTGATCCATAATTCTAGGCTTTTTGAGGGCCCTTCCCATGTTGGGGCCCTGGGTAGGCAGTTCCACTCATCCCCCCACTACAATGCTTGTGTGTGTCACCAGGCATGTCTTACAGAATATATCTTGTAAGGACTGGTGCTGAAGAACATTTTATTCAGGTGCCATCTGTGGATTTATGTCTTTATTTTTACTTTTTAAATGTATTTTGTTGTTTTCTTTTTGCAGAAAATTTCCCTAAGTAATGTAATTACACAATGTTTTTTTTAATAAATATGTGAAAGCTTTTTGTAGTGATTAAATTTTATAATTTTAGTTACGTATATTTAACTAAGCTGTTCTGTCTCAAGTTCTTCCCTCCAATATTATTTTACAGGTTTATTTCTATTTCATATTAGAGTATAGTAATTTAAATAACAGGATAACAGTTTTTTCCCTTCATTAAATGTTTTTTCAATGGAAACACTGCAGCCATTTTTAGACGGGATATTTTTTTACAGTGCAGGTTAATAACATTTTTGTATAATATTATAAACCACTAATTAGATTATGGCTATCACATGTTTGTGTTAATGTTTGTATATGTTAAACACTGCTCTCGTTTAGTACATTTAGGGCCTGATTTACGAAAACCTTTAGCGTGTGCAAACTCTTTTAGCACAAGCAAAACTAATAACACAACCAATGATTGGTGCAAAACAAATACCGTGACCAGTCATTGGTCATGTTATTGGTTTTGCGCGTGCTAAAAGGTTTTGCACACCCTAAAGTTCTTAGAAAAGCAGGCCCTTAAAGTGTACATAATTAATGGTAACAGCTCTTAGCCACAGCAGATACACTGGAGGATTCTATGATGTTTTGGACATGACAGTATTTCACAAAGGGCCAAATAAGACCTTGAGAATAATGTCAGTTTGGTGTTCGTTCATTTAACATGTATATCAAACATGAAATCGATTTTGAATGAAATGTCAGAAAGTACTTTCATGTGTTTTGATTATCGGAGAAATAACATGCAGTAAATTAGCCCAATGAGACAGACATATAAAATTTGATCCGTCCAAACAAACACTTTCCTTGGTTTTTATAATGGAGGTAAATACCTCTGTAATCGTGTTTCTAACTCAAAAGCAACTCTACCTAAAACATTTAAGCTTTCTCAGATATACAGACGTGCTCAAATTTGTTGGTATGGATGGTATGGTGGGACTAGATTTAGCTGTAAATTACACTGGAACAGTATGGAACACATGGTTGGCTAAATGGCTCCAAGTTATCAAGGGTCTGACGTATCAAACAAGTCTTAACCATCACTCTGCTGCCAGAAATACAGTAGATATGGATGGATAACTTGAATGGTTTCTTCTCCTGACTTATTTTTCCATTGAGTTCAATAGGAACATTTGTCAGGAGAAACAACCCTTAAAGTGATCCATCCATATCTACTGCATATCTGGCAGCAGAGTGATAGTTTGAGGCTTGTTTGATACGTCAGACCCTTGATGACTTAGAGCCATTTAGCCAACCATGTGTTCCATACTGTTCCAGTGTAATTTACAGCTAAATCTAGTCCCACCCCCCAATTCTCATAGAGATCCATTCAAATGCAGAGACATTTATTATTGCTTGTAAGAGTACCAGAAAATAAGATATCAAGAGTCTTTTGATGTTGTTGGGTCACAGACATCAGAAAGTCATGGCATGCAAAGGATATGCGACCAAATATTAAAAATTAATACTTTATTCTATATATAAATGCAGCGGTGCCAATAATTGTGGCCAACGTGGTTTTGTTAAAAATAATTATTTCTTGATGAGGGATTTTTTTCTCATAATAAATGAACTTCAATTAAAGATTGGATTTTTCTCATTTTTTCAGTGTGAGATTAAGCTGAGCTAATCTTTTTTACAACCCTTTTTACTCTTCTTTACCAGGGGTACCAACCAATTTGAGCACATTTGTATAAACAGTATCATAATTTTTATTTCAAAACATCCTTAGCAATAATTTATTGTTAGATTTATGAACTATAATTAAAATTACAGAAGCAACATACTGCTTCTAATTTAAACCTCAATGTAAATTGAAAATGCTTAGTTTTGGCAATTAGTATAGCTTTGTTATTCAATAGGACATGACCAGCACAATTAACCAGTTAAGTTCCATTTTTTGATGACTCCTTTCATCATGCCATCCTTATTGGTTCAATTACGCTATAATTAATCACAATTAATATGATTTCAGGTAAACATGTGTAGTTTTACCTAGTTACAGTAAAACCTTTATTTTTCAGAACCAAATATGCAACAAATCAACATGTTTGAAGCCAATACTCTATACCATCTATAACATTTTTGTTATTGTAGAAATACAAAATGAATAAATATATCCATAATATTTATCACTATCTGGGGTCAATTTTGTATTTAAAAATCGCAAAACCTTATCAGACATCCTTGAAATATCATTGGTAAATAGTTTACATTCATTTACACGTCTCACTATAAAAATACAGATTCAATAATGATATATTTTACATTTTATCTGCACTGTTACATTTAATTAAGTTTTTGAATGTATCACAAGTCCAATAGCTGTGCATTTACTCAAATTAGTCTAAATGAGAGAAACATGGGAATACACTGCCTAACATTGAGTGATAAGTGCAAGGGCAATAAGGATTTTTAGGGGCATTATGATGGTGAAACTGAGACACAACTGCCCCCAAAAGCCCCTCATTCTCCCTGCGGTCGTGCATCTGGGCATAGGACTGCTATTTGGACACAGGTGACAAATGCATCACCGTTTTATAAATGTGAAGTAGGTTCATAGCTATAATAGCTTAATTTAATCTTGCACGTGTTAACCACATTTAATATAAGAAATAAATAGTATTAGTATAATACTACTACTAATTATTATTATTATTATTATTATCAGTAGTGGTGTTACTAGTAATAGTAGCAGTAGTAGTGGTGGTGGTTCCTTTACAATATGAAACAACAACTATTATTATTATAACTAGTAGTGCTAGCAGTGGTAGTGGTATCCATAGTATTTGAAAACTGATGGTTCCCTTATAAGAAAAAACGATTATTATTATTAGTAGTAGCAGTAGTAGTAGCAGCAGTGGTTGTCGTCGCAGTAGTATTTTAAAAAAGATGATTCCCTTTCCTTGTGTCTGTTGAACAGGCCATTACTGGGTTGTGAAGTTGGCTGTGTGACCTGCTTCCGTTCATTTATACTGGGGCTATGACAACTGTGGGCTTCTCTTCACAGTTGGTCTGTGAAGGGTAGATTAGGCATAATGCAGGCATTTAGACACAGGCGTGTTATATCTACAGCATTCTTAACGCAGACCCTTCAGGGGACCCTTAAATGCTGAGCGTTGGAGGGATTTTCAAATGTGTCACCAACTCCCTTCTAATGCAAAGCAATCTCTGTTCCGATAGGTTGCTGTGTACGAAGCTGGGAAAGTCTCTGTTCTGATAGGCTGCTGTGTAGGCTACGAAGCGGGGAAAGGCTCGGTTGAAGCTGAGTATGTGAGTGTTGGAAGCGGGACTTTGCGGGCCAGTTGGATTTCAATTAAGCTCATCTGGCCCCCAAAATCTCGCAACCGAAATCACAACCAGAGCTGCACATCCATTCAGGCTGGACGCTCTACGACTTGGCTATATGGTTTGAATGATCTTTGCATTTCCAATGTAAGATTGTGTTCAGTTAACGAAATTTTGTTCTATATATTCAAACCGTGTTTTACTGCCTTAAGGTGTAGGCTAATGTGTTCCCTATTATGCAACGTGTTTTTAATATCTAGCCGAGCTCTGTTGATTAAGTAAAAGGCCTGCTAAAATTACTTCGTTCAGTAGCCTAATTGCAGATCCAGTAGTCTAGTGTTTTTCAGTAGCACAAATATACATTAAGCCAACCCAACGCCATCTCATCTTGTCCATGTTGATCTATTTTTTGTATGAATCGCACGCAAGACGACAATCACGTAGGCCTATTCATTGTCATAATAATTGCCTTGTCAGCATATAACCTATTATAATTCAGACAATTAGGCTAAATTAATCAATATTGAGGCGCTGATTAGCCTACACAGGGCTTTCCACGCAGCTGAGTGAACAAAAATAGTTAATGCATCTATTCACGAGAGGTGTGTATTTATGCCATTCGTATTTTTAATTCAAATAGTTTGCATTGGTTTTCCCTGACATCAGTCTGCAATAAAATCGACACATTTATGTAGGATGGGACCTACGCGTCGTTTATTGCCACTGTTTGCTAAGACTTATAAAGTCTCCATTGGGCGTTTAATCTGATTGAGTCGCAGACAGTGTTGTGGTTGTTCCCATGAGAGTTCAGGTAGCCTACACTCTCTCAGACACAATCTGTCTGCATTCAGTCGGGAAGAGAAAATGCAAAAGACAGAAAACACGGTGTTACTGAGCTGGAAGGACACCGACGTAAAACTATTTTCAAAAAGAACAGTAGGCTACCATCTATCGCTTGCGGTGTAATAGTCTATATTTGAGAGTTAACGTGTAAATCCCAAATCTTTTGCGATAATCCGCAGCCGATTCTGCAGGCAATGTAGATATTCTCACACCTGCTAGCCATTCCAACCATGTGAAACAGGCGATGTATGCGAGAACACGGTTCTAAAAAGACACTCAATATCTTTCCAACGGATAAAAAAACAACATATCGAATAATAGTAAACTTACCCTAGTTATTTCAAGACATTCAGCAGTCGATGAGGCACGTATGCCTGGCTTTTTCTGCCGTTGTTTCTTTAAGTAGGCTCTACGTGCGCCTAGTGGTGAGATCAGCTGTGTCTGGCGGTCCTGACTCATTGCATTTTAAGATCACATTGCCAGCTCTTCAAACATTTCTTCATGGTCACGCCATGGGGTAAAGAAGGGGCCGTAAGAGGGAGATCCACGTTTTCTTTATAAATATCAGTATGTACAGAAAACATTTAAATATTGCCTATACATGTATCAACACCAAGCAAATCAGATTGTCAGTAAATCGCCGTGTAGTCCCTTTAAGGTTTTGAGTCGGGAGCGTCCGTGCTAGCGGGTGGCCGACCGGAAAGCTACATATGATTCAGACAGCATTTGGTCACAGAGCTAGTTTCTGTCACTTAAAAAAATTGAGAAAAAGTTTAGCATATGTGGTAGCCTACTGTATATGGAGTTCTGACCAGTTTTATTTTCCTTGAAATCACGTCCAAATATAGAATCCGTGAAGGGACATTCCTAGAAATCCAGGGGACGTCAATGTTTTTTGTAATGAAGATCTCCCTTGCCCCTCCGGCAAAGGGCGCTGTGAAAGTCGGAATTGAGCCTGCGCCTCTGTCATTAGTTATAGTTATGCTGTTAGGATAAAGGTAAATTAAATCATATAGGCTTCTCACAGTTTCCACCTACACTCAAATTCACCACGCCTGCAACACAATAAGCGACATAATAAACACAAAGTCTACTTGGCTACGTAATTATTATTTATTTTATTTTATTTATTTAGGCACTAGGCTGCCTACCCAGGTTTCAATTTACTTAGTTTAGGCTACATTCCGGTACAATTTCTGTAATTTCTTAACCACAAGCGTGTGACAGGGTTATTTTTTCTGTTCGCTACAATCTATTAATTCATAGAGCTGCATTAAGGTCATATGTTTATTTTTTTTAAGGATATGTAAAATGTTAAAATCGTTTATCAAACTCTCTTCAGGTGCGGAACTTGAAAGTTTATAACCATTTGCTGCCCCCTGCTGGATTAAATTATTTGGCCGCCTGAAATTGTAATTTTATGGACAAAAGGAATTAGTGTAGCCAACGTGGTTCTGAAACTCCCATAGCTTCTGATGAGGACCTATTGGTGGGATGTGAGAAGGGTAACCGTGAGAGGCATGTTAAAACATTATGCTGGCGTGTGCGATTGTGTGTGAGTGCACGTGTATGTGTGCACGTGTGAGCAACCATCACTCTGCTGCCAGATATGCAGTAGATATGGATGGATCACTTTAGGGGTTGTTTCGCCTGACAAATTTTCCTATTATTGAACTATACGGAAAAATAAGTCAGGAGAAAAAACCCTTCAAGTTATCCATCCATATCTGCTGCATATCTGGCAGCAGAGTGATGGTTTAAGGCTTGTTTGATATGTCCCTTGATGACTTAGAGCCATTTAGCCAACCATGTATTCCATACTGTTGCAGTGTAATTTACAGCTCAATCTAGTCCCATCCCCCAATTCCCATAGAGAACCATTTAAATGCAGAGAGGTTATAGTATCACTGGTAGGAGTACCAGAAAATAAGATATCAAGAGTATTGTTTGGTCACAGACATCAGAAAGTCATGGCATGCAAAGGATATGTGACCAAATATTAAAAATGATTACTTTATTCTACATTATGTTAAACTGTCCAATATTTTTTGATGCCCGAAAATGGGGGAGACTATGTCCAAAAGGTTCTATCATTTCTAAAAAATTCATCAGATATGGATGAAAATACCCTCAAATTAAAGCTAACAGTCTGCACATCAACCTCATTGTCATTGTATCCTTTCAAACGCAGTGCTAGAGTACAGAACCAAAATAACAAAAAATGTGTCACTGTCCAATTAATTATGGTGCTCACTGTACCTTCTCCTGGTGGTGTTTGTGGCAGCTGGAGTCCTGTAAATGCATTATGGGTAGAAGTGGGCTACCTCTCTGGGCTTCTGATTCCAATACAATTTGGCGTAGTCGGCAGGATCCATTCTTTAATAGCCACGTCAGTATCATGAATGGCCAGGGCCAGGCAGGAACCATGCCGCCTGTGTGGGACAATGGTGGGACTCACAGTGCCACGGTGCATGCAATGGGTTCTGAAATTATCCGGTGAAGCTGGCACAGGTAAGCATGAGGAATGGTCAGCTCTAATACAGTGACATTTTCTGGTGAAGCTGGCATATAGGTATAAGGAATGTTCGCCTCTAGTGCAGTGAAATTATCTGGTGAAGCTGGACTTCCTCCTGGAGCTCTGGTTAACTAGGGCAGGAGAGAGATGATATTGGTGCGGGATGCTCAGAATAGTACTGTCGTCCCCCTGTGGTCAGCACTGGAACTGCTTGCTCAACCCTTCCCCGCTGTTGTTAATCCAGAGCCATTTCTTTTAGTGCAAACCGGAGGCGGACCAGTCCCTGGAGGTGCATATCTCTTTTAACTGAGAGGAGCATACGCAAAACGGAGGGCTTAGGACCCAGACGAAAGTAAAGACAGAGAGCTCCAGTCCCTGTGCTATTCCCGTGGTCTTGGTCTGGAAGAAGGATGATGTATGGAGGTTCTGTGTGGATTACTGCCTCCTGAATACCGTCACCGCCATAAGTATGCCAACCCCAAGATTGAGAAATAACTTACCAGTATGAGGAGGACAGAGTGCTAGTCCACCCTGGATCTGGCCAGCAGGAATTAGCAGGTGGCGGTATGGTTACACTGTTTTAATGAATTGTTCAAATACATGTGTTCACATCTCTTAACTATGTTGTCGTGGTACTCTTTGTGGCCTGGAAGGGAAAAAAGAACAGATAGAGTTATGGGCAGAAGGAAGATACCTCTCTGGCCTCCTGACATTTACAAAGAGGATTATTTCCAGAGTTTCTTATACTGTTTGAGAACATCAGATATGGAACTAAGAGAAAGACACAAGTTTGGTGTCCTTTGTTTATTAACTTATTGTGGAATAATAGCTACCAACATTTCACGTACAGTCGCATACAGTAACATGAACTGTGTGTGATTATATAACAACCAGAGCTCAGTAAGTAAAATTAAGTAATACAACTAAAAATTATATGTATATATACATTATGCCTGTGTTTTTAAAGCCTGTGGTTTTATTAGTCTGGAATTTAGCTATTTTTCTTATATAGCTCATTTCCAGAATAATAAAACCACAGGCTTTAAAATGCCGGTGACAAATCAGGGCAAAGCCATTGTAATGTGATTAGGCTTAGGTCAATACTTTCCCAAACCTTTACATTTAACTATATACATTTAAACATTACCTCAATAGATACCCAAACAACATTGACATTTTTAAATAACCTTTCCTTAAGCTGTGAATAAGTGCAGTGCTGTATCATATGAGCTAGCTAGCTAAATGCAAATTTAACTCAACTTCTTGCTAGTTAATGTAAAAGCTGGTTTTTATATTATTATAGTTAATTTAGTTCGAACAATTATGATAATAGTGCGATGTAAGGAAAGTAATTTTCAGAGTTGGAAGACGTGTGTCTCTATAACAGCGACCTTGTTGGTCCACAAACTCAAGCGGCAATTGGCTTATTCTTGGTAGAGATGCTGGCTCTGATTGGTTGCACAATTCTTGAATGAAACATGAGCTCTGATTGGCCAGTGCAAGCAATTCTTGGTAGATAGCGGAAATTTATTTTGATTGGGTTTCTCTACCAAGATGACAGGGTGCGTACACACTGCGGCTAAATACGGTTGTCCCTCCTCATTGGAGTGTTTAATCCTGTTATGTTCACACCCAGTTTGGTTATAAAGGGGAGTGACAACCGTATTCTACAACCAAACTCGCTACCTGAAAATTTGAGATATGACAATCAAATTTGAGCCTGCACAGTGTGTACCAGAACAACTTGTTTTAAGTGACATAAGCGCTAACATTACGCTCACACCTACGCTGCTCCCTCCTGAGCCTCCTCTCTTCTTATTGGTTTGAAGAAATGGCAGAGAGTACAGGAACTTTATGGTTGGATTGAGAAACTTTAGTGATAATAAGTATTTTGTCAGAGAAGGGGATACGAAATAAACTATAAAATAGCTACAAAAAGAAACCAGATTCAGCTTGTCTCTAAATCACCATCAGGTAAATGTTATTGTAATGGGTACAGTAAATGTGAGTATGGTTACAGATGTTTTTCATAGCCATTGTGAGATAGGGGAAGTGGAGTGACTCCCGTTCCCATACATACACACAATAGTCATTTTACTCCACGTGCTGTAGGCTAAAGTGTAACATATAGCAGTATTCACTCTCGTTACTGAATTCAGTAGTCACTCCCAAAAACTGGCGGTGTGTATGTGGACAGGCTGACATTGGATTTTGAAATAATAAAAACCAATGTCTTCATATAAAAATGCCCCTTACTAATAGGCACGGACGGGGTTCGAACCCGCGATCTTCGGTTTACGAGACCGACGCCTTACCACTTGGCCACCGCGCCTGCGCTCTTAAACCGTCAAATACCTCATATAATTGGTTACCCTGTAATGTTTTTATTTGCTCGGCATGGATAAAATAATTCGAATGGTTCTCGTTGACCGCGCACCTTTTCAGCGTTTAAACATTTAGCCATAAGCGACACATATACTTATCAGATAGGCCTAACGTTACATAGCAAAATCTACTTCGTGGAGGGCAGCTGCAAACTGCCGTGGCTATCTAGTAATTAAACATGTAGGCTAAAACCTATTCAATTAAACCATTGGTTGTATCGTTCACAAGAAGCATTGTTTACTTAAATAGAAATAGGCTATTTTAACACAATAATTAGAATTTAGATGATGGTATGTTCATCTTCGTGAACCTTGCCGTTTAGACTAACATTCGTTAATATCCACTACACCAGCACGTCAAGATTTTACGTTAGTTGTTTATTAGGCTATAGGCTACGTGTTTAAGTCGTGTGGTGTTTGCATCTGAAGATAATTTTTTGAGAGGTCCAAACAAATAGTAGCCTAATAAACTGAAGAAATGCTTTTTTTAATATCTCCGAGTTCAAAGGGATCAGAAAGAGTAAAAAAATAATTTGTTTCACCAAAGTAATTCAGTTTATAATAAAATTATAGCTACAGTTAACTTTAAATGGATAGCCTACGTTTAAAAAATGTTCAAATCCAAACAAATCCATAAACATGTGTTTGAAACTTGGGTAAAAATAACAGATGTCCTAATGTCGTAATCTTGTCCATTGAAAACTAAACTGAATTTAAGTCTATCAATTAAACCTTTGAAAATGTTACACTTTTCAACGGAAACAGGCAAAACTGTGAATTGTAAAATAAAAAATACAAAAACAACCATTGCACTACAGTCAGATTATCTGAGATATTCTAAACCACATCCCAGCATGCATTTGGCGAGAGGCAAGAATACTTCTAGACAGGTCGCCAATCCACTGTAGGGCACATACGCCATTCACTCACACACTCATACCCATCTGTGCTAGCAAATTCATGTTGATTTCAGTCAGCATGTAGCAGTATGAACTCTAGCTTAAATTAGGTATGATTACTGATGCATGCAGCACCTACAGGCTCTGCTTCTCCCTCTCTTTCTGTTACTGTGGCACAGAAAGGCCTCTGTTGTTTGAGACCCACTGGAGTAAGTCAGATTGCTGTGCAGGCAGGACAGATATTTAAATAGTAAAAACAAACATTATTTGTGTCCTATGTGCATGTGATTTGCTCCATGTGATTCACTCCATGTGATTCGTTCTGTGTGATTTTCTCAGCATGATTCATTCTGTGATTTTCTTTGTGTGATTCGCCCGTGTGATTCCCTATGATTCCGCCTTCCCCCCATCCTCCTGCTACGAGGAACTACTGTGCAGTTTACCAAGAAAAACCTGGAATTAGAACCGATTTACTGCGAAAAAAACTGAAATTAGAACCTGATTTATTGAGGAAAACCCACCACAGAAGACTTGGGGGGGGGAAAGCACCTGTTTCAGGTTATAATAATAGGAACACAATGTGTTTTACAAACTGAACCATCCATCCTAGTTTACACAGAATCCATCAATCCAAGGCTGTGTCCAAATAAGCACCCTCCCATACTATTGAGTATAATAACAAAAAACTATGTTTTAAGTGTTAAGTTTGGCTTGGTCAAAAGCCGCAAAGGACAGGAAATTCAAATGAGCACCACCAAGCCAAACTTCAGCTCTACACTATCAGGGATTCCCAGGTCTGTTTTTTATATCTGACTGCTATGCAGTTCTGTAGCTATGTTGGTCTACTGTATTTCAAACAACGTGTACTCATCACTGGGCAGATTGGTTCAAACACCCCACAAAAAAAGCTGAGGTTGTGTCCGAATCAGAAGCCTTCCATACCATTGAGTATGCTTGCTGAGTACACCTGGATGAGAAAGTTAAGTAAGCAAAATTGTATAATAATGCAATCAGATGACGAATTCTGCATTATAATTATAATTCAATAAGAAGGCTAATGCTGCATTATAATTATCATGCAAAAAAAGGTAATGTTACATTATTGCATTATAATGATAATTCAATAAGAATGGTAATGCTACTTTATGATTATAATTCAATAAGAAGGCTAATGCTACATCATAATCTACAATAAGAATGGTAATGCTACCTTATTATTATAATGCAATAAGAAGGCTAATGCTACATCGTAATCAGAATACAATAAGAATGGTAATCCAATATAATGCTGTGGCAATGATAATGGCTGTTACAGTTCTGAACAATTTATTGGTTGAGCAAGTCAGTCTAATGGCATGCAAGTGAATGCAATAGCCATCTTTTTTTGCGGATTGAAAGTTGAGTAGATTAATCTAATCCAATTTAGACAAGTGGAGATGCCTTTTTTCTGCTGAGCGAGCCACAGTTGTTTCTTTGTACCCAAAACAGCACTTAGCTAGAGAATTCCATAAGGACCCGAGGGTCCTTAAGGTTCCACTAAAATGGCAGTTTGATCAAGTCTGAAGATGTTTTCCAAATGCACCATACACAGGGTATTTATTGTGTGGAATAAGCCACCGTCTAAGGAAAGAAGACAGGAGAGAAATAACAGAAAATGTTTGAAAATGCAAAAAGGTTGACAAAGCAGATTTTTATGAATTTGTTTTCACATGAAAGGTTTGGGAGAGGTGCACAGATGACAGGTTTTCCAGGGTATTGTAAAATATGCTGTACTTTCACTCTCAGTTGTCGGGTGTCAGGTTCCATCCTGCCCGTCATTATTCCACCGACTGTATTCACACTGCAGTTTAATGATGTCCACCAGGGGGAAGAAACCTCATCCAGACATCCAAGGACAGCAAGAGGCTAAATATGGCACTAATCTTAACGTTTCCACATATTCTTTTTGAAATCAAGTTTAATTATATTCGAAGGATAATTCACTTTTCTTTGTTTTAGCATATATTTTTTTATTGGACCAGACAGATTTTGTTTCTGACAATTTTCTAGCTTTGCAATGTCTGGTATAGGGTCAATGCCAGGTTTGTGTTTTAAAGCATGAGACAATCAGAACCTTTCTAACTAGGGCGGATGCAACACGTTAGTAGCTATGTAGATACTGCCATTAGGAAACCAGTGTAATTACACACATTAGTATTTAGTATATAAAGACACTGCCATTAGGAAACCAGTGTAATTACACACTATATAGATACTGCCATTAATGTAATTACACACATTAGTATATAGATACTGCCATTAGTGTAATTATGCACATTAGTATATAAATGCTGTCATTAGGAAACAAGTGTAATGACACACATTAGTATATACACAGCAAAAATGGTGGTGTATATTTAACACCGTAGGGTGTTTATATAAGTCAGTGGACTCATATAAACACCCTAGGGTGTTAAATGTACACCAACCGTGTTAAATTTACACTGACATTTTTGTTGTGTAGGCTAGATATTGTCATTTGTATATAGATACTGCCGTTAGGAAATCAGTGTAATTACAAACATTAGTAGATACTGTCATTAGTGTAATTATACACATTAGTATCAGTAAAAGTCCCGTACTATCATTAATGCTGTCCCCCTGCTCTCATTAAACATGTGGCGATCTCTTATGAGCTGTTAAATTATCAAACGGCAAACAGCAGGAGTGCGAACAGTTAGCATTACGTTTTCGCCCTCTGTTTAATTGTGCATAAATTGACAATGGATTTTTCAGACCTTCACTGTCTGTGGCTACCAGAAAACTTAACTTACCTCCACCAAAGGTTTGTCTTTTAATGACGATCTGTCAGCCCTAGTTAATACTGCGCACAGCTAATTATACCAGCTACCGAGGCGCTTCGGGTGTCCACTCCACCAACCGTTCCTTTTCCCGCTCGTCTTAAAGGTCACACGGATATTTAAAACAATGATAGAAGCTCCACTAGTACAAAGAGTCTCAGATTGGTGTTCATTCAGAAAATGTCAATATGTATCTCTATATTTAAATGAACCTCAGAAGCCAGAATGTAATTTTGTAGTTGCGGTCCCTTTCAGCAAAGTTTTTATTCGTTTCTTCGTTTTAAAAATGCTTAATTGGCAGAAGATGGACCTCAGCAAGATTATAGGCTAGTCCATAGTGTATTGTTTTACAATAAGGTTAGATTGAGTAGAATAATATTTTCACAGTGGATAGAGGAGGTGCTTTAATGAAGTGTGCTAGAACGTGTTTGATCTTGGGTTGGAGTCCCTGCTGTGTCTCACACACAGCCAGAATGAATGAATAATTAATAATAATAGTTTAAAAAACTTGGCATTCTGAAAAAAAATAAGAATTACATGGTTAGCTACATGGACCAGTTCACATGGAAATGCAGTTTTAATGACAATGTCATTCTAAGAATTAGAGAGAAGACATATTTTAATAAATTTGCTAGTCACAGTATTGTATTTAGAGTTTTGGAAAATATGTTAAACGTGATAAGATAGAAACATTCATATAGCATTTCACCACAAGAGAGGGGTACTCAAGTAATTTTTACTCCACACAGCACAAGTACTGCATTGTTATCAGGGCCTTGCTTTATTATGTTGTCTTTACAAATCTGTATGGTAACTTTCTGGGGTAAATTGAACATTTCAAAGTGATGAGCTGTCTATATGGATGCACTGATTTTGTGTCTGAAGTCTGCCGAAAACAATCCGTGGTTGACTGTTACATTACAGAGCAAAGCTTAAGGACCCTTACAGAATGGGAAAATATAGTGAAAGAAAATATATAATCAAGATATTGCATCACATATAAGGGCAAATATACAAATGTTTGATTTGAATTATAATTGTATCAATGTGTCAACTGTGGAGTAAAATAATGGAAGTACTGTCTTGTCAGCGTATTTAACCATCTGACCAACTCAAGCACTGAGATGAATTGTTTTATGTGTGTGTGTGTGTGTGTGAGAGTGAGAGGGAGAGAAAGAGAGATTGTGTGCGTGTGCACGTGCATGTATGTGTGTAGCACAGTGTGTTTTTTTGCCTCCTTAATGTGCTTGTGGTCTGTGCATCCTTTCATGCTCCCAGGCTGGGGGGGGGCATGACCCCCCCAGCAGGTAAATGAGGGCCCATGACCCCCCCAGCAGAGATGGCTGAGGAGAGAAACTATAGCAGCAGGATCTGAAGCCCCAAATAAACAAGTAAAGAGTAAAAAACGTAAGATTACAACTTTTCAGTCCACTAGGTTTTTGTAATTATGGGGTGATTAATGAAATGCCCCCAGCCAGGCGGGCATGTTGTGTTTGTTATACTGCGCTTACAAATAATTCCCCCAGTGAATTCATTCAATTTCTATTTAATATTTATTTGTTATATGGTTATATAGTGTTATATTTACTGGATGGAGTGGTAGTGCCAACTGCATATTTCTCAAGCAGTCAAATTTTTTTCCTCTTAATTACTGTTTTTAGATAACGTCAAAGACAGCAAAAATGGACAATAAGTATTATTATGAATAGTATTGATGATAATAAACAACAACAATGATAATATTGTGAGATGATAAGTTGTATTATTCATATTATTATGATTAATAATAATAATAATAATAATGTTGTATTATCATATCATTATCACTTCAGCTGATACAGACAAGAACTGCATAATTAAGAACTGCTTAATACAGCTAATTGGAGGGGATCTCTATGCCAGAGACACGGAGGAAATATTGGAGGACCAGATGCGATAGATGCGGAATCTTAAAGTGTTCCAATGAACACCACTGAAACGGACAATAATCCGTAGTGGAATGGGAAAAAATAAAGAGAACACAAATAACCTCGCGATAAAAACGAGGAACTCGATATCCGAGCAACACAAAATAAATAAGCAGTCACGCTTATCTAACTCCCGTTTGTGGAGCGAACAAAAGAAAGAAAAGAGAAAAACTCAAAAGACCCCTAAGACTTAGGGTGAGAGCACTCGTAGGTATGAGTGGAAACAAAGAAACGAAAAACCTCTGCTCTGAAATAAGAGCGAAAAGATCACTTTGCTTTTTCTAAATTGTACTGCTAACAAGTCCTGCGTTGAGAAGCAAAGCGGTCGATAGCAGCACAACTTCATATACCTTTTATAAGTAGTGAGCGGAAATAAATGACAGGTGAACTCACTAATCACCGAGGCGAAAGCAAAACCCATAGCGGAACACAGGAAAATCCGATAGATTACTGGTAAAAGACAAAAAGAATAAAAGACGCGGAGATAAGGGAAGGAAGGCATGATCCATGACACTAATAACCATTTCATTAATACACCTAATAACTGCTTAATACAAGTAAGTGCTTATTACATCTAATACCTGCTTAGTACAGCTAATAATTGCTTAATGAATACAGCAAATAGCTGCAAAATACAGCTAACAACTGTTTAATTAATACAGCTAATAAGTACTCAATAAAGCTAATACATGCTTCATTAATGCAGCAAATAACTGCTTAATACAGCTAATACTGCTTAATAGAGCTTGCTTACAGGTACACGATGAGGTTGCAGAAGTAAGAGTATATTACAGTCATGAGGTATTAAGTCTCAGTTTATTGTATTTTATTATTTATTTCAGCATACCAGATAGATTATGGTTCCCAAACTGCTTCTTAAAAAGAGCGAAAAACCACAGCCTGAGGCACTTTTCATTTCACAAGAAATTCTGAGGTTGTTTTCCAAGGAATCATAAAAAAGAATGAAGCTCATTACCAATGAGAATTCATTTGTGCAGTTTTGAAAGATGCCCCAGACGTGTCTCAAACGCTGACCTGCAACTGCTTAGTCATGAGCTTCTGCAAGAAGAAAGGCTTTCTCTGCTACACATCTGACTCCTCTGGAAACAAAACAAACTTCTAGCAAATACAGTACACTTAAAAAAAAGATCCTATACACGCACATATATACATGTATATACGTACAGTATATAGACATACAATGTGTGTGTGTGTGTGTTAGTGGGTATGAGTGCATGTTTTCATATTTTGTAATTAAATGGTCAGTCACTGTACACTGCTGTGGATGGCTCAGACCTGAGTTGTGTTATAAATCTGAGGCATCCATTTTCTGGAACAGTACCTTGAGCTCTGTCATGGCCACTGTCCTCTCTGCCTGTGATTCAATCTAAAATATTAATATCTGCTGTATTTTATTATCTTTTTGAAAATAAATCCATTGAGGAATTTGGATGTGAATTCCAAGTCTGATTATTGGGGTGGAGGCTGGGTTCCTTTGTTCAAACTGTACAAAACTTGTTTTTGGTCGTCTATGGCTTGGATTCAATCAGTCTTTGTCCTCAACATTGACGTTTTCTTCGCAAAGACAATTGGATAAGTTCTGCAACTACTACCGCATGAAAAGAGGAGTTTCTGGATGATATCCCACCTGTTAAATATCAGTGAAATGTGCCGTGTGTAGGTCATGAGCGGTAGTTCTCATGTCGACACATATTTCCAGAAAATTGCACACAACTTGCAAACTGCACACTCCCAGGCCAGTCTGTGATCTGGGATTTCTGTACTCGGTATTCCAAATTAAGAGCAGTGGACGACCATGTGATTATGGCAAATCTTTGGACGAGAACACCTCCGTGCACAATATTATTTATGTTTTCGATGGCAGACACACATCCGCAAATGGCCAGATACAGTCCGTTCTCGGATTTAAACACTGTAATGTCCGTGTTAGGTACCTGGACCCAAATGCAAGACTCAGAGATGGCTCAAAGGAAAACTCCACCAGGGAGGACATTTAATGGGAAGACAGGCAGGGGCAAGACAGAAACGGGTGGACAGGAACAGGAACTGGAGGGTCAGGAACTTGAACGGGCGCAGGGGCCCGTGGTCGGGAACAGGAGCGGGGGACCGCAGATGGCGCGAGAGCACGCGGCCAGGGCCAGGTGCACAGCCTGGGGGTCAGGAACAGATTTGGGGTTTCCGCAGATGGCATAGGGGCTCGCAGTCAGGGATAGGCACTCAGCCTGGGCACGGACAGGGGAGCCGGGGAAAACTGGGAAGCCTGGGTAGGAAGAGGAGACCAGGGCAGGAACCGGAAGCCGGGGCAGGAACTGAAGGTCAGGGCAGGAACAGACACAAAACGCACATACACGAGATACACCACAAGACGGTCTGGCCCCGAACAGAGAAACGGGCCAGACTAAATACAAATTTAACGAGGACAGAACGAGGAACAGGTGAGGCGACAACTAACGAGGAAACGAGAGGGAAAGGCAATGCAGGTGCAGGGAAGTGGAGAACACAAGTGGAGGGAGAGATGGAAAACATGGGGTGGACTAACAAACGGAAGACCAGGAACGGATCACAGGACATTACAGTCCGCCCCTTAAACACAGCTTTTCATGCAGTGTACCAGAAGAAACTATAAACCTGTTTGAAGCCGTCTCCATTGTTTGTTTTTTTACTTTTTGTTTGAATAGCGCCTCGCAAAAAAAATGGCTGATTTTTTCACTGATATCTTTGAACCTTTGGATGGTTGTTTCTTAATGAACTCAATTTGCAAAACTCCTGTCTCTCCTGAGAAGAATTACCAGCATACTGGAATTTCTGCTGCCTAAATATGTTCAATCACTTTTATCTAGTTGTCCCTGGCAACGCTTCCTGGTTTTACACTTTTCCCTGGTGTAAATAAATCATACATCGAGGGCTACCGGCAGAGTACCTTGCCACTTTTGAAATGGAACAGTGCCTCTGTTGCATGTGTTCCTCTAACGTAATTAAACTGGAGATGTTGCAGAGGTAGACCATAAACCTGAGAGATTAAGATAGCTACACGCCTCGGGCATAGGCTGCCTTATTCAAACGGCTTTGTGCTGCTTGAAAGGTTTTTCTGGCATTAGGCAAACTGATCGGCCTTTCAGCAAGAGAACCTGACACCCTGTGTGTGAGACTTGAGTGTGAGTGAAACATGCAGTGTGAGTGAGAGTAAGAGGAGAGTTAAAAAGTATAAGGGAGAGTGTGAGTGAAAGAGTATAAGAGTGTGAATGAGAGTTTGAGTGAGAGTGGGAGTGAATGTGAATGTGAATGAGAGTGTGTGAGTCTGAGTGAAAGAGGTATGAGGTAGAGTGAGAGTGTAAATGAAAGTGTGTGTGAGTGTGAGTGAAAGAGTATGACTCTGTCTGAGTGAGTGTGAAAGTATGAGTGTGAGAGTATAAGTGAGTGTGACATGACATGGCTATGTCCAAATCAGAACCCTATCTACTGCGTCCTGTCTCCTGTGTACTAGCAGACTGTGTACTGTTTACTGTATACTGTTTAGTATGCACATTTCAGTATGTGAAAATATCCTCCATTCTATTTTCCAACCGTACTGTGAAAGTGTCATATTGTTTTATTACAAATCTATAATTGTGGAGTACAGAGCCAAATAAAAAATAAAAAGTCTTTGTCCCAAAATGGGCACTATTTTATTTTAATTTGGCACAATTTTTGATTCAGGGCACCATAATGTTTGGGACATATTCATATTATGTCAATGAAAGTATTCATGTTTCGTACTTTGACGCATATTCTTTGCATGCAATGACTGGTTGAAGTTTGTGACCTAACGACATCACCAGGGTGCTGAGTATCTTCTCTGGTGATGCTCTGCCAGGCCGGTACTGCAGCCGTCTTCAGCTCTGATTGGACAGTGAGTGTGGAAAATGGCTCATTGTGGGAGGGCAGGCAGCCCCTGACCCTCGTCACAGAGACACGGCACTGTGAAATCCAGCTGAAACATAAGCAGCTGATAACAGGCAAATGATCTCTCCCCCTCCATCTCTCTCTCTCTGTCCCTCTCAGTCTGTTCCTCTCTCTCTTTGTCTCTCTCACCTCTCCATCTCTCTCTGTCCCTCTATATGTCCCCCTCCCTCTATCTCTCTCTCCCTCTCTTCTTTCTCTCTCTCCCTCGCTTTCTTTCCCCCTCCCTCTTCTCTTTCCCTCTCTCTCCCGTTCTTCTCTCTCTCCCTCTCTCTCTTTCCCCCTTCTCCTCTCCCTCCTTTTTATGCCGCAGTTTGGGGGTGTTTAGGGGGATGTTGTTCTTTGTTCTTCCTGTGTGTGGGTGAAACCTGGACTCCAGGCCAAACGGAACTTGTAGGAAGCAAGAACTATCTGTCCCTACTCTGTCTGTTACCTCTGCTGCAGCCTGGTGCGTTCTCTCAGCTGGGACTCTATTTAAGAGCTGGCTGTGTTTGTTGTCATCACTAACGAAAAGAATACAAACTTGTAATAAGTGGCTTATTTAGAATGTTTACAGTTATGAGCAAAGTGCTCATGCCTTCGGGATCCGTTGCCATAGTTACAATAGTGTTCTCAGCAGTATCATCTGGTCCTTGTGTCAACCAATCAGGTTGCAGAGCCAGAGCTGCCACATAAAGTAAAGATGCTCATCTTTTCAGCAACACAGTCGTAAGAAACAGAAAGGGGTTCATGAGTATACGAAAGTACTCGGGGTGGCGACTGCGCCCAGACATGGCGGCCCGTGGAAATCGGACCCGACGACACGCACAGCAGGGGAGGAAGGTGAGCGGACCCGCCATTTTGAGTTGCGTTATTGTTCTCCAAGACTGCTCTGTGGAACGAAAACAAAAAGCCAGTAAACATGATTAGCCTTAACATTAATCTTCTGACAGAGAAGAGTGAAAAGATTAATAAAAATGTGGTGGGGGCGCGTTGGGTGCGGGGGGGCGTGTGGGGTTCAGAAGCATTGGGTGAAAAGAGGCGGAAAAACAAACTCATACTTTCAACCAATTTTTTGTTGTAGGCCTTTCATATGCGATTTCGCTAAAATCCCACAATCAAAGCACTCCAGCTGGGGTCTGTCATGGCTCCAACGCATTTTCCTGCTATTCTTATGATGGTCAATGTGTGTGTGTGTGTGTGTGTGTGTGTGTGTGTGTATAAAAAAGAGGGGCCTAGATTAATCACAGTTCTCTAAATCTCATTACTTGGAACATCTGAGGGAAAGATATTTTCAAAAGGCTCCATTAAGGAATGATAAGGCAGGGCCTTCATGTGATCAAAGCCCACCCACCCCCCGCGTACCGGGACAATTTCTGTTTGCAGTTTTCCCATGTTTATGGAGATCCGAACAGAGCCAGGGATCTGCGTGGTGGCGGCGGCTAGCGCCTGCCGCATCCCTGCCGAGCGACCCGAGACCCTGACCATTCAATGTGGTGTCCGTCCGAACTGAGAGCCGCCAGAACAATTGCACCAGAGGGGGGACAGATGGACGCAGAGGGGAGAACATGAGCCCTCTTGTTATTAAAGATGGCGGCTGTGTCCGCTGCAGACTGCGTAGCGCCGACCCAAGCGGCAGAGAGGCGATCGGAAGCTGCCCGCTTTCGGGGGGAAACAAAAACAAGCGGCACATGACCAGGTAAACTCAAACGGGGCGGCAAGCACGGCGTCTGCTCGCCTCCCATCTTTCGCCAAGATGCCTCAGGCGTATGTTTGTAGTCCGTGGTTATTTTCATAATTTTTCTTTTATCATTATTTGATTTCATAGCATGCTTTGTTTACCTCAGTATATATTTCCCCACAATTTTACTTTTATTACGGCCTCCTTTTTTTCCATAGGTGACGCGTTCATTGTTTTATCTTTGGCTCGACACGCAGGAGAAAATGGCGTTCTTTCCGTGCTCTCTCCCCCACTGCCTCCCGATGACCATGGTCTCCCCCTTGGATGTTCGTCTGCAGCCGTGTCTAACTGGTGTGCGCTTCCACAGTCTCTAAGTAAATACAAGAGAGACAGAAGATAATGGTCCATGTGTGTTTTTTTCTTTCTTATAATGTAGGTCTATAATAATAAGCAATGCCAAACAGAGTAAACTCAAGGAGGCAAATCTTTTAATCCACTGTGGCTAATCCACTCGGGTTTGTTAGTCACGATATATTCAGCTTCAACAAAAGACATCAGCGGGACTCCAGAATACATTTTGCGACGATCTTTCACGATCTTTCTGCTCTTTGCAGACGGACCCCGAGCAGAGCAGGGAATCAATGCACCAAAGACACATCCTTCTTTGGTGCTTTTTCGTTCCCATAACTTCATTATGCTTCACCAAAAACTCAAGGCTCCTTTTAACCAACCCAAATGACCCAAACGGAGTGAAATTCAGCACCGATGCACGGCCTTAGACTTGTTAAAATTCAAAGGCACATCATGTGTTTTTATCTGACAAACTACAGTAAAACAACCTGTGAGACCTTGCCTTCCTCCGCCATCTGGGGTATAATTTAATTTTAAACTGTAGCCTATAGGCTAATGGCGGTATTGCTAAATCAAAGCTTGTGCCATTGTTTGCTGTGGCAGCATTTGTTAATATTTGCTATGTGATTCATATGTGGGGAGTGAGACTTATCTAACTTTAAACAATATTCATTTTCCATGGTACGATGAGCATTGTGCTTTGCCTTCATTGTGTTTGTCCAATGAGGACGTCCCTGCTGAGATAAGCCTGTTTCAGGCTGCGTAAATGTAAACTGGCAGGTGTGACTATGAAAGCCAGGGATATAGCGCTTATTTATCATCTACAAACTGTTCCACCTCCTCCACAGAAGCAGTGTTTAAACAAAATAGTTTATTGTGCTGTAGGTTAAGGCTTCCACACACCTTATCTGTTCACTGTTTTATTTTAAACCTTTACATTTATAAACTTGGTTGACTGCATTTGGCTTTAATCAAATCAACATATGCAATTTTGGAACTGCTAGTGCAGTACTGGCTACTACTACTTACGTGAAAACTAACCAAAAAGAAAAGCTAAAGTAAAATACCTCTATTTGGTTTGACTAAGATGAGCTTTGACTTTAAATTTAGGCCATTTGTTTAAGCAAGTGTCTTTTTTTTAGTTCAGTGACATGTGCAAGTAAGGAAAGAAATGGTTTGTGTTTGTAAGTCATTAGGCAAAGCAAACTCAACAGCAAGATATAACCAGGACCTAAGCCTTCCACCTAGAAAACCTGCTAATCACATTGAACAGACCAGGCTTAGCACAGAAACATCACCACTTCCCTTCTTTAGTTATCAGTGCTACATTCTTTATTATGAATGGGTTTCTGCATGTAAATACATGCAACTGTGGCATTGGGGTGGTTGTTACGTTCCTATGCTGCCGTGCGAGTGCGGCCCTTTAATTTGTTGTTGACACCTGTGCTTTCCAAGAGCATATATACTGGTGTTGTTCTCTAGCTCGACGTTGGCTGATTTTCCCTTTGTTATATCTTTGTGTGTGGTGCCAGCTTGCTGCCATGCTAAGACCTGTTTTAAAGTAGCATTGTAGTTAGCTATTTGTTTGTTTATGGCTACTTTGCTGTGTTGTAGTCTTTGCCTTGTGAAAGCTACTTGAGTTATTTTGTTTGATGTGCTTGTGTGATACCCGGAAGTAGTTATGTGCAAACATGGAGACTTGCCACAACGGAGGAGATCCTTAGGCATAGGACATTGGAGGCAAATTGACAGGGGTTTCATTTTGTGGAGAACTTGTTTTGTTCTCATGTGGAGAATTTGTCGTTCTCAATTCAGGAAGGTTGGTTACAGTGGTTCCAACACTTCCAAGTGCAAAACCACCGGCCATCATGTCTCAATGTTTAACACTATGACCGAGTCTGGGTCGTAACAGTGGTTCTTTGTAAAACGCTATGTGAAGTTAAGTAGAATGTGTGAGAACCAAGGGAAGATGCTAATGGACACCAACGTGTGCTTCATGTACAGTCCACCTAAGTAACCATCTCTTTACCTAATGAGGTTCTCTGTTAGCATGGCGAGCATTGTTCTGGCCTTATTCACAGGATAACTGGCCCTTTTTGAAAGCTGCAGTCACATGGGATTGGTTCAGATAATCGTGCTAATGTGAGCCTGCATGTTTCCTGTTTTGTCTGACCCAGAGGTGACTTGACACTTCGCTCTGAAAAACATCTCCTGAAATGAAGCACTACAATATGAGTTTAGCTGTTACATTAATACAAACATATACTGAACTTGCGGAGGTTTGGCGTTGATTGAAAGATTTGAACAGTCAAATTAAAAATCAGTTTCAATGCTTCAATACTTTAGCAACAATTAATAAATTAACTGAGCTATCCCTTACAAAAAAGTACTATAGGATTCCTATAGGAATCTTATGATATTTTGGGACAATTCCTATAGCATATATTATAGTTATATAGCATAACACTATACAAATTCCTATAAAATGGCAATCCCTATAGGACAAACAATAGGCTACTTCAGACTATTATAGGATCTTATAGGAATACATTAAAAAATACATTAGGCAAACTATAGAGTATATAACATACTTTACGTGACTATAGGATTCACTATTGAGTATGATAGAAATCCTATAGGAATCCTAAAGTATTTTTTCATAAGGAATAAATAGCCTACTGTGAGTCACTTCAGTAAAGGTATAAAAAGCTCAAATAGAGGTGTATCATTGTTAAGGTATTTTAAAGTTTTGCAGTTTACGTGACATTCTATAAATCTTTTTGAGGGGAAGCGGATTTGTTCACCTATTCTATTTAGCTCATGTTGTGGCGGACGTGCAGATCAGCTCTGCTGGGTTATACATTTATCTCCCTGCTGGGTTATATATTTTTCTCCCTGCTGGGTTATACATTTCCCTTCCTGCTGGGTTATATATTTATCTCACTGCCTGGTTATACATTTCTCTTCCTGCTGGGTTATACATATCTCTTCCTGTTGGGTTATACATATCTCTTCCTGCTGGGTTATACATTTCTCTTCCTGCTGGGTTATATATTTCTCTCACTGCTGGGTTGTGCATTTCTGGAAAACAGCGCAGTGCTTTTGGCTGTAATGCTTTGTTTTGTGTGCCAGTAGTGACCACAGAGAGCAGTATCTGATGTACGGTAGGCTCCGCCCCACCCTTGGCTTGAGACATCCATGACCCTTTTTAACCCCGTCACGCAGACCCCCAAGTGGCTATGCCGCTAGCGCCATAAGATGAAAAAACACAGGACACAGTTACATGAAATAATTTTGAAAGCATTGGGTAGCATTGCTTTGGAATAGAGCTTGTTTAGTTTGTGTGAGCTAAGAGAGCCAGTGTTGTTTGCTGTAACTTTGAGTGCTTGTTATACGCCAGGTAACAAGCACAAATGCACATGGGACATGACAGTACTGACTGTGTGTAATACCCTTTTCACACACAAAACCTGGGATTGACATGGGATATTGAACACAGGTTCGACCCACTTTTCATCCATTCACACCACACTATGGTCACGAGTAAGTCCCGGGTCCTTGCCGTTCACACAAGACTGGATTATCACCCCAGGGGAGCACAGTGCAACTAATGAACATATTTCGCCACCATTTGGACTCATATCATGGCCAAGTAACCACACAACCCAAAGTTCTACCAAAGTTCAGTTGTGCTTTAAAGGGTTATGAAACCCTCGGTTACATTCTCTCTGCAATTAAATGGGCGTGGAAAGCAGCAGCAGAGGGGGAGGGGCGACAGCGAGAAGAGAGGCTATCGCCACCGGAAGACACGCCCACTAGGGAAAAGTTGGAAAGTGAAACGGAGTCTGTATCAATCACTGACTAATTCTGCGGTATCAGTAAATGGCTCTTTCGAGATGGAGGACTTCTCCCCTCCGGAATCCTCTGGGCTTTCCACCGACCAGGAGTATGAAGGAGGAAATGGTCCAAAGCCCTATCAGTTTAAGCCGTTGGGAGAAGTTTCTGAGTGGTAGTCTAGCTAATTATCTTTTATCCCACTTGTGAACTCGACCATCTCCTTCTGCTTAACTCGATGTTATGCCCAGTATTGTCAGCACATATTAAGTCTAACCTACCCGTACACAAACTACTTAATGAATAAAATAAACAAATAAACAATGAATAACTCAAATACGTAATTAATACCTTAAGTTACTCTGTAAATATGAAGCACATGTCACACCATCACTCCATTCTCAAACTAACTCGCTTTTTCAGCCATCTATAACATTACATCTAACGTAGCTATGCTACATGACAATAAAATATGAAAACTAATGCCTCGTGAAACTAAACGGCTGTTAGCTGAAGGCTATAGGCTACGCTACGGGAGACTTCAAAATCTGCTCAAATCGATGTTCTGCCCAGTAAGTTAACGTTTGTCAGCAGATATTCAGTCTAACTTAACGTTACCTGCAGACTATACAAACATGAAAAAATACAACACGTAGGCTAATGATTGTCAAGTGAAACTGAATGGCTTCTTTTTTCTTTTTTTTTTACCTACGTCATCCTAGCCATCTACAAATGCACGTTTACTAGCTATCTAGCTATACAAAAAACTTAACTAAGACATAAGTTAACATAATCACAGCATGGGGCTTGTATCACTTTGTACCTTGTACCATTTTTATTTCAGTAAATACATGTTCCAGTGGTGTGGGGTTCCAGATAGTGCAGTTAACTGTTATCCATCAAACTCCGTAACTCCTGCTTCAATCCTGAAGCAGACCCCAGGCCAGTAAGATTGACAACGCAGTATCAAACCTAACGTTATAGCTTATACGCAAAAGGGCGGTGAAATATCACCGGCCAGTTAACTATGGTTAACGATACGAAAACAACTCAAGTAAATATCTTTGAGGCTGCAAGATAACCATCACGTTAGCAAGCCAACGAGACGCCGTAGGCTACACTTAATTTAACTTACCGCATTTGGAGGGACAGAAATATCAGTAGGGCTTGGGCGTTACCGCATTTCTTTGGCTGGCATACCCCAATTCAACCAGGGCATAGTTCTCGTAACAGTCTCACGGGAAATGCTTGTTGCACACAAACTTGCCATCAGTGCTGATCATTGGCGCCAGACCCAAAATGTCCATTCAGAGTAGCCTATAGCTCACTCCGGATCGCTCGGGAATGGATGTAACCGTTAACGTTAATCCGTTGATGCTCTTGCACCCAGAGAAAGCACACTTGCGACCCATCAGTCATTGCTTGTAAATTGAAACTTGGAATTGAAAAAACAAACTTACAATTGTTAATAACTAGCATACTTGGAAAAAAGTTAATACATTGAAAGAGACTAACTGTAGGCTACAACGATATTGCTCGTCAAATGGATATTAGCCATTGGCCACGCCTTCTCAGGAATGTATTTATATTGGGGGCGTAACAAAGTGCAAAACTGATTATGTACAAGTGTACCAGTGTCATTTTCAACCCCGGAAGGCAAAGAATAGGCGATAAAACGGCTAAAATACTGAAATTAAACATTTTGCCCAAAATTGTAGATGCAATGCATACTATTGTTCTCTTCCATCTGAGGCAATGCCTAGATATTAGTTAACTCAAAAAATATGTTTTAGTGTTTCCTAAGTAGGCAAAATGTTCTCTAAATGTAGTGTACTTAAAATCCCTGAATGATATACTTATTTCCGGGTTTTCGCTGATCATAGTATGGAGGATATTTTTTGCAAACTGCATGTCACTAAACATTATGCAGTAAGCAGTAGCCAATACAGTATGCTAGTACACAGTACACAGGAGGCAGACACGCCCTAGAGATCTCATTGAGATGCTAATTAGTAGACTAATTAGATTAGTAGATGTGCCAAATTAGGGTTGAAAAACCTACAGGACAGTAGATCACCAGGAACAGGGTTGGGGACCCCTGCAGTATGTTAACTTCTGAATCAATAGCCCAGTGATATGTTCCGAATCTTGCAAAAAAAAAATTTGTAAAAACTGTCACAAAACATTTTAAGTGATGTATTATTGTGGCATTTAATAGGCACAATATTTACTGGTTATGTGGTGGATTAACATAATTCACCCACGGAACTATGGGTTGGGAGAATGGTTCCGCACGGATGGTTAAGTGTGCGGAACCAGAAGTATTCTTTGAGTTGTGTAATAAAAAAGTTAATTTCGATTAAACGCCAAGCATTGACTTTTGATACTCCGCCTCTGACTCCCGTCTCTCGGCACTACACTGGTGACCTCGACGTCAGTTTCGCTGAAGTATCCGAGACTGAACCGAGCATGGCAAATGACGCCGTTTTTCTCAAATTGCCGGAGTTTTGGGAGACTTCTGCAGCAGCATGGTTTGCACAAACAGAGGCTCAATTCACCCTCCGTGGGATTACCGACGACGACGCATGCTATTTCCACGTCGTCTCAGCGCTTGGGAGCTCCACTGTGGCCAGGATGGTAGGCTTCATCACATCCCCGCCTGCCCTGAATAAATATGCAGCGTTTAAGACCCACCTCCTCAAGACCTTCGAACTATCAAGGTCAGAACGAGCCCGAAGCCTGTTCGCAATTCAGGGCCTTGGAGATAGCAAGCCTTCCGAACACATGGAAATAATGCTAAACCTGCTAGGTACGGAAGAGCCCAATTTCCTATTCATCAAACTGTTTCTTCGGCACATGCCGCCGCATGTCCAGACAGCGCTCGCTAATATGGCTATTACTGAACCCAGAGCTTTAGCCGAAGAGGCCGACCGTTTTTTCCTAGCTACCCGGCGTTTCGCCCCTGACCTGCTAGCCCTGACACGCACTTACACGCCCCCGGTCAGAGATGCACTGACTAGCAAAGGCCCCGTAGCCACCGACAGCCATGCTAGCCCAGGCATGTGCTATTTCCACACGCGCTTCGGCGCAAAGGAGAAGAGGTGCCATTCTCCTTGCAACTACAAGCCGGCGGGAAACGCCTAAGCCTGCGCTCAGTCGTGGCCATGAGCGTGGGCACAACAAACCGGCTATTGGTCATCAGAGACACCCTCTCCGGGCGTAAATTCCTCTGCGACACCGGTGCTCAGAGAATCGTCCTGCCGGCTACAGTGGGCGACACCGCCGACGGAGAGCATGGCCCACACTTATCGTCCGCCAACGGCACCCCTATCCGCACCTATGGCACAAAAACTGTGGACCTGTGTTTCAGGGATCAGCGGTTTACATGGAACTTCGTCACGGCCAATATCTCCTTCCCCCTTTTCTATGCGCTTACGGACTGCTCGTGGACGTCAAGAACAGCCGCCTGGTGGATGCACTGACATTTTCTTAATTTGCATGTGTCCGCGACAAGGCGGAATACGGCGGGCTCTCCGGCTCACTCGCAGAAGGTGACAAATATCAACGCCTTCTCGGTGAGTTCCCTAACTTGACACGGCCCACCTTTTCCGCCGCCACGACCAAACACGGGGTCGAGCACCACATAGACACTAAGGGCCCCCCCATCTATGCTAGGGCCCGACGGCTCAACCCGACAGGCTGGTGGTTGCTAGGTCCGAATTTGCCAATATGGAGCACCTTGGCATCATTCGCCGCTCGGACAGCCCTTGGGCCTCGCTGCCCCACATCGTCCCAAAACCAGACGGCGGGTGGCGACCGTGCGGCGACTACCGCCGCCTCAACGATGCTACTACACCCGACCGCTACCCAGTCCCCCACATTCAGCAACGCCAACTCTTGTACATATCCGAGTACACCACGGACATCCAACACATCGCCGGCAAGTCCAACGTAGTCACAGACTGCCTCTCCAGAGCGGTCATCGGGGCCGTTCAGCTGGGTCTCGATTACCTCCGCATGAGCGCAGACCAGGCCTCTGACCACGGGGTCCAAGCCCTCAAGGGTACGGACACTGGATTACGCCTGGAAGAGGTCACGGTCGGTGACTCGGACGCTAAACTGCTGTGCGACATCTCCACTGGCCAGCCTCGGCCACTAGTCCCTGTAAACTGGCAAATGCCCGTTTTCGAGGTGGTGCACAACCTCTGCCACCCCGGCAGGAAGCCATTCGTGAAGTTGGTTTCTCAAAAGTTTGTGTGGCATGGACTTAAGAGGGACGTGTAAACCTGGGTCGACTCGTGCATGGCCTGTCAACGTGCTAAAGTGCACCGCCATACTAAAGCCCCTTTTGAACCTTTCACCGTTCCCGGGAGGAGGTTCGACCACGTCAACGTCGACCTTGTAGGCCCACTGCCCCCCTCTCACAGCTTCACCTACCTCCTCACAATGGTGGACAGGACGACCCGCTGGCCCGAGGCCGTTCCCCTCTCTTCGACAGCATCTTCCAATGTGGCCCGGGCGTTCATCAGCACATGGGTCGCACACTTTGGAACCCCGTCCGACCTCTCCTCCGACTGTGGCTCACAGTTTACATCAGAGCTCTGGACCGCAGTTGCTGGGGGTCTGGGGGTCAAACTGCACGGCACCACCGCCTATCACCCCCAAGCTAATAGCTTGTGCGAGCAGTTCCGCCGCTCCATGAATGCGGCCTTGCGTGCCGGCTTGACAGACGGCAACTGGGTGGATAAGCTCCCGTGGGACATGCTCGGCCTCCGGTGCACCCCCAAAGAAGACCTGCAGTCCTCATCCGCTGAGCTCGTCTACGGCCAGACCCTGCGGGTCCCCGGAGATTTCATTCCTAACGCCACTGTCCCCTAGTCTGTGGCCAGACAATGCTCCTCCCTGCTGGAGGCCGCCGGGGCGTTCGCACCAGTCCCTACATCACAGCACGGCACCCCTGCATTCCAGGTGCCCCCCAATCTACACTCGGCGGGCTTCGTGTTCGTCCTCCACGACGCACATTGCGGCCCCCTACGCCCCCCTTATGACGGCCCATTCAAGGTCCTACAGCATGGGGACAAAATTAAGATAATTGTTCGAGTTGTTCAATTCTAATATACATTCACGAATAGTCTAGGATCTCTAACATTTATATAAACATTTCGGAACTTTGTTTCTGCACAAGTTAAAGACATGACAAGATCGAAGGTCGCTCAGATTACCGTTCTGCCTTCAACTCACTTAACTCCCGGTTTTAGAGTAAAGCTCTCTTTCTCTCCAATTCTGGGGCTTCAGGGGGCTTGGAAAGGTAATTAACTTCTCACCTTGACTGACCTGCTGATGTTTCAGTGAACCAATTAGATTTATTGACACTGCATAATTGTTACCAAGGGGATGTCATCATTACTGTGGGTTGGCACATAGGCAGAGTTTAACAGTAATTGGAGATGCTGGTATTTACACTGCAGTTAGGATTTATCATAGATTATCGTAGATTCATCATATATTTATGAATTAATTCATTCGTAATGTGCCATATGTAATATGTGTACTTGATGTGTGTGTATGTGTGTGTACATGTACAAACCCCAATTCCAGAAAAGTTGGGACAGTATTTAAACAGAGTCTTTTGATATTCTTTTATACCCAGTCATGATAGCATCACAGTGTTTTTTAAACTTCCCATTTACCAACTTTTTGCCCCTGTACAAACTTTTTTGGAACGTGCTGCAGGCATCAAATTCAGAATTAGCGTATATTTACAAAATAAAGTTGATACAGTAAAACATTAAATATCTTTTTTTTGTACCGTTTTCAATTAAATATATGTAAAAGAGAATTTACAAATCACTGCTTTCTGCTTTTATGTGCATTTTACATACTGTCCCAACTTTTTGGGAATTGGTAAATAAACAAACAGATAGATAGATAGATAAACCTTTATTGATCCCAAAGGGAAAATTCTGGTGTCCAGGTGTTTGTCAGGTGTCAGGTGTTTGTATGTGCATGTGCATTTACGTGTGCTTGTGCATATGTACTGTATGTACGCATGTGTGTGTGCATTTACGTGCATATTTATGTATGTGCGTGCCGTTGTGTTTCAGTTTAGACTGCCTGCATGTTCCACACAGGTGAGACACAGATGAGACAGAGACAGGTAAGACACAAGGCTCACACCTTGGTTCAGCCCTGACTCATGGAATACCACTGAGATGCCAAACTCATTGGCTCTCATACAAATTGGACAATATTATATGAGTGGACGACAGAGAGCATTGATCAGAGAGGATGATATGATCAGATAGACCCCGGTCATTAATTTGGAGCCAAGGACTCTGGTCCTTCTGAGAGCCTTGGGATTATATATGGTTTCTTACATAATCCCAATATGAGATTTCCAAAATCAAAATCTGTGGCCAATGCCTTAAAAAGGTGATTAATTGTAACTCCTTTACTGGCAATATGTATTCCAGAGATTCCCTCTCTTTCCCACTTCTCAGCCTCACTTCCCACTGAAGCGTTTGCTCCTCCTGCACCTCCTCAAAGGCAGGGAAGAGAGGCTTTTCCTCTTGCTTTGGCTGCAGGACTGATGTTGGCCTCAAGGGGGCTACATGACAGTGAAAGACATCTGTATACAAAAACTCTCATTCAGCTGAGAGCTTACCTGAACTCTGGTTCGACTCTACCCATTAGTGGTTAGTGGGTAGACTGCGGGTTGCATTCCAGACGCTTATTTTCACTCCTTGCATTCTTTCCTCTCGTCCTTTCCTCACTCCTTAGCTCCACCCAGTGCGGCAGTGTAGTATAATGGTTAAGGAACAGGCCTTGTAACCGAAAGGTTCCAGGTTCGATTCCCAGGTAGGACACTGCCGTTGTACCCTTGAGCAAGGTACTTAACCTGAATTAATTAAGTGTTGAGCGGCATCATACGACGTTTGGCATTTATACTCTATGTTCAGTTGTCTCTACGGAAACAAGATGACAACTTCTGACCGTTTCAACTACCTTTGCTAAAAAAAACAATGTGAATGGAAAAAAGAAGGTGGTTAAACAAATGCGTGAGATGCTGGATGCATTTTAAATACCTGACAATGCATTTAGGCATTCCATCAGGCTGTCCAATATGTATGTCTATTATGGTCCAATAAGACTGCGCGACAAAGTATTACGTTGTCCGCGACATAACAGCATTCTAGAGGTCCGCGACACTGAGAAAAAGTGCTGAACGAAAAACGTCATTTTTGTCACTCGACACTTCGAAGTGGTCATGCGACAAAGTATAAATCAGGCTTAAGGGCTCTATTTTCCGGCCAGCGCATGGCGTGTGGTAGGCTAGCACACTGGCGAAGTGTCATTTTCGTTATGGATTTTCACGCTCCTGAGCACGTTTGACTCGCCATAAACTGAAATGAGAGGAGAGTGGCTGTGTGGGTGTGTCAGTCCATGGAGAGTTGCTAATTTCGGGGCTTTCCCAAGCAATGCATGCATGATCATTCATAACCTATTCAAAAGCCAATAAACCGTTTTCGTGGATCATATGCCGTCTGATTTGATATAAATCCCCAAGCAGGAAAAATGCATAATTTGCAATTTAGCATGTATTGTGAATTGTATTATTTATGTTAGGCTGATTTCTGTATGTATTTCTGTTTTTAATTGTTTATGGCTGTTATTATACTGCATTGTGGTCCCAGGGGTAGGCTACTGTATTCCGTTTCTTACACCCGTCTGTAATGAGAAGACATAAACGCAGCTGTGTGATGCTGATGTGTACACTGTAATATTTGTAGTATTGCAGTATTTGTAGCTTATTATGAACGGAAAGTGAAGCTCGTTTGAAAAGATGGAGACTACTCACTGTAGGCTACAAAACTGTACATAGCCTAGTAGGCTACGCTCAGTCCTAATTATGATTATCAATATTCTGCACTGTAAAAAATATCTTGTAAAAAAACGGTGAAAAGACTGGCAGCAATGTTGACAGTGAAACACCATTTAATGAATGTATAAATCCTGTTATTTTAGGGTTTGGTCGTTAAATAATTTGTTATTGCCGTTGTTCTACATGACTTTGACAGTGTTTTGAAAATTAATTTTAATTAAATGGATTGTATTGTATCGTTCCCAGCCGGCAGTCGACCAATCTTAAACATTGAAATGTAGTTGAAATAATGTCAGTTTTTGTTTCAACGTTGAAAAAACTTTGAAACAATGATTAATGCTAAATGGTTGTAAAAAGGTTAACAGCATACTTATAAATCAATGTTGAAATTTGAACAAGATCTGTACTTTGAATCAACATAATGTTTTCAACAATGTTCTGCCTGTTAAATTATTATTATGATCATTAGGCTATTATAATTTTATTAGTATTTTATTAGATAGATAGATAGATAGATAGATGGGTACTTTATTAATTCCCGAGGGGAAATTGCTGTGTTACAGCAGGAACATAATACCTCAATTCACCCATGTTGAAAAGTAAGACGTTGAAACAACGTTACGATATCAACGTTGATTCGCCTTTCAAAATCAAAACCAAATTCAACAGTGATTCAACCATGACCCACGACGTTGATTCACCCGTAAATAAACGTTGAAATGCCGGCTGGGTTGTAGCGATCGATGGTGCTTATGAATAAAGATATAACAAGCATGGACAGATGGATTAACTCGTATTTCTTATTTTGTTTTATTCACACATGACGCTGTCGAAATGCTTGATTAGTGTAAATGTTTGATCAAAATATCAAAGCATAATGTCGCAAGGTGTGATAATTTGGTTGTTTAGCTGGTCATTTAAAAATACAAATAGGCTACGCTAGTTTTTAAGCTATTTCAGTATAGGCCTATGGTGGACTTATTTTTTTATAATATCCTAGGCTACCACACAAAGGCACGCTTTTTTCTATACAGTTTAGTGACTTACACAATCTGATGCAATCACAGCACTACATATCATATACCAACAAAAGCACTATATCACATTTTTTTGCGATATTAATGCAAAATAGATCGTTATTGTCTTCCTCTGTGAGCTGTGCGCTCCTCACCTCTGGTCCGAAAATAGAGTAATTAAGTAGCCACTCCCATTTCGCCATGTGCTACGCCATTGACTATGACGGCTCACCACATGCTATGCGCTTTAATAGAGAAACTTCCAGTCTTGTGCAATTGAAACCTGAGGTAGTGACATATGTGATGTTTGGGTGCAGTACCACCAGTCGGTGTAAATATGTGAACATCCATGTCCTAGACGCCCATCCTTCAAGTCAAGGTTCTGTTCTTCAAGATAAAAAGCCATTTGAATTGTGGGTGGCCATTCATGTAAATTTTATAAGGGATGTAAGCAACATTCAAAAATCTACCATTTCAATGCTTTCATTCAGACCTTAAAATGTATTAAACATGTATTCTCTGTCATTATTTTATAGTGATAGCCATCAGGGAATGTTTGTAGTTTGTATGCAGAATGTCTGGACATTTTTTGTGTGTTTACATACCTTTTTTGGAACAAAGTTCCAAGATTGGTGAACATTCTCTTCATAACATCTTTCAATAAAGTGGGAATCTAATTGGAATATTTACCAATGTTCTGGAAATGTTCTGTGTTAGCTAGGAGGTGATTAAGTGACAAGATCATGTGCACATTGTCAAGTAGCAATAATAGAATATAATATTGACCACAAGCCTTGGTGATCACCACATGCATGTATATCGACTGAAATGGATTTATGTGAGTCATCAAAATTAAGCCTTTCCCTTCTGCCTCCCCATCTCCTCCCTTTCAGTTTGGAAAAATGCCTGTCCATGATGCCGTGTTCTTCTATTTTAGCCTGTATGGCAGCTGACGGTGAAATGCATACCCATGATGCCGTGTTCTTCTCTTTCAGCCTGTGTGGCAGCTGATGGTGAAACCTCTCCTGCTGGTGATAAGGACGATGGTTTCTCAGCTGGAACCCGGCTTAGCCATGGAAGCTTCTGCTATCTTCTTACTCCAAAGGGCAGAACCCATGAAATCAAGAGGAGGCTGTTTTCAGGTAATGAACTTCAGTTTGGTCTTTGGCAGAGATGGCGATATGGACGTATGTAAGCTCTTGATCCTGTATAGGCAAACATGTTTTTCTTTCTTATTTGAGATAACAGCCTTTTCAAAGGAATAGGGCAGACCAACCATTCAAGACATGCAAGCCATTTGCAAATGAGAGCTTGTCTGTCTAAGTCTTTTCATCCTTCTGCTCCTCGGGCAGCTTTTTTTACGAGACAGCACAGTGTAGAGAGACAGGAATAATGGGAGTGAGACAGAGGGAGAGATGTGCAACAAAAGTCGCGCGGTCGGATTCAAACTGCTGACGTCACGACCCGCAATGAGCATTTGGACAGCGCTCTACACGCCACGCCACCGAGACGCCCCAGGATAGGCATTTGTTTGGTCATGTAAAAACCAATAAAATGCAATCGGATGCAGTTTGGAAGGGCACACCCCCAGAATATTGTTGCCAACTATCAAGGATTGGCCGGGAGATTCCCCCGGAATTGGCCAAGGTCTCCCGGAACGCAATGAATTCAATCCGGGATATTTTTTTTATTGTTATTACAGAATAAATGTTGTAATAAAACACATTGATTAAGCCACTGCAGTACTGTGCTTTGATAAACACAAAATCCTACACATATTTCAGTTACAAGAATCTTGTGATTCGAGCCACGTGCCACTCTCCACTTATCCCCCTCTCAATAATTTTATAGTTATTATGCTGCACAGACACAATGATCACTGTCATTGAAGTTGCTAGTTTTTCTTGGTAATAGCTCTATGTTTATAATAAAAAAGGCTATAGTTGTATAATAGTGTATAATAGTGCATTTCTCTCACTCTTTCTCTTGTTGGTTATTCAACAACTTTTGCAGTCAGCAATATGTGTGGAGTGATGTTGAATGACAGCACATGCAAGACATACTATTTTCTGATTCTTGCGTTATCTGTGCAGCACGTGTGATTTTGTGACTTACGTATCTGTGGGAAATAGTAAGCACTACCCCCCCTCCCCCTGAAAGGCAGAGAGGTTCCACACCTTCGATCAGCTCTTCCCCGGCTTAACAACCCCCCGACATGTGCACGTTACTGCTTCCTGCTCTCTGAAATTAGTAAAGTGCCCTGTGCCTACTTTATTTGTAATGTGCTATATATTGTGATTTTGAGAAATGTATGGAATAATACAAATATATTGGGGTATAACTATAGGCTTTCCATGTAGGTTCCTTCAAATATTCAGATGTATTATGATATATAATATTTTTTTATATTATGGAAATGCAGTATATTATTGCTATGCAAGGGGTATGCTAACAAATACTTTAAATGCATGCCACTGATTGCTGTTATTCGTTTAAAGGAAAGTTGGGCAGAGCAGACAGAAGCGCTCTACAGCTGCTTCTGCTGAATGTGTTTGTGCTGCTAAGATTCTCTCCTGGGGGATCTTACTGTGTCACCTTTATTTGGCTTTTGAGTCAAGTTACACTCGTCAGTGCTGCACCTCCTGAAATGGAGCTCTTTCTATTCTTTGGTCACTTGAATTAATTTTGATGAAGCCAAACCTGGAGGGGCCGAAGCCTACACATGTAACTTGCAGTGAGGCTGGCTGGTCTGGTTACTGCAGAGAGATGCACCGAGTCATCCCCAGAGACCCACTATCCTGATGCTCTTCAGATAGATGCTCAAATTTTATCTAAACACAATGCACTTTGTCCTTTGAATTGCTTTTAAATTATGTTTGACCACCGATTTTAGAAAGAAATATGTCCATAAATGTAAAAAATACTTTCAATTAAATCAAATACCTACAGAAAAGGTGAGCTCCTACTGTGGTACAACCCTAAACAGTCTGACATTTTTCTGTCTTGGATATACAAACTAAATTTTCTGAAATAATTTCATGCTGAACTTTCAAAGGGCCAGACTCATTAGTCACCTCACAATTTTCATTTTCAGCACATGAACACTTTCCCACACCAGCCGCTAGACAGGTGAGCCCACCTGCTGTGCCCTTAGACGGGTCAGCTCACCCGCTGAGCCCCCAGCACATTGCGGAATGAGCACGCCTCCTTATGAGGTTCTGTTGTCTCACAGTGGCGTCTCAGCGAGCCTGCGCCTTCCTTTGTGATGCGTGAGGCTTTACTCTGTGATGCATGAGGTTTGCTCTGTGATGCGTGAGGTTTCCTCTGTGATGCGTTGAGGCTTCCTCTGTGGTGCGTAATGCTTCCCTCTGTGATGCGTGAGGTTTCCTCTGTGATGTGTTGAAGCTTCCTCTGTGATGTGCTGTGTTTATTTTTAGGGTATGAGGGGAGCTTTCTCATTATGATGAATGAAAACTTATGGTTGGCCATTGGGCCAAAACGTGCAAGAAAATGCATCTCCAGACATTTATTTCTGGAGACGTTTATGACTATCACAGCCAATGAGGATGCCTGTTTCATACATATATTACCATTTTAAGTAGATATTACATTACTACATACATCACAGTCAAAACAACTCAAGATGTCGACTTATATTCAGTCCCATGAGAATCTCAGTTTTTTTGCAGTGGCCTAAAATGCTTGATTTCGTGCGATGCAAAGTGCAATGTTTTGTGTGTGTTTGTTGCGATAAAGTTGCGGTAATTAGTGAAAGTTGCAAATAAAAATTGCAATTTCAAAAATATGTAATATAAGTTCAGTGACAATGAAGCAGTAGGCTACTGTATAACAGAACTGGAAATATTGTGGAGCTTGTGTTCTGAGTAACCATATAAAACAAGGCTCAATATAACAAAACATTTTTGTTTTATTTGTAAATTGAAATGTGAAACTTATTTTTTTGGACCAGAAAATCACAGTTAACACAGGAAGTACTGAATTATATTAGTCCATATATATCTGTGCATTAAACCTAAACATTTAATTCATAAAGTGCTGCTTTAGGTTGGTAGAACATCAATATGCTTTCAAAACAAACATTTTGCTGTCCTTAGTTTTCACAAGAGGTTTGCAGCTAAAGGCTAAGGCTAACCAAGGGTAAAACATTGAAGTGCACTGTTCAGTAAACATGGTAAGCACCGAATTGTTTCCCATAAATTCATCAAACTGTAGTGACCCACTACAGTCTAAATCTCTACCACATTTTCAGATTGAGAAAAAAAAAATTATCTTAAGAAGTTATCATCTCAAAATGATAACTCGCCTTTTGATTTGACAATTGTTCGCGGGAAAGTTGCAGTGATTGGAAAAAAATGCAAGCTCTTGCAACTTTCGAGTTTCATTGATATTGCGTTAATAGTTGCGATCGCGACATCGTGAAAATCTGGAGGGACTGCATATTCATGAGATGTGGGCTACACAATCTCATGAATATTATGTAGAGCAGGGCAAGTTTTGCTTATGTATTCACCACATGATGCTGATATAGAGGCTTACGTATGATGAACAATTTTTATGTGTAGCTAGATAACTAGCGTGGCTAACCGGAAGCAAGCCTGTCCAGTTATAACACTATAATTTGTAGCTACTACTAGTTTCTCATATTTGCTTTGTTGTCTTGCCTACCATTTTCTGGATATTTGTATTTTAATGCGAGTTCTACCATTGTTTTCCCTCTGGATTGTGCCTTCTTTACAGGGGTAGGTAATTCGGGGTACTCTTTTTCCTCTTCTGCCTTGGCAGGAGGAATCATGTCCAATACAAATCATGATCCCTATCTCTCTGGTAACTGCAAGATGAGAGCAGGAAAGGGCACAGAGGTACCATGACACTGGCGTCTGAGGTTCTCCTCACCTTAAGAGGGTTAAACCAGAAATGCTTGTGCGCATGTTTGATTATCAGTCTCGCCCCGCGTGGAGAGCCATGAGCGTGATCAGCAGGAGGGAGCGCCGGAAGTAGCAGGAACGGCGAAGGCCTGCAAACTCCTGATACGTGACTCATCTGATTTCACATCCACACCTTTCACCATAGATAAACAAGAGAGTCGATCTCCACTACGAGGCCCTGAGGTGTGGCCTCTCTTAAAATCTGATACAACAGATCACAATACCACATCATTACCACACACCAACAGATCATTACCGCACACCAACATATCCTTACAGATAATTACCACTCCAACAGATCATTACCGCACACGTACAGAGCCTTACCACACCAACAGATCATTATCGCACACCAACAGTTCATTACTGCACACCAACATATCCTTACAGATAATTACCACACTCCAACAGATCATTACCGCACACGTACAGAGCCTTACCACGCCAGCAGATCATTACCACATTACATTACATTGTAGGCATTTAGCTGACGCTCTTATCCAGAGCAACATACAATTAGTGCACAAACAAAAAGGCCTAAGTTTGTAAATCAACATTCAAAGTAGCAATTAATGAGAGTGCAACGGACAGGCTATAACACACCCGCGATATGTAATCCTATGTCACAAGAATTTATATGTGGAGGGGAAGATGGAAGATATATTTGGAAGAGGGCAATGGGAATCAGGGTGGAGAAGGGGAGGAGAGGTATTTCCTGAATAGGTGCGTCTTTAGGTTGCGCCGGAAGGTACGGAGGGACAATTTTGATTGAGATGGGCAGGTCGTTCCACCATTGGGAGGCCAGCAGGGAGAAGAGTTGAGGCCTGGGGGAGCGATGCCCAGGTTGTGTCGCAGGGAGGGGAGAGCTAGGCGTCCGGTGGCAGCAGAGCGTAGAGCACGGGTTGAGCACAGTCACTGGGAGCCAGTGGAGGGAACGCAGGAGGGGGGAGATGTGAAAATTGGTGTTGAAAACCTTACCACACCAGCACATCATTACACCAACAGATCTTTACCCCATACCAGCTGATCAACAGATCATTACCACACCAACAGGTAATTACCACATACCAACAGATCATTAATACACTAACAGATCATTACCATAAACCAACAGACATATCTGATAGGGAACAGGACTGTACACTAAAGCTCAGAGGTGGGTACCTTGTGTAGAGAGGTTCTGTTAAAACCCTGTGCTACATACTTTACTTAATCTGCCTTGCTTCCATATCCTGATGTATAAATGTATAGTAATTAAAATGTTGGCTGTGTCATTTTTTTTACAAAAGGATTTTACCTTTAATTGCCATTCACATGGAGCTGTAGCCACATCTGGCCTCCAGTGATACTTTCTGTTGTGCTTTTGTATTAATATTAAGTTGCTTTTGTTTCTACACTGTGAGCTCTGACATGCATTTTGGCCTGTAGCAGTGTTTTAAGAAAGAGCATTCAGTCGCCTCTTCTGGGCCTTTATCATTATCAAGGTTCCCACTGCAGCTTGTATTGATTGATTTGTTCTACAGCTATGTATTCCCTTAATCCTGGTCTTTTGACTGACTTAGAATAATACATTAGGAATCGGAATACAATCGACGAGCAGCAATGTTACATTACATTGTATTCATTCGTGCTTTTAAAAAAGTATCAGTAGCCTACATTTTTCTCAGAGAAAAGCAATTATGCTGACGTGGATTGTCCAGTGAGTATGATTAAATATAAAATAATACCCCAATCATTTAGTCTTATATTCCTTGACGAATAAATTCAGTAGACCTAGCCTACACTTCCATTGGAAATACACAGGATTGGTCTTCCCAGTTTTAAATACTGGATTTAAAAAATAATTTTTATTGGTCTTGAATTGAGCAAGCGCAGAAACTAAGAAACCGTAACAGTAAATTATTTGCTATGTATCTGTTAATCTGGATAATTAGTGTAACCCCCTGATCCCTCCCCGTGGGGTAGGCTAAGTGTCGCACGTCATGTTGGTTGCCCTGTATTATATTATTTTTCATTTTTCATCTCGCCGGTAGTATGAACGCGCATGGCGCTGCACAGCATCTACTGTTCAACACACACACACACACACACACACACACATCGGCTACCGACTATCGAGTCACAATACGAGAGTGAGCGACAACCATTAGGAGGCGGAGAAGAACGGACTGTTTTTTATGTTATTTTTAAACTCTTGCAGCTCGCCCTTATGACACCATTCACAGCAAGCGGTAAACTGCAGCATTCCCAATGCATCGCGAAACGGGGCGCAGGTTTTCACAGGTGAAGTCTGAAACTTTTCTTTGCAACGCGGTAGTCAGGGATGAAATCTGCCCTCGCTGTGCAATGTTAAATCAAATCCGAGATCCAGTGGCATTTGTTTGGTGTTTCTGGCTATTGCTGGGGATGTCTGATAGATGGTGGTCATAGCCTAAACATCGAAATCATTTTTTCATAATTCATTGTTCAGGAATCGTAAATAAAGTTGTGTCCGAGTTAGTCCGCTGATGAAGTGTGTGTGTGCGCGCTGTTTGTTGCTGCCTCCCCTCCCCCATCCATTTCTGCTGTTGCGACTCCGAGGCCAAGACATGAATGCAGTGAATGTGGGGCTCACTTCAAAGCATCGAGAGGGTAGTGAAAAGGGGGTGTACGGTACGGTACGGACTAACTAACCAAACTAAACTCCACCTAAATGAGCTGGCCTCTTGTATAGCAGTACTTACAGATAAAGTGGTTTTTCGGATACCCGCGTTACTCTTCTCGTTTACGTTACTGGTCGATCTGTTGGCTGTATTAAATAATAACTGGTCCTGATGTGTGATCAGAAGCGCCTGTTCGCCAGTGTTAGCTTAGACTGCTAGTGCTAGCGACGTAGCTACATTGTGACCCGATTAACGTTAGCTAGCATGATTCACTAGCGTTGGTCAGCTTTGCTGCCCGTTTGGCGAAACGAGCGGTTAGCTAACGTTAGCGGAGTTTATGCTCACGTAACTAGCGAGAGGTGTCCGTGAATCTACCCCAGTGTTAGTTTGGGATTTAATTGGCAAGCTAATGTGAGCTAGCTTGCTAAATTCAATTCGCGACTGTTCTGTATTGTTAGTTGCTAACCATTTAGCCGTTAGCTGGATATACATACACAATAATACAAAATATGTTTGTTGGTCAGTAACGTATGCGGTGATATTATTCTAACTAGGTGAGCTGCTGGTTTATTATGAAAAGGAAATGGTTAATTCGGGAAAGAGTGTTCAGCTTTAGTTAGTGCGATGGCATTTATTGCAATGGTTAAGAAGACCAAGAACGTTAGCTAGCTAACTGGGCGCTACCTGTGTGGAAATGTTATGAATCTGTCTCTGGGTCGTAACGTTATATCAGTTTGTACTAACCGGCTAGTTAAGCTACTAACGTTATCCTAAGTTGGCTAATATCACTTCATACCGCACTACAAAAGGGAATAATTGAAGCATTGAGCTGAAGTTAAATGCATCTCCTATATTTTAAGCGATTAAGTCGACTGAAGATAAAACGAATACGAACGGTAAGATAAACGTTTTTGTCTGTTGAAGGGTAACTGTGCATTATTTTTAAGCATTAATTGCTGAGTATTGTTGGGTAAAGTTATGCCAATCAGAGTCAGCAACAACCTATAGCAGATTCACGGACACATTCATAACCTCTTATGATAAATACACATTGCTTGGTGGGCAGTTGGGGGTTAATCTTTCATTTCGAGTTTAGAGAAAATGTCTGGGAGCATGGCATGTATGTCTGGGGCATGGGTGGATATCTAGAAGCTGATTCTCAAATAACCTTTTAGAGGTCCATGAACACAATACCGTACATGCATGTATGTATCAGTTTCCAGAGAACTAACATTATAGTATCCATGACCTGGCTGTGTGATTATAGACACAAAGTAACAAGTGAGAAAAGAAAAACCTGAATTATTATAAACCTGAATGAGGTTTATGTACAGGGTACATTTCACATTGGCTGTGGAAACTAATGGGGCAGGTCTGAGCTAAATGTAATAGGCACAGTTTTAAGGTTAGTTTTGCTGTTTATGAATGGTTTGTGTGCCAAGACCATGAAACAAAAGTCAAGTCTGGCAAGAAATACACCAGAAAATGTAAACGGTTGTTATGCAGCAACACACTGTGGTTAATAAGTGACATGCTGTTTTCTGTAATATTCAAGTGTCTCTTTTGTAAACGGTCACCTTGTGGTAGTCCTCAGCTGGGAATCCAAGGGGAAATATTTATAAATGATTGAATATGTCTACATTTAATAAAAGCTGATTTATGTCCAGTGTGTACACTCGTTTCACCATTTGAACATTGTTGTGCACACTTATAAGTCAGCCACGCCAGAGGTAGCCACTCTTGGTGCTAGAAAGAAAATAGGCTGATGAAATAGTAGAGTTCTAGTGCTTTTAATTCTAGACCTGCTTGTGTTCTGTGGTAAAGTTTTGGTAAATTTAGTCAGGGACATATTTCCAAGCACTGTTCTTCTGTTTGTTACAGATCAAGCAGTCAAGCATTGGCATTTAAAACATTGTGTTAGGCTTTGCTCAGAGTGTTTTGTAGTGAAATCAAGTGAAAAACAAATCAAACAAACCAAAAAAAAAAAAATCTCAGCAGAGCTATACAGCTTAAGGACATTTCGGTGAGAAACTGTAGAATGGTTGATACAAAGTGCATAAGAAAGTGAAGTTTCTCACTTAGTTTGATCTCTTGACTTTTGTTTGACTCATATTCCCTAGTATCTGCCTGCACGCATGCATGTGTTCTAAGAGCACTTTGACAGCATAACCGTTGAATTCTTGCCTGTCATCTGATGCATCACAATGGTTAAATGCTATCAGCGTGCTTCAATAAAGACACTTTAAAGAAACTAAAATGTTCCCAAAATGCAAATGTGCTGCTCAGAATCCCATAATTCCTCCCAAGTTTTGTAAACTGGAATACAAAACGTCTAGAACCCCAGAACTGAAGACAAAGCCTAATCATACTTGAGCGTTGGCTAAAGCCTTCAAGGGTCTGAGATATCAAACGAGCCTCAAACCATCATTCTGCTGCCAGACATGCAGTAGATATGGATGGATCACTTTAAGGGTTGTTTCTCCTGACAAATTTTTCTATTGAACTCTAGGGAAAAATATTAACAACCTTTTTTCACAAAAAGCCAGAATCCTGACACGAAGATCTCGTCTCAGAGATCTTCAGAGTGAAGGTCCGCCAAGCGTTCAAATTCTCACATGGAAAACAATATGATATTACACGCGTGCAGAGCTATTATGACAGTTCAAGCATGTGACGCAAAGAAGATATTTAGCGTGTTAGCTCTGTACTCTTGACTGTACGTATGTCGTCTCCATACTTGGCAAACTTCCACACACAGGTTGTTAACATTGGTAGCGCGCTGATCTTGCAGCAGAATCGCAGACACCAGCAGTTTAACAAACAAGCGTTTTTTTACCACGGTAACTGCTGGGATAGCAGCGAGCGTCCTAGTCTTAATTGAATGCAATGTCAGTGAAGTAAATTTACGAACTTTGTCGAACGTTAATAGTTGCAAGATTGAGTAATTTAAGACTGAAGTTTCTGCTTTAGCTGGTGAACTTCTAGCATTACGGCACATTATTTACTATGCTAACGGTGCTATTATGCATTGTTTTGTCCCCTGGTCAGTCTGGCAGGCGGTCAATTGGGTTCGTGCATCGATTTCTAGCTGGTCATTGATGATTTTAGGGGAGCCAATGGCGCAGCCTGGCACAAACCCTGTGTAGAGATGTGTTTCTGAGAGGGTTAAAATCTGCAGTGCGCTTCTTTCATATCAGATCCAGTAAAATCTCATACTGAGTGGCCATTGGAAATGCTGAAAGTGTCCTAAGTATGTCTCACGTCCCTGCACAACACTACTCTGTGTGCCGTGTATGATTGGTTAACTGTTAAATATGTGTAAAATCTTATCGCTCAGGCTTCATGCTGAGTCCTGCCATTGTGAGAGGGTGAGCATTAAGTCTGGCCTCAGCCTGCTGCTCCCCCCCTCCATATCACCTCCCTGTGGCTGCTTATTCTGGCCAAGGTCATGTTGATATTATCAGTCATTGTGCAGAAACTTTGTAATCACAGTCAATGTGTCACTGTCCCAGTCAGCGTCACTCTCCCCGTCGCTGCAGTCCCAGTCACTGCTATCACAGGCTGTGTTCGAATCAGAATTTTATGCTTTCTTCCTGTTGTTCCCTTCCCTTGATTGAATCCTCAAAATGCCAGGATGAAATATGGCAGCCACACTAAGTGGGATTCGGTTTTAAGAAAGGGGAGGGAGTAATTCCCTCACTCCCTCGTTTATTCTCCCTTCTACCAAGGGTATAAAATGCAAGCTTCCATCAAGAAGGGAATCTCACAATGCAATGCTCCGTGTGGAAAAAGTGGGCGGTAACATTTCAACTCTATGGTGTTACACTTCCTATTTGTTGCGAGGGAGGTTCAGTTTATTATTATTTTTGTTTCTCGTCAATCCTCCCTGGCAGAGCACCTTTTAAGTTTGCTTACTGCACATAGCAAATTACATCACAAGACGGCTCACTCGAGGGAAGTGAGCAAGGGAAGGGAAGGGAATGTGTAAAATTGGATCTGACTGCAGCCACAGTCATTGTCCCAGTCTCTGTCCAAGTCTCTCTCACTCTCTCCCCCATATCTCTCACACTCTCTTAAATTAAAATTCAAAATGCTTTACTTATACATTTGTTTTATTTTTGCGGTGTTTATTTTTTGGTTATTTATTTATTGTTTCTTGTCTTATTTCTGAAATGTTTGAGAAATAATAGTTTTGTCTCTTTAAAAGTGTTAATAATAAAGGACAATATCTCTCTCTCTCTGTCTGTCTATCTCACTATCAGTCTCACTCTCTCTGTATTTTGAATGTGTCTGCCCTTGTTTTCCCCCTGGCCTGACTACCGATGCTTTAACTGTAAAATTTCAATCTAAATTATCTCTGAATTATTGGTCTTCAAAATGATAACTTTACCAATATGGAAAAGCTCTGTCTGAAATACAAAGTTTTTAATCCGGGCGTTTGTGTTCACAAATCGCTCATCGCTGTTCCTGCGGATAGCCCATATAGGAGGCTGCTTCAGTAGGGATTTTGCACAGGAGTAGACTGGCTGTGCTGCTACTACAGTAGTGTTTTTGCACAGGGGTAGAGGCTGTGCTGCTACTACAGTAGTGTTTTTGCACAGGGGTAGAGGCTGTGCTGCTACTACAGTAGTGTTTTTGCACAGGAGTAGACTGGCTGTGCTGCTACTACAGTAGTGTTTTTGCACAGGGGTAGAGGCTGTGCTGCTACTACAGTAGTGTTTTTGCACAGGGGTAGAGGCTGTGCTGCTACTACAGTAGTGTTTTTGCACAGGGGTAGAGGCTGTGCTGCTACTACAGTAGTGTTTTTGCACAGAGGTGGAGGCTGTGCTGCTAGATTTTTAAATCTAGTACTGTCATTTCTGCCAGTCGTAGTAAACCGTTTTTTTTTAACTGTGTTTTTAAACCGAAACAACATGCAAGCATACATGATTCTGCTCTGTTCCAACTAGTGTAAATCAAAACTGTCCATGTTCTATTTGGAGTTCTGTGTATTGTGAAATTGTGTGATCTATAAGCGAGCAAAGCTGGATGCTTCTGAGGAGTGACTGAATGCTTGCTGTTTATGAGAGCTGTGTTTGGGGATTTTTTTCAATATTTAATTTTTACAGTCTGTCTCATGAATTGCCAGCTAATAAATATTGAAATTTCAGTTTTTCTTCAAGCTCCTGTCATGTTTGTGGCTGTTTTCAGAGTTGTGGGCTGTCAGCGTGGCCTCAGGTGAAGAGGCAGACGTGCCCTTAAGGAGAGGCGGCCGCACGCCACGGTTTTCCCGCGGCACATGTGGGGGGAGCGGGCGGAATAAAAATCGGAAACGATGCTTTGTCTCATGAATATTCCCTCCTTCTCCCTTTTAGGAGCAGTTCCTCAGCTGCATCGCTGGTGGAAGCGCGGGTTTAATCGGCGGGAAGTTGTGGCCGTGCCAAAGGCGCGGACGTTGTGAGCATGAGCACAAGAGCGAAGGGGCTCCCGGCAGACCTGGGGGGCAGCTTCACTGAGGACGCCCCACGACCCCCTGTGCCAGGGGAAGAAGGTGAGCTGGTGTCCAGTGATGCGCGCCATTCCTACCCCTCCAGGGCCTCCACGGCCACGCCCCGGCGTCCTGATCTGGACCTGGGATACGAGCCCGAGGGCAGCGCCTCGCCGACGCCGCCCTACGTGAAGTGGGCGGAGTCCCTGCATTCCCTCCTGGATGACCAGGATGGCATCCACCTGTTCCGGACGTTCCTCCAGCAGGAGCGCTGCGCCGACCTCCTGGACTTCTGGTTCGCGTGCAGCGGCTTCCGCAAGCTGGAGGCTGGCGACGAGCAGGAGGACAAAAAGCTCAAGCTGGCTAAGGCCATCTACAGGAAGTACGTCCTGGACAACAGCGGGATCGTCTCACGGCAGATCAAGCCTGCCACCAAGAGCTTCATCAGGGACTGCGTGACGAGGCTGCACATTGACCCTGCCATGTTTGACCAGGCCCAGACCGAGATCCAGGCCATGATGGAGGAGAACACCTACCCTTTGTTCCTTAAATCCGACGCGTATTTGGAATACACCAGGACGGGCGGGGAGAGCCCCAAGCCCTACGGTGACCCCAGCTCGGGGAACGGGACGGTGCTGCCGGGCTACCTGCCGACTCTAAATGAGGACGAGGAGTGGAGGTGCGTCCGGGAGACTGGGGCGGACTCGGGGTGCGACCGCACCCCCGCCAACCGCCTGACCCAGCAGCTGCTGATGGAGATTGCGCCAACTAATAAGAGGTGCCAGGACAGTCGGGAGTACAGGTAAATACTCACTAGGCGTATTCTCTTCATTTGAACCACATAGATTCCCCCTTACTGTGTGGAGTAGTTTTCTATCTAATCCTGAGGCAGGGCTGGATAGCACTGTGGCCAGCTGTAATCCTGAGTCAGGGCTGGATAGCATTGTCGCTAGTGCTAATCCTGAGGCAGGGCTGGATAACATTGCAGCTAGCGCTAATCCTGAGGCAGGGCTGGATAGCATTGTGGCCAGCTGTAATCCTGAGTCAGGGCTGGATAGCATTGTGGCTAGCGCTAATCCTGAGGCAGGGCTGGATAGCATTGTGGCTAGCGCTAATCCTGAGGCAGGGCTGGATAGCATTGTGGCTAGCACTAATCCTGAGGCAGGGCTGGATAGCATTGTGGCTAGCGCTAATCCTGAGGCAGGGCTGGATAGCATTGTGGCTAGCGCTAATCCTGAGGCAGGGCTGGATAGCATTGTGGCTAGCGCTAATCCTGAGGCAGGGCTGGATAGCATTGTGGCTAGCGCTAATCCTGAGGCAGGGCTGGATAGCATTGTGGCTAGCGCTAATCCTGAGGCAGGGCTGGATAGCATTGTGGCTAGCGCTAATCCTGAGGCAGGGCTGGATAGCATTGTGGCTCGCACTAATCCTTAGGACGGGGCTGGGACAGGGGCTTGCCTCACCCTGCTCAGGTGCCTTTGTAAAGAGTAAAGGTCTCCGAGAAGCGCTACGTGACTGCTCTTTTGAGCACAGGAAATAGAACTGCAATATGATGGCAAAGGAGGTTCTGATCTTCAGCTGAGCACAAGACAAAAATGGCAGAATTGATCAGACTTGATCTTGGTTACTGGCTGTGTTGCCTTTTAAATGAGCTGAACATAGACAGGCTGTGCTCTGGTGTGTGGAGATCAACTGTACCTCACAACTGAGTCATGTTCAACAAGATGGCTATACATACGCACGTTTCAACACCTAAGCCTATTTGTGTTTTCACCGGTATAAATGAATTTGGTCTACTGTAATATTAATAATAAAATGTTGTTGAGGTAATAATTTATTACCAGTAGATTTAAAAAAAAAAAATTTTTTGTCCACACTGTAGTCTACAGAACAGTACATTACAATCACTTAGCAGATTCTCTTCTCCAGAGCAATTTACAGAAGGAAATATCAGTGTTCTACCTATTAAGTCATCATATTATCAGTAACGTATCTGTGATAATATACCTGCTCAGTGCCTTGATGCATATTGGTTATTATATTCCATAAGATAATCATTGCAGGGAGTTTATCAGCAGTTTTCTGTTTAATTTAGTACCCAGGTACAATGCCTTAATTAGCACTATTATTTCTGCAGCAGTGGCTGCTGCAATCTTAACCGAAAAGGGCCAGTGTGGGTGCACGTTTTTGTTTTAGCCCAGACCCCTAATTCTACTTACCCAGGTCTTGATTTGAGACAATGATTAGTTCATTATTTGAATAAGGTGTGGTAGTGCTGGGCTAAATCAAAAGCCTGCACCTACACCGGCACTTTTCGGATACGTTTGCCCACCTTTGCTTCATATCCTGATAGGGTGACAGGATCAGATAACTCCCCCGCAAGTCCCGCCATTTCCCGCCTTTAATCCACCCGTCTGCCAGGAACACATGTACAGCACAGAAGCTCTGCTTCCTTTCAATGGGGGGGGGGGTTTGTGATGTGACTACATAATGCGCCTGGAGAAAAAAAGAGTGTGTGGGTTATAAAGCACAGTATCCTGTAGAGGATTACCCAGCTTTATATGGTGGGAAAGGGCATGCTGATATTTCCTTTTCTTTTCTTAAAATGGAGATCCAGAATTTCTATATTTTTCTTATGTGTTTATCTGAAGTGGGGACTGTTATGGGCGTGGGAGCGGACTGGGGGAGGGGGAAGTTGAGTTCGGCCCCTCACGCAGACCCATGGGGGAGGGGGGTGCGTGGGGTTTGGTTTCGGCTTGGTTATTCGCACAGACACAGGGGCAGCACTCTTCTCTTCAATATTGAATATGCAATGTTTCCCATTAAGGTATGAAAATGTGGCGGCCCCCCGCGGTTTCATTTCAACTGCCACAGTTTCAGATTGATCAAAAAATAAATAGGCCAAATAAAAAATTTATATTGTAGGGCTTATGTGCGCAGCGTAGCCCCGTCGCTTCAAAAAGACCCTGGGCACGTCCTAATACTCGAAAAATGCACCCTTGTTTGCTCCACTACCACCACCTCTCCTCTGTGCCCCGGAAAATGATTTGTGTTTTTTAATCTAATGTCGCTGATTACATCTTAATTACGTATTAATGGTTACATATTAATGTATCGATGCAAACCACAATGTCAGGTACATTGAACACTGTACATGCAAATACTTGTACTCTAACGTTCAGGCATTTTGCATATTTCCGGGTAGGAGAGGAGAGGACTGGTAGTGGGGGAGTGGAGGAAAGGAGGTGAAGAATATTGGGACGCAGCCACTCTCTTCACCCTGGTCGTTACGTGGTATAATTACGCAAGAATTGCACTTATTTATTTTGCATTTGAGTGAGCAGAGCTTTTCATGGCTGTTTTGGCATTATTGTTGGGTTTATCTTGTTGCTATTATGGATTACAAATTTTTGGTGGTGAAAAATATTTTTATGAACTCACAGATAGATGCTATTGTCCACTGTGTCACACGTGGGTAGGTATAGTTGCAGGTGATACTGAGTGGGGGTTGCTTGTTAAATGGACGAGCTACATGACAATAGTGACACTTAGAAACTTCGTATTCAGCAGAGTTGTCAGAAATTGTGTCCTAATAAAGCTAGAACACGGGGTTTGTTGTTTCCACTAATAGTTTGGTTGCAGGAGCAATGAATGTCTCAGTTGAGCAATATCTTGACGCCAGTGCCATGGCCACTAGGGGTTCTGCGCGAAGGGCTTAATGTAAATGTATTGTATTCGATGTGCTTAGTGTTTAATGTAAATGTGTTGTATTCGATGTGCTTAGTGTTTAATGTAAATGTGTTGTATTCGATGTGCTTAGTGTTCAATGTAAATGTGTTGTAGTAGATGTGCTTAGTGTTTAATGTAAATGTGTTGTAGTAGATGTGTTTAGTGTGTGGAGTCGGGTACTGCACTCCCCCCACGGGATTCCCAGGCCCTGTGACTTCATCAGCGGGAAACTGACAGACAAAGGCCATCTACACTAAAGTTACCATCACTGTAACTCCGTGGTCCCTTCCCTCTCAATTTATATCATGCCCTCTGGATGTGATGGGATTTCAGTTACCGGGAGCAATGCATTTCTGAGGTTGTTGTTGGATTATTATTTCATAAGACCAAGTTGTTGGCTGGAATTACAAAAAGACAACCTTCATTTTTAAACAGTTCTTTAGGATCGCCCTTCAGGGGTTTTTCATCGCTAAATTTTACATCAGTCATATGTTTTGTTTTTCCCATGCAGATTGTCAGAGAGCCATGAAATCCAGATTATGGTTAGAAGGCTGTGTAAAACAAGGTTTTTTTTTTTGGCTTGGTGTTCTTGCAATGGAATCAGGTTGGAACTGTCAGGTTGGAACTGTCAGGTTGGAGTTAAGAAGTTGGGCTTTGTTTTGTAATAGCTGTGAGGCTTTGAGAGCTGCGAGCTTCCTTGTAGTTTTTCACTGTTGTACACAGGGGCTGTGTCCAAATCAGTGCCCTTCTATACTATTTAGTATGCTTGTTGAGTACACAGGAGGAGAAAGTTAAGTAGTCTAAATACTTCCTCTTTTCTAGAGGTAAACATTTTGGTCCCATAAATATGACTCGCAGCCTCGCTTTAAAAATGAGGCACAGCTTCGTTGACGTTTTCCTTCAACAACAACAACACGTGGCATGGCCGCGCCTCGCTATGATACGGCCCTGCCTCTCTGTAAGGGCCCCGTCTCACTCTGTAAGGGACCCGCTTTTCTCTGATACAGCCCGCCTCGCTTTGAAAGGGCCCCACCTCGCTCTGTAAGGGCCCCACCTCTGTTGCAGCATTCATGACAATAAGGGTTTCTAAACATAAAGTAAAGCCTTTCTATAGTGGTGGTTCATTCATGAACATAACGATGATAATGAAGTCTAAACTAAATGCTTGGAGTGGATACCATCGGCATTCTGTTTTAAAAAGAACACTGTCTTTACACAATGTTGGTCTGCAGGTCATGGCAGTTTAATCTGAGTCAAGGGGTGCTATATAGTTTTTTCAAGTTGTAGTTTGCAAAATGCAGATACTCAACACTGTTCACGCTGAAATAAGCCTCACAATAACTACAATGACCATAATCCATTGCGCCTACAGGCACGCAAGTAATGCAACCGTTCGGAAACGCACAGAACACAGAACGCAACATTCAAATGCAAATGACACTCAAGCTGGATGAGCGAGTGTTGCTAACATTATAAAAGGTATGATAATTACGACCGTAGCGAACAACAAGTATGCTGCATATTCAATAACAACACTTCTAACAGACTGGTAGTTTGTGTGAGCTTTCTAGCCAGCTTGCTAGTGTGGTCTGAGGAAAACTACAAAACAGTAGCCTAAACTAAAGTAACGTTCAATGGCTGGCTGCCTGCCAAAGCGAAAATGTCTACTTGCTCCACAAATACTTTATGAAAAGGGAAATAAATTCTAAAGTCATCAAATAATGTAATGTAATAATCAAATGTAGCTAATATGCATGTTGCACACCATAAATGACGCCTATATGTTAAGTGATAATAATAATATAAGCAAATGATTTGCTGTAATATGCAGTCATTGGAACCTTTAAGACTGTAAGGAGAGCACACTTTTCCTGAGGATCTTTAGAAGATTTCATGTTGACGCCACATTCATTTTCAGATTAAATGTTTTTGTTTTTTGTTTGTGCACTTAGGCACTTTTTCTTTTCCTTTTTCCGTGCACTTTTGTATTGACACTATGTGAGCTGCAATAAACCTGTACTTTTACGGGTTAGACCGATGCCTTTTTTGCAGTGGGTGAGCATTTCCTCTTTCCATATTAAAAGTTTAAAATGTATTTTTTAAAAGTTAGTTAGGCCTAGAGTTTAACTTTTGAATTAAAATGATTCAAAAAGAATTTCAATTGTCATTATTTTATGATACGTTAATGTTTAAAAAAAATAAAATAATCGAAACTCAAGATTATTTTCCAAAATGGAAAAAACTAAAAAAACGCTAATTGCTCAGATGCAAAGTGTATGCAAAGTGTTTACTGGATGCTAAGTGTGGTAGCCAGCCCTGGTTTATCTTACGGAAGTCTGTGGGAATGTCAGCCCTGGTTTATCATACGGAAGTCTGTGGGAATGCCAGCCCCGATTTATCATGCGGAAGTCTGTGGGAATGCTAGCCCTGGTTTATCACACGGAAGTTTGTGGCAATTCCAGCTCTGGTTTATCATACGGAAGTCTGTGGCAATGCCAGCCCTGGTTTATCATACGGAAGTCATATGGATTCTACTCTTTCTAGAATCTTCTATTTAAAATTTTCATATGCACATGTAATATTAGGCCTACATTTATTTTTAAAAAGTTAATAAATAGAAAATAATGAAAAACTGGGTTTAACTTTAGCACACCCCACTATATGAGTTTGTGTGAAACTGAAGGCCGATGGTGAGAAGTGGTCTTGTGGCCCTGGCTACAGCGGGCCTTCATCAGTCTTTTATTGTGTCCTGAGCTCCTTTTCCTCAGTCAGCACTGGCCTGTCAACCCTGCAAGTGATGCATAGCTTGCGTTTTTAAAACGGGCTGTACCGCGGACCTCAAAAATGCGGAGAAGCAGAGTATTTGGTGAGGAGTATTGTGTGAGACTCGTACTGGTCATGAACGGGAGGGAGGTTAGGGGGAAGGTCTACGGAGAGACCCCGCAGGATCCTGAAAAGATCTATAATTCATGCAAAGGGAGGCAGTTTCAGCAACGTGCGGAGGGCACTGAGCCTGTGATGGAAGCCTTTTAGATGCTGCCGAGACAAAGTAATTGCGCTCTCTCACCTTTTGTAGAAGATCTCTTTAAAAGGACAGAGTCGTTTTCGTCTCGGAAGATGTGCGGGGAATACAAAGCTCTTCAGTGCAGCTTGATGCATTAAAGTCCTACTGTCCTATTCTTCTGGGATGAAGACAAAGTTCCTTTTCCCTGTCTGATTTATAGATGTATACAGCTCAGCAAAACCAGAGAGCCCATATGACTATAGATTAGAATGTCCTGGTCTTTCACAGAGAACGTACCTTAATTCATTCTGAATAAAAATAAAAATACTGAGAGAGTGTGCGGCCAGATGTGAATGTTTTTAATGATGTAACTACAGCTGGGAGGAGATTAAATTGAATTGATAAAGAAAGGTGTTAGAAGTAGCTGTGGCTGTAAACCTGGAGCTTCTGTGGATAGAAATTATTTATGCTGAAAGGGGAGTGCCTGAAAAGGCGGAGTATCAGGTAGCACGCAATATTGGTTACATTCAGCCACACACAAGCCTGAATTTTGCTTTCAAATGACTTATTTTGTTAAAATCACAATTTTAAAAGATGCGAATTGGGCTCAAGAGTGAGGGCACAGAGGGGAGGCGGGAGGGTTACAGTTGGCGGGAGGGGCGATAGATCCATTCAGTAACGTGTCATAGGCACCTAGGCGGAGCCAGCGAGGGAAGAAAACAATCTCGGGTCTGCTCTGCATAGGCGATTCTATAAAATTGGCTACCCTTGATACAATATCAACTTATGATTACAGAAGCTGAAATGTATCAAAAAACACTTGTTTTACATTGTATAGGTTAGTTACATCAACACTGAGCCAGCTAAGCAGTTTGGGGTTAATATGTGCAATATTTAGGCTATAAATTTTTGCAAGTTTTCACAAACTATGTTGTGCCAAGTTAAGCGGTTTAAAATGAGTGGGCTAATTTGCGCAGTACGTATTAGATCAGTTTGAATGCCCATCAATCAAGAAGAGGGGCGGAGTTTGGGCATTGACTTCTTTATGTAGAAAGGTTTTTACCTACTTTTACAAAACCTTTCACTTTTGGGTGGCACCTCATGGCTCTTTTTTGCACAAAATGCAGTGGCAGGGCTTAATTAGATAATTTATTTTTTACTATAGGACTTACTTTTGGATTTACCAAATGGAGACACAATACTCAGCTTTAGCTCTCAAAAAATGTGATTTATGAACCTTTTAAAATGCAGCGCTCAATGTTGTCCCTTTGTCTCTTCCCCCAACATTAGACATTCGGCCAGGAGGGAACCGGCCAACACTTACTACATCAACACGGGCTATGCCCTGGCTCCCGCCACCAGCGCCAATGACAGCGAACAGCAGAGCTTGTCCAGCGATGCGGACACCCTCTCCCTGACAGACAGCAGCGTGTAAGTGTCACAACACCTGTAAGGCCACACCCCCATGGGGAATTCTAATGAAGAAGGTAGTCTGTTCAGCCATCTTGCATCATCACTAATCTGTGGGAATCTGTCACTGTGTTTAATATAGTGGGAATCTGTCACTATGTTTACTGTAGTGGGAATCTGTCCATACGTTTATTATAGTGGGAATATGTCACTGTGTTTAATATAGCGGAAATTTGTCACTGTGTTCAATGTAGCAGGAATATGTCACTGTGCTTTATGTAGCGGGAATCTGTCACTGTGTTTAATATAGCGGGAATCTGTCACTGTTTATCATATAGCGGGAATCTGTCACTGTGTTTAATATAGGCCTAGTGGGAATCTGTCACTGTGTTTAATATAGCAGGAATATTTGCATGCCAGTATTAAATGAAAAAAAGAGCGGTCTAAACAGCATACTACAGTTTATTGTGAGGATTAGCTGCATATTGACTCGTTCCTGGAGTGGTACCGTAAGGTACCTGGTCATGCCATTAGGGCTGTAACAATATGGAATTTTTCATACTGCGGTGGCAGAGAGACATTTCATTGCGATTAGCGATGATATCACAGGGGCTATTTCTTTTATATATATATATATATCTGTGAATTCTATGGCCAAAGTCTGTAAAATAGCGACGGTGCGAAATTATAAAATTGCAAAACCTAAACTAGGAATTTAGCACTCCCTGGACGGATATTTTCAGTCCCAAAAAGGGAAAAAGAGGACGTCTGGTCAGTCTAATACAACATAGCATTTGATAATACCATTTGATAATACAGGCAGAATCCTGATTTGGAGCATTGCGTTTATAAACACATTTTATGCACTTGACTCAAAATCATATTCTGTTTCAGACTTGCACGCAACTTAGTCTGATACCCTCTGAGTATTGACTGAATATCTTAATATTGATGGGACATCAATATTGGGACATCAATACCCTCTGAATATCTTTGAGGTAAAATACACCCTCCTGGCTAAGTTTATATTGGGATGAGTCAACATGGATTCTGTTTTAAGCATTTGCATAAATTAGCTGCATGAGCATGGGAAGAAAAGATTCTTAATGTTTTATTTGCAGTGGCCTTTGGATGAAACTCTTTATTCCTGATACTCCCAGAAAACAGCTAGCGTACAGGCGTGGTATCGTAAGTAACATTAAAGTCTAAAACTAGCCTATAAAAAGTCTGATTGTTGGCGAGCAAGCAAAGGCTAGTTAGCTATGTGCAAATAATGGATTAACGCAGCACCGTATCATGCACCATTAGCAGTGCAGTGCGACATAGATAATGTTACCAGAGACGATGGATCAATGATGTTAAAGCGGGAAGTTTTCATTGAGTTATTCATAATTTAATTGACGTTAACGATAGTTTTTAATTGAAGGATTGTTGTTACACAATATGTTTGCTGCATTTAATATATTAGGTATTTCATTATTAGTGAATTTGTCATTGTCAATATCTATATGAGCGGTCATGACAGTAACATGCCCAAACTGGTCAATCTCATAGTAGTGCAAGGTTATGAGCAGTCTGTTCAGGCTCATAGTACCATACGGTTATGATCAGCCTGGTCAGGCTCATAGTACAGTAAGGTTACGAGCAGGCTGGTCAGGTTCATAGTACCATAAGGTTACAAGCAGCCTGGTGAGGTTCATAGTACTGTAACGTTATGAGCAGCCTGGTCAGGCTCATAGTGCCGTAGGGTTATGGGCAGCCTGGTCAGGTTCCTAGTACCGTAAGGCTATCAAGTCTCGTCAGGCTCATAGTACCATAAGGCTATGAGCAGCCTGCCAGGTTCATAGTGCTGTAAGGTTATGAGCAGCCTGGTCAGGCTCATAGTACCATAAGGCTATGAGCAGGCTGGCCAGGTTCATAGTGCTGTAAGGTTATGAGCAGCCTGGTCAGGTTCATAGTACCATAAGGCTATGAGCAGGCTGGCCAGGTTCATAGTGCTGTAAGGTTATGAGCAGCCTGGTCAGGCTCATAGTACCATAAGGCTATGAGCAGCCTGGTCAGGTTCATAGTGCTGTAAGGTCATGAGCAGCCTGGCCATCCTCATCGTTAGGGTTATGTACTTATCAAGTGAGGGCAAACCAAACTTAAAATGAATGCTGTAAGTCAAAGTCAAGGTTAATCCCTTAACTAGCATTGGACCGTTTAGTTTATTTGCTGTGACATTTTTAAATAACCTGGTCACGCAATATACCGTTTGAAAGTGTTAAAACCCATGATTCTATCTCTAAGCTGTTTTATGATCCCAATGTTATAGTGAGAACGGTTTCTTATTTTGTTACATGACACAAAACAGGCTCACTCAAAATGACGACGTACGTTCTATGTGTTCCATGTAAATCCATGGACGACACAAATAACGACAAAGTCGGTATCCTTATCCTGAGGGGGAAAAAAATAATAATTTAGGCGAGAGAAGAAAAAAAAAAACTGTGTTTGAGCTTCTGTTTCAGTAATACGTAGAGTAATTCTGACTCTTGGAAAACAAACCCCCGAGGGACACCTTACAGTAGAGACCTGAATTATTCCTGTAGTCAAAGGGATTCAAGAACAGTAATAATTTTATTTTTGGGCTTGTGTTCAGAAAAGATGGTGCTAGAGAAGGGGTTAAGGTGCCAATTCTTTTGGGATTTTAAGTGGCAAACATTTAACATGTAGGATGATATGTTGTTTTAGCAACCTAAAAATTGACTAAACCTTTTTATTTTATTCTCCCACTTTGTTGACCCTTGTCAGCTCAACCAAATCCTGGCATCCCAGAGGTTGGAATCTGTGCAACACACAGAATACAACCATTTCCTCTCCTTTTTCATTTGGACAAGAAAACCATCTGTCCTCTGAAGTGGAATAATCTGCTAATTACTGTGGCCAATCAAAGCAGGCCAAATGCCATTACTTATGCTAATTATAGGGATTTAAATTGACTTCTCTAAGTGACTTTATGGTTTAATTTTTCTTCTTTGCTCACGCTTCAAGGTAACTATCCGGTCAGAGCTGTGTGTCCATCATGCATAACACAGAAGGTTGTCAAAACTTGCAAGAAATGCCATTTGCTTTGCCAGCTACCATAATGTGGTTGTCCATGAGTCTGTGCAAGCAAGAAAGCATTCAGAATACGAATGTGAATCTTTTATAATGACACGTTTGAAAAAGAGAAACTTCTAAGTACTGAAAGCTGAACTGAAATAGGCTAAATGAAACAATCAAGACTGCTTGAAGCATAATTAAAAGCTTCCCCAATTGCTATCGAAAATCACGTTTATGGAAATTGTGCAATTCATTTGAATTAATTAGCTCTCTAGCTGTTACAAAAGGTGCAAATGGTCTTAAATGATGCGGAGGTGCTGGAGATGTTGTATATTAAAAATCACAGGGGATTTTAGTTTACCGAAATGCAGTTTTTGTACGTAGTGCACTACAGTACAGTATGATGCTATGACTCAAATAGAGGCTGGTTTTATCTGTTTTGCAAATTTCCTTCCCCTTTACAGGCCTAGAATCAGTCTCAGGGTATTCAGGAAACGCGTGTGTCCTCGTTCCCCGTTCATTGGTCCTTCTCTGATGCCTTCCTTACGCTGCCTTTGAGCTGCTCGCTCGCCCTTGCGGTCCATTTAGGACTTTTTTTAGAATTATCTTTTTATTCATTTTTCATTTTCATGGTCACAACAAACAACGCATATACTGTACATGTACACCAGACAGAAAAGTCACCAAAAGACAATTTGTAAAACAATTTATAAGAACAACACGAGAGCCTGTTTTTTTATTTATTTTTTTTATTTAAAAAAAAAAAAAAATGAATAAAGCTAGTCTAACCATTCCAATGATTAGACACTGCCAGTCAAGGTGCAGTTACTGAATTAACCGTCAATATAGGTGGAGGCGTTTCTCGTCCATTTCTCCACTGAAGTGTACTGCTTATTTTCAGCCCACTCATCAAAAGTAATTAACCCAAAGAGGTCAAGCGATATGTTAGAACATTTTCCAGAACTTTGCTCTTACTGTTTGTATAGGCTAATGGATCCGTTAATGTTACTATATTTAAAATGGTCGAACTCGCAATAATATTAAAATGATGTGCAAACGTCCTATTTGCCCGTGGTTTATCGGGGACCATCGTCACGGCTGGAATGCAAACTGGTCAGTAGGAACAATGGCCTGGATCGATTTGTTTTATAATTCTGCTTACGATAATACATAGTTTTATACCTAAGCCGTCTATGAACCCTCTGATTTCTTCAGGCTTTATCTGTGTTGTCTTGCATTGAGTCCTAAGCTGAAAAGCCTCTTTAGACTTTACACAAAATACCGTGATGTGCAAGGCCATAGTCATCATCTTCCAGAGGCCATAGTCATCATTGTCCAAAATGATATTTTTACACCATATATTATAACCCCAATTCCAAAAAAGTTGGGACAGTATGTAAAATGTACATAAAAGCAGAAAGCAGTGATTTGTAAATTTTTAACATATATTTAATTGAAAACAGTACAAAGAAAATATATTTAATGTTTTACCTTATCAACATTTTAGATTTTTGTAAATATATGCTAATTCTGAATTTGACACCTGCAACATGTTCCAAAAAAAAGACTAGGAAGATCAAAAAAACACCGGTTTGCCATTCCACAGGTAAACAGGTGATGCTATCATGACTGGGTATAAAAATGTCTTATTTTCAGGTACCATTTGAAGTGATACTATAACCTCTCTGCATTTGAATGGATCTCTATGGGAATTGGGAGGTGGGACAAGATTAAGATAGAAATTACACAGGAATAGTATGGAACCCATGGTTTGCTAAATGGCTGGAAGTCATCAAGTGTCTGAGGTATCAAATGAGCCTCAAACCATCACTCTGCTGCCAGATATGCAGTAGATATGGATGGATCACTTTAGGGGTTGTTTCTCCTGACTCATTTTCCTATTGAACTCTATGGAAAAATAAACCAGGAGAAACAACCCTCCAAGTGATCCATCCATCTCTACTGCATATCTGGCAGCAGAGTGATGGTTTGAGGCTCGTTTGATACCTCAGACACTTGATGACTTCCAGCCATTTAGCCAACCATGGGTTCCATACTATTCCTGTGTAATTTACAGCTTAATCTAGTCCCACCCCCCAACTCCCATAGAGATCCATTCAAATGCAGAGGTTATAGTATCGCTGAAAATAAAATACTTTTGATATCCTTTTATACCCAGTCATGATAGCATCACCTGTTTACCTGTGGAACATTCCAAACAGGTGTTTTTTTTTTTACTTTCCAGTTTTTTTTTTTTTGACCCTGTCCCAACCTTTTTGGAACATGTTGCAGGCATGAAATTATTGTTGTATAATATTTATATTTCCTAGACCAGGAATGTCAGTGTCCCATTAGATATATATATTTATATTTATATATAGATGAAATACACTGCAAACATTCTATTCCATGGTGTTACTAAATAAAAATAGTTTTTCTTTTTTGCAGAGATGGTATTCCACCGTACAGCTATCGGAAAAAGCATCGGCGGGAGGTGCATGACAGTGCCAAAGCAAACGGGCGAGTGTCACTACCTCATATTCCTGTAAGTCCTGCTACTGCACCGGCAGCTTACCCAGGTGCTGGTGCTGTACTTTCTCCAGTGCTGGGTATAAGCTTAGCTTAGAATAAGGCGCTATATCTCACCTGGTACGGGAGATTAAAGCTTAGTTTAAGGTAAAGGGCTATATCTCACCAAGCACTGGGTCTTAAAGCTAAGCTTACGATAAGGCATTACATCTCACCTGGTTCTGTGTATTAAAGCTTAGCTTAAAGTCATGGACAAGGGATTCTAAAAACTTCAAATAACCACAACATATCACAGAGGGATGTATCCACTACACACCCATCAAATATCTTTTCAACAAAATGTCAATAGGTATATTAATATACATCTCAAAGTCAGCTAATAAACTCAGTCTTGGAATAAACTTGAAAGGACTCAGGATTGTAGGGGTGTGGTCTAAATCCACGGTCTCAAGCCGAGGCCATCGATGTCATCCAGCCCTGCATGTTTGAAACCCAAATACAGTGCGGCTGCTATCAGGAGATAAATATCACAAACAAGCTAGCAATCAAAGTAAATTAACTTAAACGCTAAGCAGAGTATTGCAACTGTTTGATCTACCGTTTATTTAAAGCAAGCTAAATTGCAAGGCTAATATTCCACCAAATGCACCTTCTACACAAATCATTACACAATGGTAAGTTTTATTAAAAAAATTGTTAAAGACCCACTCATTAATTTTGGTTGATAATCGAGCGAAAATTATTGCATGGCAACTAAGTATTTTGGTGGATCATGGTTCTCGTATTCTTTTTACTGTAATCAGCCATGGAACAATACGACAAAACCATTTCCAAGGCATGGTTTATTTGGCAAAATCTTAGCTGACAATTCTTTTTGATATATTTATTATCTGACGAATGAGCACCAAGTAAAGACAATGCGTGAGTGATGAGTTTGTTTCCATAATGATGAGCTGCACAAGAGAAAGCTAATGTCACGAGCTAGCACTATGGAGGAATGGACAAAAAGGTGGGGAAAGATTTTTGGAGAGAGATAAAATTGGTATAGGGATAAGGAGAGCTTGAAAAAAAGAAACACTTTAGCTAACTAACTATTCCAAATCTCAAATTCCAAATGCTGATAACATGGACAACTTCTCAAGGGCAAACAAAACAAGTGTTTGGCTCGGACGCAAAGAGGATGTTTTAATGGGACAGGACAGTTTTATTCACACTATGGGAGGAGTTATTTAATGAGATCAAAGTATGTATTGGTTGAGGTCTCAAGTCCACGTCAACTTGGACCCATTTTCGACTACACACTTTTTTCAGCATGCAGGGATAAATAGGTATTGATAGACTGAAATTGAATGAGATTGCAATGGAATTGATTCCTCTTGCTTTATTGGTGCTCAACACATACCTTAATAGCCATAAATAACGTGGTCATATACTTATTACAGATTATCTTTGTCCATCACTTTAAGATAAGGTTCTCTATCTCATTGAATTAAATGTGTAATGAATTTACTTGAGTGGGAAACAAAACTTTTTCCACACCCTGTGACTCTAGCTCCAGGTTCAGTTGCTGATGAATATGCTAATTATGTGAGGGCAGAGGCGGAGTTGCACAGATCAGTTTCTCGAGCAGGCTCCACCCCCTTCCCTCTCAGCAGCTTAAACAAAGACAAGCTCCCCCACCCCCCCCTCCTGTATGCGAGACCTGAAATGAGATTCCCGCTTTCCAAAGACACGCAGCAGCAGCTCCGGGCCCTTTGATCATCGGGGCCCCTCTCGCGTAGCCGACTCGGGGAGCCGGGAGTCTACGGAGAGACTGCAAGCTCCCCAAATCCCCCCAGCTTCCAGCTCTCATCTCCCAACAGCCACAGAGCTTGTGTGTATTCCCTCAGAAAACTCGCCTAATTAGGGCTTCAAATCTGGAGTAAAACAAAAAGAAAAGAAACATGCCCTCTCCTGACACCTGGCTTTCTTTCCCGTTTGTTTTAATGAAGTACATTCGCAGAAAAACGTGAGCTTTTCACGTTTTCCATCTGACTGAGATGAGCTTGAAGGTGACGATCATAGCCACATTTGTACACACGCGGTTCGGGAAGCAAACTTTTGTTTGGCGTCAGCATCGGGAGCTGAAAGTTGTAGTCTATTCTGTATCGGGGTGAGGCTTCTTAGCTCTGGAGGCTGCTTTAAATGAAATTTGGCATTTCTGACAGCGAGTCCCACAGCGTTGCGTTGCTGTGATGTGTCGCTGTCAGAATGAGCTCACATTATTCATTCAAGCTGGAGATCCTGTCAACTCTGCAAACAGAGGGAAATTATTCTGCCATTCTAATACAGCCTGGAGCTTCACACACTGCCACATAGACAAGAGGATTGTGTGTGTGTAGCGCGTCTGTGTTTGCGTTTGTGTGTTTTCATGTGTGCATGCATGTGCGTGCGTGTATGTGTGTGCGTTCATACGCTTGTGTGTGTATGTATGTGTTTGTATTAATTCATTTGTCTGTGTGTACGTGATCATGCATTTGTGTCTGTGTGTGCGTGCTTAGGTGAAAGCAGGTGAAAGAACCGTGTACATTCTGTGTGTGTGTGTGTGTGTGTGTGTGCGCGCATTTGGTGAAGAAGGTGGAAGGTGTGTGTGCGTTTAGTGAAACGGGTGAAAGGTGTGTGTGTGTGCGTGTGTTTAGTGAAACAGGTGAAAGGTGTGTGCGCGTGTTTGGTGAAGTAGGTAAAAGATGCGTGTGTGTGTGCGTTTAGTGAAACAGGTGAAAGGTGTGTGTGTGCGTGTGTGCGCGCACGCATGCGCACATTTAGTGAAGCAGGTGGAAGGTGTGTGTGTGCGTGTGTTTATTGAAATAGGTGGAAGGTATGTGTGGGTTTAGTGAAATGAGTGCATGTGTGCATTTAGTGAAGCAGGAGAAAGGTGTGTGTGTTTAGTGAAATGGGTGTGTGTGCATTTAGTGAAGCAGGTGAAAGGTGTGTGTGTGTGTCTGTTTAGTCAAATGAGTGTGTGTGCATTTAGTGATGCAGGAGAAAGGTGTGTGTATACGTTTATTGAAGCAGGTGGAAGGTGTGTGTGTGTGTTTAGTGAAATGAGTGTGTGTGTGTGCGCATTTAGTGAAGCAGAAGAAAGGTGTCTATGCATTTATTGAAGCAGGTGGAAGGTGTGTGTGTGTGTGTGTGTGTGTGTGTGTTTAGTGAAATGAGTGTGTGTGTATTTAGTGAAGCAGGAGAAAGGTGTGTATGCGTTTATTGAAGCAGGTGGAAGGTGTGTGTGTGTTTACTGAAATGAGTGTGTGTGTGCATTTAGTGAAGCAGGTGGAAGGTGAGATTAACCGCCTCTGAAGGAACAAGAGTATCTTGCCCAATATTAAAAAAAAAGTGAAATACAAAATGGCAATTAAGCATTTATCATAAAGAGCAGTAGAGTTTTTATTGAATTTGAAATACTCGTTCTCTGGGCAGCGCACACTCCAGATGCCAAAGAACATTCAGATGGAGCCGGAGAAGTTTGCTGCGGAGCTGATCAGACGCTTGGAGAGCATTCTGAGGGAGAGAGAGGCCCAGGAGAGGCTGGAGGAACGCCTGCAGATGGTCCGACTGGTGAGCACAGCCGTGGATGTGGAATCTGGTTCTACATATTTTAAATGATGTAAAACAGTGACCACTGCTGGTGGATAGCTAGCTAGTGTTGCACGAGTTCGCGAGCCCACAGTTTATGCTGTGGCAGAGCCATAGAGAGATGTGTCACGGTGGTGCTGTGGGGGGCGGGCCAGAGAGAGGGAAGCGCACTTAAAAGTCACATCTTTCATTCAAGTAATGATTTTCCCAGCAAATCCGACCCGCAGCCTTTACATAAAAATCAACCCATAGGCTCTTATACGCAATGGACAAAGGTCTCATTTTTTAAGTTACATTACAATCTGTTTATACATTGGCAATTGAAAGCGATTCATGCATGTAAAAATCTTACACATAGCCCCTTTAAGGGTTGTTTCTCCTGACTTATTTTTTCATAGAGTTCAATAGGAAAATGAGTCAGGAGAAACAACCCTTCAAGTGATCCATCCATATCTACTGGCAGCCGACTGATGGTTTGAGCCTAGTTTGATACCTCAGGCCCTTGGTGGCTTACAGCCATTTAGCCAACCATGTGTTCCATACTGTTCCAGTGTAATTTACAGCTAAATCTAGTCCCACCCCCCAATTCCCATAGAGATCCATTCAAATGCAGAGAGGTTATAGTATCACTTGTAAGAGTACCAGAAAATAAGATATCAAGAGTCTTTCGATCAGGAAGTCATGACATGCAAAGGATATGCAGCCAAATATTAAATATGATGACTTTATTTAAGTTTGTTCATTTGTCCAATTACTTTTGGTGCCCTAAATTGTGGGGGATTATGTGTAAAACTGGCAACAATTGCTACACGGTTCACCCGATATGGATGGAAAAATTCTCAAATTAAAGTTGAAAGTCTGCACTTTAACCTCATAGTCTGTTCCGTTTCAAATCCAATGTGCTGGAGTACAGCGCCAAAACAACAAAAAAATGTGTCAATGTCCTAACACTTTTGGAGTGCACTGTATATTCATTATAAGCATTAGGCCAATGTTTTTCAACCTTTTTTGAGCCAAGGCACATTTTTTACATTAAAAAAATATTGAGTCACACCACCAACCAAAAGTGTTACTAATTGAGTGAAGTTGGATCATTTCCCACGGCACACCTGACGATCTCTCACAGCACACTAGTGTGCCGCGGCACAGTGGTTGAAAATCACTGCATTAGGCAGTGTAACAATGACAGTGATATTCCAGTTACGCATAAATATTTGAAGTACACTGTCATGATAATTTTATAGCATTTAGCTCCATTCACATCCATGTATTCTACCAGATTCTACTCTGTTTAGCAATGCCTCAGCACTACCCCCTGCTTTTGCCTAGTGGTTGCAATCTTGGCTTTCCATGCGTGAGGTCAGTGGTTCGATTCCTGCTTGGTACCAAGTTAATGTTTGGCAAAATTATTGTGCAAATGCTTTGCTTCTTTTAATGTTTTTCATAGTAACGAACGCCTTTTTATTGCAAAGGTTAAGAAATTTAACAGTATTAACTGTTCACTGTTTCACTTGTACTTAAAAGACGTAATACACAAGCCCTTACGGGATCGGGTTTATATACCATCAACAAAAAGCCCTGATTAGAAACAAATATTAGCTTTTTGGGTCAACCCTGTCCAAAGTTTTGTGGTCCTGTACCATTTTGCAGTCTCTGTGTTTGACAAATGCTGCTCATGCCACTCGGCCCCAGGAATCGCTGCTTGCAGCTATATTTATAATTGTAATTGTTGCACAGAATATAGTTTAATTATTATATAGATTGCATAGAATGCAATCTGTTATATAGACAGCAGGTGTTAATCTGCTGTGGTAAATATCTGTGTTCCGCAGGATGAGGAAGGGGAAGATGCAGACATCTCCACAGCGCCCTCTCTGGCCAGTCACAGGTTCTTTCCCACGATCCGCCCGCCTCACCATGGTGGGCGGTGCTCGGACCTGAGCTCTAACGTGGCGTTGGCGCAGGACGCACATGAGGAGAACCCGGAGAGCATCCTGGACGAGCACGTTCAGAGGGTCATGAAGACGCCCGACTGCCAGTCGCCCGAATCACGCTCCCCCGGCCTTGCATGCTGCAGGGCCCCGGAGCCCTCCGCAGCCCTTCAGGGCCGGCACCCAGCCAAGACGGGCCCCAGGACGGATGCGGGAGGAGCCTTGCACCACAAGCATGGTCAGGCCTCCCAAGACCACAGCCTTCACGCAGGTGGCCTGAAGGACCCCAGGGAGCTAGCGGGGCCCGAGACGCTGTTCAGGCCACACAGGAGCCACGTTTGGCCAGGCGAGCCGCACCCTCACGGTGGAAAATCCTGCAGCTACGCTGACGGCACGGGCGTGGCCCTTGGGCCCATGGAGGCTTTAGGATACAGGTAAGACTGTGACTGAACATCGATCAATCAATCACAGAGCTTTTCCATATATTTATATCCAATTAGAGAGCTTTTTTGTATTTTCGTGTCCAATCAGAGAGCTTTTCTGTACTTGCGTGTCCATGCTCTGCAGACCGAGCCCACACAGTGAAGCGCTGTGCTAAATCCTCTTTTAGGTCTTATTGGGCACTGTGGTTCCTGCTGGAGTCAGGTCAGCTGACTCACCAATGGTGCAGGTTTAGGTGGTTGTGTAATTTCCTAGGCTGCTTAGAGACCATTCAGGGCTGATGTTTCTGTGGCTGGTGAGGATGGCGACTTTCACGGTGACTGCGGTTCCGGCAACGATGCCGGTTCTCACAGCGGTGCTAGTTCCCACAGCGATGCTCCCATGGTGATGGCGGGTCTCTGCTCTGGTCCTCTCCGCAGCGGTAAAGCCAACGCCTGGGATCTGTCTGTACCCCCGGAGGAGCTGGAGAGGAACCAGAAGATCGTCCAGTGGATGATGGCAGGAGAGAAGGAGGCAGGCCGGCACAAGAGGGCTCCCTATGGGTGAGTTTGAGAATCTCACGGTCCCCCGAGTCTCACTGCATCCCGCAGCTTTGATTTGATTACGGCTTTCATTTGAACAGTGTAATGTTGAAGCTTCAAGAGAACCTACTGTGGCTGATGTTGATGGTACAAAACTAGGAAAGATGTGGCTTTGGGCATAGATAGCATAAAGACCATTACCTTAATCTGTCCAGCTGAAACTGAGAACTAAATCCTCGCTGTTATTTACACCTTCTCTCTGAATCTTTGTTCTTGATGTCACGTGCTTCTGTAATGGCGACATGTAGTCCAGCTGTCTCTCGTGTTCATGTTTGTCCATTTGAATGTATTGTGTTGTGTCTGGCTTTTGTCTTTTTCACGTGCTGTGTGTCTGTCGTGGGACAGGGAAGCGGACTGAATATTGTTCAGGGCACTCCTGCTGCTTGTTTTGATAATATTGACAAATTGTATACTCGGGATAATGGAGACGCATTCGCAACATATGCTCGGGAATGTACGTTGGATCTGCAGCTACAAAGTTTACCATCGCTCTTCACCGGAGTTGAAGATGTCAGGACTGATCTAGGACTGCAGGCAATCTTCAAAAGGCCTCCAGGGAAGGGGAAGGAGAAGATAATGCGGGGAGGAGTGAGGCAACGAGTGGGAAGGCTGACGCAGTTCGGTGCTCCGTGTTGACAGTAGACAGAGACCACAAAACTGCGTCTATGGAGGAAAGTTGTGGAGGCAGAGTTTGTGTTGGACTGCTTGATAACACTGGACATCTCTGGACAGCGGGGGCTATTTTTAATCATGACGTTTGGCTGTAGGCTATTACACTTTAATTAACGTAATTAGTTTGATTAATGTAATGATTATATTGAATGTATTGAATGTTTGTTTGTGTGTTGTGTTTCTGCCCCACTGTCTATGTCTTTTTTTGTTGTTGCTGGTGGCTACAACTGAAGTTCCCTAGCGGGAAAATAAAAGTTATTCTATTCTATTCTAGATCATATTGCATAAGTAGGATCAGTCATACTGCAATGTGCACTGCTGATACAGTGCGGAACAGTTGGCTCCTGTAAAGGCTGGTTCCCCCAGCTATGGGCCCCTGCTGTTGGCTTCTGTAAAGTGTGGTTCCCCCAGCTTATAGGCCCCTAAAATTGGTCCTTGTAAAGTCTGGTTCCCCAGTTTTGGGGCCCCTGAAGTTGACCCTGTAAAGCCAGGGACCCCCAGCTGTAATTTAGCCTCTGCCTGCTCTCCTCCCTCAGAGGGTCCGTTGAGCCCAAGAGGCCCCTGAGCCACGAGGTGTCCTGGTCCAGTTCGGGAGAGCGCCCCGGCACCGTGCACCCCTGGATCAGCGCTCAGCTGCACCACACTGTGCAGCCCTCTCACCCCTTCATCCAGGACCCTACCATGCCCCCCAATCCTGCCCCCAACCCCCTCACACAGCTGGAGGAGGCGCGGCGGCGGCTGGAGGACGAGAGGAGGAGGGGCACCCTGCAGACCAAGCACAGGTGAGTCAGGACCAGTGCTGACCTGCCTGTCAAATGGGGCCACGCCCCTCTCCGTCAAACCCCTCCTTCTGTGTGTATGCATGTTTGTGTGTGTGTGTGTGCGCCGTGTGTGCGCCGTGTGTATACGCACGTTGTGCAGTCTAACTCCTAGGGTTGTTCCTCAGATATGTGATGGAGGTGATCCAAAGGGGTCGCTCCGCCGTCCGGCCGGCCGCACTTCCTGCCCTCAGCCTGGTGCCGGCTGTCTCCGACACCGAGCTCTCAGAGTGCGAGTACGTGTCACTGCTCTTACATCTGCAGCCTCCCAGTCCCCCCATAGCTGCTAGCACCCCGCCCCTCCCCACTCCCACTCCCACCCCAAAGATTTGGATTCACCTCCTTTACCGTGTAGCCTCCCCCGGTCTCTATTGCGCTAGCCCTGTGCCCCCCACCCCCCACCCCAAAGCCTCAGATTAACCTCCATACCTTTGTAGCGCACTAATGAAGCTCAAGTATTTATTGAAGTTTTGTGCACAGTGCATATCTATATCAGTACATACATTCTGTTATATGTGGTTGTATTTGGTTCTTAACATTTACTGAAAAGCTTATTTGTGAACCCAGTTCTCACATTTTATTTGTATTGATGTAGCTGTCGTCCACTGTTTTGTACAATAACCCTGTTTGTTTTTTTATGAAGGTTAACTGAGGCCGTGTTGTTTACTGACTGTGATAGCGTGTTCTCCTGAAGTGTTTAACACACAGTTTTCCTCTGATACCATGTTCTCCTGAAGTGTTACGCACAGTTTTCCTCTGATACCAATGTTTCTCCTGAAGCGTTACGCACAGTTTTCCTCTGATACTATGATAGCGTGTTCTCCTCAAGCGTTACGCACAGTTTTCCTCTGATACTATGATAGCGTGTTCTCCTCAAGCGTTACGCACAGTTTTCCTCCGATACTATGATAGCGTGTTCTCCTGAAGCGTTACGCACAGTTTTCCTCCGATACTATGATCGCGTGTTCTCCTGAAGCGTTACGCAGTTTTCCTCTGATACTATGATAGCGTGTTTTCCTGAAGCGTTACGCAGTTTTCCTCTGATACTATGATAGTGTGTTCTCCTGAAGCGTTTAATGCACAGCTTTTCTTAGATACCGTGAGGGCGTGTTCTCCTGAAGCGTTTAATGCACAGCTTTCCTCAGATACCATGATGACGTGTTCTCCTGAAGTGTTCAACACACAGTTTTCCTCTGATACCTTAATAGCGTGTTCTTCTGAAGCATTTAACACAGTTTTTCTCTGATAGGTATAAAAGCATGAAGCGGCCTCCCTGTGAGAACATGGTGGTGGCTTATTACTTCTGTGGAGAGCCCATCCCCTACCGGACCTCTGTCAGAGGCAGTATCATCACCCTCAGCCAGTTTAAGGAGCTCCTCACCAAGAAAGGAAGCTACAGGTGAGTGAGCTTCTTGCTTCCTGTGTCCTGCTTCCTGTTCCCTCGCATTCAAATCAAACTTCTGGCACCATTTTCCCACAATGCACTGTCCTGTACATAACTTTAACTGATGAGTGTATTTCTTTTGTGTTGTACCTTCATTTTGAATGCAATGTTCTTTGTTAATATCAGGAACAAAGCAGTGTTAAGTTGGTTTAACCTACACCATGGTTTGTTATGCAGATAAAGCCCAGCTACCCTGTGGTGAGATTTTGGCAGCTGGTGTAGTCCATGTCAGTATAGCGTTCTGTCAGTGTTTCATAATTCTACACCTAATAAAGTTGTTTCCAACCCCCATGATGTAAATAGAAAATGGAATATATATATTATACTTTTTATTTATTTATGTAAATTGTTTTCATGTTCCTGTAGAATGTTTTTTTTTTTGCCATTACAAGGTATTTGCATTGACAGCTGTCGATATTGAACAGTGGGAGTTTATTTAAAAGTGGGACCTGCCCTGCTGTGTTTTCACAGATATTACTTCAAGAAGGTGAGCGATGAATTTGACTGCGGAGTGGTGTTCGAGGAGGTGCGTGAAGACTCTGCCATCCTGCCCATCTTTGAGGAGAAAATCATCGGGAAAGTGGAGAAGGTCGACTGAAGCCGGGGAGAGTAGAGTGAGGGAGGCGCAGAAAGAGAGTAGGGTTCACACACAGAGAGAGAGTGAGGCTTACAGAGAGAGAGTGAGGTACACGGAGAGAGAGTTAGACACACAGAGGGAGAGTGAAGTACAGACAGACAGACAGACAGACAGACAGAGAGAGAGAGAGGTACAGAGAAAGAGAGAGTGAGGCGCACAGAGAGAGAGTGAGGCGCATGGTAAGAGAGGGTGGCGCACAGAGAGACAGTTACATACACGGGGAGAGATGGAGGTGCTCAGAGGGAGAGGGAGAGAGATGCACACGGAGATAGTGAGGTGTGCGGAGAGAATTCATTGAAGCAGATGGCCAAATGGACGAGCCACTGAATGGACGAGCTGCCCGATGTAGGAAAAGGGAAATGGAGCTGTGTTGGGCAGCTGTGGAAAATCCAATACTGCCTTTAAGGGTTCCACTTTGCAGACAGGGATCTTTAAGGGTTCCACTTTACAGTGACATATCTTTAAAGCTGCCTTTCCCCTGACTACGACGTACTTACGATGACTTACCGGAAGTCATTAATTTTCTATGGCCAGTCATATATCGGATGCGAGGAGTTCCAGTGGACTACGGTGTGGGGATTTTCAGTCCGACCGAGACTACAGATGCGTTGAACGTTTTTATCTTGTCCGACAGAATTTACTCCTACACCTGACAGGAAATGATGAAAGGATGCTAGCTAACCTAGATGTCAATGGAGAATGTATTGCAGCGAAATAAACTAGTAAGCAAAATAAGCAAGATAATGATATCGATTGATTGATGGTTTTTGGTTAGCTGTTATAAATATCCTAGTTATCAAGCTAGCGCTTGCTAACTACAGTGAATCAAGTACAAGTGACAATGCACATGCTATCCATTAGCTAGACTTGTCCAACTGTTTGCTGCCACTTAATATTGATAATTTCTCTGCATTGTGTAGGAAAACATTTGCATACTTGAGCCAATGTTAAATGGAATTATAGCAAGATGAGTTAGCTAGGCTATGTGTCTAGCTCTGTGTTGTTTTTGTAAAGGTTTTTATGTTGACGTGTTCCCTCCTAAATTCTGACGGTCATTTTTCCACTGTAAACTTCGGGGATCTGTCATCCGTTTGTACACCACAAGCTACTGTCGGCTAGCTACTTCTAACTAAATGCTCTTTAAAATAGTTATTATAGTTGTTATATTATTCTCCCTGAACTTCTTCCAAGCACCGTTTTTTTGTTTATGTCCCTGTACCCCTCCAGGGCAACGTTATGAAGTACTCTCTCACATTGCGACTGAATGACTGACTCAGTCCGACCTATTCAATGATCAATGGTGTGGAACGACTGACACTGGGGGGGGGATCAATCCGACTGTCACTTGTGTAGTCGTATTCAGTGGAAAGGCGGGTTAAGGGTTCAACTTTACAGTGAAGGGTCTTAAAAGATTCCACTTTACAATGAGGGATGTCCAAGGGTTCCACCTTACAGACAGGGATCTGTAAGGGTTCCCCTTTACAGTGAGGTATCTTTGAGGGTTCTACTTTGAAGAGAGGGGTCTTTCAGGGTTCCACTTCACTTTGAGGGATCTTTAAAGGTTCTGCTTTGCAAAGAGACATCTTTAAGGGTTCCACCTTACAGTAAGGGATCTCTAAGGGTTCCACTTTACAGAGAGGGGTCTTTTTAAATTTTGTTTCAGATTTTTTCCCCCTGTTTTCTCCCAATTTAGTGGGCAATTGCACTCCTATTTTATTCAATTCCCCGTGTTGCAACCGCTTGAGAATTTGCCCGCTACACAACCCCGTCAGCCGGTAGTAGGAAGGAGGGCGCCACGTCCTCTTCAGGGCACGACTCCTCCGAGCTCCTGACAGTGGTTCCAACTCGCTTGGAGCCGCTTGTACGCAATGATTCTCCCCCACCGAGCTTGGGAGCGGCTGCCCAACAGTTACAGTGAAAACTACATAAGTTCACAACATCACTGTTGTTAAAAAAATAATAATAATAAATGCTGCGGAATTATATTTTCTTTGGTAGATTTTTAACTTTTACGTGTAATGTAGAGCTGTAATGTTGTACTAGAGCAATTGTGTTATGGATCTGTTTCTGCTGCTGCATATTTTTGATATAATGGAACAGAACTAAGGTAATCCTTCTTGCATAAAAAATGCTTTCTTGTAGTTTGGTACTGGTCCTTCTGAATTGGCCAGATGTGAGGTGTATGTGTGTGTATACATTTAAAAATGTGTGTGTGTGTGTATATACAGTCGGGTCCAAAAGTCTGAGGATACTACCAAGATCTGTTTGTTTTAATCAGTCATCAAAAACTCAATTTTGATTAATTTTATTTTTTTACTCTGTTCATATATCTGAAGCAAGATTACATAATTGTTTTACTAACACAAGTCAAAACTTTTTGCACATATTAACAGAAAGTCAAAATTTCTAATTTTCTTTTTGGTATGTCCACAATTTGCCACCATTTACAGCTTGTATTCTGTCTGTCGTTGATTCTACAAGTTTGTGCAGAATTTGAGAATCCAGATGTTATAGTATGTTTTGCCATTTCAAGAAAACGAAAATGTCAGTAAAGAAAAAGAAAATGTCAGTGTTATCTTATGTGTTGAGAGAATTGGTATGGTGATTTAGAAAGTAAAAATGTGCTGTAAAAGAGAACCTGTGGACTGGAGCTCTGGAGTGTGTTCTAGTCCTTCGGCAATTACTCTGCTGGAAATGTTCTTGTGTTGAAAAGTTTCTAGAAGGTTTTTTTTAGAGCAGGTATGTTTAAATGGGAAGGTGTGTAAGTTAACCTGCGAAGGACACCCATAAGTATCTTGAGTTTGCGAGGTGCGCTGGGGCACAGAGCCGACTTTATGCCGGTAGGCCTTTGGGCTGTCGGTTCTATTTCTCCAGAATTAATATCTACAAAACCTTAATGTGTTGCAAAGAAGATATGAAAAAAGTCTAAGACTTTTAATGGCAAAATTTGGACACCTGGTAGTAATGCGTTGCTCCTTAAAAATAAGTGTAGTTCGCTAGTTTGGTATGAAATAAATGACTATATTTTTCAAGAATCTTAAGACACCAAAGAGCATCATGTACATTAGAGGTTCAACCATTTCAATTTATTTGTTGTAGATTTTTATTTTGTGACTCTTGTTAATTAAGAACAGTGGTGGTCCCTCTTTCCCTCAGAACATCAGGCTTGATAGTTTCTGTTTTCACCTTAAAATCAGCAACAAATTCAGACCCTAGAAACCAGCATAGTATTTCAGAAACAGAATGGAGCAGCTGACTTTTGGAAAGACTTTCTATTTGATTAAATATGATTGGACAAAAGCCTGAGTTATTGCAAAATATTTACATGTTAGCGGGATAACTCAATAATCCGGCTTTGTTGAGCCCCCAGATGATCTGAGCTAACTGTAAACAGCTGCTTTCATTTGAGTCAAGTGTGTCTTTCACCAAGTGCAAACATCAGTGATGCTGATTATTTTGTCTTGTTTGTATTGTTTTCTGTTTGGAATGGAAACGGCACATAGGAATGTTGAGCTCTTAGAGTGTCTGATTTCTAAGTGTAATTTTGAGTCTGCACCATAAATAAGGATTTTTTTGTTAAGATGATATTTTTGTATTTATTTAGATGGAATTTTCTAATTTGGAGTTCGGCAGAAAGTTAACATATCTAGTGATTGATTTTCTACAACATTTGTGTAAAAGTGTTTTTGTACTAAGTACTGCAATTTCTCCACTTGAACCGTATTGGTGCCAGTGCGGTTGCTGTTATCTGTGTTTGATTTTTCAAAACGCTGTTGGTTTTAGAAACAGTTGGTGGATAATAAGATAACTGTGAAAGCCTGAAAAGATTCTCCTAAATTAAGCTAGGTGTAATGTACATATATCACAGAGTGCCTTTTTAATCTGTCCTCTGTCATCCCCCAGCGTCAGTGGGCTTGTTTATATGAAGGGGGCTATCATTATATTTTTATTTTTTATTTTATGTTGGAGTTTGTTTTTGTTGTTTAGTATGTTATTTTTCCCTGAGTTTGGACATGCCTGTTCTTTTGTAAATATGTACATTTTCCCCATGACTTGAGCCAGTCAAGTGTTTTGTACCCTGGACATGCTTCACTGTGCTGGGATGAGCTGTCCTCTTTTGCAGGTACTTGGGCAATGAAGAAATGCAATAAAAATATATATGGTGCATATTTAAATGTGTTTTTGGTGACTGGGTTTGTGTGTGTTTTCTGTGTAAAGTGGGCAAGGCTGTTCTCCCCTTATGATGAGCTGTGTTCTGATTGGGGTAGTTCTCATGTGTTCTGTTTGGCTAATTTGGGTAGTTCTCTCCTGTGTTCTGATTGGTTGATTGGGGTAGTTTCTCAGTGGCTGTTTTTTCCACTGGGGTAAGAATGTGTGCATGGGCCAAAGGTTGGGGTAACCATCTTGGGATGCCAGGTTTTTCTCAGCTTCCTGAAACACAACAGGATATGGATCAGATAAAAACCCGCATTTGTAACCGGAAATGTTTGATTCCAAGTCAAATTGGTTGGTCCATGAATCAAGCCCTTTTCAAACTTTGTGAAATGAATACTGTTGTTACTGTTGCCGTATACACTTTGATCTGCTTTCACTTTTCTCATTGAGTTAGAATCTGGCAGTGATAAAAATAACTTGTCGGACCAGTATGCCCAGCGGGGTCCTCGTTTCAGTAATCCGGCCGCACAGGAGAATGTCCTCAGAGGGAGGTTGGTGGAGGTGAGTACCTCAGTTAGAAGTGAATTGAGCATGTGGCTTGTTCTTTGGTTGTGACTCTACAGCCTATGAGCTCAGGGAAGGCAGTGAAGAACGGCCCCATGAACCAGACTGTGGGCGTGTTCCTGCTCTACTTACTGCAGTTTTCTGTACGCAAGTAAACTACTCACAGGCTGCTCCACCAACACCACTGTACACCCACCCCCACCACTTGACACCCTCTCCCCTCCATTGAACAAACACTGAATGAATGTCAGTAAATAATGTAAGTATTGCGCTTATGTAATTTTATAGAAAAAAAGGTTTTGGTGAAGAAATAAATTGAAAACATACCCAAGGGCTCGATTTGTTGATTTATTTAAGAATGGGAAACCGTTCTTGGACGGTTAAGTAGAAAACTGGAAATCTAGTACCACAGTCCCAAAAATGCAAGGCTATTACAGACACAGACTAGGCTATTGCTTTTCTCTGTTGTACATACAGTATGCATCATGTAAAACCAAAGTCAAACCTATCACTTAATGCCAGTAAAAATGAACTTTACCCAAACATTAGCTTAAAACAATGGCATAAAATACATCAAACATGAAATAAATTATTATATATCAGAGCATTGTTTCATTTTATATGGTAATTCATGGGTAGTTTAGGCTAGTAAGCTGGCGTTCAGACGTGTGGCAAGCAGGCGTTCAGAGCGTGCGGCAACACTTTCAGAGTGCGTGGCTAAAAAAAAACGCAGCTCAAAGCGGCGTTCAAAGTGCACTCTTACTGACGCCGTCGAAAGCTGCGTTTATTTTTATATGACGCCATCATGGACGGCGCTTTTTCCAGTTTCCAGATGGAAGAGACCACACAAATTATGGCGATTTGGCAATACGTACGTTTACGTTTGTGTATGTTTACACGTGTGTATGTTTACATGTGCGTGTATGTCTGCATGTTTTTGTTTTCGCATGTCAGTCAAACGTTTGGACACAACTACTCAGAAGTTTTTTTTTGTTATTTTTACTGTTTTCCATATTTTAGAATAGTAAAGACATCAAAACTATGAGAACACAAGTGAAATTATGCAAATCAAAAAAGTCTATTTTAGATTCTTCAAAGTAGCCAACCTTTGCCTTGATAATGGCTTTTCGCATTCTTGCCATTCTCTCAACCAACTTCTGTGGTAAAAAGGTGATGCTATCATGACAAAAGACTATTGATATTTCCAGGTACTCTTAGAAGCGAGACTATAAGCGCTCTGCATTTGAATGGATATCTATGGGAATTGGGGGTTGGGACTAGATTAAGCTGTTAATTACACAGGAATAGTATGGAACCCATGGTTGGCTAAATGGCTGTAAGTCATCAAGGGTCTGAGGTTTCAAACGAGCCTCAAACCATCAATCTGCTGTTAGATATGCAGTAGATATGGATGGATCATTTTAAGGGTTGTTTCCCCTGACTCATTTTCCTGTTGAACTCTATGGAAAAATAAGGTTATAGTATTGCTTCTAAAAGTACCTGGAAATAAGATATCAAGAGTCTTGATATCCTTTTATACAGAGTCATGATAGCATCACCTGTTTACCTGTTTACCACAGAAGTTGGTTGAGAAAATCAAGACAAAGGGTGGCTACTTTGCCGAATCTAAAATATAAGACTCCTGTTTTGTTTAACACTTTTTGCATAGTTTTTCGCACTTTTTTCTCATAGTTTTGATGTCTTTACTATTCTAAAATGTGGAAAACAGTAAAAATAACGAAAACAAACCTATGAGTAGGTGTGTCCAAACTTTTGACTGGTACTGTATATGTGTGTGTCAATTGGGGGTGGGCGTTTGTGTGTGTGTGTACATACATATCTTAATTGTAAGTGGCTCTGGTTAAGAGTGTCTGCTAATTTGATGTGATTTAATGTGCTGTGACACAATTTGAGTATTTAATGAGCATCCTGCTCATGCTCCGGAGGGCCTATCTAGAAATGAGTGAGCTGGTCTGTGACTGGCTGGAGGATGTGGTGGCAGCACTCAGCTGTGATTGGCCGGAGGATGTGGTGGCAGCACTCAGCTGTGATTGGCCGGAGGATGTTGTGGCAGCGCTCAGCTGGGAGAACCCGCTTTGGCACGACTCCAAACTGGTCATGGAACCCCTGTGCAAAAACACAGGTGCACAATCCACTACACACAGGTACAACAATCCACCACACACAGGTACACAATCCACACAAAAACCCTGGCCATATGCTTACACCACCTCAGTGTACCTGAAGTCACAGGAGGCCAACACCTCGGTGTAGTACATGATCTTGCACTTGTGGGAGGAGCCTTGCAGGGTGGCCAGCACGTCATCTACAGTGGGCAGGGTGGAGCCAGAGATGGGGCTGGCTGCCTTCCATTGCAAGATATACCGGCCTGGCCAGCGGGTGATGTGGGAGCCCTGCAGCCGTCAAGAAACACCCATAAGTACCACTCTTTCCTTAATACTTCTACTAACACTGTTACAACCACTTTATCCCTCTATACCGCTCTCACTACACTATCACTCTCACTATCACTCTATCCATACCGCTCTCACTAGTCAGTCGATGTTTGCAAATGCTTGGTTGCCAGATTCAAATTTTTTGTCGCCAAAACCCTGCACAGTCCATGTCAGTGACTGGCAGACGGGGCCAGCAATACTGGCGATTCGTAGCGAGGCTGCTCTTAAGCCAAGTGTAGGCTAGCCTACCTCTCATACCATGATGCATTGAACATTCCCACCTTCTCGTTTCTCTTGGTGATCATGATTTCAGGAAGCAGCCTTCCGGCCGTTTTAATCTGAAAATTCTCCCTGTATTCCAATGAGTGGAGTCAATGCAGTAAAATAATTCACCACGTCCTCTTACGCTCTTTCCATTCTGCCTATTGTTAGCTAGCTAACGTTAGCTAGGTTTTCTCCCTCCAAAAAGTTTAGACGTCTGCTAGCTCTCCTTGATCTATAATTTTGCACAGTTATCGCATCACAAGCTTCTATCTTGACTGGCGAATATAAAGTAACGTTGGTAGTGTCGGGAGAAATATGTTCTTTCGCCAAGCTTCTCCAAATGAATAACAAAAATAACTCTTAAAACTTCTCCTCTTGCCCTATTACCCTCAATTTAAAAAATCTATAAATTTGCACAACTATATTTTTATCACATGCTTATCTCGCTCTCTCTCTCTCCCTGCATCTTTCATGAAAATATCCTTACACTCTCGTCTACAACTGAGTGTGACTGCTTGCATCATGACTTGATCAACCCCCTCCCATCTATACTTTAATTGGATGGCGTTAGGAAGCACGTCCTCCCTATATGTCATTTTTGCAATCTAAAAGATGGGGAGCAAAAGCCATGGAAACAAGGTTTATGGAGCTCTGGGGAGAATGACAAGACTGTCGCATCCTGCTATATTTTTCCATTGCATTAGAGCGCGCTGTTGACATTTTACCATTGGCAAAAGAGGTTTGGTGTATCATAGTTGCTTGGAAGTGGATATGAACGTGATATTGTTGAAGTTATATTTGTAGAATTATTTTTATAGATTTTTTTTATTTTTTTTTTATTCTTGAGGAGGACAGTCCTCCCTGCCATCTATGGCTGGAAATTCACTGGTGTGTGTGTATACACACACATACTTAACCACTTCACGTAGATGCCAGATTTGGTGTATCGATTTCGTAGATTCCAAATTCTAACCTATTTAAAGGGTGTTCTATTTCAGGCTTTATAACTCTGCGTGTGAGCATCACAGAAACTTGGAAAGTTGAAGTGAAACAAAAATGCTGAACCATTTACAGTACTGTACAGTATTTAGATTAGTTTATTTTCATAATTTTGGTCAAATTGTCACAATTGCAAAGAAATTTTGGGAAAATGCCAATGTCTGCCCAAATGCCAAAATGTGTTTTTTTTAGTTTGCAATGAAATACTGAGAGCTACATATCTAAGATAAAAATATACATTTCCTGGATCAAACTCGTTGTCCACAAGTGTGAAACATCTGAGGGTGATATGCAGAACTACTAAAGAGTAGTTCTGCAAAAAAATGTAGGCAGTACCCTGTTATCCCTGAGTGTTCTGAATCTATCCAAAATGGCTAAATTGTGCACTGCTGTAAATAATAAAATAATCATATATTTAACTACAAATCATCTGTTTTGGCTCATAAAACTCAATTTGCATCATTTTAAAGTGGAAATGACTAAATAATTAATCAGTATAGGGGAAAGATCTATGGGTGCAAAAACCTAACCAAAAAATTTATAAAATATTTTTGTCCATATGAAGCATATACACATTCATACTCCAAGGAACATTTTACATTAATCTAGCACATATGCACAGTAAATTTTAATGAGTATTTTCAATGTCCGAAGTGACAAGTATAGCCCAGCCAAGGAGATACCTATATGCTATAGTCTATATTATGTAAAATGAAATTACAATAAAATAATATTCCACTATCAAGAAAAGGCTGGCAAATGTTCCAGCTTCACGGCAAATCAAACATAAAACATGACTGAGCCACCTATGAACACTTGCACTACAGTATGTAAAATGCACTCAAAATGCAAAAATAACAGTATAAAACATGACACAACACCGGCAGAGTAGAAAAACTAACGTATATATTTGAAATATCACAAGCAGTAATACTTACATATCAAGGAGGAAAATATCCCTCATGTTCCTCTCTGATATAATGAAAAGGTATGGGATCTTGGTAACTATGGTATCTTCTTCTGACCCACTTCCAAAGTCCAAATAAGCAGACGAGGATTTTCTCTTGCCATGAGTTATTAAATTAGTAAAAACTTCCAGGAAATTAACAATTATGCCTTTGTTTGCATAAAACTGAACGAATAAAACTAGAAATTCTGTTATGCCCAGCTGTAATTTATTGTTCAAAGCATCCAATAAGACATTGAAAACACCGTTGCTAAGGTTATAATGTCCTATATTGGATACAAGAGCCTTCAATTAAACCAGAATGACCTGGAACGCATGCAAGTACCATGGGGGTTTTTGTATGGGGGTTTTACGATGTTTCAGATAGTGTAGTAGTGTTATAAAGTAGTATCTATTTCTCAAACGGATTGTCCCAGTCAACAAATGACCACTGTATTTTGAAGTGGACATCTCTATGAATAGAACCAATAGTAGGATTGTATATTTACTTCATATGTAGTAGTAGATATTGGCAGTAGAATGATGTGGTATAATTACACAATAATTTCACCTGTTTAATTTGCATTTGAGTGCGCAGGGCTTTTCACAGTTGTTAGAGCATTTTCATTGGGGCTTTTTTGTTGGGTTTATCTTGTTTCGATGAAGCAATACTAATTTTTGGTGGTGAAAAACTATTTTTATGAACTGACAGATACTATTGTCCACTGTATCACGCATGGATAGGTATAGTTGCTGGTGAGACTGGGTTGAGGGTTGCTTTTTAAATGGACTAGTTACATGACTATAGTGGCACTACTCGGCAGAGTTGTCACAAATCGTGTACTAATAAAGCTAAAACACTGGGTTTATTGTTTCCATTCATAGTTTGGTTGCAAGTGCAATGAATGTCTGAGTTGAGCAAAATCATGGCACCATAGCCACTAGGGGGGTCTGCGCCAAGGGGTTATTATGCTGTGCATAATGATGAGAAAGACACACCTGAATGCTCTCCCCCTCTCGACACTTGAGGGGAGGCTCAACCATGCTGTACATCACACCCAGCACCCCGCTCTTATCTGTCAACTGGACACTGGGGGACGAGGCCGATGTGCTTTTATCTGCTGCCCGTGGGGGCCATTTGGAGCGGAAGATGTTGAACGAAACGTCCCCCTTCAAGACGTCAAAATCCCAGGTGATAACAGAGGAGCTCTCTGGTATCTCAATGAAGAACTTAAAAACGGCAAAGCAAAGACACAATGCACAATGATAATCATTCTGAAGAACATACTGTCCAGTTTCTCTAGTTCATAAGGATATTCTGAAGAACTGACCGTCTAGTTTACACTGTTCATAAGGACATTCAATAGGACATAATTGTCCAGTTTTTATTGTTCATAAGGACATTCTGAAGAACTGATTGTCTAGTTTCTATTGGTCATGAGGACCACTCATTAAAAAGGAGTCAAACTGCAGTGCTGGAATAACCTCATGTGGTTCCCCTTGGAAGATGTTAGCAGACTGGTAGATGGTCTCTGCCAGCAGACTGATCGGTCCTGAATTCTGCACCTCTTCCTGGGTCTGATACAGGGATTTAGGAACTGGGCCTCCTTCTGGTACAGAGCACTGCCGAAGACGGAGGTGTGTGGCTTTAGTGAATAAAGTAAGCGTGTGCACCGGGTCTGGTGTGCTAAAGGACTAAACCATTGCTTCTTATACTTTTTAACATCGGGACCCAAATTAGAAATACTATTTAATATAGGGAATCAGTGTTAAAATTAAAATGGGTGCACAGAATTCTTTCCGCTTCAAAACTGGTGAGGGAATTGAAGAGGCTTACGAGACAATCCCCGCCAAGGAAGTCCGGGATGATGTCTTTACCGATGTGATCTTCCAGCCCTCCCTCGCCATGGTAACTGTTTCCACTGTAGACCAGGAACTTTTGCCGTGTGTTCTCATTTATGAATGGGCTGATCTAAACTCAAGCACAAACACCTGACATCTGATCCCAACACAAACTTACAATACCAGAATAAGCATTTAACATAAAATATATTTGGGTTTTTAAAAAAGTACTCATTTGTGATGATGCATTCTACACAAAGATACCTGTATATGCTCAACAACCTGAAGAGTTTCAGTGATTTTTACATTGTAAATCTTGTGAAATATATTAATCTCATTAATGGACTTTATAGCTGTTGTAGAAGTATATAGGCATCTGTTAATAAGCAAATCTGAAGATGAATAAATAAATGAGGAACCGGTAAATCTCTGGCCTGGCCGCGCTCTAAAGTTGACTCACGAGGGTCCAGAGGACAGGGAACACGCGGGGTGCGCGGACGATCAGCAGCCTCCCCAGGGTCTCGGGGTAGTTAGCCTCCACCACCTCGATGGTCCTCAGCAGTGCCTTCACACCAGGCTTCCACAGGTGTCTTGTGCTCAGACCCTCCAGGTCCAGCACACAAGTCCAGCATCTGAGCACAGAGAGGAGCGCACAGAAGAACATACATCAGCACCTGAGCACACAGAGGAACATACATCAGCACCTGAGCACACAGAGGAACATACATCACCATCTGAGCACACAGAGAGACATACATTGGCACCTGAGCACACAGAGGAACATACATCAGCACCTGAGCACACAAAGGAACATACATCAGCACCTGAGCACACAGAGGAACATACATCAGCACCTGAGCACACAGAGGAACATACATCAGCACCTGAGCACACAGAGGAACATACATCAGCACCTGAGCACAAAGGTAACCTATCCAGAACCTGAGCACACAAAGGAACATACATCAGCACCTAAGCACACAGAGGAACACACATCCAGTACCTGAGCACACAGAGGAACATACATCAGCACCTGAGCACAAAGGTAACCTATCCAGAACCTGAGCACACAGAGGAACATACATAAGCACCTGAGCACACAGAGGAACATACATCAGCACCTGAGCACAAAGGTAACCTATCCAGAACCTGAGCACACAGAGGAACATACATAAGCACCTGAGCACACAGAGGGACATACATCAGCACCTGAGCACAAAGGTAACCTATCCAGAACCTGAGCACACAGAGGAACATACATCAGCACCTGAGCACACAAAGGAACATACATCAGCACCTGAGCACACAGAGGAACATACATCAGCACCTGAGCACACAAAGGAACATACATCAGCACCTGAGCACACAGAGGAACATACATCAGCACCTGAGCACACAGAGGTACATACATCCAGCACCTGAGCACACAGAGGAACATACATCAGCACCTGAGCACACAGAGGAACATACATCAGCACCTGAGCACAAAGGTAACCTATCCAGAACCTGAGCACACAGAGGAACATACATAAGCACCTGAGCACACAGAGGAACATACTTCAGCACCTGAGCACACAGAGGAACACACATCCACTACCTGAGCACACAGAGGAACATACATCAGCACCTGAGCACACAAAGGAACATACATCAGCACCTGAGCACACAGAGGAACATACATCAGCACCTGAGCACACAGAGGCACATACATCCAGCACCTGAGCACACAGAGGAACATACATCCAGCACCTGAGCACAGAGGTAACCTATCCAGAACCTGGGCCCACAGAGGAACACACATCACCTCTGTTTACCACCATTCATAACAGAATTGTGCACTTTCCCTTGATAGGGAAGGAGGGCGCACACCAAAAAATGTAGCGAGGTGCTAACTAATGGAGGGCAACGAGGATAGTCGCATACTATAATGCTCACAAGTAATTTACTACAAAATCCAACATTTCCACACACAGTGCCTTCCTCACGGTGTTTGCAATAGCTCTCATTTGTAACATGTTTCTCTGAAAATCTGAAGCATTTACAGAAGAGTTTCAAATGTTGCCAGCGTCTATGAGAGGACTTGGACTGGGATGACAGCAACCCACGCTGGTCGATCGGGTGCCCACAAATTTACGTGTTGAGCTGTACGCGTTTCCTCTGACTAATGTCTCTGCGAGCCCAATTGTGAACTGTGGTGTGATAAGAAGCTGTGGCGGATATCACATGCTTCAGAGGAGAGCACAAGCTTATCTTCACTCGTGGAGGTTGTGATGAAAACTGTGAGTATGATTGGGGAGAAAAAAGGAAAAAACACATGTGGTTGATGTTGCACTCATGTGATTGGTCTGCTGTGAGATTATGGTGGGTATTGCACTCACATGATTAGTCTGCTGTGTGATCATGCTTGGTATTGCACTTATGAATGGTCTGCTATGAGATTCTGGTTGGCATTACACTCACGTGATTGGTCTGCCAAATATTTTGGTGTTCTCTTCACACCTTTTCTGTCCTTCCTCATTGATTGACAGCACCTGTGGAGATCACATCCAGACAAGAATGTCATTTACATGAAATTACATCATGGTCCTTGCTTGTTGGACAGAACTGGAGCTGGATCTGTAATCTGTGATGAGATTGTGCATGGATGAAGTACCCTGTTATAAAGACAGGTGGCGCTAGAGCACTCACGTGCCTGAGAAGAGCCTCCTCCCCCAGTGCTTTCACCAGGCCTTTAGTGTCCATCTGTCCCAGGCGCAGGACGTACATCGGCCTCCCGCTGCTGTCGTGGAAATGCCACCCGCCAGCGTAGTACTCCTCCAGGCAGGCAGGGGTTGCCCACGCTTCCAGGATGTAGTCTATCTGGTGCTGCTTTCTCCAGCTGAGCGACTGGCACAGCATGTCCCGTGCCTTGTCCAGATTGAAATCCCGTGCCCGCAGGAAGCGGAGGATGTGTTCATCTTTGGGGATCTGTGAGAAGGAGACCACTCAGAAAGGGGGCGTTCAGAGTCAGTGCCTAAAACTGCAGACCAATAAGGCGAATCCCAGAAAACACTCATAGATATGGCAACCAAGATGGTCTCTCTTGTAAGAGTGGGTGAGTCTGGACTTCCTCATCAAATACAGTTCCTTTAATTGAAATGCTTCCTGCTTACCTTTATGATTCAGTACAGACCATAGGAACAGTACCTTTATGATTCAGTACAGACCATAAGAACAGTACCTTTATGATTCAGTACAGACCATAGGAACAATACCTTTATGATTCAGTACAGACCATAGGAACGGTACCTTTATGATTCAGTACAGACTATAGGAACAGTACCTTTATGATTCAGTACAGACTATAGGAACAGTACATTTATGATTCAGTACAGACCATAGGAACAGTACCTTTATGATTCAGTACAGACTATAGGAACAGTACCTTTATGATTCAGTACAGACCATAGGAACAGTACTTTTATGATTCAGTATAGACTATAGGAACAGTACCTTTATGATTCAGTACAGACCATAGGAACAGTACCTTTATGATTCAGTACAGACCATTGGAACGGTACCTTTATGATTCAGTACAGACTATAGGAACAGTACCTTTATGATTCAGTACAGACTATAGGAACAGTACCTTTATGATTCAGTACAGACCATAGGAACAGTACCTTTATGATTCAGTACAGACCATAGGAACAGTACCTTTATGATTCAGTACAGACCATAGGAACAGTACCTTTATGATTCAGTACAGACCATAGGAACAGTACCTTTCCTTTATGTGTCTCCTGCAGCCACTGTCTGAGCTGAATGAGACGACTCTCCTGCATCGGTGTCAGGTTCCCAAGGTAACGCTCGATGTAGTCAGCATCTAACTTGTCTGCTGAAAGATTGAGGACATATGATGAAACCATTATTCAACCGAATGTTTGTATTATGTAGTTTAATGCTCATTTGGGTAGTTTTTTTTATACAAACAAGCCCTTTTTCCATGAGTGAGTGATTTACAGCAGGCTAGGTGCAGTGGTTAGCCTCACAGCAAGAAGGTCCTGGGTTTGAATCCAGGCCAGGGGCCTTTCTATGTGGAGTTTGCATGTTTTCCCCGTGTCCACGTGGGTTTCCTCCTGGTTTCCTCCCACAGTCCAAACACATGCACGCTAGGTTAATTGGAGACTCTAAATTTCCTGTAGGTGAAATTTTCTGTAGTGTGCTGTATGACAAATGACTCCTTTAAAAAGAGGATAAATGTCTTATTTGATCAAATTCTAGATTGACAGGTGAAGTGAGCAGGGTCCTAATTGTTGAATGTGTGGCCATTTGGAAACTGAACGATTTGTGAAAGAGTTCACGAGTTTTGTGAACAGCAAATATTGAGAGTTCAATAACAGATAAAATGGCAGTGAGCAAGTGAAAGTATAAAATAATGTTAGAAATCCATTGCATTTTAACAACCATAATTGATCAAGATATTGGACTGTAACAAAAACCAGCAGCCAGAGGGTCTGCATGACTGAGATATTTAATTTGCCAATAACAAAAATAATAGTTCTGATAATGGTAGTGATTGTTCTCATTATCTTATTGAAAGTGTTTGTATCTCATTAAGCACACAACCATAGTGTGAAACTCTAGGGGTGCTGTGAGATCACTGTAAAGAGACCCCCCATTGCCAGCCCCCTCTCACCATCAGCTGCAGCCCCCTCCACAGGGCTGCCGTTCGAGGGGGGCGGCAGGTCTGGCCCTGCGTCCGGTGATAACCGCAGAGAGGGGGCACAGAGCAGGGTGGAGGACTCCGTTTGGGCACCCCTCTCTGGAGGTACCCAGCGTGGGATTTCACAAATACCCTGCGCTATCAGTTCCTTCAAGTAGTGCTCGATCACCTCCTTACCCTGCAGGTTAACACAAGCCAAGGTCACAGTTAGTCAGCTTACTTTCAGGGGCTTGTCTCACAAAGCTCAACTGCAGCAGCAAGGCCATTGGTCTATGGTAAGCAGTATTTAGCCAATCAGAACTAATGAAAAATAAACTTCAGCCAGTTTTTTTGGTAAAAAGTGCAAAATTACCGTTATGAGTTAAGATTACCATCAGGAAACAGAAAATTAAACATCTTTTACAAGAGTTTGATTTGGTTAATCTTATATAAGTGAAAGATGTACATCTTATCAAAGTAGCAGTTACCCGCTTGATGTTAGCAGTGTACTGTTTCAAAGCTATCTTCTCCACAGTGCTCTCAAATCCAAAGAAAGACTTGATGTCCAGAGAGGCTGACTGCTCAAAACAGGTCCAATCCTCATTCTCAGGGTGAACCTGTCAGGACAGTTAATGAAGACAGGTGTCTCATTTATTACACCGGGAAACTGGGCATATATACCCCTTCAGCAGGAACCCTTCTACTGAAAAACACACACAGAGCCATGCGTTCACAGACACACACACACACACAGCCCTGCATGTGTATGAATACACATGTGCACACAACCATTTTTGCGCAGAGTACACATACACACAAGATCACACACACACACACACACACACATACAGGGACTCACGCTATAGCAGCATGTCTCTGTAACAGTCACTCGGCTCTCAAAGGTCTCATTGTGGGCTTCGATGAGCAGAGTCCTGTCCTTCCAGTTATAGGTGTTCGTCTGAACAAAGTAGACGTGCTCCACACCTGCCATCTGCGCAGAGAAGACCTCACACATTATGGCCCATATCATTTCAGTTTGGCAGTGTGTTTGATGTTCAGGTTTTCCTGTACAGGTGCCCTGATGCAGTGTGTTTGATGTTCAGGTTTTCCTGTACATGTGCCCTGATGCAGTGTGTTTGATGTTCAGGTTTTCCTGTACAGGTGCCCTGATGCAGTGTGTTTGATGTTCAGGTTTTCCTGTACAGGTGCCCTGATGCAGTGTGTTTGATGTTCAGGTTTTCCTGTACAGGTGTACAGGTGCCCTAATGCAGTGTTTTTGATGTTCAGGTTTTTTATGCGCCCGTGCCCCCTGAGATCTCACCTTCTTAAGGAGGCGTGGCGCTTCCACATGAAGCTGGCATCTGCGCTGAACAATTCGCCTGGCACCATCCTCGCTGGCGACCTCGCTGAGAATGACGCTGCCCAGGAAGACTGGGATCAGGGGGCAGGTGGGAAAGCGCCGCTCATATGCCTGGGACATCAGCCCAAATGCCTACATCAACCATCACTTATACACCTGGGACAGACCACATCCAAATACCTACATCAAGCATCACTTATACACCTGGGATGGGCCACACCCAAATACCTACATCAACCATCACTTATACACCTGGGACAAGCCACGCCCACATCAGCCCAAATACCGACATCAACCATCACTGATACACCTGGGATGGGCCACACACAAATACCTACATCAACCATCACTTATACACCTGGGACAGACCACACCCAAATGCCTACATCAACCGTCACTTGTACACCTGGGACAAGCCACACACAAATACCTACATCATTCATCACTAATACACCTGGGACAGGCCACACCCAAATACCGACATCAACCATTACTTATACACCTGGGACTAGCCATGCCCACATCAGCCCAAATACATCAGCCCAAATACCTACATCATCCATCACTTATACACCTGGGACAGGCCACGCCTACATCAGCCCAAATACCTACATCAACCATCACTTATACACCTGGGATGGGCCACACCCAAATACCTACATCAACCATCACTTATACACCTGGGATGGGCCACACACAAATACCTACATCAACCATCACTTATACACCTGGGACAGACCACACCCAAATGCCTACATCAACCATTACTTATACACCTGGGACTAGCCATGCCCACATCAGCCCAAATACATCAGCCCAAATACCTACATCATCCATCACTTATACACCTGGGACAGGCCACGCCTACATCAGCCCAAATACCTACATCAACCATCACTTATACACCTGGGATGGGCCACACCCAAATACCTACATCAACCATCACTTATACACCTGGGATGGGCCACACACAAATACCTACATCAACCATCACTTATACACCTGGGACAGACCACACCCAAATGCCTACATCAACCGTCACTTGTACACCTGGGACAGGCCACACCCAAATACCGACATCAACCATTACTTATACACCTGGGACTAGCCATGCCCACATCAGCCCAAATACATCAGCCCAAATACCTACATCAACCATCACTTATACACCTGGGACAGGCCACGCCTACATCAGCCCAAATACCTACATCATCCATCACTTATACACCTGGGACAGGCCACGCCTACATCAGCCCAAATATCTACATCAACCATCACTTATACACCTGGGACAGGCCACGCCTACATCAGCCCAAATACCTACATCATCCATCACTTATTCACCTGAGACGGGCTACGCCCACATCAGCCCAAATACGTAAATCGACCATCACTTATACACCTGGGACAGACCACGCCCACATCAGCCCAAATATGTAAATCGACCATCACTTAGACACCTGAGACAGACCATACCCACATCAGCCCAAATAGTTACATCAAGCATCACTTATACGCCTGATACAGTCCACCCCCACATCAGCCAAAATACCTACATCAAGCATTTTATTTAACACACGTTTTATTTAAAGAAGATTCAGTTCTGTTTGCTGTCAGTTCTGTTCACAGGCCAACTGTTTCCTATTTCCTATGATACACCTGGCATTTTCCTATCTTTGCAATAGAGATGGTTTGCTGTATCTGTTCAAATAAATGGATTTATGCATTGTTATAACAGGTATGCCACACTATGGCATGACCTATCTATATGAACAGTATTTTCAATAACTTCTCTTGTTCCATAAAAAAGCTCTTTGTATTCCATGCAAGGAAAGCACTCTGCAAATAAAGTTATTATAATATTTAAAAAGACACAGCTAATCAACTTCTTAATATTAATATAATAGTAATTTACTGTGTATTCTGTCTACATTAAGAGTGGAGTTCCAGTATATGTGCCTCTACCACACTGAATTATGGGCGATTCATGTGCCATTCTCTTTGGACAGCCAGTGCCACAAGCCCCGCCCACAGGCCCCACCTCCTGCACTGGTCCAGGAAGTGCAGGGGAACAATCGTCCCTCACACTAACTCAGCTCCTAGCAGCTGGCCTGTACCCCCACAATGCCCATCTGTACCAGCTCTCTGCATGCCGGCATGGGTGGGCTGGCCGCGAACAAGGGTTCAGGCAAATATTTACCATAAGTAACTGAGTGGCCTACTGGATGCCAAGAATTTCTGAAAAAGGCCTCCAAACTTCAACCCTAACACTACTGCAGGGATGGTACAATGCTCACAGCTTAAATAAATACCTGCAGGGATGGTACAATGCTCACAGCTTAAATAAACACCTGCAGGGATGGTACAATGCTCACAGCTTAAATAAACACCTGCAGGGATGGTACAATGCTCACAGCTTAAATAAACTTTACACTGCAATGCACCATGCAGAGCCTAATATAAATTGCACACTCTTACACACCGTACAGAGATTGATATAAACTACCACACTGCAATGCACCATGCAGACACTGATATAAATTACACACTGTTATCCACCATGCTGAGACTAATATAAACTACACACTGTTATCCACCGTGCAGACACTGATATAAACTACACACTGTTATCCATTGTGCAGAGACTAATATAAACTACACTCTGTAATCCACCATGCAGAGACTAATATAAACTACACACTGTTATCCACCGTGCAGACACTAATATAAACTACACACTGTTATCCACCGTGCAGACACTGATATAAACTACACACTGTTATCCATTGTGCAGAGACTAATATAAACTACACTCTGTAATCCACCATGCTGAGACTAATATAAACTACACTCTGTAATCCACCATGCTGAGACTAATATAAACTACACTCTGTAATCCACCATGCAGAGACTAATATAAACTACACTCTGTTATCCACCATGCAGAGTCTGATATAAACTACACACTGTAATCCACCATGCAGAGACTAATATAAACTACACACTGTTATCCACCGTGCAGAGACTAATATAAACTACACACTGTTATCCATTGTGCAGAGACTAATATAAACTACACACTGTTATCCACCGTGCAGAGACTAATATAAACTACACACTGTTATCCACCGTGCAGAGACTAATATAAACTACACACTGTTATCCATTGTGCAGAGACTAATATAAACTACACTCTGTAATCCACCATGCAGAGACTGATACAAACTACACTCTGTAATCCACCATGCAGAGACTGATACAAACTACACACTGTTATCCACCGTGCAGACACTGATATAAACTACACTCTGTAATCCACCATGCAGACACTGATATAAACTACACACTGTTATCCATTGTGCAGAGACTAATATAAACTACACTCTGTAATCCACCATGCAGAGACTGATACAAACTACACACTGTTATCCACCATGCTGAGACTAATATAAACTACACACTGTTATCCACCGTGCAGAGACTGATATAAACTACACACTGTTATCCACCATGCAGACACTGATATAAACTACACACTGTTATCCACCATGCTGAGACTAATATAAACTACACACTGTTATCCACCGTGCAGACACTGATATAAACTACACACTGTTATCCACCGTGCAGAGACTAATATAAACTACACACTGTTATCCACCGTGCAGAGACTGATACAAACTACACACTGTTATCCACCGTGCAGAGACTAATATAAACTACACACTGTTATCCATTGTGCAGAGACTAATATAAACTACACACTGTTATCCATTGTGCAGACACTGATATAAACTACACACTGTTATCCACCATGCAGAGACTAATATAAACTACACACTAATGCACCATGCAGAGTCTGATATAAACTACACACTGTTATCCACCGTGCAGACACTGATATAAACTACACACTGTTATCCACCATGCAGAGACTGATATAAACTACACACTGTTATCCATTGTGCAGACACTGATATAAACTACACACTGTTATCCACCGTGCAGAGACTAATATAAACTACACACTGTTATCCACTGTGCAGACACTGATATAAACTACACACTGTTATCCACCATGCAGAGACTAATATAAACTACACACTAATGCACCATGCAGAGTCTGATATAAACTACACACTGTTATCCACCGTGCAGACACTGATATAAACTACACACTGTTATCCACCATGCAGAGACTAATATAAACTACACACTAATGCACCATGCAGAGTCTGATATAAATTATGCATTGTAAAACACTGTACATAGATTCTAGATTGACATAAACTACACACTGTAATATACTGTGCAGAGTCTGATATGAACTACACACTGTAATGGCCTTATTTTACTGCTCTCACACATGCTTTTAGAATGTTCATTCTCATAGCAAGTCTTGGTTTGCCTTGTGGGTGCACTTTGACCTTAGAACTGGAGCATTATAGAGTCCATTTTCAGAGCTAAGAGCCAAAAAAGCAGCACATGTTTAAATAATGCTTTTCATTTTACAGACCTTTTGCTGTTTCGCACCTCAAAGCACTCATGAGGATTTTGGGGGTTTTGTCTCTGAAACAGCGCCATCATTTTATCTGCTGAACTTAAGACTCCACATAAAGAGGATATTGACACACACATCATAGTTTTCCCTTAAGGTAAAGGGATATCGGTGACACTATTTTGAGTGTCCCATGTTGATCTCAACTTGATATCAACTGAATGTTGAGATACAGCAAACAGTCAGTTTATACTTTGTGTTAATAGAGTGTTTCTTGAAAAGAGTGTTCAGTGTCAATACAGTATTTCTTGACACTCACTTTTTTGTGGACAATCACCTGCCATGCAATTGACTTTAAATTAACACTGAACTGATATTCAATTGATAACAGTTGATATTAAGTTGAGTGTCAACATGGGACAATCAAAATAAAGTGTTACCGGGATATCTGCCACATGTAATGCCACGGTACTCACCGCCATCACCATTTCAAAAGGGTACTTGTGTATTCTGACCGGAGATTGGTATTTTTGCACCATTTTGGCTCTGAAATGAGAAGGTGGCATTCAAAAGAATAGAAATACAGACTCAATTGAACATTGTCACTAAACTGGTAATTCTGTTTGATCCAGTAGAGAGATTTAAATTAGACGGATCTTATGTTTGTGGTAAAATGGGTCAGCGGACAGGGTTCTAGAGACAGCGTAAGACGAGGGAAACACGCCGTTGCAATATGATCATTATACAGTAATGCAGTGCAGTCCTATAAGTACTGCTCTATGCATATTCACTTAGCCAATTAATCGGGAGCATACTGGCATGTAGAGCTTTCTGTCAGGCTGCCAACAGAAAAGGAATATTCAGATGAAAAAAATTATAAAGAGAAAATATTGGTAATTATATTTATGTAGGCCTACATAATAATTATGTAAATTATTTGGGTATGGGATCCAGACAAAAGCAGCTGCACGTTTGAGTGGAATGTAGCCCATGACCTTCTCAGGGTTTCTTTGAGCAATACCTTGAATGGGACAGACAATCTATTTACTGCATGGGTCTCGGGCACAGCTTTAAACTGGTTCAAATCTTACCTACAAGATAGAGATTACTTTGTAACCATTAGTAACTATCAATCAGAACGAATTACTCTGACCTCCGGGGTCCCCCAAGGTTCCATCCTCGGTCCTCTGTTGTTCAATTTATATATGCTCCCCCTCGGTCAAATCTTTCAAAGATACCAAATGTCATACCACAGCTATGCGGATGACACACAAATTTACCTGTCATTTACTCCTGACGACTGTAACCCTATTGACTCCCTATATCAATGTTTAAAGCAAGTAAACAGCTGGATGTGTCAAAACTTTCTCCAGCTAAACAAAGACAAAACAGAAATTATTGTTTTCGGGAGCAAAGAACCGAGACAAAAAATAGCTCGCCACCTTAACACTCTTGGTTTACGAACAACCTCGCAGGCCAGAAATCTAGGTGTACTCATTGACTCTGATCTCAACTTTGATAACCACGTCAAATCGATAACCAAATCCGCCTTTTATCATCTTAAGAATATAGCAAGAGTCAGAGGCTTTATGTCAAAACAAGACCTAGAAACCCTCATTCATGCCTTTATCTCAAGTAGGGTTGATTACTGTAATGCTCTTTTCACTGGTCTCTCAAAAAAATCCATTAAACGGCTCCAACTTATTCAAAACGCTGCTGCCAGGCTTCTCACAAGGACCAAAAGAAGTGCACACATCACCCCAATCCTTAGATCATTACACTGGCTTCCAGTCCGTTATAGAATAGATTTCAAAGTGATGCTAATAGTTTATAAATCATTGAACGGCTTAGGACCAAAATACATCTTGGAAATGCTCAGGCCATATAAACCTAACAGACCTCTTAGATCCTTGGGATCGGATCAGCTCATTGTGCCTAAGGTCAAAACAAAAATGGGTGAGGCAGCCTTTAGTTTTTACGCTACCCATAGCTGGAACTTACTACCTTACAATCTTAGACATGCCTCTTGTATTATGTCTTTTAAATCTGGTCTGAAAAGTTTACTCTTCTCACAGGCCTTTGACTGTACTTAGTCCTGTCCGTGTCTGAAATTTCGCTGCATTGCACTGCATTTTACTGTATTTTTATTAAGCCCTGCCGGTATTTTTATTTTTAAATCTATCGTCTCTTGTGTATTTATTGTAATTTGATTTTCTTTCTATTTTTAATCTCTCCTGGAACTTGCAGAGGGAACTCCTCCCCCCTTTGTACCTAGCATCTCTGACTAGAGTGTTCCACTAGAATCTCTTATGTACCTAGCGTTCCCAACTGGAGTGCTCCATTACCATGGAATATCCAGTGTGTTCGACTAGAGTGTTCCACTAGCATGGAACTTGCAGAAGAAATTCCAAATTTCCTAATATCTTCTGGAACTTGCAGATGGAGCTCTCTCCCTCTGTATCTAACATATCTGATTAGAGTGTTCCATCAGCTCATGTCTCTATTTTTAATCTCTCCTGGAACTTGCAGAGGGAACTCCTCCCCCCTTTGTACCTAGCATCTCTGACTAGAGTGTTCCACTAGAATCTGCCGGTATTTTTAATCAAAATCGTCTATCTTTTAAGTCTATTTATCTTTTAAAGCCATTTTATCTTTTATCTTATCTTTTATCTTATCTTTATTATTATTATTATTATCATTATTTTTTTCCTTTTATTTTTTCTTTCTATAAATTGATCTTAAACTGTTAATGATGTATTGTCAAATCAATCTCTTTTGTCCCTTTCATTATTCTGTGAAGCACTTTGAATTGCATTCAATTGTATGAATATGTGCTATACAAATAAACTTGACTTGACTTGACTTGACTTTACAGTCATCCTACTTGGCACACATTCTGTGAATGCAAAACTGAGCAAAGGAATGACTATTCCACCCAATCACAGCTACGTCTCTGGGTGCGGATATGACTATTCCACCCAATCACAGTTACTTCTTGGGGTGAAGGTATGACTTTTCCACCCAATCACAGTTTACTTCTTGGGGTGAAGGTATGACTACTCCACCCAAGCACACCTATTTATCTGGGCGAAGGTATGACTATTCCACCCAATCACAGCTACGTCTCTGGGTGCGGATATGACTATTCCACCCAATCACAGTTACTTCTTGGGGTGAAGATATGACTTTTCCACCCAATCACAGTTACTTCTTGGGGTGAAGGTATGACTACTCCACCCAAGCACACCTATTTCTCTGGGCGAAGATATAACTATTCCACCCAATCACAGCTACGTATCTGGGTGCGGATATGACTATTCCACCCAATCACAGTTACTTCTTGGGGTGAAGATATGACTTTTCCACCCAATCACAGTTACTTCTTGGGGTGAAGGTATGACTACTCCACCCAATCACACCTATTTCTCTGGCCAAAGGTATGACTATCCCACCCAATCATAGCTACTTTCACTTTTCTTTTACCTCCATCTATAAAAACTTCATTAACTGCTCCAGTGAAGTGTACACAGCTCTGAACAAAAATTTAGCTAATTAATTAATTAGAGTTCCCATTAAAGTTTATGTCCAAGAATATAACAATAACATTTTACTCCCTTACCCCTTTAGCCGAACAAAGATAATGCTGTACAATAGTAAATGCACTACACGGCACAAGCACACGGCATAATTTATTCACTGGATTCACGCCAATATCTTCAATATTTACAAAGGGGGGCTAGGAATCATTATTGATGAAGTAGCCTAAATGTTCCGGCGGTGTAAACGTCGTACAGCCATCTGAATATGTGGGATTCGCTCTTGCATAAATATTTGGAATGACAGTTGCAAAGGCATCGATGATGACTTGTGAAGATATCCTGTTAAGATGCAGCTTTAGCAGCATCCGAAATGGTATCGGTTCCACTGAAAAGTTTTTAAGACGAAGATTTCAATCCTTATGAGACACTTTCACCAAGAATGCATGCTGGCATACTAGCAAGCGATGAATAACGTCGTAATGTTTTACCATAGTCCCAGGGACGTGCAGAGGATATTAGAGGGGCAGGGGCCCAAATTTATAAAAGGGCACGTCGGCATTTTTTCGCAAATAATTAAATAAATATATGCCTGGAATGACTACTTTTGCGACACTGTTAAAGGGATATTAAAATGTATGTATTTAAAACAAACCCATGACTGCGGTTGGTTCAAACACTGCCACATGACAGTTCAATAATGATACATGCAAAGACATTAAGTCTATTTCAGTAAATTCTCCTCACATGTTAACCAGCCCAACTCTTACCTCTGACTGACATCCTCACTTGCAGAAGCTCAGCTTAATACTGCTGACAAAGATGAACTTCCTCTGGCTGCATGGCTGCCTCTCTCGCCTCCATATTCGTCTCTTACCACCTCTCCAGAGAAGGCATAATTTCTTTAGTAATAACGGGCAATAAGAAGATACTGATATTGCTTTGTGTACCTGTATACAGTTCATATAACAAATAAAACTACTACTACTACTACTACTACCCCCCCCCCCCCCCCCATAAAGTAAGCCATCATATAAAATGGTACCATCACTGCTTGGTGACACACACACAATAACTATAGAAAAAAAAAACTATACACTGTTAATTTGTGATAACTATGTACCTGCTATGCCTTCCTGTCACAGTAGAGGGAGGGGGCCTGTCTGTAGGCTGTCATTGATGAAAATCTATGAGCATACCCTACAACAATCCAGTAGAATGAATGGTTATTAAGTTAGAAGCCTACAATCAAAATTATGCAGTTACTGTTTAAGTCCATTAGCCTGTATGCCTACCAGAAGACCACAGTCAACATGTGTGATCTTAATGATCAATTATGATATTAGAGAACATTTATTTTCTTTAATGAGAGAGAGAGAGTGCTAACCTTAGCTAGCTAATGTACAGGGATTAAAGCAAAAAAATCTCACGACTAAAATTTTCAAGCAAAGGTCAAGTTAAGGTCCCAACACGCAATTTATAAAACAGTGAATTTAACCTACGCTTTTATGTAAATATTAGAGACTATCAGCGTAATTTTTCAGATGTAAAGATGTAAGGGGCTCAGCCTCCTGTGTAGGGGGGTCCGGGGGCATCCTCCCCCGGGCAGAAATTTTTGATGAACAACCTCTATTTTGATGCCTTTTCATGCACTCTGGCACATAAATTTCATGAAATTTTTATGTGTACCTAAAAAACTGGTTTATAAAAAAAAAAACATTGAGCTGCTGAATATAGCCTATTGGACTGACACTACGTGAAGAGAAAATCATTCTCTGCTCGCTCCAACTGGATAGTCCTCATCAAGTGTTGACTCTCCGATGAGTAAAACAACTGGGTTATAACTTTGTTATCGAATTGTGTCAAGTAAAATCACACGTTGATTATTATTATTATATGTATTGTGGGCAGAGTTGGGGCGTTACTGGAAAATTGCAATATATTACATATTACTAGTTACTTTTTTTTAAAGTAAAGCTTATATTATATACTATACAATTAAGGTAATGCGTTATATTACTTTGCATTACCATAAAATCACTTAAATCAGTGTTAAATTATTAACCATTCAGAAGTATGATTTGGATAATTTAACCTTACGTATTCATTACAAAATGTTGTTCAAATATGTTGTAGATTGTTTTACAAAACTATTAAAAAATGTATCACCTTCCTAGCCAGTAGGCCTATAGCAACCGATAAAATAAAAGTCTACCCGTATTCATTCTTGCATTCTCAAAATGCTTTGCACTTTTGTGAAAATCCTCATAAAGGCGCTTTACGTTAACATAGAGTTGACTGAGATTAATTCAACAGAGAAGAGTCAAGACATATGGAAAATAGCCTTTTCAATTGACCTTCTTAAACGTGTTCAGCTCGTTTCAATTGACAATATAAACGTAGTAACAGGGTGTTCAAAATGTTGCTTTTAAAACGACATTAACAAATATGGAAAGCTAATCAAATGAAATATAGGGTTTTCACACTCAGTCAGTGTGGATTCGTGGAAATAGGTTAAATACGCTACTGCTTTTAACGTTCAAATTATTAACACTTCAACTCATCAAACAATGAATTACATGAAATCCCATTTAAAAAATGTAGCCTATTGAAATGTAAAGGATAACAAAAAATAGCCCATTAAATTTATACATATATTTATGCTACAGTTAAACATCACATTAAACGCAATTCTCATTCGCCTTTAAGTGCTGTGCTGCATCATCATAGCGACGGAGAACTTTAATCCCTGAACGTATTACCTAACCAGCTATCTAGACAACATTAAAACTGCTGTGGTGCGATTGGACAGTTATTTTAGTTTAAGTGGATGGGACACAAGAACTCGACCATATTCCACTGATTATCACATTACTAGCAAAAGTCTAACGATAGCTAGTTTGCACATTTTGAGCTGCTAAATAGTTCAAGCATAGATAGACCCTACTTGCCAAATAGTTTCAAGAAATTCCTAAAGCGCATCAATATCAATATAAAACGAAAATTAACAGTATATTTATACTTTGTTTGGCCACATACCTGATGTCTGCCTCAAAGAAACTCATGACTGACTCACGACTGTCGAGTGTCTATGCATGCAATTTTGTGTGCGTGCGTTCTTTCACCATATAAAGGCTCCGTGCCCACACAGCGCTCGCCGCTGTGGCAGGAAACCAGGAGGGATGGTAGAGGGCATCGCCCGGAAGCACCAATCTTCTGACCTGATATTTTGATTCAATCAATATGTCTGTTCGGCAGGGCAGGCTGTGCGCAAACTAGAATTTATTTATTTATTTAAAAAATAAAAAATAAAATAAAAAATTATTTATTTTTTTAAACAGAAAAAGGGCACTTTTCTATAGGAGGCCAAACGGCAGGTGCTCAAGCCCCCTTTGAGGTCTATGTGTGCACGTGCCTGCATAGTCCCATACAATATTTCATAAAGCAAGTTGTCGCCTTGCATGAACAGTAAGTTAGGCTACATAACTGTTGGATTATCAAAAATAACTGGCTGTTATTCGGCACAATAGTTAAATTAAAACTACTATTACACGGGGAACAGAACATGGTAAAATTAAAACAATAAATTACTTACGGCACACTGAACAGCGCCCGGGCAGCGTATCTACCGTATCATTCCGTTCTTCCCTCACATACATTTTTGTGAATTCTGATTTACTTTGTGTGCGTGTTCTCTGACCACAGAACAATTGTGTATTCATTTGTCACTTTGTAAAGAGGCGTTTGTGACATTGCCTTCATTGTATTGCGTCTGTGCTCCCTCTTAAAAAGACTATTTAAATAATCTGCTCTATATAGACATGAACTGTACAAATTTATTTTTTAAAAGTAGGCTAATAAATACCCTGACAATCACGTCGACAATATGCAGTGTTTAAATGGGGCGACTACAAATCAAGCACTGCCTGGAACCGTCGCTTCTTCAGCGTCATGTGTCTTTGGAATCATTTTAAACATATATTTGTCCAGAATTAAATTAACCACTTCGCGCAGATGGCAAATTTGGTCAATTCTCGCCTATTTAGGGTGTGCTCTATTTAAGGCTTTATAACTCCAGGTGTGGGCATCACATAAACTCCAGAATAGCTTAAATAAAGCAAGACAGTTGCCCCATTTACAGTACTAATCGGTACTTATCGTTTTTTCCCCCTCATAATTTAGGTCAAAATAAAGTGGCACAAATGCAAAGAAATTTTGGCAAAAATGGAAAACAAAGTTGTTTTTCTTTAGCTTTCATTGAAATACTGAGAGCTACAAATGTGAAACAGGTAAAAGTACATTCCCTGTCTACAAGTGTGCAACATCTGAGGGTGATATGCAAAACTACTAAAAATGTAAGTAGTGTACCCTGTGTCCCTTAGTGTCTCCAAATCTATCCAAAATGGCTAAATTGTGCACTGCAGTAAATCATAAAATAATCATATATTTAACTACAAATCAATTGTTTTGATTCATGAAACTAAGTGTGATTTACTATCTTTTCATCTGTAGGCTATAGGGGGATAGATATCTATGGGTCCAAAAACCTATATCAAAACCTGTCATAGAATGAATAAAATATGTTTTGTCCATTATAAAGTGTATACATTCCCCCCCCTACGAGGGTTTAAGATAAAAACATTGATATCATATTGGTACACACACCTAAATATGTAGCCTAATGATTCACTCTTGTACATAAATAAAACATGACTTTTTTCTGTACTTTACAGTATGTAATCTTTTGCTGCATGCCCTGGGCTGACATTTCTCTGTAGTTTTTTTTCAAATGTTGCCATTCATAATCACTCAGTGACTATGAGTATAGCCAAGGGCGATACTAATATTCCATAATTTATATTATGTACGAGTTTCAGAAATGCTGAATTTATGTCAGGACAACTCCCGTATTGAATATGTGTATTAATATACAATTATTTTGGTTTGGCGCCGAATGGATCTGCTCCATGTACTTCTGGTACACATACCAGCATGCACTACCTATCAAACAGGGAGCACGACACATATCCCCTACTAAACAGGAGATATACCCCATTACATAGAAGCAGATTCAAACGACAGGTGGAAGCTGGGGTGGTGGAGGGTGAGCAGTAAATATTTTAGAGCAAGCAGCAGTGAAACAAACAAGAGGAGCGCAGCCAAAAGCAACACAGGAAATGTCTGACTCTTGCCTTTAAAAGGTGCGCTTCATTAGTGATGTGTGCATGCGATTGGTTGAATATGAGAACATGTTTGCTGAGGCCGACCAATCGTCGGCCACTGCAAGAGTTTCCTGACAGTACTTTGGTTTGCGAACTTCATGCAGAACGCATTATTAGTACACAAACTCTTTGATGTTGCATCAAAAGGAATTGCCGTTGAAGCTGTGTTTTTTTAATGGAACCATACGTATATCAGCTGACGCAGAATTCAGAGGAGTAGTTTTATTTCAACATAAGGTCACGCACACGGTGGCAGAATAATTCCTGACCCTTATGAAAAAGTCTCATATGCAAATATACAGGCAAATATACAAATCCAAAATATAACGACTTTGCAATTTAACATATGGCAAAATTGTAGTGTGTATAATAAAACATACAACTACCTGGCATATCAATTTGTTTTGCATATATTGTAAATATACTGTAGACAAGTACAGCTTTTACATACTTCAGTACAGATTGACAATGCTTTGAAATCAGGCAAGTACATGTTATCTAGACTATGAGTCTTCTTGGCTGATTCAAATGTTTTATGACTGCAATTCTACACTGCATTTCTCAACCTTTTTTATCATATGACTGGACTCCAAATTCTCAGAACAGTTAACATAACATGCAAAATATGCAACCATAACAAATGGTGTAGTGTATTGTAGTACAGCAGGTTATCTTGGATGTAGGACTACATTTCCCAGAAGCCCTCAGTAGCTATGGAAACAGAAGTCCTGTGATGAACCAGCAATGCCACTGATCTCTATGCACTTGGATGGTCCACTAACCCCCTGTGGGCTAAAGATGTTTACAGGCATTAGCTAATGGCTAGCTGTTTAAGGATGACTTTATACATTTCACTACAAAATTACACTATTAATAATACAATAGCACAACATTGTAACATTTTGGCAAAATAAAAATTGTGATTTTTTGACAATATGGATGTGGAGTGAGCTTCTTAGTCACTCCAATGCAGGTAATAAACCAAGGGGTGTACACAGTGTATTAATGAAGATCACAATATAGACCACACCTACTGTTTCATATACATATAATTATGAAAAGCATTTAGAGAGGCCTACAAAACCCTGTGATAAAGTAGTCCCCTGTGTGTGGGCTGTGGCCCCATTGTAAAGTAGCCCCCTGTGCGTGGGCTGTGGCCCCATGGTAAAGTAGTCCCGTGTGTGGGCTACGTCCCCTTGGTAAAGTAGTTCCCTGTGTGCGGACAGTGGCCCCTTGGTAAAGTAGTCACCTGTGTGTGGACAGTGGACCCTTGGTAAAGTAGACCCCTGTGTGTGGACAGTGGCTCTATGGGTAAAGTAGTTCCCTGTGCATGGACAGTGGCTCTATGGATAAAGTAGTTCCCCAGTGCGTGGACAGTGGCTCTATGGGTAAAGTAGTTCCCCTGTACGTGGACAGTGACTCTATGGGTAAAGTAGTTTGCCTTTGGCAGAACTGTGGTTGTGTCTGAATCAGAGCCCTATCTACTGCGTCCTGTCTCCTGCATACAGTGCACTGGCAGAAGTGTGCCGTTTAATGTGCACTGTGCAGCACGCAACGTGCAGTCCACAAAAAATATCCACCATACTATTTTCCAACCGTACTGCGGAAGTGCCGTAAGCAGGTCGTAAGATGTCCCACCAGTGTTGCCATGTCCGTTGTTTTACAGCTAAATTGAGCTACTTTCAAAGTGCAGTCACGGGTAAAAATAAAAAGGCGCACACACTTATTTTAAAAAGTAAAAATGTGATGATTTCTATTTAAAATATGTTGGTTTCGGTTAAAAAAATATTTTGGGCTAGTTTTGAGTCACCATTTGGCTGGAAAATCTTACAAGATCTGGCAACCCTGCACCCCACCCTTGCACAGCCATGTCACGTGTTGTTTTTGTTGTATTTGAAGGAAAACTAAAGCGAAGCTGCGCCTCATTTTTAAAAAACGTCGTATTTGCGCGACCAAAATGTTCGTGTACTTCTTGAAAAGTGTGCTCCCGAATATACTCAGCGAAACCTGAAGTGTATCATATGTTTAAAGTATACTATATTTAGAGAACATTTCGCCTACTTAACAAGTTTTTTGCCCTGTCTACTCAACAAGCCTACCTAATAGTATGGAAGGGTTCTGATTCTGACACAGCCTGTCTGTTTCTCCAGCAGACATGGAGTAAGGAGTGTATTGCGTAGCTACAGCAGGTCCTTGTTGGCGCATGACGCTCCTCTGTTCCCTCATTGGTCAGAATTCAGCAGTATGTCTTCAATGAACATTACACTCCCATCATGCTCCCCTCTGCTCCACCTAGTTTGCACCCAGATTTGTATTGCAGTGTGACAAATAAAAAGAGACTGAAATAGCATAGATATTTAAATACTGTTACACAGATAGTAGTATTTATACAAAAAAATAGCTTTTTTAAATGCTATATCAGCAAAGCAGTCCCAGTGCAAAGCTATCGCTAATATTGTAGTGAGTTGAGATTCAGAGTGGCTGCACAGGCTAATATTGTAGTGAGTTGAGATTCAGAGTGGCTGCACAGGCTAATATTGTAGTGAGTTGAGATTCAGAGTGGCTGCACAGGTTTTGTCCTCTAAAGTTTTTTTTTTTTAGTTCATGGAATTCCATTATCTTTGATCTTCTGTTGCGATCTCCAGGTCCTAGCGCTGATATTTCCTGTGTTTGGTTGGAGGAACAGGAACTGATGAATGGGCCCGAGAAAGTAGACTGTAGGGAAAACTGGAGAAAGACAGAGTTTGAGTTTGAGCTTGAGCTTTGAGTTTGTGCTTGAGATTTCAGTTTGAGTTTGTGTTTCTATTTGAGTCTGTGTTGAGTCTGAGTTGGTGTTGAGTTTGTGGCTGTGCTGAGTTTGTGATTGTCTTGAGTTTGTATTGAGTTTGAGTGTGAGTCAGTGCAAGAACTAAGAACTAAGTAAGAACAAGGACACATTGTACGTATAATGTGCTTTGTCCTTGATTTGCATTTAAGAAGGTGATATTTTTCATTATTTATCTTTATGGCTTATTCAATATTCTAAATTGTTGAGTGCGCTGGCTGATTGAATCAACAAAATGTACTAAAACTGTGAAACAAGATATACATGTAAATAAACAGCATTTGCTATAGCATTGATTATATTATCATTAGATCTACATTTTGTTACATTTGAATTATTTTAGTATTGAAATTTTTTTTATTTTCCAGATACTACAGCACATGTTAAATACAAATTAAATACCCATTATAATTAAGAGCAATGTAATACATATTCTATATGTAACATCTGTGATAATGATGGAACTGTTTTTGGATGATATACCAGAACATTACAACAAATAATTCCCAGAGAAAAGGCTGTAAGACATTTATTCATGTGATATGACATGATGTCAAGATGCAGTAAATGTTCAAACTCAAAACATAATGAATATATTATGTTTATACCTGTAGGGGGCACTGGTGATCACACATTTAAAGGGGCAGTTCTTTCTAGAGTTTAAAATTTTAAAACTTTTAATTATGTTTTAATTGGCCAAGACAGTTTTTTTGTGTGATGAAGGACACATTTAGAAACTTACAGAAGTTTCTGAAGATCTTTACTATGTATAGAGGCTTTACAATGTATGGGGGAATCGACAGATTTGTGACTCCAAAGCAGCTTGTATAGCAATGCTATCTTTCCAGAGGATGTATATAAGAGTATCTTCATTTTATAACACTTATTCACAATTATAAACATAAAAATTAAGCCATAGTTTGGGTCACGCAAAATCATATAATGGGTCACTCCTGTCACTAAATTCTTGTCTGGCTGGTGGTGCTCATTGGTCTTCATTGAAGTAGTCCAAATAATCCACGTGTCTCCCCTGACAAGCAACATTGATTTGAACTTAATAAACCTGCCTTCTCACAGGTTTAATTGAAACCCTAATTTAGTATTGGAGTAACGCTAATCTTTGTTCTAGAAATGAGATCAGTTATATCTGGATTAAGTTAAATCTATGACTATTTAAATCTATGACCTAGAAAGGAATTACTGTTAATCCAGTTTAAAAGGGAATTTTAGTCTGGGACTAGGGAGACTGGCCCTAAAGGTTCTTCATATTCTACCTGCTTTTGCTTTCATTCTCAAGAGATCTAATATTAAACTGAAACTCACATGGGTACGTCTTTTCAATTCACTGTAATTGGTTGACGGCGTAGCTGAGGAAACTGAAACTGGCATTGAAACTGAATATCAGTAGTGACAGGGATTAAGGCAGAAGCCATATGACATTGATTTACCTGCATGAGCTTACTCTTTCAGGTAACGAAGGTGACGCTCTGAGCAAAGTTGAAGCCAGATCATAACGCGCGTCACTGAATAGTACGGCTTGAAAACAACATGTCGATTACGCTGCAGTTATTTTGCCTCACTTGTCATTAGTATTACGACAAATGATGGAAATGTATCGATCTGGGCTTTAATCTCCTCCTCTGCAAAGGCAGACGTGTAAACGTGAACGACGTCATCGTTTAAAAGCCAGAGATTAATCTCGTCTCACGGAGGCCAGACCTGTGGATTGGGAGGTTTAGAACTTGCATTTTTGGGAGCCATGATGTGATCATGTTATATGAATTTGCTTTATAATGTGCCGTGTTATAACAGTGTTCCACTATATATATAACATACATTAGAACATACATACCACCCATGTAATTTTTCAAATAAAAATTGTGTTGAGGCCAACTTTTATATATATTATATTTTTTTTATATATATATATATAACTAATCCAAGAAGCCAGTCAGATGTAAAGACATGTTTATATACTGACATAAAGGCTGTGGGTTTCATTCCCAGGTTGGGTCCTGCCGTTGTACCCTTGAGAAAGGTACTTAAATATTCACCTGCAAATTTAATCAGTGTAGGTCACTCTGGAAGTCTGTTAAATGCTAAAATATGACCAAAAATAACATGTTACAAAAATGAAACTGAACCCAATCAGTGTCAGTAACCCTGTATACTAAGGAAAAGTGAAGACATGTCATGTGGGTTGCTCTCCAGAGGGAGGCTGGCTGGCTGTCTTTCTCACCTGGTCACTGGGTACAGAGTATGGAGGGCTTCAGTCTTTACAGTGTTCAACCTCACACTCAGGTGCTCTGGACAAACAGAATACAGCAGCATGCTGACAACACAGAACAGTGCGAGTCTGTAACATTGCTAGGTGGGTCCTAGACTAGCCCAGAGCTAGTCTAATTATCAGGAGATTTTATATAATGCTATGAGCTAAAAGAGATAGCTGAATGTTTTTTAAATGCGATCAGTCTGTTTCCTGGGAATATAGAAATTAAAACACATAGTGACTTCCTGTTCCTGGTGATTTGGTACATGTAGTCTTTCTGCAGCCTTCTGGTTTCTGCAGCTTCAGGTTGCATGAGCTCTGACAGCTCTCAGCTGCATTAAATACAAAACATCATTCTGCACTAATGTGACTGCTATACTGAACACATGCTGCACAAGGGTAAATAACAGAAGCCAGTGGCAGTATGATGTCATTTGCCCACTTACTCTGTAACTCCTGGTCCTGGGTTAAAGCCCTCCAGTGCCCCTGAAAGCATTAAAGTAAAGAAAAAAACATCTCTACTGATTAAAATGTCTCTTATGAATGCAAGTCTGTAGTTTATGGGGTGAGTTCATGCTGTAGTTTATGATCTGAGTTGGTGCTGTAGTTTATGGGATGAGTTGGTGCTGTAGTTTATGGGGTGAGTTCATACTGTAGTTTATGGTCTGAGTTGGTGCTGCAGTTTATGGGATGAGTTGATGTTGTTCATAGGGTCAGTTGGGTCTGTAGTTTATGGGGTAAGTCAGGTCTGTAGTTTATGGGATGCGTTGGGACCGTTTATAGGGCGAGTTAAGTCTGTGGTTGTTGGGGTGAGTTGATGCTGTAGTTTATCGGGTGAGTTGGGTATATAGTTTTTGGGGTCAGTTGGTGCTGTAGTTTCTGGGGTGAGTTGTCGTTTTTGGGGCGAGTTGTTGCTGTACTTTATTGGGTGAGTTGGTCTGTAGTCTTTGGTGTCAGTTGGTGCTGTAGTTTTTGGGGTGAGTTGGTGCTGTAGTTTATTGTGTGAGTTGGTCTGTAGTTTTTGGGGTCAGTTGGTGCTGTAGTTTTTGGGGCGAGTTGGTGCTGTAGTTTATTGTGTGAGTTGATCTGTAGTCTTTGGTGTCAGTTGGTGCTGTAGTTTTTGGGGTGAGTTGTTGCTGTACTTTATTGGGTGAGTTGGTCTGTAGTCTTTGGTGTCAGTTGGTCTGTAGTTTTTGGGGTCAGTTGGTGCTGTAGTTTTTGTGGCGAGTTGGTGCTGTAGTTTATCGTGTGAGTTGGTCTGTAGTTTTTGGGGTGGTCTCAGTGGTTCTCACCTTCCCCAGTGCTGAGGGAACACACTCGGTCCACCAGCTCCTTGGCCTCGGCGGCCAGCTGTCCAGCAGGATCGAGAGGAGGGGGCGGGGTGTCCGGAGTATCTGTGCCCAGAGACGTTTTGGCGCTCCTGTAAAACCCGGATAATTAATACATTCCTGTCAGCACCTCAGATCTATGCTGAAGCTTCCCTCATTTCACCACTAACAGTCTGTACCAAGAATGTTTCATGAGGGGTTGTTTAATTTACTGATCAGAAAACTCACTCACCCAGTCTCAATCCCACAAAAGTTTGTGGACAGTACTCTGTGAACGTTCTGAAACAGGATGGAAAATACATATACAATATAAAAAATTCTACACAATGTAAAATAAATGTATAATGCTGACATTCCTCACAGCACAACACCTTTTCTAACCATTGGGAACAGCAATTTTAAAGGCTTTTCATCACAACTTGTATTGTATTTATTCACCACTAGGTGGCAATACAGTTATATACATTGCACATTTTCCAGGGCTGTGTCCAAATCAGCACCCTTCCATACTATTGAGTATGCTTGTCGAGTACACTGGACTAGTAGTTATGTCAAAGTTTTCTCTAAATGTAATATACTTAAAACCCTCAGATGATATACTTACTTCCGGGGTTTTGCTGAGTATATTCCGGAGCATACCTTTCAAGCAGTGGCGGGCCGTGCATTTCACACCTAGGCCTTCAGTGATGTCCTACACAGTCCTACCTGAATTATTCCACCTCTTAATACCATCATTATGACGCCATGGCTCTAGAAACTATACATTTAGACAGAAACGCAGTATAACCGGGCGTTGCATCACTTTAACATAGTCAAGTATAACAGAGTTATATTAATATTTCCGAAGCATTTATAATCAATAAATCCGCATTTACAATTAAGAGTGTTAAACTACCAGCTTTAAGATCGCTTGGATACTGTCAAAACTTTAAAATAAAAGGCGCTTTTAAGGGATTAGTCTACAAAGTTTTATTAAGTCCACCAAAAGTATGTTAGCTTTAACAAGTTTGTTCGCTAAACAGCGCATTGTCGCACCCAAAGCAGTTACGTGACGATAAAGACACAAACTATTCACTGAAAATAAAAGAAAACAAACAAATAATTAGCATTTGTTAATGAGGATATATTTGCGACAGTGGTGAAAGTGTATTCCTAGCCTTGAATGTCCACTTTGACTCGCTAGCGTCAGGGTTGGCCGTTCTCTTCTGACGATGTCTAGCTTTTCTTGAAAAGTTCGTCTTGAAAATGGCGTTGTAATTATATCTGCGACCAAATCGATCTCTTCTCCTCCTTCAGCCATTGTGGGTTGAAAAAAAACAGCTTGTAGAAATCTACACAAATGAGCTCGTTCAAGTTCAGTTTGCTATCTCTGCGATAGCTCTGCCTCAAAATAGTGCGTATCCAATCAAAAGACGTGCACGTGCTGACGTTATCGTACGCCTGCTAGCTGGCCCCGGTGTCGCCAACTCGAAATCTGATTGGTTAACGCCACAGTTAACGTTCCGTTCACTTTAAGCTACAGGGGCCCGCAATGTTTATTCTGAAGGCCTAAGGGCAGATTTCTTGGACCCTGGCAACACATTATGGCTGAAATATGATTGGATAAAAGCTCTAACATAAAGGCCCTCCAAATCTCGATCTGAGGCTGGAAGCAGCGCAACCAAGAGGAAAGCTATTAAATGAAGAGAATAGACTATGGGGAATAATTTAATACATATTTGTGGAAAAAATATATCAAAATTAAATTTATATTCTGATGATGTTTAGGCCAGCAGAGAAGGCCTTGCTGGCCCTGACGGCCCGCCACTGCTTTCAAGAAGTAAGTGAACATTTTGGTTGCATAAATAAGACACGCAGCTTTGCTTGAAAAATGAGGCGCAGCTTGGCTGACATTTTCCGTCAACAATATAAACAACACGTAATAAGGGAGGGACGTCTTACGACACTTCCACAGTACAGTTGGATATTTTTTGCATACTGCATGTTGCATACTAAACAGTATACAGCAAACAGTACACATTATGCTAGTGCACAGTACACAGGATGCAGTAGATATGGCTCTGATTCAGATACAGCCATGGAGGGCATTATGGTGCCCCTGGGTGGGGTGCAGTAACAGCTTTTACAGCAGCGACTGCACATCCTGCAGGGGACACTATCGAGCAACAAAATATATGGCTGCAGTTCACTTCAGCTCATTTTCTCTGTTTGGCTACAGCTATATCATGGTCATGTAATTGATTTTAAAAGTTATATACTGCACCTTTATATTACTTGAATTACAATAGCATGGGTTAAGCAAGAAAAATGTTCATGACTGAAAAAGAAAACGTGGGGACCGGTGGTCCTTACCCAGGACATTTTTTGAGAGGTTTTGAGAGCTCATTTAAAGGTCCCATATCATACTATTTTTGGTAAATTTTATATTATTTAACAAGGTCTACCAAACATGTTGATAAGGTTTTTTAAGGGAAAAAGTTTTGCTATATATTCAAAAAAATATATAAATCCAGTGAGTTATTTACTCTTGCAGCTGAACAGCCCGTTTTGGGTGGGCGGTTCAGGTTTTTTTCACATGCTCTGCATTGATTGGCTAACTGACCCAGAATCACAATCACTCTTGTCTACACTACCACTCCGAAAAGCAAAAGAAACAAACAAATAAAAAAGAGCAAACGGAAACATTAAAGAACAAATGCATGTCACATATATACAATATAGCAATTACCTCTTAACTGTTTAAATTATACTTAGCTTGTAGGCTAACGTTACTTTTCAAGCAGTTGAAGATGCATCCCTGCATGCTTTCAGATGTATCCTATAGGTGAACAAATGCGAAATTATTGACGTGTTCCCCCCTCTGCAAGCAGCATTCGTTTGAATAATTTTAGGTAAAATACAGCCACACTTAAGACAGTTTCGCTTTTAGAAAATTGACCGAGTTTAACGTTAGCTGGCTGGTTAGCTGGAGCCAATTCTGAACAGACTTTTAAGCAGAGTGATTTTTTTCTTATGCAACAACAAAAAAATGGCTGGTAGTACCGACTTAATATTTTACCAGCACATAAGTATCATGCTACACTGCATATAAATCCTAAAAGTAGCTCAACTCCAATGTCCATGATATGGGACCTTTAAAGTAATTGTGTGACCTTTGGGAGGTAATGTAGAGTGTTCTACAAGGTTTGAGAGTGGCCAGACAATTGAGAAGTAGTGGCCGGCCAGGCTTTTTGAAGGACTGGGGGTGGTGCGGCTCTGTGTTAGCGATTTTCACATTTTAAACTACATATAACTATGATTTCTTTAAATAATGTAACACAAACAAAATAAAAATTCTACTTATATTGTGAAGGCTAGCTTAACATAAATGAGAATGAATGGCTTTTGTAATGTTTGTAAAGTTTTTTCCTTAACTCTGTACATGTGATTTGTTTTTTTAAAGTTTTTTTTTACAGTGCTATCATTATGTATTTTGCTGCTATCATGACATCCCTGTCATGTTCTGAGTTTGTTTTGTTATTCTGTCATGTTTACTATTGTCAGTTTCTGTAGCATACACTTTTCCATGTTTTCCGCAGCCTTGCGTTCTGTGCTGTATCTCTCGCTTCCTCTCACGGTGTTTTACTTTCGTTTCTGTACACTTCGTTTGTATTACCCTGCACTACTAATTATTATATAGGACTTATTAATTACTAACTGGCTAAACACGGGGGTGGTTAACTAATCTACTAACGTCAGGGTTTAATAGAATTATTACTAACACAAACTAACAATTTAGTTTTCATCACGTTTCCACAGCTGTTTAGTGTTTCCTTACGTATCCAGTCATTGTCTTGTTAACTAATTTACTAACGACAGGGCTAGGATAGGATAACTACTAACGATTTACTAATTGCCTTGTTACGTGTCTCAGCTCTCAAGCTGTTTTCCATTTCCTGCTATTCTCAAGCTAAGTGTTTGCACCTGTCTACACATGCATTTATACCTGCTGTCTTTGTCCCTCGTCGCGAGTTCGTCATCTAAATTACACGTTAGTCTGTTACCTGTATTTCCCTCCCGAGTTAGCATATCTGTTTCCGAGTCTGTTTCGTGTTTGAGTTCGGTTTTGTTTGTTTCTGTTAGTTCCGAGTTAGTGAGTTTTTGTGGTCTGTTCTTTTGTTATTTGTTTTTCTTCTGATTGATTTCCTGGCTTCGACCTCTGTCCGTGTTCTCGCGACCCTTCTTTTGGATTTTGTTTTTGTACCTCTGCCGTGTCTTCCCGTGATCGACCCCTGCCTGTTTGACTTCCCCTTGGACATTGATTTTGTACCTTTATCTGGATATTAAACCTGGTTTGTCGCACTCCTGCCTGCGTTTGGGTTCCTGTCCTACGGAACGTAACAATCCCGTCATCTTCCTGGCAGTCTGACTAGCTTCGTGGCACTGGTTTGCTCTCTGGCACTTCCTGTCTCTTCAACTAAAAATACAACTGCTATTCTCAGTTCTAAGTTGAACAGTATACTGTTATCAAACTATATAATACAATAAAGTACCAAATTAGATTAATTACATCATATAATTATAGCTATACTATTATTTTATCCAGTTGAATCACCATTATTTTAGCCAGAAATAGCCTGGCAGTGTCATTTATTCTGAAATAAATCTAACCTAATCATATTTAACCCTAAGTGGCCCCCTAGTGGTAGTTGTATCCGTCCCAATGAAAGTATTCATGTTTGTTGGAAATTATAAACTACGGCTTTAAGAAAGCCCCAGAAATTTTGATGCAGGATTTTTTCCACGCCCAAAACCTCAGAGACTACAGTTGCACTAGGCTACAGTTCAATAAAACATCAGGCTGCTATTATTATTATCCCAAAACGCTTACGACCGTCACAGACTATAAATGCATAAAATACACCGTTTATACACGCTAACAAAACAATGCTCTGATATAGGAACAATAATATATTTTTAAAACATTGTACAAACAAGCATTCGCCGTGTTTCCCTCACTTACTGTACTGTACAGTAGACTACTCGATGGAGCCTACTTTTGGTTTAGTAGTCTAGACCTTATTTTATAAATCTGTCGTACAGTGGACAGTTCCACGGCAACCACCTATCGCAATTATGGCTGTAATACGTTGCCGTTATGTAAAAACACACATGCTTTTGTACGTTTTTTTACGAAGGCTATTTATAAACATTAGGCTAGCTACCTATTTAATGCGTATTATGGCTATAGCATACTGTATGTGGCGATTACGACAAATGTATTCTGTTGCAAATTTCTGAATGATACAGCCACTTCTTGGATGTGCAGTGAATTTTTTGGAGGTACTGAAACCTAAATAAAAAACTTGGTGGAAATCGCCTGCTTACATTAGTAGGATTAACCAACTTTACCTTTTTTTTCCTGAAAGAAAGTCTTTTGACTAGGACTCGCTTCCTTTTTGGGAGGCATTCTTCCACCAATTTCACTACACACAACCACTAGGCTTCTAGAAGGTGGGTGGGCCAGACAGCTACGCGTGTCTGCTGCAGCACGTTCCGCAAGTGCATAGCCTACGTTACGGCGAATTGCGAGAGGGCAGATAAAATAAAAATCCGTTTTGGATCTTCAAAAAAGGTGCCGGCCAAAATTTGTTAGTGGTCGGCTATTTAGCCGGCAGCCGGCGCTTATGGAACACTCTGCTATGGTGTGTGTAGGCCAAAAGATTTCAATCGACCCCCTATTTATTTTCTCATCGGATCTGCATCGATCTCAGAAATGATCATTTCCAGTCGTTCACGACGGAAATCCGTTGCGGTGACGGAAAACTTTAACCCATGCAATAGTAATTATTTTGTTATTGTATTATTGTGTTATTGTTCTTCTGTGATTTTGCTGTGCTGAAATGTCATCGTCCCTTTCTCTGCATGTCTGCTTGAAGTGAATGTTATTTTTACCTTGGCGAATCCCAGAAGCTTTTTGTTTGACATTTCCAGGTGCTTCCTGCTGAGTTCCGATTTCCTCAGTTGGCAGTCAATGAAGCACAGTCTTCTGTTGAGCTCAGTGACATCCTCCTACAATAACATTGTCATTCACATACTGTACAGTAACACTGGCATTCACACACTGTACAGTAACACTGCCGTTTACATACTGTACAATAACACTGCCGTTTACATACTGTACAATAACACTGCCGTTTACATACTGTAGAAACAACACTGCCATTCACACACTGTATGATAACACTAGCATTCATACACTGTGCAATAACACTGCCATTTACACACTGTGCAATAACACTGTTATTCACACACTGTGCAGTAACACTGTCATTCACACACTGTGCAGTAACACTTCCATTCACACACTGTACAATAACACAGCCATTTACAAACTGCACAATTATTACTACAACATTATTATTACTACAAGAACACTGCCATTCACACACTGTACAATAACATTGCAATTTACAAACTGTACAATAACACTGCCTTTTACACACTGTACATTAACATGGCATTCACATATTGTACAATCATACACATAATCTTATTTGAGAGATGATGGGAATTAAAATCTATCTGAAATGGACAGAGAGAGAAACAGATGATAAGAAAGAGGTAAGTTCATTAAGAAAGAAGTGCACAAGAGAGAGATATAAGAGAAACAGGAGAGTGACTGAACTGAAATGTGAATCAAAGCGAGAGGGAGAGAGATAGAGAGAGCTGAAAGAAGGAAAGACAGAAAGAGCTGAAAGAAGGAGAGATAGAGAGGTGTAAAAGGCCTACTTGTGAGGCCTCCAGGCTCTTGGTCTGCTTCCCAGCCAGCTGGCTCTTCAGGTCCTGGATCTCGGCCTCCAGGAGCTGGATGACCTCCTCGTAGTCCTGCTCAGCGCTGGAGGTGTGCTTCTGAAAGGCCTCGGCCACCTGCAGCTTGCTCTTCAGCGTCCGGTTCTCTGCAAACGTGACTGAGGCTTTCTGCAACACATGGCCGAGGACGGGGTATTTCCCCCCAACTCAACATTATAAATAGTACATACATTTTAGAATAATTAGGGCCCCCTGGCGGTCGCGGGGCCCTAAGCAGCCGTTTAAGTCGCTTATTGGGACAGGCCGGCTCTGATTATTCTTTCTCGAGAAACATCCATCACCTCACACTAATGCATTCAGAACAGGTGCAGTTTTTTAAGGTTGCCTGGAAACAGTTATACCTCTGAGGTCTTCTGAAGCTCCACCTCCAGGGAGTTCTTGCTGTGCTCTGTGTCCTTCAGTGATGTCTGGTAGTGTTGACATGAAATATGAATACAAACTACACATTATTACAGCTGCAGAGGTTGGAAACAGATCGTTCAAGCACAGAGTCAAAGCTTTTTTTATTTTTTATTTTTAAGTTGGAACACCGCCCCCCCCCTCATTACGCTGTCTACACTGTAATGTTTGTGAGAACACAGGAAAAGTCTCACATCACACATTTCTACAGCTTTGCATGATTTACACACATTACTCAGGCGAGTAGCACTAAAACCCATGAAAGGATTATAACGTTCTCAGAGGGAGCTACTCCCTGGAAAAAAAAATCATATATTCATATACTTGATATTCAATTCATAGTTGGCCATAAACATAAATTAATCAGGCATAAAAATAAAAAGGCAGATTTATACATAATTTTTGCATCAAATCTTTTCTCTTGGATTTGTGTGTTTCACAGAGCAGCCCAGTTAAGTTCTCTTAAAGCCACGCAGGGGGAAAATTCTGGAGTTCTTTTCACCTTTAACTGTTTCATTTGCTGCTGCAAGTGTGCCACTTCTGTGTGAAACTGTTCCGTCTCTTCGCTGCTGAAGCCGCTCTCTGACTCATAGGTCTGTAAAAAGGCCAACCATCAATCAAGAGTGAGCGGAGACAATGGACCAATCAAGAGTGAGCAGAGACAATGACCCAATCAAGAGTGAGCGGAGACAATGGACCAATCAAGAGTGAGCAGAGACAATGACCCAATCAAGAGTGAGCAGAGACAATGGACCAATCAAGAGTGAGCAGATACAATGGACCAATCAAGAGTGAGCAGAGACAATGGACCAATCAAGAGTGAGCAGAGACAATGGACCAATCAAGAGTGAGCAGAGACAATGGACCAATCAAGAGTGAGCAGATACAATGGACCAATCAAGAGTGAGCAGAGACAATGGACCAATCAAGAGTGGCAAAGACAAAGGACTAATCAAGAGCAAGCAGAGAAAATGGTCCAATCAAGAGCAAGCACAGACAATTGACCAATCTGATGATTGAAACAAGCAGAAACAATGACACAAACGGGACGCTTTCCCCCATCAGCCAGTGAAGTTGAAAGTAGCTCCTACTCAAAACCTTTCAAAGAAGAAGAAAAGTGGACATATAGAGAAAAGTTTATGGAAGCAGAGACCAGAGCACCCTCAGAACTGATATGAAGGGTTTTAAAAACCATTTAAAAAAGCAGCTCTGATCATTCCCCTGCACGGTAGAAAATCCCATTAAAAGCTTTAAACAAACCCCTTCACTCAGAAGAAGCTGTGGCTTAGATAAGAACAGATTGCTGAGAAATCTGAATTGACCCATAATAGCTTTAATGAGCATCACAGCTCAGCGTGTTCCTGTATGCTTCTGTAGCAAACTCACCAGGGAGTGGAAGGCGGAGGTGTCCATCAAACTCGCTGCTTCATGATAAGAGAACATAAAGAGCCCGTCTGCAAGGCCCGCCCCCTCCAGCTCATCAGGAAAGACGTCTCGCGTAGCTTCCACAAAGTCTGTCCCAAATACACAGGCAAGTTAGTGCAGCTGACACTCAAAGCAGATCAGCTGTTAAACTATACTGTATAACTATACCCATAATGCACCAGGACTGCACAGAGGGACAGGGGAGACCCTCTGCAGAGGTCCAACGAGGACATGGCAGCAGATTTGGTTGGGATGTCATTCTGGTGGGATAATCCCATCCTTCTCACCTCCGTAAGCCACAGTGCCCTGCAGGTCTGTCATCAGACTCTGCCTCAGCTTGCTCCTCTTCTCTTCAGTGACCTCCAGGCCCAGGTATGAGAGGGCCTACAGCACACAGCACACAACATCACCATGAGTAACCACGCAACAACACCCCTCTGCTCATCACAACCGTACAGTATAAACCCAAACAGCCACCATAAGTAACCATGGCAACAACACCCCTCTTGTCAACACAGCCGTACAGTATAAACCCAAACAGTTACCATGAGTAACCATGGCAACAACACCCCTCTCCTCAACACAGCCATACAGTATAAACCCAGTCACCATGAGTAACTATGGCAACAACACCCCTTTCCTCAACACAGCCGTACAGTATAAACCCAAACAGTCACCATGAGTAACCACGGCAACAACACCTCTCTCCTCAACACAGCAGTATAAACCCAAACAGTCACCATGAGTAACCATGGCAACAACACCCCTCTCCTCAACACAGCCATACAGTATAAACCTGAACAGTCACCATGAGTAACCACGGCAACAAAACCCCTCTCCTCAACACAGCCGTACAGTATAAACCCAAACAGTCACCATGAGTAACCACGACAACAACACCTTTCTCCTCAACACAGCCGTACAGTATAAACCGAAACAGTCACCATGAGTAACCATGGCAACAAAATCCCTCTTCTCAACACAGCCGTACAGTATAAACCCAAACAGTCATTATGAGTAACCATGGCAACAACACCCCTCTTGTCAACACAGCCGTACAGTATAAACCCAGTCATTATGAGTAACCATGGCAACAACACCCCTCTCCTCAACACAGCCGTACAGTATAAACCCGAACAGTCACCATGAGTAACCACGGCAACAACACCCCTCTCCTCAACACAGCCGTACTGTCACAAAGTCAGTTTTTTGTTTACGATCCAAGCCTGTTTTTGACCATTGTTATTGACCTCTGTTTTGTTACCACTGCCTGCCTGTACCACAAGTTTTTGCCTGCTGTCTTTTTATACTTTTGCCCCGCGGAGCGGACTTCGGTCTTGACTCTTGCCTTGCCTTCGACCCCGAGCCTGCCTACCGTCTGCCTGTACTTCTGCCCCGCTGACAGCTACTCTGGTTACTGAATTATTGCATGGTGTACCGATTCTGAGACTGCCTTCTCCTTCGGTACTGTACATTGGTTTTGGCTGGATTTTTGTGTATGAACTTTGCTTGTTTTTTTGACTACGCTCATTGGACATTCCTTGAATAAAGCCCTGATGGGACTTTATCCTTCTATCACTGTTTCTGAGTCGTGCATTTCGGGTCCAACCCTCACGCACCCGTCTCACATACAGTATAAACCCAAACAGTCACCATGAGTAACCACGGCAACAATACCACCCTAGCGCACACTTGTACAGTAATCTCCTCCCAGTAAAATCACGTAAAAACAAACAACCTTGAGGTCTAGTTCGGGGGGGGGGGGTATTTCACAAAACGGCATTAAAGAGCTAGCCAGCTAACTTTTGTAAATATTTTGAAGTACACCAGGCCCTATTTTTTTATATATTTACAAAAGTAAGATGGCCCAATCCTGCTTTTGAAAATATACCCCTGGATGTTTTGTCATGCCACCAAAAGTGAGAAGCGGAGACAAGGATTATGTGTCTCTAATCCAGGTGCGTGATTTAATGGAACAGCAGAAAATTATAGAGAGTTATTGGAGCAACAGGAGCACAGCTACAAGAACTTCTTGACGATTATGACCGAGGCAGACATCAAGAGACTTAATGAATTCGCTAAAGAAATAAGTGAATTACGTGAAAGCCTCCACTACACCCAAAAAGACGTGGATGAGCTAATTGCCAAGAATAAGTAATCTTCCTCGAGGCTTTCTGAAATTGATTCAGAGGTTTCGATTGTTGCCGAAAACATCCGTTCATTCCTGCCGAAGATAAAACTACTTGGAAGGTCAGTCCCGACAAAACAAATGTGATTGACAGGATCCAAAGAGTCTGGTAATGAGAGCTGGGCTAAGGTACAAAAACTAATTTCTGACAAACTCAAAATCACGGAGATTGAGCTGGAACGGGTGCATCGGACCGGACGATCAACTGGAAAGAGAACCAGGCTGATCGTCGCAAAATTCCTCAGATTTAAAGACAAAGTCAGGGCCATGGAGAAAAATTAATTTAAAAATTAATAGAATAACTTTTATTTTCCCATTAGAAAACTTCAGTTGTAGCCCCAGCAACAACAAAAAAGACATACCAGGGCTGTACGTTAACTTTATTTGCACATAGCACTGGTGCTACAGAGGTTGATAGTTTTGTAGCACAGGCCAAAAACTTGTAGCACGAGTATAAAACGTCTCTAAAATCTCTAAAAACAACCACAAGTAATGCAGTTCATCACTTAAACAGGTATGTGACTGGCAAAGGACATGAATGTTGCATACAGGGCACACAAAATCCAAACCTTAACAAGAAATGTTTTCAGACAAACATTTTTTCTTTATTTGCCCATAATGGTAAATTGCAGGGACATAACAACTGTATACAAGACATCAAAATGTTACACTTCAAATTAGCAGTGCAAATCTCAGTTTAAATTCATATCATCATACAATATATTTTTTGTTTTAAATTGAGAAAGTGTGTAAATCAATAATAAGAGAACAAAAACAACAAACGGTGTGTGTACAGGTGCAGCTCAAAAAATTTGAATATCGTGAAAAAGTTCAATATTTTTTGTCATTCATTTCAGAAAGTGAAACTCATATATTATATAGATTCATTACACATAGAGTGAAATATTTCAAGCCTTTATTTCTTGTAATTTTGATGATTATGGCTTACAGCTAATGAAAACCCAAATTCAGAGTTTCACTTTCTGACATGAGTGACAAAAAATATTGAACTTTTTCACGATATTCTCATTTTTTGAGCTGCACCTGTATGTGTGTGCGTGTGTGTACGCGCGCACACGTGTCACAGATCTAGCATGAGAATGGTGACAGTGGAAGCTGTTCTGATAATACAAAAACCAATGCAAACATTATGGTGCAGCTTTATGAAACACGCCTAGGAGCGTAACTAGTAAGTAAAGTTTGCAATCTTCATTTGCAATCAAGTTTGCAAATTCATTTTTTGACATTAGTATGTTAAACTTTAAACTGATCATTATCCTCTCTTCTCGCATCCTTTTTCATAATTCGGTGTCTTATTTTCTTTGTCTGATATTTTTAAGCACTCATATTGATGAAGCCAAATTAAATTTATAATGCCATTTCAATTTACAGAATGATACAATAATTCTGACTGTTGTATGGATGCTCTGCCACTTGCAGGCAGTGAAGAGAGGCATGGCAGAAAAGAGTTTTATTGAGGTGCCTAGTCTGTATAGCCAACTGTAGAGGTTGCGTGTCAGTGCTGGCAAAATCCAAAATGGACAAATTGAGGCAGAACATGTGCTGCACAGATACCGACATGTTCAAGCTGACAAGTAATGAAATACTTCTGAGTGTCGGGTTCGGAGGACCAGACGCGACAGAGGGGAATGTATAAGTTATCCACATAGTGGAAACCACAAAAGAGGAAAAACTTCTGTGAAAAAAAGAAGGAAAAAACAAGGAACAGGGAATAAAAAGTCCCAGCGAAATGCCAAAAAAAATCAACCCAGAGAAAGCGGGCGAAGGCTCGAGGCTGAGCAGAGAAGAGTACAAGAGAAAAATACCTCTTACTCTCATTACTAGAGAGCACTAACGGAGGTAACAGAAACAGAGGATAAATACCTCTTACTCTCATTACTAGAGAGCACTAATGGAGGTAACAGAAACAGAGGATAAATACCTCTTACTCTCATTACTAGAGAGCACTAACGGAGGTAACAGAAACAGAGGATAAATAATAGTGACCCAGAAGATTGGGCGAGATAAACTCGTAGACTCGAGTGGTAGACAGAAAAGGGGAGAATTACCTCTCACTCTTAATATGAGAGAGCACTAAAATAGAGAGGTAAAGGAAACGGTAAAAAAAGAAACTGTCTCAGAGAGAACAGCAAAGAAAACCAAAACGAGGAACAGAAAGTGTAAAAGAGAAAACGAATCCTACAAGGAACTCTAAGCATCCAACTAGCAAGTCCCGTGTTACTCCAAAGCAGAGCTTTTAGTCTTTACAACCGATACCGGCTTCGTGGCAGCATACAATGACAACACAGAAGCACAGTATGGAGGTAGATTTCTATCAAAAATAAACAAGCACAAAAGTATAATCCACAATTGTATTTATCATCCACACACACACACCTCTCAATTTGTGTTCGTAGATATAATCCACAATTGTATTTACCATCCACACACACACACCTCTCAATTTGTGTTTCTTAAAAATAATCCACAAGTATGTGTTTTCCATTCACACACAAACCCCTCTCCATTTGTGTTTCGTAAATCATCATTTGGATAATTGCAAAAATTATATTCACAAATGCAAATAACATTTACAGATATGTTTCCAATGTTCACATGTACAAATCAAAAGCTTGGCTTGCGAACTGGCGAATCTACACTTGCGGATCGAAGGACACGCTTGATGTGCTTGGATTTACGGACAGAATTTTGAGACATTCTGCTGTTTTTCACCGTGTCGATTCACACACGTTTAACACACACGGCTCATAAGCGCTACTTTTAGAACAAGTGGCCAAAATTGCACATTACCCCAGTTGAGCCTCAAAAAAAGAGAGGCCTGTGGAGGCATTGTGCAATGTGTTATGGGCTTAATCCACCCAGGTGAGATGGGCGACTCAGTATTTTTGGGGGGGGGCAGCCGGCCAGGGAAGTGGTCTCTCTCTCCGTCTGGTTCGTGCGCTCCGTCCGTTTGTCCATCTGTCTCCAGAAAGAAAAACAAAGAACAACAGACAGAAAAGCACCCCAGGCAGAAGAAAAAAGACCAAAAAGAAAATTAGGAAAAGGATCTGACACCATGTCCACCCTGAGGGGTCCCTGGGGACACTGTGCACACATACCAACACGCGGTCTACCAGGCTGCTGCGCGGTGGGCAGGGCACCCAGGTGCTAGATGGTAGTCGTGAGCCCTTGCTGCGGGTGCAAGCCGAACAAGCGGAGATCTAATCCGGGGAGGGCAAAAAAGACAGTGAGACGGGACCCCGTCTGGGCCCGGATCCGAGCACAACGCTTTCTGCACGGCTGCCTCGATCTCCCACATAAACGGAGCTAAAATTTGAGCAGCGGGAATGATGGGTTCTGGAAGTGGATCCTTGTCAGCACGGTCGTGTATGTGAGACAGGGCATCCGGCTTGACATTTTTTGAACTGATTCAGTATGTAAGCAGAAACTTTAAATGCACAAAAAATTATGCCCACCGGGCGGAAGTTGCGCCTCTTGGTTTGTTGCACGTACTCCAGATTCTTATGATCTGTCCATACTGTGAAAGGGTGGACAGTGCCAATTTAACCGCTAACAGCTCCCAGTCCCCTGCGTCATAATTTATCTCGGCAGGTGTCAACGCACGAGAGAAATAAGAGCAAGGGTGCATCTTGCGGTCCAGTGGAGAATGCTGAAACAAGATGGCTCCTACCCCCAACTCACAAGCATCCACCTCTACCACAAAGGGGAGAGAGGGATTAGGAGTAATGAGGCTAGGTTCAAAGCTAGATCTTTTCTTGAGCTCCGAGAACGCTGCCTCAGCCTTAGAATTCAACTGGAGCCGTGAGGGAGATGTCTTTTTGGTGAGAGCTGTGATGGGGGCAGCTACCTCACTAAAATTGTGGATAAACCGCCGATAAAAATTAGCAAAGCCCAGAAAACGCTGTACGTGTTTAACTGAAGATGGAGTGGGCCAGTTCTTAACCACTAAAACTTTCTCAGGATCCATTTGGACCTTTCCGTCTGCCACAATGAATCCCAAAAAAGAAAGGGAGTTGGTGTAAAAAAAGCACTTCTCCGCTTTAACAAATAGCTGTGCTTTAAAGAGTGCTTTTAGGACCTGACTGACATGACCGACATGAGTGGAGAGATCGGAATTTGTTTTTCAATATTGTCGAGATAAACAAAGGCCGATTTCTCCAGCATCTCTCTAAGTACATCGTTCACTAGTGCCTGAAAAACAAAGGGGGTGCTAGTGAGGCCGAACGGCATCACCTGGTACTCGTAGTGCGTGTTAAAAGCTGTTTTACAATCGTCGCCCTTGCGCACGCACACCAGATTGTATGCATTGCGAAGGTCTGATGGTCTAAAGACTGATGCCCCCTGAAGGCACTCGAATCCCTAGTCCGGTGAAAAAAAATAATAATAATAATAATAAAAAAAATTAAAAAAACGCCGGCGAAGTGGAGGGTCTAATAAAGCCGTTGGCTAGGGACCCCTCTATGTACTCTCTCATGGCCGTACACTGAGGGGCCGATAAAGAATAAAGGTAGCCCCTGGGAGGAACTGTGCCCGGGTACAGATCTATGGCACAGTCATACGGTCTGTGGGGCGGCAAAGTGGTGGTGCGTTGCTTGCTAAAAACCTCATCGAGGTCTGCATACTCCTCAGGAACGTTAGCAGGCAAGGAAAACTCGAGCGCTCCTCCCACTTTAGTACTCTCCAAATCACCAAGAGGCTCAAGTGGCGTGTCCCACCCTATTTTGATATCAGAGGGCTCCTCATCCCAAATAGACTGGCCTTCAGCCAAAGAGTCTCAGGCCAAGCTCTCCTCTTTATTCTCAGAGAGTGCAGGAGAGCTGTCTTGGTCAGAGAGAGAGTTAGCCTCCTGCCGATTACTGTTCGAACCGAGCTCGGGATGGTAACTGGACCCCCCCGAAGTGAGGAAGGTAGAGACCCAGTAGTGAGATCTGCACTATATAGCGAACGGAAAAATTAAAGGGAACCTGGCCAGGATTCTGCAAAACACAGACCTGCTCCAAGAGGGGCCGCTGCGGTAGTACAACGGTAAGAGCGCTGACTTTCAGTCAGCGCAGTTGTACTAAAAATCAGAAACAAATTTTATAAAAAAAAAAAAAGACCTGCTCCAAGAATACAAAATAATTATTTACCCATACAAGGCCCGATATTTTACAAACAGGCCACTACAGTGAAAAACAACACTACAAACACAACATACCTTATTAAACAAACACTCACAGCTAACACATATAACTGCATATATGTCGTAAAGTGCACACAATGTGACATAAAATATGTAGGAGAGACAGGAAATACAATTAAAACCAGATTGGCACAACACATATATAACATAAAAGATCATAGAAAATCAGACACACACATAGCGGCTAATTTCCTACACCATGGACTTGAAGCAGTAGAAATATCGGGCCTGCATTCTAACATTAACTGGACACAGGAGGACAGACGTAGAACAGAAAGACATTGGATTAGAAAACTGAACACCATATTCCCAGGAGGATTAAAGAAACGCTGGTAAAAACTTCAACACAAGAGGAACCAAATTCTTCATACTTAAAGGCTGCAGTACACTGAATGGCCAGTGCAAACTTTTCTTTCCCAAGGGGCCCTCATAAGGGGTAACTTGGAAAATAAAGATTTTTCCTAAATCTCCTCTTTATTCTCAGAGGGTGCAGGAGAGTTGTCTTGGTCAGGGAGAGTTAGCCTCCTGCCGATTACTGTCCTGTCCGAACCGAGCTCAGGATGGTAACTGGACCCCCCCGAAATGAGGAAGGTAGAGGCCCGGTAGTGGGATCTGCACTGGAAGAATACCATTATGTCTCGCTAGCGAGACCCCCCGATTGCCCCCAACCTCGGGCACTGATCTTTTAAATGGCCCCTACACCTGCAATACTGACACCAGCTCTCCCGCAGCTTAGAAGCTTAGAAACATTCAGTGGAGATAACAGTAGACCTAAGTGCTCTTCCTGTGCTCAGCAAAGTTATGGAAAGGATTCTTTGTGTTCAGATTCAAGACTACTTTACCTCTAATGGACTAACTACAAAATATCAACATGCATACAGACAGGGCTATTCTATCAGCACTGCACTCACACAAATGACAGATGACTGGCTCAAAGAAATTGATAACTCAAAGGTAGTGGCTGCAGTTATGCTAGATTTTAGTGCTGCATTTGATGTCATTGATCATGATGTTTTAATTGGAAAGCTCAAATGTCATGGTTTCACACCACCAGCTATTACCTTGATGAAGAGTTATCTTTTCTCTAGAACACAAAAGGTTTATTACAATGGCAGCTTATCCAATAGTAGCAGCCTAGCATGTGGTGTGCCACAAAAAAGTTGTCTTGGACCACTCCTCTTTTCAATTTTTACCAATGATTTTCCTTCTGCTATAAATAATGCTCGTATTGCGATGTATGCAGATTATTCTACAATGTATTATGCAGCAACTACGTGCAGCGAACTCAATCAAGTTTTATCAAAAAAGTTGGAAATAGTGCATGAATGGATCAAGTTGAATAAGCTAGTTCTAAATATATCCAAGACTAAAAGTATTGTTTTAGAGTCAAGGCACAAACTGGCTTCCAAGCCAAAATTGGATCTATATATCTAGTGAACCCATACAACAAGTTGAGAATGTAAAGTTACTTGGCTTAGTCCTCGATAACCATCTGTCATGGTCGGAGCATATTGATAGAATTGTTTAAAAAATGGGTGTAGGTATTTATATCACAAGAAAATGTTCTCCTTACGTACCGTCCCATATCCTGGATCAAGTTTCTAGATCGTTAATTTTATGCCACCTGGATTACTGTTGGGTCTCAGCATCAAAAAGAGAGCTGTCAAAACTACAAGTTGCTCAGAACAGGGCTGCTAGGCTTGTTCTGGGTTGCTCTATTAGAGCTAGCATTATCTAGATTCTAGAACTAGCATTGATAAGATTCTTATGTAGATTCTAGAACTAGCATTGATAAGATTCTTATCTAGATTCTAGAACTAGCATTGATAAGATTCTTATCTAGATTCTAGAACTAGCATTGATAAGACACTCTAGCCTAGTGTGGCTTAATGTGGAGAAGAGGTTGTCCTCTAGTGCAGTGACATTTTTTAGTAATACAATGCATACACAATAAGCCTTGCAAGATCAAATAGTTTTCTGTAACAATGTTCATAGCCACAATACCAGAAATGGTCATATTATGCAAATCAGTCGAAGAACTAACTCTTTAAAAATAACAGTACTTTACAGAGCCCTTACAATTTGGAATCATTTGCCCCTTTATATCCGCCAGGAAAAAAACTAAATATCCTTCAAAAATAGACTTAAGACGCACTTATTGTGTTGCAGATGACAGGTTGTTGTTTATTTTGGTTGGAGAGATGCTTGCTTTCTTGTGATGCTTTTTAAAATAATTGAATTCTCTTTTGTTTAAATTTTATTGGAATGTCTAAATTGTTCCTGTCTTAATGTGTTTTTTGTTGTAATGTTTGTTGTGTGTGGACCCCAGGAAGACTAGACATGGCTATGGCATTAGCTAATGGGGATCCTTTAAATAAATAAATAAATAAATACATAAATGCTTCAACAGGAGACATCACAGCTCCTAAAATTCTGCAGCACACCTGCCTGACCCACAAAGCCTTTAGGAGTGGAGCTCACACTGCTTTTCTCCGTCTGTTTAATAAACTTTAACTGCATTACAGTCCTTATCCCGTATTACAGACACCGGCTACATTAGCTGATCAGACTAACAGAAGAACTGGGAGAAAAAGTCTGCATAATGAAGGAATGTAAGAACCTGCAGTAGCTACACATTCATGAAACTCAAACACTGAACTGTTTCGGTAAAATCTCCAGCTGTATAAAACTGATAATGTAAAATGCTACTGAACCTGTTCAATAAGAATGTTTACTAAGCAAATTTTAATAGTATGTAACATAATGTAATGTGTAAAAAGAGTACTGAATAGACACACAAACTTGGCTGTGGATGGTTTGTACTTCTGCAAATTGAAGTTACAGATTCCACCAATGAAGATGGGTTAATAAAAAAGCAATCTGATCCAATAACAGCTGGAGAAGCAGTCTGTCACAAATCCATGTGTTCAGGTTTTCATAGGTGAGCCTCACTGCAAGACAAAACACTATTGAACATGATCACAATTAGCTTTTTCCTTAACTTTGAGACCCTAAGTAAAGTGCCACATGGTTACAATGAATAGAGGCCATAGTCAATGGGGCTTTTAAGAAAACAGAAATATGTGTGTCCCAGTACAGTATGCTGAAATAAGAGCACTGGATAATGAGATATTCCTCTCTAATGTGTTGTCCACACCATGCAGCATGTGGCAATGAAACACCAAGAAGGTGAAGGCGTACTCTGAAGTAAACTTGTGATTAGTCACCATTTTCCAAGAACTTACCAAATCCAATTTGTCTAATTTGAGGCGGATGTGCGGGTCCAGGGAGATCTTAGGTTTGGCTGCTGCCGCCGTCTTCTGTGAGGAAGCGGACCCTGGGAAATCAGGGGCACAGAAAAGTACTCAGTCACTTGGTTTTATATTCATGGGGTCAGGGGCCGGGGCCAGGATAGAGGTGGAGCCAGAGTGGGGGCGTGGCCTGGTATGGGGCGGGGCCAGAACCGGGGATCTGGAGGTCAGGGGGATTTGCTGCTTTGCCCCAACCCATAATGCTCCCTACTTAATAGGATGGGGTGGGACACAGCAGGGTGCTTTTCAATCTGAGCAGAGAGCAGGTGGTGCAGTGGGCTCCCAGTCCAGCTAATCAGTGCCTGGAGGCACCTGGCAGTCAGATTACTACAGATTCTGATGCAGGGTTGTTCAGAATGGTGCAAAAAAAACCTACCTCTCTCAAGTTGCAGTGTAGGGCAATAAAACAGCAGGGTGCCAATAGGCCAAACCATGTTTACAACCTTCATCTTTCCATAGTTACAGACAATAAAATGCACCCTTTATACACGCTAACAAAATCATCTTTTGATATAGGAACAATAATATATATTTAAAACTTTGTAAAAATAAGTATTCTGTGTTTTCCCGTTGCTTACTGTACTATATACAGTACCCGGTGTACTTTCGGTTTAGTAGAGACCTAATTTCTTTCTTCAAAATCTCGGGTGTAAAAATGTTTTTTTTGTAATTCAGTTTTTATTGAGGGAAAGTATTGTCATACAAAACGCAAAGTTAAAGTGTAAAAATGTTTTATGAAAAAAATATCCTACCTGGTATAAAGCTACAGTGGTTTTCTGGTTAACCCTGAAGAGTTTATCTTATTACATTTAGCCAAAGTCCAGTACAGTCAACATTACCTATCGCACTTAGGGCTGAAATATGTTGCTGTTGCTAAGTAAAAACACACGTGAAAAAAATAAATATATTTAAATACATTAGGCTACTTATTTTATGCGTATTATGTATATACTGTATGTGGCTATTCTGAAATAAATCTATTCTGTTACAAATTTCTGAATGATACCGTTTCAACTTCAAACCATGGATGTGCATTGAATTTTTTTTTTAGATATTAACACTAAAATAAGACGAGTAGGCACTTGGTGAAAGTGCTTTTTATGGGCCACGGTTAGATCGGGTTAATTTAATTTAATCCCGCATTTTTTGTTCATATTAATTGAGGTTGCCATTAAATCTGGTGGGCACTGTAAATAATGCAGGTGAATGAAGATTACCTGGAACATGGATATCTGGTGGACATAAGTCTGGAGAGGACGACGGCAGTGAAGCTGGTCTCTCCGGTAGTATCTGTGCAGAAAAGACAGATGATCTCGCACACTGCATCATAAAATCAAACACACTTCTTTTAAATTACAAAATAATTTGTTTCCGTTCGATGGTTCTTTCATTACCTAGGTTGCTGTTCATTTCAGTAACTTTAATGTTAAATATAGAAATACTCTACATGTAAAAACTGAGGGTAGGAAGGCCAAAGGGCATTGTGCAGTCTAATTTGAGGCCTTGAAATCTGTATCAGAACACGCTCACCTCGGGCGATCGTACGTGAACTTTCAGGCGACTGGAGCTGTACCCGCTCCCCAACCCTTTGTGTAGCCCGTTGTGTAAAGAGGTGCTGCTGGGAAATGGGCTTTTTCCAGGGATGAACGCAATTTCCATCATCCCTTCTGGGCTTGAAGAACAAAGACAGAGAGAAGGATGCAGGTGATCGCTTTTGCCGCACGGTCTCAAATTAAGCGTTCTACAGGAGGATAGAGGTAGGCACCTGGCTATGTGTCCCACATACTGTGTGGAAATAGCTTAATTTTTACATGTGAGCATTATCTAAGGGTACATCCATCCATCCATACATCCATTATCTAACTTGCTTATTCCTGGTCAGGGTCGCAGGAGGGGCTGATGCCTATACCAGCATGCATTGGGCGAGAAACAGGAATACCACTGGACAGGTCGCTAATCCATTGCAGGGCTCTAAGGGCAGATGAGTACCTGAATTTGACTTTGTTGATCAGGCTTTTGGCCTCTTCATGGGTCATTCCTATAAGGGACTCCTTGTTGATAGCAATTAGCTGATCTCCTGGTCGCAGTCGCCCGTCCTTTATAAAAGAGGCAGAAGCTATAAATGGTAATTATGGCCAAAAACTGAGAATAAAAATGCAAAAGAGACAATGAGGAGTGAGGCAGATGGGTTTTCTTGCGATACTCTTGACTATATCTGCTCTGACTGGGCCTGAACCACGAGGCACAAGCGGCTCCATTCTCTTCCTGGTTTAGCATGAATCAGTACTAGCCTCATTTCTTGGTACGGCATGCATTATAGGACTTGCCCTGGTATCTGCTGTAAGCCCTCAAACCTCAGCCAGAATGACATCATCTTAATTCCTGTTATCTAGTCCAGCTTCATTCTTTGATCCTTCCAGTTAATGGCAATCTAGGTAGTAGGTAGCATATGCATGTATTAAGTATTGGAATTTCAAATGTTTAAATATAGCTAGCTTGCTAACTAAAGTGTTCCGTTCAACCAAAACAAGTTTTCAAAACAGAGTGGCTTATGACCATAGACCGTAGAACCAATCGAAGAGATTCACATCGTGAACCAATCAACAGTGAGATTGACCTTGCCAGTTCACCAGCTAGACATTTCACAGCGACCCATTACACCAGTGCTATTTCACGGAAAGAAAAGGGAATTGGATAAAGCTTGCTCGAAAACTGTAAACATAGGTGCTGATTTCAGAAGGTGGCGAGATGTTCGAGAACTAATTTGTTTAATGACAGACTTGGAGCTCCCATATTCTACTGGACAGGTAGGTCAAAAGTTTCATTACGAGTGGACTTTCTGCTTGCCAGTGTAATTACCTATAATGAATAGTAGCTAGGTTGCTATTATTGATAACGTTACTTTATTTGGCGGCTAGTTCTTGGAAGAACTAAATGTTTGCTAACGTTATACTGTATGCCGTATAGATTGTGTTAGCTCAAACCGGCTACGGGGCTATAAGTTACCATGCATGCCAGGTTTAGCCTGATAATGCCTGGTTCAGACTACGCTACACAAACTCAAGTGTGATGCAACAACTCTGAAACACCAGAAAAGATTCAGTTGTTTTACCTGGACTCTCATAGACATTTTTACTGTAATGTCCAGTCTGTAATCCTGCAATCGTATTTAGAAGACTTGCATGTTCACAACAAGGTCTGTGGAAGCAGTGGGGTGGGGGTGTGTCTCTTTCTTTGTGGGCAGGGCCAAGGGATGTTGTGACTTTGAAATGTTTTGACAACAAATGTGACCGTTGGGAAAATGTTGCATACTATAGCTTTAATGGCTAACTAGCTGTATCATATTGAGTGAGATAAAAAACAAAACAACTTTGATTCATGCTTACAAATATTAAGAAGGATTAGTCACATGTTTTCTAATAAATCAACAACCACAAAGAAATAAAGCACCCCTCACACATAATTCACAACCAATTAAACAGCTGCTGGACTGCAGAGACTGCCCCTCACGCATAATCCACAACCAATTAAATAGCTGCTGGACTGCAGAGACCGCCCCCTCACACAAAATCCACAACCAATTAAATAGCTGCTGGACTACAGAGACTGCCCCTCACGCATAATCCACAACCAATTAAATAGCTGCTGGACTGCAGAGACCACCCCTCACGTATAATCCACAACAAATTAGACAGCTGCTGGACTGCAGAGACTGCCCCTCACGCATAATCCATAACCAATTAAAGACCAGCTTGACTACAGAGACTACCCCTCACACATAATGCATAATATTGTATTACTTTGCAGGGTGCATGCATGGCAAATTAAGGTCAAAGCACATCAAAGGCCCTCTTTGCACAGACCCCCTAGTGGCCATGGCGCCGGCGCCATGAGATTGCTCAACTCAGACATTCATTGCTCCTGCAACCAAACTATGAGTGGAAACAACAAACTCCATTTTGTATCTTTAGTTTACATTAGTTTACAATACAAAACATTATTTGTGAATACGGAGTTTCTAAGTGCAACTATTGTTGCGTAGCTAGTCACTTAACAAGCAACCTCCCACCCAGTCTCACCTGCAAGTAAGCATACCCATGCATGACACAACGGACAATGGTGTCTATCTGTGAGTTCGTAAAAATATTTTTTCACCACCAAAGATTTGTATTCCATCATAGCACCAAGATAAAGCCAACAATAGCCCGAACATATGCCAAAATAGCAGTGAAAAGCCCTGCTCACTCAATTGCTAAATAAATAAGTGAAATTATTATGTAATTATATGCCATCATTCTCATATCAATATCTGCTACTAAATATTAAATAAATATGCAATCCTACTATTGGTTTTATGGTTAGAGATGTCCCTTTCAAGATTCAGTGGTCATTTATTGTCTTGGACAATCCGTATGAGAAATAAAAACACTTTATAATGCTATTACACTATCTGAAACATTGTTTCAAAACCCCACATGCTGTTCAAGGCTGTCTCATGCATTCCAATTTATTCTGGTTTGATTGACAACTCCTTTATCCAATATAGGACATTATAACCTTTGCAACTGTCTTTCCAATGTCTTATAGGATGCTTGAACAATAAATTACAGCTGGGCGTAACAGCTATTCTAGTTTTATTAGTTTTGTTTTACACAACCAGTGAAAACGTAAAAATGTACATTCGCTCACCGAGGCGTAATTGTTATTTACCTGCTATTTTCGCATGTTTTTACTAATTTGGCCAACTCGTCAGCATGGCTAGAGAAAATACTCGTCTTGCTTTCATGAATTTTGGGAGTGGGTCAGTATAAAATACCATAGTATTGATTCTATCTGAAAATATGCCTACGAACATGACGGAATATTTCCTCCTCGATATGTAAATATTACTGCTTGTAATATTTCAAATATGTACGTTACTTTTTCCAATCCACCAGTCTTGTGCCATAAGTATGATGTTATTTTTGCATCTTGAGTGCATTTCACATACTGAAGTGTAAGCATTTATAGGTGGCTCAGTCATGTTTTATGTTTGATTTGCTGTGAAGGTAGAACATTTGCCAGAATTTCCCTGATGGTGGAATATTATTTTATTGTAATCTTATCATACATAATATAGACTATGGCGTATTAGTATCTCCCTAGGCTATACCTATCACTTAGGGCATGAAAATTACTCATTCCAATTTACTGTGCACTGATTTGTGCTAGATGAATGTCAAATTTTCCTTGGAGTGATTATGAACGAGATCATTTTTGGTAAATTCCAGAACATTGGATTTGAAATAGAACAGTGACTGTGAGGTTAAAGTACAGACTTTCAGCTTTAATTTGAGGGTTTTTACATACATATAGGGTGAACTGTGTAGCAATTGTAGCCCTTTTTATACATAGTCCCCCCATTTTAGGGGACAAAAAGTAATTGGACAAATTAACATAAACTTAAATAAAGTCCTCATATTTAATATTTGGTTATATATCCTTTGCATGCCATGACTTCTTGATGTCCCTTCCTGGTGACACAACAACATCAAAAGACTTTTAATATCTTATTTTCTGATACTCTTACAAGAGTTACTATAACCTCTCTTATGCTGAAATTATGCTGAAACAGTATGGATCACATGGTTGTCTAAATAGCTGTAAGTCATCAAGGGTCTGAGGTGTCAAATGAGCCAAAACAAAACACTGTGGTTGAAATTCATATCTAGCTTGAAGCCTCCACTGTGACTAAATCGCTGGTGGAAAACGCAACCAAGCTGTTGTCAGTCGACTCTGCCACGTTACCCTAACTTGATCACAGCAGTTCGTGTTAAAGTAAATCTGATTAAAGCAGAGTAGAAAACAAGCTTTTCAAGCTTTTCAGTTGTTAGGTATCATTCTCGGGGACCCAAACGCAGAGCAGGATGTAGCAATAAAGAATGTTTATTTCAGTCCAGATCAAAAGCCAGGTAATCTGATGTAGAAACAGTGCCAAATCAACAGGCAGGAGAATAGTGAGACAGTACAAAAATCTAAACTGGGAAATCACAGGCAGAGGTGTAAAAATGGCAGGCAAAGGCAAAGTCACAAAACAATCGAAAGGTCAAAAACACAAGCGAACAACGAGAATCGAAAAGCTAAATTGGAGTCGGTAAACAGAAGGGTGTCTCAGGAATCTCAATAAATCACTGGCTTTACTATCACAGGCTCAGGAAATACAATCAACATTCTGACAAAGACAAGACAGAAATGAAGGGTTTAAATACACACATAGACACGTGGGAGAAATCAGAAAAAGAATAAAGCGGAAATGAGAATCAGGTGGAACGAATAGAAGAGTTACAAAATACAGAACCCTGACAGTCAGTTATGACGAAAGGAGATTGAGAGAATTTATGTTAATTACCTAAACATTATCATGGACGTCACTTGGGTATGGCAAACTTATCGCACTTGCCAAATCTTAGCTTCATAGGCTATAGTGTAACAATCTCCGCTTATTTAAAAAAACTTTAGTCTTGTTTTTCCACATAGTTACTGGTTGTGTGTTTTTTTTTTCTCGTTTCCTAACTGTCTTTGCTTTCTTTGAGTCTTTTTGTGTCTGGCTGCTTAATACACAAAAGCATCACAGATTAAATATAACATAACGATTGTGTTCAATGACAAGCCAGGCGGATTTTGAACAGTAGCCTAATCATTGCATTTATTTTCAAGTGATTTTTCCGTTTGCAAATTGAAAATATTTTTTTGTGTAGTAGTAGTTACTGAATAATGTCCTATTCATACTGCCTAAATAAAAAAGGGGGATACAATGTTTCTCTGTACTATCAATTTTGTAATGGCTGTAAAATGTTATTATTTTTTCTGTTAGTCACTTTAGGACATTAATAGGAGTAGCATAGACATATAGAGATCTTAGATTGGGTTTTGGACTGGAGATTGGGTGACTTGGACTTGAATACTGAAGACTTGGGACTCAACTTGGACTTGAGGTATGGTGACTTGGACTTGTACTTGGACTTGGGAAATGGAGACTTGAGACTTGACTTGGACTTGTAGTTCAGGGACTTGACTACAAGACACTAATGGACAACAGAGTACACTGCCTAGATTTTTCGTCATAAATCTAGTAGTAGTTCTGCATATCACCCTCAGATTTTGCACACTTGTGGACAAGGAGGATCCATGAAATGTATAGTGTTACCCGTTTCAGCATTGTAGCTCCCAGTATTCCATTGCATACTAACGAAAAACAACTTTGTTTTGCATTTTTGCAAAGATTTATTTAAATTCCTGGCACTTTACTTTGACCTAAGTTATGAAAATAAACTAATCTAAGTTAGTATTGGAAATGGTACAACTGTCTTACTTCATTAAAGCCATTTTCCAAGTTTCTATGATGATTACATGTGGAGTTATAAAGCCTTAAATAGAGCACCCCCAAAATAGGTGAAAATTGACCAAATTTGGCATCTGCGCAAAGGGGTTAAAGAACTCTTCCAGTTTCAGCATACCTGTGTACGTGTGTGTGTGTGTGTGTGTGTGTGTGTGGGGTGGCGGGAAAATTCCAGTAAATTTTGAACAACGTATCTGTTGTCTGCCTTGGCAAACATGTGATCAAGAACAAAAGACCGCCCACTGGTTTGGTAAAATATGCTGAGATAGAGGTATTGATCAACAGTACAGCAAATAGCTCCCCCTGGTCAGGCAGGGAGACAGTGGCATGGGGAGACTAGCAGGGAAACAGTGTCATGGGGAAACTAATTACTAAGTCGGAAGGTAGCGTGAGGTTTTGCCTGACTGCATAACTGACATCCCACAATGAGAGAAGAGGAAGAATTTCATTAGCCTCCTGCGATTTGTCAAGACAACAAATTATTATTCTGTAACATAGCAACTCAAGTTTCAGACTTGATACAGACCCAGATAGCTTCCCTTCTCTCTAAGTTTGATAACTTTGACTGTTTCCCCTCTGTTTCTCCATGGTTGTACTAGCTTACAGACTGACAGCCAATGACCTAGGCCCCCTGTCTTCGGTTGTTACAAAACAGATATACATTACACATTCATATTTTTGGTTGGGTACTAATGAAGAGAGATTTCCCTTGTTTTCTGAATGATATTACCAAGGTATTCTAAATCTCAACAAAAGAAAGACACCAAAATCCTGTATTGACTAAGTGCACCAGTTACAAACACATATAACACACTTTCTTCACTTCAAGTCACAAAATCCCTGGAGTGACGCCCACTTGATCTCACAGAGAAAAAGCGAAATGCACACCATTGCTTAAACTCTATGAACATTTGCTGTGTGACAGCAGTTTTGTGTTCTGTCACAACCGGAAATAAAGGTGAATATATTTAAACTTGCTTGGGGAGATTACAGCCAATAATCCATCATTCAAAATAATAAACAGTTGTTGCAGTTTCCTCAAGAACTAGGATTTTGCATATAGCACATAAATCTTAAAACTAGATTGTGTCACACAAATGACAGATTTTGAGCTAAATCTCATCACACAAGATTTCTATTTTTACCTCAAATTCCAGAGGGTGATTTACTGTGACGTAGTGTTAGGAGAATTAAGCTTCATAAAGCTCACACGTGGTAGACCTGCCACGTTTTGTCAGCAACTATCTCAAATGAACCAAAGGCCTATGCTCTCCATAGAAAATCATCAGGATTGTTTTTATTGGTGGGTCACTGAAAAAATGGCAACTCTGCCCACTGTGACATCACTAGGGCAGGACTTCCTTCTCCATTGTGCTGATTGGTGCCTGGCTTTGGCTGTCTGTCTCAACCCTAGACACTATAACACAGACACATTGCATTAGCTGCCTCCCAGCTTGTCCCCAGTGTCACTCTCACCACCATGACTGTTTACAGGAAAACAATGCCTGTGCACATAATTTTAGCCATGGTTTCCCTATGTGGAATAATAAAATTGGCATGTGCCTGTGTGTGTGCTTGTATGTGTGTGTGTGTGTGTGTGTGTATGTATGTATGCATGTATATGAGTGTGTGACTGTGTGTGTCTGTGTGTGTGTAAGACTGACTGTGCTGTTGCACTGCCACTGCATGTGAACGATCAGGTTTGCTGTTCTGTACCGTGTTCACCAGGATCACTCTCTTGCTTGCGTGCACCCCTCTCTTCACATTTTTTAGATATGCTGCTATAGCATAATGCCCTGGGGATTTCCATATTATACTCCATATTTGCAATTGTTACTCCTAACTTCCTTTTCCCTGGGGCTTCTGCCCTTCCCTCACCCTGAGTTCATGGACTGCTCCAGCCCTGCCCCTCGCCCTGAGTTCACGGACTGCTCCAGCCCTGCCCCTCGCCCTGAGTTCACGGACTGCTCCAGCCCTGCCCCTCGCCCTGAGTTTGCAGGCCGCTCCAGCCCTGTCCCTCCCCTGGTTCAAGCCCACGCCTTGACATAGAGGTCTATGCGGGACTGATTGTTTAATCCCGCTCCCGCCCACTCCCACAAGTTTCCATCCCACTTCCACCCTTTCCCGCACAAAACTGGACTCGTTTGTCCTGCTCCCGCCTGCAAAATAAACGTTTTGCCCCGCTCCCGTCTGCAGAGTACCGCAGAGGTTATTGACGTCCAAAATATGCCATAAATGTGACAACATTTGGGCAGAAAAACAGAAATAATAATAATAATAATAATAATGCAAGAGAGCTGAAGCAACCACACTAATAAACAGTCTTGACCCCTGGTATTCAAATCACGGTCCTCGAGGTCCGAGAACAGACTTTAACAGCAGGGTAAAATGAAATATACTGTACGTTGATTCGGGTTAGCCTGAATGAGTAGGCTATGCAACACTGGGCGTCCCTAAGTTATTTCTCAAAATTGTGGAAGGTGCATAGAAACGTCCTTGTTTTCAGTAAAGTATCGCATACCAATTTCAAATATTAATAATTTTTGTACAGGTAACAACAGCTTGCTTATCACATTATACCGACGTAGTAAAATGATTGTCTATAGGAATAGTGAGGTGAACATCGATGATCTATAGGCTACAGTGTCGTGATTATATGATGCAAAATATAAGCATCTACAGTGCATATATAAACAGTGTATATAGTTTTAAATCATGAAGCAAATCGTGTTACAGAATATAAGAGTAACTCGCATTTGCATTAAACAAACAATATGCTACAATGTCTATTATAACAAACAATGAATAACAAGAAAATCAAAACTTTATAAAAAATAAAACCTATGATCAAATGGAAATGTGATTTTATGGGACTCTTACAGCAAGAGTAGGCTTAGTGCTAGTAAGCATAGTTATGATTAATTCAGTCCTGACAAACATCTGATAACAACTTCTGGCAGAAACCGAGACATCCAATGAAACAGTTTGTAATAAATCACCAGCTCGTTCAGTGTAACAGTAGCTTATACCCTTCACTAAAAAAATACCATAAAAACTGTAACATTAATGCGAGACTTCACCGTTTTCTTACAGTATAACCATTCCAAACACGCAAAATCTCTCATTTAAATATGGCTGTTTGCAGCTGGAGTAATTTGCATAATGACTCTTAGTTGATCAACCGCAAAGTGTGAAATGTTAACGCCTGCAAATACTTTGGCTGTGCCCAAATCTTCCCAAGATTTCTTCCCAATGGGGAGTTTTTACCCTGCTTACTTTTTGGGGGTTCAGGCCTGGTTTTTGCCCAATTTCCCTTGTGTTTCTCTGTACAGCATCTTTGTGACAGTTCTCTGTGAAAAGCACTATATTGAATTGTGACTGTGTCTTTGTGTGTGTGTGTGTGTGTGTGTGTGTGTGTGTGTGTGTGTGTAAGTGTGTGTGTGTGAGACTGTGTGCATGCATGCATGTTGATACCATGTCTCACCCTGTGGCAGTCGCCACCAGACAGCACTTCCTGGATGAAAATGGCGGGACCATTGGGCCGGTTGGAGCCACCGCCTATGGCGACACCCAGGCTGCAGGAGTGTGCCACGGAGATGAGCTGTATCACCCCCTCCCCTGGGTGACTGATAAACACGCACACACCCCCATCATCATCATCATCATCATCTCCCCCTCCTCTGGGTGACTAATAAACACATGCACACCACCACCATCATCATCATCATCATCATCATCTCCCCCTCCCCTGGGTGACTGATAAACACGCACACACCATCATCATCATCATCATCATCATCATCAGCATAATTATCATCATAACCATCATCATCATGTCCCCCTCCCCTGGGTGACTGATAAACACATACGCATCATCATCATTATCACCACCATCTTCATCTTCATCACCACCATCATCATCATCACCCCCTCCCATGGTGTACAGTGTCAGAGGGACAAGGCATACAGTGTGAGAGGGACATGGTGTACAGTGTGAGAGGGACATGGCGTACAGTGTGTGAGGGACATGGCGTACAGTGTAAGAGGGACATGGCGTGCAGTGTGTGAGGGACATGGCGTACAGTGTGAGAGGGACATGACGTACAGTGTGAGAGGGACAAGGCCTACAGTGTGAGAGGGACATGGCGTACAGTGTGAGAGGGACATGGCGTACAGTGTGAGAGGGACATGGCGTACAGTGTGAGAGGGACATGGCGTACAGTGTGAGAGGGACATGGTGCACAGTGTGAGAGGGACATGGCATACAGTGTGAGAGGGACATGGCATACAGTGTGAGAGGGACAAGGCCTACAGTGTGAGAGGGACAAGGCCTACAGTGTGAGAGGGACATGGCATACAGTGTGAGAGGGACATGGCGTACAGTGTGAGAGGGACATGGCGTACAGTGTGAGAGGGACATGGTGCACAGTGTGAGAGGGACATGGCATACAGTGTGAGAGGGACATGGCATACAGTGTGAGAGGGACATGGCCTACAGTGTGAGAGGGACATGGCGTACAGTGTGAGAGGGACATGGTGTACAGTGTGAGAGGGACATGGCGTACAGTGTGAGAGGGACATGGCGTGCAGTGTGTGAGGGACATGGCATACAGTGTGAGAGGGACATGGCGTGCAGTGTGTGAGGGACATGGTGAACAGTGTGAGAGGGACATGGCGTACAGTGTGAGAGGGACATGGCGTACAGTGTGAGAGGGACATGGCGTACAGTGTGAGAGGGACATGGCATGCAGTGTGTGAGGGACATGACGTACAGTGTGAGAGGGACATGGCGTACAGTGTGAGAGGGACATGGTGCACAGTGTGAGAGGGACATGGCTTACAGTGTGAGAGGGACATGACGTACAGTGTGAGAGGGACATGGCATACAGTGTGAGAGGGACATGACGTACAGTGTGAGAGGGACATGGCATACAGTGTGAGAGGGACATGGCGTACAGTGTGAGAGAGACATGACGTACAGTGTGAGAGGGACATGGCATACAGTGTGAGAGGGACATGACGTACAGTGTGAGAGGGACATGGCATACAGTGTGAGAGGGACATGACATACAGTGTGAGAGGGACATGGCGTACAGTGTGAGAGGGACATGGCTGTGCCGCTGTGTCTCTAGCTGCAGTGTTCAGAGGCAGAGTGAATGGCTTTAAAGAACCATTTGGGTTCCTACCTGAGAGAGCGCAGTAAAGGCCCTGTGCCATTGCAGGCACCCTGAGGGCCAGCAGGACTCAGCAGCAGGGGACTCTGAGACCTGGAGGAGGACCCAGATGATGTGCTGTCCATGTACCTGCCTGCTTTTTTGGACAAAAATTTACTTCAGAAAAAGGAGTTCAGAAAAAATTGCAGTTATCCACTTAAAAGACAAGTAAAAAACCTTTTACATTGAATAGTTTTGGAATGGTCTGAATAATTGAGTCATATACTACAAAAATACATCTTTTTTAAACATTAGTTTGATATAATAACCTTTGTTTTTTTTCTCTTATTTATTTATTTATTTATTTATTTTAATAATTAGGCGCCCAACACTGGGCATCTTTCATACAGTTGTGGTCAAAAGTTTACATACACATAGGTTGAAGTCATTAAAACTAATTTTTAACCACTCCACAGATTTCATGTTAGCAAACTATAGTGTTGGCAAATCAGTTAGGACATCTACTTTGTGCATGACACAGGTTATTTTTTCCAACAATTGTTTACAGACATATTAGTTAAATCACTATATCACAATTCCAGTGTGTCAGAAGTTTACATACACTAAGTTGACTGTGCCTTTACATTTTTAATATTTGGTCGCATATCCTTTGGCTTTGCATGCCATGACTTCCTTATGTCTGCGAACCAACAACATCAAAAGACTCTTGATGTCTTATTTTCTGGTACTCTTACAAGCGATACTATAACGTCTCTGCATTTGAATGGATCTCTATGGGAATTGGGGGGTGGGACTAGATTTAGCTGTAAATTACACTGGAACAGTGGCCTCAAACCATCACTGCTGCCAGGGTTTCTTCTCCTGACTTATTTTTCCATAGAGTTCAATAGGAAAACGAGTCAGGAGAAACAACCTATGAAGTGATCCATCCTGTCACATCCCGTGCCTTTGTCTTGATTTCCTGATTTTCCGTTTCTATGTACCGTAATTTCCGGACTATAAGCCGCTACTTTTTTCACACACTTTGAACCCTGCGGCCAATACAACGGTGCGGCTAATCTATAGATTTTAACGAGCTAACGGCCTCCAGGGGGGCGCTCTAGCAGGAAGCGCAAGAGCGAGACAGACAGAGATAATGCGCAGAGGAAGACGCTAGTTTGATTGTGTTTTGAACAGCCGTTTTGCGCATCATGCACACACCCTCATCATGGAAAACACACGAAGAAATGCATATGATGCAGCTTTTAAGTTAAAGGCAATCGATCTGGCTGTCGAAGAAGGAAATAGAGCTGCTGCAAAACATTTTTAGGAAACGTGCCTGATTATTACAACGGTATTTGCATTGGGTGAACGCGATCGCGATCGCATAGCAAATACAGTAAAAAATAATAATCGGTCATCAGAAAAACTACCAATAATAGGCCCACAAAAAAATAACAATTACGTAGGCCTACTGATCGACATTAGATTCGTTTTATTGGGCTATTCAACAACGCGATAGGGCTACTTACTTTTTCCACCTCGCTGGTTTAACTTGCAGGGCGAACAGGCTAATCCGTTTTGTTTTTTTCCTTCGTTTAAAAGTTATTTTTTTTTTTTTTTAATCCTGCGTTGTTAACATAGTAACGGATGCTCGTTTTTTTTTTATAAAGCAACATTTAACCAGGAAAACATGACATTTCAGTGCAAATTATGTCAATATGTCATTTAAATGTGTACATTAATAAAATTTTTTTTTTCTTCTAAATTTCGTTGGTGCGGCTTTTATTCAGGTGCGCTCAATAGTCCGGAATTTACGGTATATTCCATTTTGTGCTTTCCCACTCCTCTTGCTCCATGTCATGTTTTTCTGTGCACCCTAGTTCTTTGTTTGTCTAGTTCCTTGTTGTGCAGGCTGGGCGTGGTTCCCTGCTTTGTTCCTCATTTTCTCCTCATTATCATTTAGCCTATCACTCTCCCCCTCTGCTTACATTCTGAACGCTTTCCAATTATTCCATCAGTACTCTCACCTGTTCATCACTCTATTTAAACTCCCCAGTTTAATCCACTCACGGCCAGTTCATTGTTTGTCTCTGCTCCGTTCTAGACATTCCCTGGCCATTCTGTCTGTTTGCATTTCGCTGCTAACCTGTTTGTTAGTTTGTTCCCTGTTCCTCGCTCCAGCCTGTCCAGCCTGCTTCCCGCTCCTGCTCACTCATGCCCCTTCTCCGGCCCGTCCCATTTAATTGCACCAACCCTGTTTCCAGCCCTTCACCCTAGCCTTCCCTGTTACTTTGCCTTGTCTGCTTGTGTGCTTAATAAATATACTCCTTGCGGAGTCTTTTTGCCTGAGTTTGCCTCCAAGTCCTGCATTTGGATCCAGTGTTCTAACACGTAACACCATCCACTACATATACTACTGGCAGAGTGATGGTTTGATACAAATTATTCTGTTCTCTCCTCATATGCCAACATTCCCTTTTTTCTACTGCTTAATGGTACTGTCTGGTAAAAACTATTACAACGGTACAAACCATTAGCACTACTATGGTATACCAAGAAGCCAAAACTGGGCTTTGCTGTTCAAGCTCACTTCCTGGTCTTGTGAGAGAGCGTTACTGTCTGGGGCCAGTGCAGTTTGCTCCAGTATATGTCTTTCAGGCCTGTTATTCAATACAGGTCAATGGTACCAAATGCAGTCAAAATACAAAGTCAAAAAAATTCCCATGAGAACATGTAGTCGCAATAGGTAATTTTTCTTTGTGTAATGTCTCCTCATGTGCTAATTTGGTAAGTTATTGTATCGTTTGGGCAGTATATTTAATATTTTGTAGACCAATACGGGACAGTTTGCGGCACTTCCTAGTTATTGCATGTCACTAGTATCTCACACGTGGAGTGGACGAACCGGACCCGGCACAGACGTAATGACCATATAAGGCTCCCCCTGCTCCCTACTGCACAGTCTCTGGCTACAATTTTTGTACAACATGTCAGCACTTACGCAGCTTCACAACATTTGTCACAAGCCCATGGAAAGTCGATGGGTGATGTCACAGTCACTTATTTTTCTATAGTCTATGTGGTATAGCCATAGTCTAGACATGCATTATATATCTACCCTGGTCTGCTAATTTGCACTGATTTTCAGGCACTTGAGTAACATAGGTGTTTGCGTAGGACATGTGTTGTGCTTAAGACAGTCAAGTTAATATTATTACATACAGCATAGTTAATATTGTAGCAGTGAGTAGCACAGTTCACTAGCCACCGCTGGGCTACCAGAAAATAGCTCTATTTTGTGTTTGTGATTAGTTTGCTAGCTAGCCAATAAGTGGCTTGCTAGATTGGCACAGTAACTTGCATTTGGGAGCCTGAGAAGGGATAAGACCTAGAGAAGCATTAATAAAGCAGTTGTTCACAATTACATAACCGTCAAATGTGCTGCCACAAGTAATTTCAAAGGCTGATTTAATCAGCCTGCCGACTTGAAAGGATCAAAGTTCTTAGTCGTACAGAACTATATTAGTGTCTATAACTGTGCTTGAAGACACACTTGTGGTTATTAATATATCATTTACATACTGCATGTGGTGGGAATACATAAAATCTGAATAAAATGACATTAGAAGATTGTTTCCCAGAATTCATGATGAAACCCTTGATTTGTGAGTAAAATAATAACACACATACCGTGCTGGATGGGAGAGCTCCTGGTTGAGCCAGCCTTGGATCCATATTTCTCCAGCAGCTCTGCAAATTCTCTCCTTATTAAAAAAAAATAAAAAATCTGAGTGAACACTGCTGCCTCCCTGTCCACAGTCACTGATTTCAGTCAGCCGCTACTAGGTAAACCTGTAAAATATATACAAATATGTATAAAATATAGTTCAGGTTCCTCTTTTTTATCAAAATGGAGCTTGACTCAACATCTAACTTGACAATTGAGCTGATTGAAAAAAGCCAGAGCTCACTGGAAAATATATTTAAGCGCAGAAATGAAATTTAAATGCTAGGCAAGATTATTACTTGGTGAAAAACAGCTTGGCGCTCCTGAATGAGCTCTACAAATTTGCAAGTGAAGCCACTAAAGTCCGTTTGGATGGATTTTCCGGATTTTGGATTTTTAGTTTGTGGATCAATCTGCACCAGATTTTCTGCAAAGCTTTATTGGACCAAGATACATATACGATGTGTAAACCGGCCACAACGTGGCCGCCATTTACCAATGAACTTGGACATGGCCCATGGAAAAGGTGCAAATGGAATAATTATTTGAGAAGTAGCTTGACAAAGAGGCTTTTGCAACCTCTAGCTGGCAGAGAAAAACAAAGGGCAACAAGCTGATGGCCCTACTCATCTGATCTGGTCACAGACTCCATCAGAGTCATAATTTTTCATTGACACAGCATGTTTTTTGCTGGGCAGTTTACCAAATTAGAATTTTCAATTTTCAATTTGCAAATAGCAAGTGTAGGTTACTAGTGTGAGGGTTTGTGCAGAATAACGATGAGCCAAACGCGACAAAGGGAAAAAGGGATAGAAAGTCCCTGGCAGTAGCCAAAACAATAACACACCCCTATAAAACGGGCTAGCCATGTAAACACGGGCAGAGAGAAGAACAAAAAACAATGCGCCTTCGGAACATGACGATAACGCCCGATAATAGGTGAAATAAACTCAAAATAAAGTCAATATAAAACTCACACCCTCAGAAATGAGAGAAGAGAAATAAGGGAACAGAAAAACGAACTCCCTAGGCTTCTAGGCCGAAGAATGTCTGCGAAACAACGAACTGCGAAACAAAATAAATAATCTTCTTTAAAACAGCAGAGAGACCAAAACCAACTAACCCTGACCTCGTGAAGGCACAAAAGGATAACGAAGCGTCTGGAAGCTTCTTCTTCTTCTTCTTCTTCTTTTGTGTTTCTGGCAGGCTAGACGCCGACGTGGCGTATTGCTGCCTTTCCCTGGCCAGACACGGTACTACATCCCTCCCAGGCCCTTACACCCTAAGATGTAGGCCAGTAGTGAACATAAAGTTTGCCACTGCCCTCCCCACCTCATTCTGGTGACTCCCATGGCCCAAAAGTACCCTCAGAGATACAACTGGCTCCCCCACCCTCATTACATGAGCATACATATCTGCCCTCTCCCTCCTGTACCTCCCACACTTCAACATGACATGCTTCACCGTCTCCCTCCCCCCACAGCTACACAGACCATCCACATGTTTCCCCATCCGGGCCAGGTCCCAGGCCAGGCCACAATGACCAAGCCGAAGCCTGGTCATCATGACCTGTTCCCTCCTACCCCTTCCCAGGGCGCCCCTCTCCCCCCTAACACTCCCCTGGATCCCATGGAAATGCCTCCCTCTCACCTCCACCTCCCACTCAGCCTGCCACCTCTCCATCAGCACCCCCCGTATCCTACCTCTCCACTCAGCTACCCCCTGATCCACCCCCACCCCTACCACCTCCTGCCCTAAAGCCCCCTTAGCAGCTGCATCCACAGCCTCATTCCCCTCCACCCCCACATGAGCCGGGACCCACATAAACCCTACCCTACACCCCACCCTCTCCACCCTGTACAGAGCCATCACCAGTTCAAGGATGAGATCAGGCCTAGCCCGTGAACCACCGCTCAGGCCCCCCAGGGCAGCCGCTGAGTCGGAACACACAACCACCCGCTGCGGGCGCGCACGCTCAACCCAGTCCAGCGCCCACACCAGCGCCATCACCTCAGCAGTGAACACCGACAGCCCATCAGGCAGCCGCCTGCCCTCGGTAATATGCAACTGGGGGATATGGATGGCAAAACCAGCCTTTCCACTCCGGGGGTCCACCGAACCATCTGTAAAAATCTGCAAATGCGCCGCCCACACACTCCGCAACCTTTCCCTCACCAGCCCAGCCGGGCCCTCACCCCCTTCCCCCACCCTTACCAACCCCAGCAAGGAGACGTCCACCTCCGGTGTAGGCAAGAGCCACGGGGGCACACACGGCCAGACCACCACCGGCGCCACCACACCCATGCCTAGCCCTGCCTCCTCCATCCAGACCTGGTTCACAAAGCTCCACTTCCCTCTCCTACTACTCCCCCACTCCCAGCACCCCCTCCACCAACGCCTTCCCTGGGTGAACCAGGCCCCTGGGGCCTACCTTCGCATATTAATGCATGCAGAGCCTAACTCGCTCGCCGCAACCTCAAGGGGGCCTCCCCCACATACCAAACAAAGCGTCCGGGCGGGGCGCGTGCGAGCACACCCACAGCACACCCTCCTCTTCGCCGCCACCACCACAACAAGGTAGCCTCAGCCAACCTCGCCGCACACATGCACCCATATGGAGGCTACCATAGTCCAGGACAGACCCACCATAAGCCTGATACCCATAATCACCCCCCCCCCCTGCAGCCCCCCAATCACTCCCACACACCCACCTCTCCACACCACCACCACACCTCTCTCTCTCCAACACCCCTAGCTATCCACGCACCCCCTCCAGTTCAGCCCCTCATCAAAGACCCCCCCCCAGACTCCAACACCTTACCCACCCCCAGTGGCTGCCCATACAGGCCCATCCAGCCCCCCCCCCCCCCCGCTTGTGCCCCCCACCCCACCCCATCATTTGACACCTCCACCCACACCTAAACCCCCCCCACCACCCCACCCCCTCCTCCTCCCCCCACCCCCCCACCTGCCCTCCTTCCATCAACAAAAACATTCCCCCCCCCCAAAAACAACCCCCCCACCCCCCCCCGCACTGGAACATCACACCCCCGGCCCCCCCCCAAACAACCCCCCCCACCACCACCTCACATATAATACACCATCTCAAACCCACCACCCCCCACCTCACCCCCCCCCTCAGCCCCCACCACACCTCACCTCACCCCCCAATCCTAACCTGACCCCCCCCAATCCCTCCTGAATCACCCAATCCCCAGATGCCCCCCGCCCCCCACCCCTGCATCATCCCCCCTGACCCTGCATTCATACAGCTTCACAATAGCCCCCCTCTTCCACACATGTCAAATCTCCTTTCCATGCACTCCAGCTCATGCCACTTCTCCTTACTTAACTCCAGGTCAAAGCGCCAGAATGCAGGTCAAAGTACTCCCCGCCCCCTCCCAACTCTCCTCCCCACCCTGTTCCACCACTGTCCTCCTCTCTCCCCACTGTCACCAACCCGCCATCACCCACCATTCCTTTCCATTTTTTACACAAGACCGCTGTCCCGCTGTTCGGGCTATACTACATTACCACGCTCTTAGCCCTTCCCTGGCTTCAGGATGGGGGATCAGGATGGCCTGCCATGCCGCCGGGAGGGACCCCCCCACCCCCTCCGCCATTAAAACATTAATGAGGGACAACACACCACATCCCCCAGGTGCTGAAACCCAGAACCACCCAAACCCCCATCCCCCCTGGCCTGATCCTGCCCCCCCCCCCTTCCCCCCATGCAGCTAACCCCCCATGCTCCCCCTGAAACAAGAGTCAGAGGGGGTCCCATTATCCCCACTCACTTCCACTTAAACCCCTGACCCCTCAACGTCTCCCTCCCTCCTCCTCCATCTAACTCACTCCACCCTACTCCTCTACTGACTAAACAGCTTCCAAACACCCGCTCCGACATCCCTTCTGAGCACACATCACCACACACACACACACAACCCCACCACCAATAATACACCTCCAACCCTACGCCATGCCCCCCCCTGCAGGCCAACGCCCCCCCCCCGCTCCCCGCTTAGCACCCCACCCTTCCCACACTCCTCCAACAATCCCACCTCCAACAATCCCGCTTAGCTCAACCCACCACCCTCCGCCCCCCGCACCCTCCCACCCACCACCCCCCACCCCACCCCACACCGCACACCACTTCCCACCTGTAGGCCCGACTCGCCACCCTCAACACCGCAACACCGCCGACACACTCCACACTACACACGCCACTAGCGCTCCCTGCACCACCACCCCACACGGGACCCTGCCGGGTAATACACCCAACATAGCACCACCCATCCACCGTACCATCCCCATCCACACTGCCCAGCTCACCAGCACACCCCTCATCAAACTCCTCCCACCTCGCCCTACTATAATCCCTCTGCCTCGGCCTCCCGTCTGCCTGCACCAGCAGGGACTGCCCAAACCGCATATAAATCAGGAAGTGGTCGCTCCCTACCGTATACCTGTCCATAACATCCCACTCCCCCTTCCCTGCCAGGACCGCCGTCGCCAGAGCCAGGTCAAGACAAGACACCCCCCCCTCCGACCCAACCTGAAACCGCGTAGGCCTACCATCATTCAGGCATACCAGCCCACACTCCTCCATGACCTCCTCTACAACCACCCCATTATGGTCCATTCCCCTGCTACCCCACAACGGATTATGTGCATTGAAGTCCCCCACCCACAACACAGGGGGCCCCACCTCCTTCATCACTCCCACCAACTCCCCAACCTCCAGCTGCAGACAAGGGTTGTACAAATTTACCACCGACAGCGGCCCCTGCTTCCCCCACACATGCACCGCCACACACTCCAACCCCGTGCTAAGTACCACCCTCTGATACTGAACCCCAGTCCTAACAAATATTGCACACCCACCACCCGACCTATCCACCCGATCCAGCCGCTCACACTCATACCCAGGAAGAACAAATTTAAGACAAGGCTTCAACCATGTCTCCTGAACACACACCAGCTCAGGCTTCTCTTTAAAATAACTCACAAATTTCTTAAACTCCTGGCCATTAGCGATCAGACTCCGGGCGTTCCACTGGAGAACATGGAACCTATCCATCAACCCACCCCCACCCCCTCATCACCCACACTCTGCTGACTCAAAGGCAGACCCGCCCCTACCTCCCCACTCCCCCCACCCGAGGGCGTCCCACCGCGAACACCCATCTGCAGTTGCTCCGGGGACACCACGATGCCCAGAAACCGCTCCGCCTCCTTCGCTACCGCGCCCCTAATATCAGCCGACCTCGACACCTGCTTAGCAGCCCACAACACCTCCACCAAAAACGCCAAAAAAGCATTCCGGTCCACTACCAACGAGCCTGCCGGGACCTCCACACCCCCCGGGACAGGCCTACCCGCCGCCTCCCCTGCTACCTCCCCCCCTACCTCCGCCGTCACCTCCGCCGCAGCCACCTTCCTGACCGCCTCAGCATACGACACCTTCCCCTCATTCCTCACCCGTTCCACCTGCTGAGCCCTCACATGATGCCCACACCCACGGAATGCCGTCGCATGAGCCCCACCACAGTTACAACACTTAACCACCTCGCTCACACACTCCACCAGCTCATGCTCCCCCCCACACCAGCCGCACCTCCTCACCCCCCTACAGACCGCAGCAACATGACCATACCTTTGACACTTATAACAGCGCAAGGGAGGGCGCTGGTAGGGCTTGACCAAATAGGACACAAACCCCAGGCTAACCCGCTCCGGTAAAGCCTCCTCCGCAAAGGAGACCAACACGGCAGCGTCTGGAAGCGGAAAAGAGAGAGGCTTAAATACCAAACAGGTAGGGGAACAGCTGAAATTAATAATTAGCGGGGAAGAGCAAAGCCCTGAGATGGAATGCGGAAAAAATCTCATAGATTGCTAACCGGCGCAGAGAGGAAAAAAACCGTAGCAAACGAGGGAAGAAAGCCACAACCCATGACAACTAGGTAGTTTAATGGTATACCATTTCATGAATGACATCACTGTTTCATCATGTAAGATCATGGTGTAACATCTAATTTGTGACATCACTGTTTCATCATGTAAGATCATGGTGTAACATCTAGTTTGTGACACTACTTAATTGTGTAAGGCAGGCCTGTCACTCATGCAGCCAGGTGTGTACTGCAGAGTCACAGTTTGTTCTTTCTGGAACATTCTGCTGCATCTCTGCACCAGTGTTCCAGTGCCGCGCCTCTTTGGGCCGTCAGATATAGGTCACCAAACCGCTCTTGACCTTGTACTCAAACCCTCAGTATTCTGCGGGAGAGGACACGAGTTCCCGTAGCGGTGGTATACCATCACGCTGAAATGGCACAACACCTGACTGGTGTATTTAAGGGCAGCGCTTAAAATAAGTACTTAACTGTAAAATAGATAACTGGGTTTCACCCTGGACGTGGTTGTCTGCTAAAAAAATTAAGCAAACATTTAGCTTCAGGCTAGCATGGCTAACTATGCCTCTTCTAAAAGCCGTGCTGTGCTACCAGATTGTCTAGCAATACAGCACACATTATCTTATAAAAATACAGAACTGATTAGCCTATAGACATGCAGCACAGAGGACCCTATAGAAATATAGCACACACAACCCTACAGCACTATGACTCTACAGCACATATGACCCAACAGCATATGACCTTACAGCACATACAATCAAGCCGGGAAGTCTGCACACCCCTTTCACCTTCTCCACGTTTTATTACGTTGCAGACATATTCTACAATAGATTGAGTTCATTTTTTGTCTGAAACTTCTACACAAAATAGCCCATAATGACAAAGTGAAAACAAGTTTTTTTAAACTTTTTTGCTAATTTATTAAAAATCACAATGTAAAATATCATATGTACACAAGTGTGCACACCCTTTGATATGACACCCAAAAGTGTCCAGAAACAAGTGTGCCAAGCTCGTAGCTTCTTTCCCAAGACGCCTTGAAGCTGTAATCGCTGCCAAAGGTGCAGCAACCAGACTAAGGGTGTGTACAGATATGTAACCCCTAAAAACCTGTTTTCACTTTGTCATTATTGGCTATTGTGTGTAGATGTTTGAGGCAAAAAATGAACTCAATCTATTGTAGAATAAGTCTGTAACATAATAAAATGTGGAGAAGGTGTGCAGGGGGTGTGCAGACTTTCCGGCTTGACTGTATGACCCAACACCAAGGCAGTTTTACCCCAGACCAAGCTGTCTATTGAGATTAAAATCGCTGAGGTCACACAAGGTTGTGTGACGTAGGCAGCGTTGGGTTGGTGAGCATGAAGACTAAGAGCCTTAGCACTTAGCGCCGGATCCACAGCACTGCCGGGGGGAGGGGGGGGACATGTTAGCCCCCCAGCCCTCAGTCCGATGACGAGGCGAAAGCGACAGATTCCCGAGGCTTGCTGGCACCCCGTTGCTAGCAGAGATGGAGGACATAATCCCCTGCACTCGCTCTGGCTAAAGAAGAGGGAGATTACTCAAGCACGTGACCCATCTCATCAGCACCCAGCTTAGCCAGCCTCGCGTCCATGCTCATCTTCCCTGTCATTCACTTCCTCTTTACTGACCACAATGAGAGGTCATTAAGTGCTCTGGGGATGGCTTCTCAGTAGCGCTCCTGAATAGCTACTGTATGAGTAAGTAAACATGACCACCAATCGAATGTGCCATACACCACCGGCAGCTCCAAGCCTGGGAAACTGCGCAGTCCATGATTGTCTAGACCTACATACATCTATAAATACTCCGCCATCTGATAATGCAACAGTCATACAGAGCAGGAGTGAACCAGTTAGCCATCAGCAGGGCAACGACATACCCGCAGTGACATACCTGGATGTGAAGAGTTGGGTGGAGACTGATTGCAATAGCAGACTGGGGGAGGGTGATTTTAAGATTGCAGACACGCACACACACACACCCTGTGATTGCGGACCGTGGGGGGCTGGGATTGAGAGTGCAATGGCGGACCCCCTGCAGTATAAATTTCATGCAATGAATTCCAAAATGTGATAACAATTAAATCATGTTGTGTTAAACGTTAAGCAGTGATCAATGATTTGCTTATTATTTTATGTCATTTCCCACAAATATGTATATTACCATAGGTTATTTTAATTTTGCTCATATAACTCTTATGTTTGTGCGAGAAATAAATATGTATGACCACACCCCTACATGCTAAGCAGTATGACCACACCCAAACATGCTAAGCAGTATGACCACACCCCGACATGCTAAACAGTATGATCACACCCAAGCATGCTAAGCAGTATGACCACACCCAAGCATGCTAAGCAGTATGGCAACACCCCCACATGCTAAGCAGTATGACCACACCCCCACATGCTAAGTAGTATGACCACACCCCCACATGCTAAGCAGTATGACCACACCCAAACATGCTAAGCAGTATGACCACACCCAAACATGCTAAGCAGTATGACCACACCGCCACATGCTAAGCAGTATGACCACACCGCCACATGCTAAGCAATATGGCTACACCCCCACATGCTTAGTAGTATGACCACACCCACACATGCTAAGCTGTATGGCCACACCCTCACATGCTAAGTAGTATGAACACACCCACACATGCTAAGTAGTATGAACACACCCACACATGCTAAGCAGTATGGCAACACCCCCACATGCTAAGCAGTATGGCAACACCACCACATGCTAAGCAGTATGACCACACCCCCACATGCTAAACTGCCTCTCACCTTGCCTCTTCATCTCTGGCAACAAGAAGCCACATGTGATTGGTTGAGGATGCTGCTCTGAGGATGTCTACGGCCCTGTGTGAACACAAGACCCATTGTGGTTAAGTAGCTAACTGGAAAAGGCATGATTAAAATAGGTCAGAGTGCCACATACCTTTCCCTGGTGACTCCTACCAAACTCTCCCTATTCACCTCCAGGATCTGGTCCCCTGGCTGAAGATGTCCTATTGGAATGTGATTTGGACACAAAGAATCAGCACAAACATGTAGCGCTCTTATTTATTTATTATTTATTGAACTTTATTTATACAGGGTAGGTTGACTGAGTATACATGCTCTTTTATAGCAATGCCCTGTTAACGCCCCCCCCCCCCCAGGAATGGAAATATGGAAATATTAATTTTGATAAAATTATTCTCCACCTGACAATAAGAAACACATCAACAATATGTACATTTTCTGATAGCCAGGTAGTAATAACTATTAATAATAACAATAATAACAATAATAATAATAATAATACAATTTCTGTTCAATGATATACATTTGGATTGTACCAAATGTATGATGGCCTGTCACTTTATCTAATTAATTACTGCTTACGCAGCTAATTGTGTGATCATGCATTCAGCTAGGGTGTCTATAGCGACATGCAGAACCAGGGGCGCAGGATCTTGGACTGCAACGTACGGTAATGGCATTATGAAACATGAACTGTGGCTTATTCACAAAGCCAAACACTCACATCACTACTGATGTATGAGTGCTGGTCACCAAACAAGCTTTTGGGTCAATATCACAGAATCTCTAAGCTCATTAAACAACAGTAAGAACCTAAGCTGATAATTCCTGATTACAAATGGGTTCAAAATCATTGCTTTTAATGCCGACCTTACACATGCAGTCTGGACTGACTGTAACTATTATTGATTTACTTTGCCGTGGTTGCCATGGTATAAGTTGTCTGTGCTGTCCCATATGCACAGTGAAAATATTCAGTGTTCATTCAACTTTAACATAGTTGAGAGGATCACATGTATTCTATCAGAGATGAATATTGGAATATTTTATTGTGCATGTTGACTTGGTGTTCAGCAGGGAATTGTGCTGACAGAGAGGGGTGGCTACACTACCAAGCTGTGCTTTCTTTATGAGTCATGTTCTTTCTTTCTTTGTATTTCCTTTTGGGATGATGTTAGGTACAGCTGTGTAAAGATGGGTTTGGTACTGTTTTTCTTGCGTTACTAATTGTTTTTTGTTAGGTTAATATTGCACTTATTTATTATGAATGTGTAGTGGTTCGTGGCTGTTTGTTTGCTTTTCTTTTGCGGCTCTCATCCTAACTTCACGATTGTGAATCAATCAGATTTTTTCCCCGTTTCGTTTTGTGGTTTGCCAGCCTCATTATTGCTTCCACCTGTGCTTTTACCTGCAGGGTATTTAAGTTCCTCACTTCCGCTTCTCCGGTGCTTGTTTGTCTTACGACATTACATTCGAGCCAGGTATAGCCAGGTACTAGCGACCTCCTGATATTAAACTTTGTTTTATGTTCAGGGGCGACTTGCTATAGCAACTTAATCGGGTATAGGATTGTTTTACGCCTGGTAGCGTTTTGTGCTATCTATTTTGTACATTGCTGTTCTCTAGGAGACAGTTTTTCTTTGTACTTTCGTTTTGGTTTTACACTCTACCGGCTTTGAGCTACGGTAGCCGAGAGTGTTCTTTTGTTTGCTAAGTTTCCCATTTTAGCTCATTACGTGAGCTCGGGAGATTTAGTTGGTAATACTAGTTTACTAGTTTGCCCGTTTTAGTGTGTTGATTTTCGTTTATTGGCTGCTTAGCCTTAAGGAATTTAGTTCCTGTTTTTTCTTTCTTTTCTTTTATTATTCTCTCTTCCATTTATTGTTCCTCATGGTTGTGAGCTGACTTGTTCTGATTCCCCCACCTTTGCATTAGAATCTCCGAACCATTAAAGACCCATTACAGAATGGGCTTCTGTGCTGCCTTCGTAATTCCACATGTTTGTATTGATGTAATCTCTGTATTCAGTAACATTGATGTTCTGCACTACTGTACGTCAATCTGGATAAGAGCATCTGCCAGATGAGCATAATGAAATGTAATTAGCTTGTTCTGCAAATCTACTTAACCTGCTAAATTGTCTGAGGATTAACAATGTTAGGATCTTTTTTTATGACCAAGCACATACACAATAATACTTTCATAGCAAACGTACTTTAACTCTTAAGAGTACATGTGGTCCCTACAGATTTTATTTTATTTTCTATTTAAAGCTGGAGCATGCAACCTTTTCCAACGGTCACATTTTTTTGTCATAACATTGGCCCTGCCCACAGAAAAAAGACACACACCCCCACCCCACTGCTTCGACAGACCTTTTTGTGAACATGCAAGTTTTCTACAATTGCAGGATTACAGACTAAGTTTGTGTCGCGTTAGTCTGAAGCAAGCATTATCTGGCTACAGTTGGCATGCATGGTAACTTATAGTCAAGTAGCCGGTTCTAGCTAACGCAATCTATACGACATAGAAAGTTAGCAAATATTTCCTTCTTCCGAGAACTAGCTGCTGAATAAAGTAACATTATCAATAATAGCAACCCAGCTACTATTCATTATACTGTAGGTAATTACAATTGGCTGGCAAGCGGAAAGACCAGGTCAATTAGTGTTGAAACTTTTGACCTACCTGTCCAATATGGGAGCCCTTACAAAACTGGATACTTTGCTGCAAACCTGCAGCTAATATGTAGCGCATTTGTCACAGACTAAATTGTTTTCCACAAAATGTTGCCAGAGGTTTGCCAGATTTTGCCAGTAGTGGTGAAATTTTGGTGAACTTCTTGCAACAATGGCAGTTCCCAGAAAGCTCATTTGCATGTGAAAACATGAGCTCGCCGCAAAACAATGGCAACAATGCCAAAGGTTTGACGCAAATTTGCCAGAAGGCCTATATTTTTGTAAAAGAGCTCAATGTCTGTCTTTTAACCAATCTGCTCCCGAACATCTCGCCACCTTCTAAAAAGAGCACCTACGTTTAACCCTATTGACTTTGGTTCTCCAGAGGCAATTTCCACCCAGTTTCTACTCGTCTTATTTTCTCAGTTGTGTCACCTAACAGATAACAATACTGTCACTGCATTGTGCTGGAGTTAAAACTGTGTGCATCACAGCTGGTTGAGTGTGTTGCCTTTCAAAAGGTGCTTACCATCACTTGCAGCAAGGCCACCAGGTAAAATCCTTTTCACATATACTCCAAACTCGTCTCCAGTTAGTTCCTTTACCCCTCCAATCACTTTAATTCCTAGAATGACAAAAGGGAGAAAGATTGTACATTATATAATTCTTAGCCTGCTATATTCAGACATTTACTCATCTGCATATGTATGCAGGGGTTAAATGAATAAAGTTCTGTGGGGGGGGTGTGGCCAGTTCTGAATTTGACTGGAAGTTTCACAAATAATTTCAATCCAGTAAATTTTTCATACACTCCTGTCAATGTATTCAGTAAAATAAGTGAGCTGCAGCCCTCAGTGGAGAGGCTCCCTTGTTTATCTGCAGGAGTCTTTAAGTAACAGATCAGCAGCCATCCGTTATGTTGAGTTTAGGGTGTGGCAGAAATTAATACATTTTTAGCGCGGGTGTGCAAAGTGGAGTTAGAGATGTTTTTATTCTCAGGTCCTGACAGGAGCAGCTTTAGTGAGTTTATGTCACAAATCTACTGTCATGTCACGTTTTATTTTCTTTTTCTCTTCTTTGTTCGATTTCTTGTTTATGTCACGTATTGTGTTTAGACTAGTCACGCCACGTTTTATGTTTTAGTATTGTTACGTTTCATCTTTATGTCATGTCACGTTTCATGTTTGATTATGGTTATGATTTATTTTCTAGTCTTGTCATGTCACGTTTTATATTTGATTCATGTTACGTTTCCCGTTCTTTGTTAGCATACACATTTCCGTGTTTTTCCGCAGCCTTGCATTCATGCTGTTGCTCTATCTCTTGCTGTCGCTCACGCTTCCCTAATTGTTTCATTCTCCCGTGTCTAGTTTACTAATCTACTAACGTTAGATCAGGATTGGGTAATACTAACTCTCTAACCATGTTTTCATGTTTACCTTACGTTTCTCGTGCATGTAATTTACTAATTTACTAACGCTAGGTCAGGATCAGTTTATTACTAACGAGTACTAATTATCTTGTTACCTTGTCAGCCTTCCACACCTGATTTCCATTCGCATGCTGCTCTCAAGCTAAGTGTCTGCACCTGTCTACACCTGCATTTAAACTCAGTGTTCATGTCTGTTCTTTGCAAAATTGTTGCCCCCCTCCCCCCCTCTCCCTCCCTCCTCCTCCCTCCTCCCTCCTCCCTCCTCCTCCTCCCTCCTCAAAACCAGAGTTTTTGTTCGCACACTCTCTTGGTCCTGAAACTTGCTGCACTGTCATATGTTGAGATATTAGAATATCAGAAGAGACCTACTTACCTAGTCCATTTTCACAGTCTGTAAAGTCCATTGAGTGAACAGCTCGATCTACTCCATGCGGACCCATTAGTGTCCTTCGGGTATTGGCACAGGAGAAACAGGAAGAGAAAGGCATAATAACAGAACTGTCAGTTTATTCAAAACTTAAGCATAGCTATTTCTCAGACTGGAGCACCATGGATGCTTCCTGCTCCTGGGTGTAACGCAAGCAGTTATCATGAATAGCTGTTTTTGTTCTGAAAAGATTCATTCATATCATGATTTTCAGAAGTGGTTTGTTCCAAATAAAATAAAATAAAAACAATGACACTTCACAATTCGGAAAACTTGGCAGTAGTAAAGAGTTTATTAATACGAGATGTGCAACTGAGTGCCTGTCCCTGCAAGTTATGGGTCTTTAGCTGCTGCAATGCGCTACACAGATTAACCCCACATGTAGCTCGACAAAAGGACTGACCCAGATCAATATTATGCTCTTTCAATAATCCGCAATTGCGGATTACAAATCGACAGAAAACAAGTGATGTGTTTGTATTATAAAATTGTTTTCCGGCACATATGCAGTGTGCACAGACTGCACACTATCATTGCTATCATAGTATTATACACTAAAATTATTAGTACTCTCTTGTTCCTGTTTATGTTTTTTACTGTTATGAGAATATTATGAGTGTTCATGTTTGTTATATGTACATATAGTATAAAACAAAAGGCATTCACTAAATGTAATGTAATTAAACGACATGTATGCACACACATGCCTATGAATGTGTATAGAGTATGTAGGTATGCATTCTATATAGGTAGATGGGCTGTTTTGTTTCGTATTATAATCAAAATGACACGTGTTATTATTAATTAAATATTGTATTATGCTTTGGCAATAGAATTGTTTCATCATGCCAATAATGCTTAGAAAATATACATAGTGTCAGGGGTAGCGTTAGGAACGAAGGACCAGACGCGACAGTAGGGGTTCTTAAAGTGCTCAATCTGAACACCACAAAGCGGGGGGGGGGGGGAACCTGCAAACAGGGAATCAATAACAGTACAAAGAAAATAATAAACTCTCCTTACAACGAGAGATTCCGCAACCAAACTCAAAGCGACCCGTATAGGGCGAAAACTCTAACACTAGAGATTAAGACAAACAACAAAGAAAGTCCTATATCTCACAACGAGGGAGCCGAAAAACATAAACAAGAGGTAAAAGAAGATGGCGAAGACAACCTGTCTAGGACAGAGAGACAGAGGGAAAGAAAAGAGACAGGATAGAAAGGATAACCTAAGCAAAGTTTCTAATAAACTCTTAGACACCTGCGACAAGTCCCGTGGAACGACAACACGTTGAGGTGATACGGTCGTCACAAACTGTCAGTCCTATACCGTGAATTACAGGCTTCTTGTCAAATGAATGGCAATATGGAAGCGTCAAACAAAGACAAAGCGAGGTTTAAATAATGAAAGAAAATATGAAACAGGTGAACACACTGAGTAGAAGAAAACCCAAACACACGAAATGGACAAAGAAAACAAAGGGAAGACGCGCAACAGGGAAGTGGCCAACAAGAGAAGAGCAGGCTGATAAACCATGACACAAAAAATGAATGGTCCTATTCATGCATGTTACATCAAAAACACGCACCTTTTTAGGGAGCTTTCTCACCTAATATTGATTGATTAGTCTGAACCAACGTGATAACATTGATAACTCCAAACCAAGCAGACCAGGATTTGTATGCAAAAGTCAAAGGTTTGTAAATGTCGTTCATTCATTGGTCAGGAATTCAGCGGGTACACAGAAAAAAACAAATCCACTTCCACCCCTACCACAGAAAATCATATACAGTGTAGTCTGTAAATATTTGGACAGTGACACAATTGTTGTTGTTTTGGCTCTGTACTCCAGCAGACTGGATTTGAAATGGAACAGTGACAATGAGGTTAAAGTGCAGACTTTCAGCTTTACTTTGAGGGTTTATACATCCATTTCGGGTGAATGCAAAAGAAACCCCAATTCCCATAGAGATCCATTTAAATGCAGAGAGGTTATAGTATCGCTTGTAAGAGTACCTGAAAATAAGATATCAAGAGTCTTTTGATCTCCTTTTATACCCAGTCATAATAGAATCACCTGTTTACCTGTGGAATGTTCCAAACACCATTCCCAGTCTTTTTTTTGCCCCGTCCCAACTTTTTTGGAACGTGTTGCAGGCATCAAATTCGGAATTAGCATATATTTACAAAAATCTATAAAGTTGATAAAGTAAAACATTAAATATATTTTCTTTGTACTGTTTTCAATTAAATATATCTAAAAAATAATTTAGTGTTCTTACCAAAGGTAGTTATGAGGAGGATATATGGGAAAGGCAGGTGGCAAATATGTATGCAATTACATGTACATTCTAAGGCCAGAATCACACCTAATCCATCATTGCGTCTCCATACAACGGAAGTTTGTTGTTTTCAAATGGAAGGATCCATAGCCACAGCAACTTTGCGTTTCATTTGTGATGCCAATACATTGTGGTGCTTTTGCAGGTGTTGCATGCGTTGGATTTTTCCATGTTGTGCGTAGAAAATGCATCCTTCAGCCAAACCGGATGTTGTCATTGTATAAATAAATATTGCATAAGAGCATTATTTTTGTTTGGAAGCTTTTTAATATTTGTTTTGAGGCTTTTTGTTCAGAATAATCCTATTAAACATAAAAAATTCACCATTATTTTATTTTTATTATTATTTTTAGGTGGTGACAATTCACATAATCAATATCCCTCCATAATTTTAGATTTTGAAAAATTCAATTTCTAATATCCAGGACCAGAACCACCGGAACACATTCAAGATGAGAGCCAGGTTCAGAAAACTGTTCTGTACAGCTTTGCTGTACCTTTTGAAAAAAAGAAAAGGTCTCGTAAAGTATGGGTACACTTGGATAATTGAACCCGTATGAGGTCCCGGCAGGGAAGCCTATTATTTCAGACTGCAACAGTGAATCCTATAGGATAGCTGAATACTTTATAAAAAAAAAATTCTCAATCCACTGTCCACAAAACACAAAAGCTACATCAAAGACACATATGATTTCATAAACAAAATAAAAACCACCAAAATACTCGAAGAAACCATCCTGTTCACCATAGACATAGATAGTCTATACACCAACATAAACACAGCAGCGGGATTAACAGCGGTAAAAACATGGATGGAAATGTACCCGGACAACAATTGACCAGATACTATCCTCCTGCAATTACTGGAGATAAGCTTCACCAAGAATCACTTTGAATTCAATAAAGAATTCTTCTTACAGACCAGCGGCACAACTATGGGCAAAATATTTAAAATGCCAATATTTACATGGCGCATTGGGAGGAGACTGTTTTTGAAAAATGTCCCAAACTTCCCACTAATTATTTAAAGTATTTAGATGACATTTGGGGAACATGGACACATAGCTCAGAATATTTCAAACACTTCATACAGATCCTCAACACGCACCACACATCTATCACAATTAAACACACCACACACTATGAACATATAGATTTTTTGGACACTACCACATACAACGGGCCCTCATTTCCCCAAACACACACATTAGACACTAAATATTTTTTAAAGACACAGACACGCATGCACTGTTACACAAGGACAGTCTCAACCCGAAACATACATTCAGAGGTTTGATTAAATCCCAATTGCTAAGGTTCAACAGAATCTGCACACAAATTACAGACTTTGAGGAGGCTACCAAGGCCCTCTTCAATGCATTAAAACCAAGGGGGTATTCCAGATCGTTCCTCAGATTCGGAAAACCTTCTTGGCTACAAAACAACAGGATATTAAAAAATCATTCCACTTATCACCACCTACTCGACATTCAGCTGAATAGCGAATGAAAAAATTTAAACGGAACCTGGCCAGGATTCTGCAAAACACAGACCTGCTCCAAGACTACAAAATAATTTCGGCCTACAAAAAAAACAAAAACCTTAAAAATCATCTGGTAAGTAGTAAACTACCGGATATTAACATTTTACCCACACAAGGCCTGATATTTTACAAACAGGCCAATACAGTGAAAAGCAACACTACAAACACAACATACTTTATTAAACAAACACTCACAGCTAACAAATATAACTGCATATATGTCATAAAGTGCACTGTGACATAAAATATGTAGAAGAGACAGGAAATACAATTAAGACCAGATTGGCACAACACATATATAACATAAAAAATCATAGAAAAACAGACACACACATAGTGGCTCATTTCCTACACCATGGACTTGAAGCAGTAGAAATATCGGGCCTGCATTCGAACATTAACCGGACACAGGAGGACAGATGTAGGACAGAAAGACATTGGATTAGAAAACACCATATTCCCAGGAGGATTAAACAAACACTAATAAAAATTTAAACACAAGAGGGACCAAATTCTTCCTACTTAAAGGCTGCAGTACACTGAATGGCCAGTGCAAACTTTTCTTTCCCAAGGGGCCCTCATAAGGGGTAACTTGGGAAATAAAAAAAATTCCTAAACCTGGATAATTGAACCCGCCAATGATGTGGATTCCATGTGTGAAAGGGGCTTAACCCCTTTGTGTAGAGGCTTAATTTTGACCATTTCCACTTTTGTACTGTTCTGTTTAAAGCTTTATAACGCCATATGTCAACCTTACACAAACACACATAATCGCTTAAATTAAAGAAGACCATTTATAATGCCTTAAATTAATTTATTTTCATAATTCATAATGTAAATTATGGCAGTGAATACACAACCTCCAAAGTTCCACCACTCTAGTTTACAGTGAACCCCTGAGAGTCAATGATGGGAATAAACAAACCTCCTGTGTGCATGTGTACAAAATATGAAATGGCTATGTATTACTGTTCAAGTCCCATAAGGCTATGTACCTTGGTGTCCAAAAATCTATCCAAAATCGATAATTCTGCATCCCAGTAATTCAGGAGATTCTTACAATTTTTCCACAGATAAACTCGAGAAAAACTTTTGGTAATTTATTACTAACCAGTCTGACTAACAATGTATGAGAACATGCACACAATTTACAGGGTCATATGGATTACTACAACTATCTACCATCTAAACATATGCCAGCCCATGGATTACTATACAGGACAACTAGCTGCCATGTCATTTGTTTATGTCCCATTAGCTATGCTGTTGTACTAACATAACGAATGGCTAGGCCACAGATGGAAGCTTCTACTATAGTGTAGAATAAAATAAGAATTGAAAACTCCCCACCATTATCATTACTTATGGTATAAAAGTCCAAGGCACCTTAGGCTGGAAACTTTTTTCCACAGACTACCCATACTTTATCATTGAGCCTTATTCAGGTTTAGCTTAGCTTATAGCTAATACATAATAGGTAGCTATTGAACTAGGTATAAACTAAGCTAAACCTGAGTAAGACAGACTACAAGTCCTTTAATTCTGAACTTGGCACCACTACTGTAAAACTCTGTGACATAAACAATATAACACAACCTAGCTAGCCTTTCTGTAGCTACGTATACTACTATCTATACAACACCATAAAACACACACCCGCACACACACTTTGTATACATGGAAACACTTAGCTATGAAATCCATGCTTTCTGGTTCAGATGAAGAGTCATGGATGTCAATCGCAGAGGACGACACAATTCAGCTGCTTCAAGCACGTAAAATTTTTTGTCACTTCACCATTGTACAAACAAAAATATTTCTCACTGGTGGTCACTACGCAATGTGTATAACTCACTTCTGTGCACAAAATCACAGAGACTCAGACGCTTGTTGATAGTGTTGTTCTAATATACATACACTCGTGACAATCGCTCCCAACTATCCAATGACCTATCTTGCACCTCTTTGTAAAGCTTAGAATGCATTCATTTTGGATAATAAGGCTGTCAATCAAGTACAATTAGTTTCAAGATATTACTACTGCCAATTTGAATTGTGTACTGTTACACAAATGAGATTTTGCCTGTGCACTGTACACCACATATAGACAGAAAATGTAGAAAAGAACAACAAAATCTTAGAAAGAACATGTCTGGCTTTAATAATGTAAGCAAGGTTATGACTATATTCCATAATTCATGAGAGATTTTCATAGCAGAAAAAAATTATGTGATGACAGAAATTCACTCTAATAAATGAGCAGGCAAAATAATATTTTCATTGACCTATATTCAGAACCTTGTGTCTTTTTTATTGCTGCTGTGTATACAAATTTGGTGAAACTGTAACCAACTCCTAAATATATGAAAATGTTCAGTATCTTCAACCCGATTTGCTCGTATGTAGTTCAGACTGTAGAGTGGTCGAGATAATTTTATGAAATATGGAAGAACGGTGGCACGTAGAAATGATGAAGATGATACAGTTTTCCATGATACCACGTTTTCTCACGTGGTACAGTAGGATGTTTGTGATGTAGAGCTCAGGGTCTACACCACTTGGGGGCCTGAGCAAACAGGTTATGTTTGAACATGCACCCCTTTCACTGACTAAGTTTGAACCTGCACCCTTTCACTGTGATAAAGCTTGAACATGCACCCTTTCACTGTGATAAAGCTTGAACATGCTCCCCTTTTCACAGTGACTAAGTTTGAACAAGCACCTATTCACTGAGACTAAGTTTGAACATGCACCTGTTCACTGTGATTAAGTTTGAACAAGCATCCCTTTTACTGTGACTAAGTTTGAACATGCACCCTTTCATTATGACTAAGTGTGAACATGCACCCGTTCACTGTGACGACATTTAAACACGCACCCTTTCACTGTGACTACATTTAAGCATGCACACTTTTCACTACGACTACATTGAAACATACATACTTTCATTGTGATTAAAAATTTTGTCCCCATTTTTCCACAGAAATAGTTCCTTATATCATCCTTATGTCATCTGTCATAAAGCACAATGCTATGATACAGCTGAGAAGAAAACAATTTCTGTCAATTTGAGATAAACCAGATTTTATCAGGTTTGTAGTCTATAGCCTTTTGCTTTTGTATGGTCATTGAATGTGCCCCAATAAACTTCAGAAAACATTTGGAAAACAATATGCACTGTAGATATTGTTCTTAAGAATTAAGCCAAGAGCATATTTTTTTAATAAATAACTGCAACGTTTGAAATCAATGGTAACATACTGTACAATACAAACAGACTTTGCCAGATTCTGATTTTAAATGTAAGAAGATGTTTCTTTGGTGTGGTTCTAATGAATGAATTGGACATGCTTAATCTTGAACTAAACAGCTGGCAACAGTATCTATTTTGTACAGCTTGTGTTTTTGTTGTAAAACACAAGATAAGTGAGACACTCAGTAAGTTCAAACTATTCAACAGTCTGCATTCTTTAACTTCAGATATAATAATTTCATAAAAATTATAAGAATGATTCCACTGAAGTTTAAAATAGGTTTTCTCCCATTGCATATAGTAATTTGAGCCAACATATAATTTTAGAGTAGTAAACTAAGTCAACACAGTATCTGAAATAAAAGACACTAAGAAACCACGTGGACGATTGCGTTAAACCTTAAAACATGCAAAAGCATAAAAAATGAAAGCATACAAAACAGGCATTTGAGTCCTCAATACCCTGGTGACTGTTGATGTGTTACTGTGAAATAAGCTTCTTTACCATTTGAACGAGACACTTTATTAAATACTCTACCTGATTTCCTCTTTTGATTTAAATGGTTTTGTCGCTCTACATTGTTACATAATATGCTAAATCTGTCTCTCGAAAGTGAAAAACAGAAATAAATCCATTGAAATTGAGTACACCATGACGAAATTATTAAGCCTACGAAGACTTCTGGAGGAAAACGAGTGTGTTTCACGCGCGCCTAATTCATCTATTAATTGTAATTTTCATCACTCGGTGGAACGTCATGTAGGCTATTAACGATGACTCGCGGGATAGTTATAGGTGCACCGATGAAAGCATCGTTACAGCCTAATTTTTACAGACACGATATTTTTATGGTATTAGCCTATTGCTATCATAAGTTTTGTTTAATAAAACAACGAATCTGTCCTTTTCTGTTCTACAGTGTTTTAATACCGTAATTGTAGTAAAACCAAATACGACATTCTGGATGAATAGCCCCGGTCATTTATTTCATGTAGTTCGCAAACTGATTAAAGAGCGCAACTAGATCTCCCTTGTTCTTTAAACTAGTGGCGGATTACAATCTCTATGGAGAGTTACGCACGTGTCCGGAGGCTACAACTATGTCACAACGGCGCAGCATTGTTTAAATTTCGTTTAGACGTAAGCAATATGAACGGGATTGAAACACAATTAAGGTCACAGTCATGTTTGTAGAAAACCCATCGCGTATTTGAAGATTGTCAACTCAGATAATCTTACTGCCATCGCAAAGGCGCTTTAAATACTCAGAATGCACATACAGTCGCGCACCACATAGCCTAGCAACTGTTGGAGGAATTCCACAGCACACTTCTTGACCCCAATCCCCACGACGCAAGTTTTCCCATTTACCTGCTTAGCATCACTGCTCCTTTATACATCACTGAAAACATTGGCATTTTGAATTTATTTATTTGCATCAAAGGGCGTAACTATACGTGCAGCCTATATTTTCCCTCTGGTTCAGCACGGCGCGCAAATCTTCGCCAGCGCGGACCACATGACCCTCCTTTTTCCAGCTCTTTAATTCCACGCGCTGTTAACGGAGCAACCAAAACATCGCTACCTTTACAACAGATTTTCTCTTATGTAATATGGCCACAAAACCAGAGGCATGTGTTCTCAGGACAAACTTTGACTCGATGAAGCTGTTTTTGGAAGTCGCAAAAACAGCGTAGCCTATCTGAGATTTGCCATTTTAATGACTAAACAGCAAATAGGCTACATATTTAACAAATTATATATTATATTTTAATTTATATATTTTGAGATTAAATCTTCCACATTGCCCACGTTCTTCTTCTTGTCATAGATGCAATATTTTGTGATTTTTCGTTTTCAAATGTGTGGGCTACTATACTGCGGTGCATTACATTTTAACAAGCCATTTTTACGGTCCTTAACATCTTCCCAATGTGGCCAATAATACCACGGCTATTGTGTCGGAGTACAATATTTAAATTTTTTAAATGCATTTTTGAGTGAGGGGCGCATTATTGCATCTCTCCAAGACACAATCTTTAATTAACCCACGCGGAAATTATCTATTTGAAATGCCATCAGCATTTACCGCAGGCGTCACATGGTTTCCTCATAAACAACAAGGGTGGATAAAGTGGTCATCGTATTTAGCTACTGAACGAAAACAATGGTAGCAAAGCAACAAAATATCAAACATTTGGTCACAATCGCAGTATAGACCGTCTCTTTCAACTGATGATGTTACAAAATGACAGTTTAAATCTGTTAATATGAGCCAACAGGCCAGTCATTTCTCCACTGTCCTGATTACATCATGCCTGACAAATGTGCTTAAATACACTGCCACAGTGAAGTTTGCACATGTTGACAACAACTTGTGACAGGCTTACTTTGCTAGATTATGTGCTCTTGGATACAATAAAAGCCAGCTCACACATGCACTATGAAATAGAGATTGTTCAGCAAATTTATATAAATCTTTTCATAACTTCACAGAAATAATGGAATAAACCAAAAATGTAAAGATCATACAGTGAAATCGTCAGTGTTAACTCAGCTATAATAGTTTGAGTCCATATAAAGGTGCCTTGTCAGTGTAAAATATAGCCTTTCTCTTTGCATTTTAAATGGAGCAGCAGCAATGTGAATTATTCTTAACTTGAGCAATAAAATGACATTATTTTATCTCAGCTTTTCCAAACCCCTTTGAATATAATAATATTATCATATAATTCACATGGTATAGCACCAGCCTAAAGAAGGTGTTTCGGTTAAAGTGTTGATTTTCATGTGAGTTCTAGAGAGCTCAGCAGAGCACAGTGGTTGTGTTTCAAAAAGAAGTATCGATCAAACCCTGGTGGTCGAACCATGTTTGAATGCTTTAGCACCAGTGCAATATAAATGAGGTTGTGAACATTTGTGTCCCTTTGTAATAAATCATGAGGCTGAATGAGAAGTAGTGCCTGTCTACCTCTACGTTTTCTATAAACCAAAACAGTAAACGTGACAGACAGTGTATCACTGAGACAAAGAAATTTGAAGAAAAAGTACATTCATCAAACAGAACCAAAATTATTATTCTGGCCTAAAACATGAAATTCTCTTTTGAATGCGTGACATGGATTATAGAAAGTTATTGAAAGTTAACCTGCTTTTCTGTCCCAAAATCCCTCATTTAAGAAGTAACATCCATGACAGCAGATAAATGTGACCCACAGCCTGAAAGTGTGTTTATCTTGCAGATTGATTATCTTGCAGGGCTGGGCTTTCCATATAATATCAATTTGGCCAAGCTAAATTCACATTGAGTATCAAATCCATTCTTGGCACTCGAGAAAACCTCTCCTCTAACCTCAGTGGACTCTGGAAAAGCACACGCACGCAGACAACCGCACACGCAGCCACGCAGGAGAAAATTATTTTCCCCCTTCCATGCAGTTACCATAGCAACAACCATTTGCATCAACTTTAATCATGAAATCTGCACAGTGGGTTGTTATCAGATTATAGGATAATCCTGGCAACACTGAAAAATCACAACGGCAATTCGCCCACCAGCACACCCTCTGTTCCACGAAAGAACGCGCAGGGCAGCGCACGCCTGTCCCATTGGGTATTGGGTTTGGGAGGTGGGGTCGGGAAACCTGGCATGCTTAATATGACCTGCTTGGAAATGTCGTCGCCATGCTGCATGGGCAAAACAGGTTAATCTGAGAGTTCACAAACAACAGTGGTTTGACCTGCTTATAGACGATAAAAACAAATGCCTGTCTGCCCCCTGCAGGCTGCGTGTTCCCAGTTGGGGCCCTGCATCCAGAGATCTTCCTCTCAAGTGTCCACTGACATACATATCAATATCACCTGTGACTAAGAGGACAAATAATGTAATATACTTATCACCCACTCTTCCATATATACATTTTGCACTGGACCGAACTTGTTTAAATTGATAGTTGATTGATAGGTTGAATGGGTATGCCTGAATATATCAAGGTTTCCCATTGATTTATTTAGCATTGCCAAAATGAATTCTCCTGCTATCCGCCAAGCACGTCAGAGAGAGAGAGCACCAATCAGTCAAGCATGTTTGAGACAGCAACTTTCAGTCCATTTGAAACAAACATTTTGACTGAAAGGTAAAACTAGTTCGCTAAGCATGAATCAGACATTTTCAGTTGTCCTCTGTTGAACTGCTGGAGGAACGAAAATAAAAAACAATGTAGCTGCAAATTGAAAATCAATATGAACAACAGCGAGGAAAGAGGCATTTAAAATGACCTGAAGAAGAACCACTAATTATCCTGGATAGATTTTGAAGTGCAGCTGAAGTGCTTTTGTTTGATGTCGTTTTTGCTTGATGAAATTGTTGTCCTTGTCAGTTGTTGCAATCAGATGTTTGATGGCAACAGTGTTGATGCCGAGGTGTGAAATTAACCAGCCAAACGCTGCTAAAAGTTTCATTGTGGCTGGTAAAATTTTCTATTTGAGTGGTCACTTTGGCAGGTAACCATCACCATCATCATCATCACTATCATCAGCAGCATGCCCATCATCATCCTCATCATTATCATCATCATCACCATCATCAGCAGCAGCATCCTCATCATCATCATCAACACCATCATCAGCAGTATGTGCACCATCACCATCATCATCATCATCATCACCATCATCAGCAGCATGCCCATCATCATCCTCATCATCATCATCATCAGCAGCAGCATCCTCATCATCATCATCATCACCATCATCAGCAGCATGCCCATCATCATCCTCATCATCATCATCATCATCATCAGCAGCAGCATCCTCATCATCATCATCATCACCATCATCAGCAGCATGCCCATAAAATTAAAAAAATGTCCACTTGTTCTGCCCAAAGACTGTGTTTCACTCTTTTCTGCCCAAAAACTGTGTTTCACTCTGTTCTGCCCAAAGACTGTGTTTCACTCTGTTCTGCCCAAAACTGTGTTTCACTTTGTTCTGCCCAAAGACTGTGTTTCACTCTGTTCTGCCCAAAAACTGTTTCACTCTGTCCTGCTCAAAGACTGTGTTTCACTCTATTCTGTCCAAAGACTGTGTTTCACTCTATTCTGCCCAAAGACTGTGTTTCACTCTGTTCTGCCCAAAGACTGGTTCACTTTGTTCTGCCCAAAGACTGTGTTTCACTCTTTTCTGCCCAAAAACTGTGTTTCACTTTGTTCTGCCCAAAGACTGTGTTTCACCCTGTTCTTCCCAAAGACTGTGTTTCACTCTGTTCTGCCCAAAGACTGTGTTTCACTCTGTTCTGCCCAAAGACTGTGTTTCACTCTGTTCTGCCCAAAAACTGTGTTTCACTTTGTTCTGCCCAAAGACTGTGTTTCACTCTGTTCTGCTCAAAGACTGTGTTTCTCCCTGTTCTACCGAAAGACTGTGTTTCACTCTGTTCTGCCCAAAGACTGTGTTTCACTCTGTTCTGCCCAAAGACTGTGTTTCACTCTGTTCTGCTCAAAGACTGTGTTTCACTCTGTTCTGCTCAAAGACTGTGTTTCACTGTTCTGCTCAAAGACTGTGTTTCACTCTATTCTGTCCAAAAACTGTGTTTCACTTTGTTCTGCCCAAAGACTGTGTTTCACTCTGTTCTGCCCAAAAACTGTTTCACTCTGTCCTGCTCAAAGACTGTGTTTCACTCTATTCTGTCCAAAGACTGTGTTTCACTCTATTCTGTCCAAAGACTGTGTGTTCACTTGTTCTGCCCAAAGACTGGTTCACTTTGTTCTGCCAAAAGACTGTGTTTCACTCTTTTCTGCCCAAAAACTGGGTTTCACTCTATTCTGCCCAAAGACCGTGTTTCACTCTGTTCTGCTCAAAGACTGTGTTTCACTCTATTTGCCCAAAGACTGTGTTTCACTCTATTCTGCCCAAAGACTGTGTTTCACTCTGTTCTGCTCAAAGACCGTGTTTCACTCTGTTCTGCCCAAAGACTGTTTCACTGTTCTCCTGAATCACATTGTGCTTAGATGTACCTGTTTTAGGCAGCTAATCATAAGCACAAAGCTATGCTAAGCCTAAGGCTGTACAAAACACTATTAAAGCTTCGGCAAACATACCCAAAGTCTAGAAGTCCAGAGAAGAAGCCTGATCAGCCCACGATGGCACCTCTACACTCTACAGCTGGGATCTCTCACGCAAATCCTGAAGGCTCACCGTGCTACTGGTTTAACTCCAGTCCTGGAGGGCTGCAGTGTTTACTGGTTTTTGTTTGTTTCAGCACCTTAGTGCTAAATTTAAGCCATAGATTAGATAAAGATTCCAAATGCCTCGTTTCTAAAACATAAGTTAGCTGCTGGCTGAAAGAAAACCACAAAAAACAAAACACAAAGACACTGTAGCCTTCCAGGACTGGAGTTAAATCTGCAGGCACTGTGGCTCTCCACTGTGCACCCAAGGCTAACTGTGGTAGCATGTCTGTAGCGTTCTAGCATATTATTTGCATTTCGCTGCTAAACAACTTCCAATTAAAAACCAGCAGCTGTTCTCCAAAACATCTCTACCTCACAGATCCTGGTGTGGCTGCTTGTAAATGACAGGCTGTGCCACACCAATTCCCCCACCGTCCAGTAACAGTGGTCCTTAACCCTGGTCTATTGCCTAAAATCAGTAACTTTCATTGCTTTTTATAGTAAGTGCTCAGCACCCAGCTGGTTCCCCATTACCAGGGCTGAGGTTGAACAGCGCTCTTTGGTAAGAGATTTCCTTTTATGTTTTGTTGGGGCCACGGATTTAAATCGGCACTGAGTCTCTCCTGATGCTCCAGCAGTGGGCCAAACCCCGCCTTATTGTCCAAACAGGTCCCAGCTTCTAAACTCTAAATTTAGCAAGTCGCTAGGCAGAAGAATCCTCTCAAGGGCAAAACAGCACTAAAAATCTGAAATAAAAATGGCAAACTGGAATCTTTGCTGGAATCCTGCTGTCTGTCCTTAACGTGGATTATCACAAAATTCAGTCTTTGGTTATCATTCTCTGAATCCACTATGGCCGGGTTTCAGCATTTTTTAAATCTATAGACTCACTGAATGCGCTATATTTTGTGTTTAGCGTTGTTTTAGCCATGGATTAATGGCTAGGCCTATGTGGGTATACAGTCAAGCCGGAAAGTCTGCCCACCCCTTTCACCTTCTCCACGTTTTATTACATTACAGACATATAGATTGAGTTCATTTTTTGTCTCAAAATTCTACACAAAATAGCCCATAATGCCAAAGTGAAAACATGTTTTTAGAAATTTTTGCAAATGTATTAGAAATCTAAAACTGAATTCTCTCATTTACATAAGTATTCATATCCTTTGCTTTAACATATTTTTAAAGTATCATATTTAATATTTGGTCACATATCCTTTGCATGCTGTTACTTCCTGAAGTCTGTGACCAATCAACATCAAGACTCTCGATATCTTATTTTCAGGTACTGTTACAATACTATAACCTCTCTGCTTTTGAACAGATTTCTATGAGAATTGGGGGGTGAGACTAGATTCAGCTGTAAATTACAGCTGGTACAGTATGGAACACATGACTGGCGAAATGGCTGTACGTCATCAAGGGTCTAAGGCAGGGGTGTCAAACTCATTTTCACCCCGGGCCACATCAGCATTATAGTTGCCCTCAAAGGGCCGGTTGATTTTCGCGGACCTCGATTGTAATTGTTGGGGGGGGGGGGGGGTGCAATCACCTTTTTTTTAGATTTTTTTAATACAAACTTTATTTAACGGTTTATTTAACGTATGTACCGCGGGTGTGCGTCCGCGTCTGCGTTTGTCTGTTATATCGTAAAAGTAAATCCCGGTTAACCAGCCACGTAGATACACGCGTCAGATAATGTTTTTTTTATTATTTTTTTACGCGTCAGATAATTAAGTTCTCGCGGGCCACATAAAATGACATGGCGGGCCACATCTGGCCCGCGGGCCTTGAGTTTGACACCTATGGTCTAAGGTATCAAACGAGCCCCAAACCATCACCTTTAAGGGTTGTTTCTCCTGACTTTTTTCCCCATAGAGGTCTATAGGAAAATGAGTCAGGAGAAATAACCCTTGCAGTGATCCATCCACATCTACTCCATATCTGGCAACAGAGTGATGGTTTGGGGCTCGTTCGATAGCTCAGACCCTTGATGACTTACAGCCATTTAACCAGCCATGTGTTCCATACTGTACCAGTGTAATTTACAGCTGAATCTAGTCTAGTCTAATGGGATATTTTGTGTAGAATTTTGAGACAAAAAATGAACTCAATCTATTGTAGAATATGTCTGTAATGTAATAAAACGTGGAGAAGGTGAAAGGGGTGTTCAGACTTTCCGGCTTGACTGTTGGCCTATGTTTAGCGGTGGACACATTAAATGCATTATGGTTATAATTTTTGCGTTGTTTTAGCTGCCTAGTAAACACAGTTCAATGTCGTTTAAAGCAATGCCGGCACACTTGCAAAAAAAGTCAATTTATAATGAAGAAAATTATTTTATTTTATTGATTTTAACTTTGTCTATAGACGCATGGAGACATAGGCTAGTTGCGTCAACAAATCCTGCGCACATGGTTGTGTCCACACCCACTATGCCGCGTTTCATTTGATAGACTCTCCTTACATTAATCATTCATTAAATAGTATTTTAATACTTCAGTGTGTTGCATCAAAACGTATTGTCATGCATGAAACTTCAGATTTTTTCAGCCTAAGAGCCTGTCTGAAACATACAGAACAGACATGTAAAAGCCGATAGCCTGATTGTTATGCCCAAATTAATCATGATGTCTCTTTTTGTACATGTTAATTGCAACATTATTAACCAGTTATTATAAGCGCTGGGTTCTCAAATAGTAGCATAACTTAAATATCAAGGTGGATTGAGTATTGTATAGGCTATATAAATTAGGCGACGCACATGTCTTATCAACGGTTCTGTCCACGGCCTCATTTAACGGACTGTCGGTAAATCATAAAGATTCTCAGATCCTCGCTTGTATTCTGTAGCAGGTATTTCACTAAAATAACTCCCCGGCCTTCCTATTCGACTCAAAGTACTTCCACATAATAGGCTACTGTAATTCAATCAAAATTAAAGTAGGTCTACACAAAAAAAGTTTATGAGAGCGCTTTAAATGTAGGTTATAATAAAAGTTACAGTAAGCCTACATTTTAACATTCATCGGTCAGCATCTTCCGTTAATAAAATTTCGGTTTATTTCCTTACAATAAATATTTGCTGCGTTTCTTACCAGTAGAGGAGAGAGAGCCCCTCAAAGCGCTCTCCCCGAGGTTTCAGATACATTGCATCCACTCAAAACGCAAGGTTTAAAACTCTTGGGGTCGCCGCTCAGTTTCGTAGTTGAAAGTTGTTTTACATCAAACATTTCAGAAAGGTATTATTCTATTTCCATGCTATGCGCGGGACGCATTTCTCACTTAGCTGCGTGTGTGTATAGTCTATGTCAGCGTTCATTCAACGTCAGAACATAGAGAACAATAATACAGAGATTGTGCGTCAACAACGAGACACCGCTAACCACGTTTTCTAATCTGCTCGACACGTGGTTTTATGCTGACCTAACAGTCTGCCAAATTAAATCAGCGTGCTCCTCGTCCGTGCTTCTGTTTGTCTTATAAAAATATTGAGCTCTGTATTTTCTTAAGCGAAACTCTCTTAAAAACGAGCGCTTCCTTTGCGTTCCAGAGTGCTTGATGTGGGGATGGATAAATCATAACAAATATTGTGCGTGTCTTTCTAACCTCAGGTGTAACGTGTGTAATGTTTCAGACAGGTAATCGGACATGGTTCATGATGAAAATCAGTCTGCCAGAAATGCATTACTTTAAACATTAAAATATTATTAGCCTATTATTTCCAGTACCACAGTTCCAAATAATAAATAAAATAAAAATACTAATTGCATCCATCCTACAATAAAACCTTTAATTGAAATATATTTATTATTAAAAAAACACAATTATTGGCACCCTTGCATTTATATATAGAATTGGTAATAATTTTTTTATATTTGGTCGCATAGCCTTTGCATGCCATGACTTTCTGATGTCATGGTTTCTCTGCCTGCTCTTTTTTCATTGTCCACTTCCCTGGGGAGCGCTCATGTTGCGTCTCTTCTCTTTGTTTTCCTAGTCCGTTTCGTGTTTTGGTTTTCAGCTCAGTGTGTTCACCTGTTCAGTGTTTCCTGTCATTATTTAAACCTCACGTCATCGTTGTTTGACGCTTCCATATTGCCTATCTTTTTACTAAGAAAGCCGGTATTCTAGGACATCTCCTTTTCCACTCCCGCTCTCTTTGTTGTTGGTAAGCGTAATTTTGTTTTCATTTGTTTCACCATTTATCGGGCGTTATAGTCACGTTCCGAGGGTGCCTTTGTTTTTTGCTGTTCTTCCTTAAACCATTATTGCTATTGCCCGTGTTTTCGTGGCTGCCCCGTTTTGCAAGAGTGTTTTTGGTTTCGGCTCCCTCGTTGTGAACTATAGGGTTTTTCGTTGTTGTTTGATTGAATATATAGTTAAGAGTTTTTTCGCCCTATTGGGTCGCTTTGAGTTGTAGCGGTATCTGGTGTGGAGAGTTATCATTTGTTTGTATATTGTTATTCCCTGTTTGCGGGGTTTCCCGCTTTGTGGTGTTCAGTTGAGCATTCTCTGAACCCCTACTGTCGCGTCTGGTCCTTCGTTCCCACGCTACCCCTGACATCTGATGTCTGTGACCCAACAACATCTCTGCATTTGAATGGATCTCTATGGGAATTAGGGGCTGGGACTACATTTAACTGTAAATTATGCGGCCTGGAACAGTATGGAATACATGGTTGGTAAAATGGCTGTAAGTCATCAAGGGTCTGAGGTATCAAAGCCTCAAACCATCACTCTGCTGCCAGATATACATATGGATAGATCACTAAGTGTTGTTCCTCCTGACAAATTTTCCTATTGAACTCTATGGAAAAATAAGTCAGGAGAAGAAACTCTTCAAGTTATCCATCCATATCTACTGCATATCTGGCAGCAGGGTGATGGTTTAAGGCTTGTTTAATACGACAAACCATTTAGCCAACATGTCTTCTATACTGTTCCAATGTAATTTACAGCTAAATCTAGTTCCACCCCCCAATTCCCATAGAGATCCATTCAAATTCAGAGACATTATAGTATCGCTTGTAAGAGTACCAGAAAATAAGATATCAAGAGTCTTTTGTTGTTGGGTCACACACATCAGGAAGTCATGGCATGCAAAGGATATGTGACCAAATATTAAAAATGATTATTTTATTCTATATATAAATGCAGGGGTGCAAATAATTGTGACACACATAGTTTTGTTAAAAAATAATTATTTCTTGATGAGGGATTTTTTTTTATCATAATAAATTCATGTCAATTAAAGCATGGATGTTTCAAATTTATTTAGTGTGAGATTAAGCTAATTCACCAAACGGTGAATTTTTTATAACTATTTTTACTCATTTTTACCAGGGGTGCCAATAATAGTGGAGGGCACTGTATGTCAATAAGGTTTAATTAAAAAATGTTCCGAAGTGTAGTATAGTGAATAACCTTTAAAAAAGCAATTCATTAAATGTTAGTCATCATTCATGCCTCAAGATCTTTCTTACATACCATAGAAACTTCCGACACCTTATTGTTACTTTACCAATTTATTTTTTACACAGGATCATACTGTTATAACCCAGTGAACAACAGTCATCCATGGACGGCTAAATTGTGTTGGAATCACATTTTGGACGCGTTTTCAACAACATTTTGCCACATTTTGCGCACTGGGAAGGGCGCATTAAAGGGGGTATGCTGTTACGTAGCTGGCCGTGTTTTATAGTCGCACTGAAAACCTTCCGGTGTTAGAATCTAAGTGGTGCTGTGTGTCACTTTGTCTGCTGGTAATTGATAAGCTTCTCCTCCATATGGTCGGCATCGCTGCTGAAGTAAGCCAGGTCACAGGGATTTTTCATGCTGTTTCAAGGTTGTCAATATAATGTGAACAGTGAGTGGGGTTAAGCCTGATTTATACGTCGTCGCACACCCCTTTCGAGTGTCGAGCGACAAAGAATTATGGTGTAGTAGTAAAATCATCCTGTTCGGGTAGCACTGAGCTGGGCTCTTTTCTATTCACAAAAAAACAAATAAAAGATTTGTAGGAAGGGGCAGAAGCAAGTATGCAAGCAAAAAACATTATAATTAAAAGAAATCTAAAAAATTCTATAGATATAAAATTAGTTATAGGTGTACAGGACATGTGTTACCAAGGCTTTTAGTGTAAAACAGGAAAAATAAAAGGTAATAAAATATAATAAAATAAAGCACTGATTGTAAATAAATAATAAATAAATAAAAGGTCATTAAAAAGAATGAGCGATAATATTGTGTAAAGTGATAGGTGCTAGTACATATGCGTATGTGTGTTCATGTGCTGCAGTGTCATTGGTGCTTTTTCAGGGAGGTTTAGGATTGAACAGATGGAGCATGGCAGATAGAGGGGTCTTAGTGGTCCATTGTGCTTTGTGAATGATGGGTGTAATTTATGGGTTATGAATGGCTCTGTTGAGGTAGTTTTTACTGATTACTTCTTGCCGTTGTTTGACGGTCCAGAGATCTTCGAGAGACATCCAGAGCTGGATGGACAACCGCCATCTCAAGCTCAATCCTGGCAAGACTGAGCTCATCTACATTCCTGCTCTAACCTCTCCTCCTCTCAATCTCTCTATTTCCCTAGGGGACACTCCACTGACCCCAACGCCCTGTGCCAGGAACCTCGGAGTCATGATGGACAACAGGCTGTCCCTCTCCGAGAACATCGCAGCAGTAACCCGGGCATGCAGGTTCTTCCTGTACAACATCAGGAGAATCCGCCCCTTCCTCACCACCCACTCAACCCAGCTCCTGGTCCAAGCAATGGTGCTGTCTCGCCTGGACTATTGCAACTCTCTCCTGGCTGGCCTGCCAGCATCGGCCATTAGACCCCTTCAGCTTATCCAGAACACAGCAGCGCGCCTGGTCTTCAACCTCCCCCGACACTCCCATGTCACCCCCCTGCTCATTGACCTCCACTGGCTACCGGTGATGGCTCGCATCAAATTCAAAACATTGGTGCTCGCCTTCCAGGCAGTCCGAGGATCTGCCCCCCCATACCTCCAAAAACTAATCAGACCCTACACACCTGCCAGATCCCTGCGCTCCGCCTCCTCAGGACAACCGGTACCCCCCCCTCTTCATGCTAGCACCCGGTCTCGACGTCTGTCTGTCCTGGCCCCACGGTGGTGGAATGAGCTCCCCGTGGAGGTCAGAACAGCAGAAAGTCTGACCGCCTTCAAGCGCAGATTGAAGACTCACCTCTTCAAGTTGCACCTCTCTCCACCCCTCCCTACCTCCCTGTGACTATTGTTATTAATGTTGTGTAATTCCCCCCCCAAAAAAAAAAAAAAAAAAAAAACCCCAATCATACTGACTGCGCCTAGTACTTAGATTCATATTTGCCTTTTTAGGGTTGTTTTTAAACGTTCTTGTTCCTAGTTTGAAAATGCACTATGTACGTCGCTCTGGATAAGAGCGTCTGCTAAATGTCTGTAATGTAATGTAATCTTATGAATGTAGTTGGTGTTGATGTAGGTGGGTAATCTGTAGGCCAGTTGTATTGCTTTGTTTTGGATGATTTTGAGTTGCTGTAATTGGTAGGTTGAAACGGTGATCCAGGATAGCATGGCATATTCGAGTATTGGGCGGATGTATGCTGTAAATTTTGATGATGATTTCCGGTGATGCTCCATTTTTCCTTCCTGTGAGTGCTCTGAGGTGAGTGAGTCGTTTATTGGCTTCTGTGGTGATGTTGCTGATGCGGGTCGTCCATTGCATGGTTTGTTGAAAAGTGACACAGAAGAATTTTGCTGTTTTACTGATCATGATGGGGTTTCCGTATAGTGAGATGTTGAGGGGTTGCCTGTGAGTGGGATTCTTGGTGAACATGATGCACTTTTTGGGTTTAGTTTTACTTGCCATTTGTTTGACCAGTGTTCTATTTCTTGGATGCATGTGGATAGTTCTTGGCAGCGAGTTGGGGTGATTTTGAGCTTAACCAGTAGCATAGATCATCTGCAAACTGTGAGATGTGACCAATGGTGGGTGGGGGGTGGTAGAAATGTATGTGATGAACAGAAGTGGGCTCAGGACTGCCCCTTGTAGTACGCCTGCTTCAGGGGTGAATGGTGTGGAGATGGCTGTGGAGACCTTGACTTTTATTGTGCGGTTGTGGAGAAAGTTGTGGATGAGCGTGATGGTGGTGAGTGGAAGTTGGAATCTGGAGTTTTTAAGTTTGTGGAGTTGCCCTTTGTGCTAGAGTCTGTCAAATGCTTTTTCTATGTCAAAAAATATTGCCAGTGTGAGGTTTTTTTTGTTAGGAAAGTGTTTATGCATGTGTTCTGAGAGTCTAAGTATATTGTCTGTGGTGGATCATTTCATTCTGAATTCCTATGGGCCACACCAGGCAGAATTCATAAAAAAACTATCCTCAATATACTCAGACTCTCAGAACACATGCACAAACCCTTCCTTACAAAAAAGACCTCACACTGGCAATATTTTTTGACTTAGAAAAAGCATTTGACATTGCGCAACCCCATCCCTTCAGCAGTCTTTCAGTCTATATCCGGTGAGCTCCTTCCATATCTGTCCTCCATTCTCAACACCTCCTTAACCTGTGGCCATGTTCCTGCTGTTTTTAAGACTGTCCATGTAACCCCACTTCTTAAAAAACCTAGCTTGGACCCCTCTGATTTCAGGAACTACCGTCCTGTATCTTTTGCCCTTCCTGTCCAAAACTATTGAACGAGCTGTCTTTAACCAACTGTCTTTTTCCCCACCAGAACAAACAGCTTGACCCGCATCAGTCCGGCTTCAGAACCGGGCAAGGTGAGCATTTCACTGAAACTGCTCTCCTGGCTGTGACGGAGGCACTCACCACTGCTCATCCCTCTCTTCTGTCCTGATTCTACTTGACCTGTCTGCGGCGTTCGACACGGTCAACCACAAACTCCTCATTTCCACACTCAGTCATTTCTGGGACTGCCCTCTCTTGGTTTATATCGTATATCACTGATAGATCCTACCAAGTTTTTTGGAAGGGTTCCATCTCTGCACCCCAACCCCATGTCTACAGGAGTCCCACAGGGATCTGTACTGGGTCCGCTGCTGTTTTTCATTTATACTAAGTCTATTGGTTCAGTAATTAATTCACATAGCTTCTCATGCCATAGTTATGCTGATAATACTAAACTCTTCCTCTCTTACTCTCCCTCTACCCCACAGGTTAAGAAGAAGATATCTGCTTGTCTGGCTGACATCTCTGAGTGGATGGCTACCCATCACCTGAAGCTCAACCTTGACAAGACAGAACTCCTCTTCATGCCATACAAGACCTTCCCACTACATGACCTCCATCGTCGTTGACGGGTACCATCGTGGCTGCCTCCCGCTCTGCAAGGAACCTGGGGGTGGTCCTGGACAACCAGCTGGACTTCAAAAAGCACATGAGGGCTACGGCACGGTTCTGCAGGATCCTCCTGTACAACATCAGGAGGATTTGACTGTATCTTACCACCTACTTCACCCAGCTTCTTGTCCAGATCATGGTCAACTCATGCCTGGACTACTGCAACTCTCTGCTCGCAAGCCTGCCAGCCTGCACCTTTCTGCCTCTTCAACTGATCCAGAACGCTGCTGCCCGGCCTGTGTTCAACTTCCCAACATTTTTTGCATTTCACCCCCCTGCTGAGGTCATTCCGCTGGCTGCCAGTTGCAGCCAAGATCTGGTTCAAAGTTCTGACGCTGACTAACACTGCAGCCAATAGGACAGAACCCACCTACCTGCAGGACTTAATCCAGAACTACTGTATGTTCCTGCTCGACCACTTCGCGCTTCTACAGCAGGGCGACTCACATTTTCCTCCCTCCATATCAACGGCTCTCGCTTGTCCCAACTGCGGAGCTTTTCCACCCTACCTTCTCAGTGGTGGAACAAACTCCCCATTCCCCTACATTCTACTCGAACCCTGCTTGCGTTCCATCGTAGCCTGAAGACACACCTCTTCAGACTCCACCTTGACTGATATACTAATCTAGGACCTCTCATGGTACTTGTTCCCTGTATTTTCTTGTCTAACTGTTTGTTATAGTTTATAATAGTATTTAGAATAGAATTGTATTATAGCTGATTTACCCACAGCTTACTGTGAACTACATTCAATGTTCATTGCTAGGGATAGCTGCTACGTTATGGGAAGGATGTGCTTTGTCTTATCTGTCTGTAGTTACTTCAATGACGTTTCTGTATGCACTTATTGTATGTCGCTTTGGATAAAAGCGTCTGCTAAATGACTGTAATGTTATGTAATTAGTCTTAGACTGATGGGCCAGTAGCTGTTAGGTAAATGTGGATCTTTTCCATGTTTGGGGATGATTGTTACTGTTGCAGATTTCCATGGTTGTGGAAAATGACCGGTGATGAGGCCGGTGGTAAAAAGGTGTGAAAAAAGGAGTAGGTATTCGTTCTGTGATTGTTTTAGCAGGATGGTGTCGACTTAGTCTTCTCTAGGTGCTTTATTTTTAGCTTTTGTCAGGTGAGTTTTGATTTCAGTGAGGCTGACAGTTCGGGTGAGTGGATGGGCTGCTGGGGAGAGGGTAAGTGTGATGTGTGAGGTCTGAGATGGGTGTTGGATACTGGGTGGCATTATTAACTGTATTTTCCCATTCTGGGTCAAAATTTGTGTCACTGGGGTTTGAATGTACAATTTGAAGGTGGTCTCTGAACAGGTTTGCCTTGTCTATGTTTTTGTGGATGATTTGACCATTAGACTTTAGAAGACTATTAGACTTCTTCTGGCGTATGTCCTTAGACCTTCAGCTCCGTTGAGGCAAGCCAGTCCAGCGTGTAATCATCCAGGTCAATTAGACCACGATCGCCATTCGGTAGCCAGTGTTTGGGGCAGCTGCTTATTATGTGTTCCACAGTTTGTAATTAGTCCCCGCATTTGCAGTGGGCACTGTCCACAAGGCCCCATTTCTGCATTGCTGCACCGAAGCATCCTACGCCTGTCCTCAGATGGTTGAGGGTTGTCCATTGCTTTCGGGGCAGGTGCTGGCTAAGGACATCCACGGGATCTTCAATGTAGTGGTGAAGCCTAGATGGTTCTGCTGACTTCCACTTTTTCCGCCATCTTGCCTTGACCCAGGAGGCCTTGGAGATGTCAGTTGGTGTTGTGCGGAGCAGTTTTTGGGCGTGTGTGGAAAAGGGGCACCGGGACTTGAGGCGCATGCGCTGAGGTGTCTCCGTAACAATCTTGTGGAGGAGGTGGGATTCACTAATTTGTGCCTTTCGGGCGAGGGCCAGCGTTGCTGCTTCTCGTCTAGCCTCTGCTGGAGCAATACCAGCGAGAACAGGTAGGTGATTTGTTAGTGTGGCTCTCAGGCACCCGGAGACAGTCCGTAGGGCGGTGTTGAGGGCAGTGTCCAGCTTCTTGACCGGTGCGCAGTACTCGGCAGCAGAGAACACCAGGGCCTCGGTGGAAATGCGCAGTGTCTTTGTGGTGGCTCCCCATGTGGTACCGGCTAGGCAGCGTATCAGCGCGGCACGGGCAGTTGTCTTTGCCTTGGCACTGTCCAGGTGTTTTTTAAATGACAGAGTTCTGTCAAGCTTCACACCGAGGTATGTGGGGGAGGGCTGGAACTGTAGCCGGTCGTTGTCAACCATGATGTTCATTTCACGGGTCGCTTCGTTGTTGTAGAGGTGGAACATTGTTGATACGGTCTTGTCAACACTGAGCTTGAGGCGCCGGTTTTTTAGATATGAAGACATGTGTGCAGAGAGGCCCTCTTCTACTGCTTCCCAGGATGGTTTGCTGAGTAGAATGGCAAGATCATCTGCGTAGCCATACTTCCTTGCTTGTGTTGCAGGTAGGTCGTGAATGTAGATGTTGAACAGCATAGGTGCCAGCACTGAGCCCTGAGGGACTCCGTTCTTGAGCTTTCTGACCCTGCTGCTTTAGCCGTTGCTGGTAAATAGCCGAAAGCTGCGGTTGCTCAGCGTCTCCATTATGAAGCTCACCATGTGCTTGTCTGGGATGGTTTCCAGAAGCTTCAGATGTAGTCCGCGCAGCCAGACAGTGTCGTATGCAGCTGTGAGGTCCAGGAAGACGGCGCCAGCCTTCTCACCTGCCTGGAAGTCATCTTCTATGTCTTGGCACAGGAGGGTCACCTGGTCTGTTGTTGACCAACCGCTTCGGAAGCCAGCTTGTTTTTTGGGCAGCTGGGGGTCAATCACTGGGTTTAGACGAGCCAGTATGAGACGTTCAAGGAGCTTATATGGAACACACAGCAGTGAGTTGGGTCGGTATCTCTTGGGGTCATCGCTCGGCTTGTTTGGCTTCGGCAGGGCGATCACCTTTGCATAACGCCAGATCTTTGGCAGCTTTGAGTGATGGAGACATGCAGAGAGGAAGGAGCGCAACCAGTCGGTTGCGTTCTTGCCTTGATGTTTGATGTACTCAGGGTGGATGTCGTCTACGCCTGGTGCCTTGCCAGTCTTCAGGCTTTTGATAGCCTGCTCGATTTCTTGCATTGTGAAATCGATGGATAGGTTGGAATCGCATCCTGGGGCCTTGAGCAATTCATGGACTCTCGCTAGTGTTCTTCTTGCGAAGTTCTTGTCTGCATTAGGGAAGCGGCCATTACTCAGCAGGAGCGACGCAATGGAATTTGCAGTGATGGGACTGTGCTGGAGTTGTTGATCTTCCAGTCAGCTTGTTAAAGGTCTGCCACACCCGGCGGCTGGAGTGAGTGAAGTCAATTGATTCCACAGTCTCTGTCCATCGTTGCCTATGTTTATCATTTAGCCTGCAAAATATTTGCTCAAGTACGTTGATCTTGATGAAGGTGAGGCCTTCGACATTGAGCTGGAGGAGCGCTAGCGCTGTGGTCTGTCTGTCTGTCTGTGGACGTTGTGAAGACATTTGTTTCGCTTGGAGGGCATGCAACCTTGCAACTACCCTTTAGCTACTTGCGGGGGGGGCCACGTGGAGGCTGTCTTCATCTCCCCCAGTGCTGGTGTGATGATGTTGGTATTGTGTCCATTTAAAGTCTTCATTTTTTTTCCAGAAGGTGCGTGGGTTGGTGGTGTTGTTCAGGTCCTGGTCGAAGTTGTTCCATTGTTTCTGTTTGTGTAAGATGAATTAGTGTTTGATTAGGTTTTGTTACTTCTGTTTTGAGTTCTGGTGTTCCGGTCTGAATTAATTGTTGTCTTTTCTTTCTCTTTGTCTTGATGAGTTTCAGGATGTGGGGTGGGGGGGGGGGGGTAGTTTTTGGGAGGAGGGTTTGTGAGTAGTGGTTGGTATGGTTCCTTGTCTAGCTTGAAGAAAGATGTGTCCCATGTATGTGGCCATTTGATTTAAGTCCATTGGTTTTGATTGTGTGATTTTTGTTTGTTCTGAATTGTTCCCAGTTTGCTTTTTTGTAATTAAATTTTTTGTTGCAGTTGAAGGGAGAAGGATACTGTGATGGGGAGGTGATCACTGCCTATGTCATGGCTTACAGAGAAGGTGAGTAATTTGTTGGCCATGTCAGGAGAGCAGAGGATGAGGTCGAGTATGTAGTTGTGGTTGTGGATGTGGTGCAGTGGATGTGGGTGGGTTCGTCATTATTTACCAGAACCAGATTTTTATTGTTGATGATAAATGATGATAAATGATGATGATTTAATTCTTTTTCTTCTGGAAGAAAGAGAATTATTTAATTAAAAGAACCACGCCTCCTCTGTTTTCTGTTGGGCGCTCCTTTCTCAAGATGTTAAAACCATATGAAATTTAGTATTTGAATTTAAGAAAGTTTAATTGATTGAAGCGACTATGACATCATGTTCTTTAATTATCTGTAGTAGTAGTTCTTTATTTGCTCTGATGTTGATGTGTAAAAAGGTTATGGGTTCAGCCATTAAAACTATTAAAAATATGTATTTTTAAAAACATGTAGGAATTTTTTTTGCCTCTCTTACCATCTTCCTCACTGTGCCTGGGGGCAAAATAAACCTGGGTCCTCCTCCAGACAAATTTGTAACAGTTCCAGTTGCTTTGAACTTTTTATGTATTGCCCTAACGGTAGATATGGGCATTTTCAGGTGAGTAGCATTTTTTTTTATATAGCCATTCCCTGATTTATGAAGCTCAATACACTTTTCCCTCATTTCACTTGTGTGTTCTCTTATCTTTCCCATGTTGAAGTGTGAATAAGGAAATATGGCCTCTGTGTCACCTCATATTTATACCCCAGTGAAACAAAAAGTAATGGATTACTGCTTGAAAGTTCCTAAACACTGATCAACTTTAAAAAGTAAAATATAAATGGAAAAAGTTACGTTTTCTTCATAAGAATTTCTAGGGGTGCCAATAACTGAGACACACGTGATTTTGTTAAAAAATAATTATTTCTTGATGAGGGGTTTATTTTTCTCAGAATAAATCTACTTCAATTAAAGGTTAGATTTTTCTAATTTTTTCAGTGTGAGATTAAGCTAATTCACCAAACGGTTTTTTACTCATCTTTACCAGGGGTGCCAATAATTGCGGAGGGCGCTGTATGTATTTTATACAGTCTGTCATTGAAAAACAAAGTGAGAAAAAAATCTTACAATGCAATTATTATTATTTCCGATAGAAAGCCCACATGTACCCATATCCCTCTACACATGAGTGGGAACACCTGTAAACACATGACCTTTGATGCTCACTCAGCACCAGTGCTCATCTGACCTGATTGGCTGTCATCCAGGAAGAACTTATTGTGCTGTCTGTCCTTCATCAGCGTGCTTCTGGGAGAAGCCACACCCTCCAGTGTTAAACAGACAGACCTCTCATTATCATTCCAGGGCAATGCATCACATTGTTGTAATATGCAGCTTTCACCTTAACAACAATGTCACAATCTCCCAGGGCACATAGCAGTGACAGAGCACTCTAAATATTTTATTCATGCTGAAATCCTACTAATTCAAGCTTATAAAGATTAGATTTATTTCGTGTTCTTTCATTTAAAAAAAAAACATTTTTTCTTTTTGATTAAATTGGTTATATTTTAAAAATTTGTCTTGGACATTCAATTATTTTTGGTCTCATATCAAATTAAAATGACAGGAAATAACACACAAATCCCTTCAAGATATTGTATTTTTCCCACAACATATTGCACGCATTCCACACATACAATCCAAGTTATCGCACATTCCCCACAAAATATTGCACCTTTCTGACCATATTATACACTCAGTTGCAGCTCAGAACAAGCGATCTAGTTTTTACTGTTCAGTAACTTGATTGACAGTGGAACCAGAGAGAATTTGTATCAATTCATCTTGCAGTTTGGTAACCTGTATCTTCTGCCAGATGGCATAGACTGATATTTTTTGTGAAGAACATGGTTTGGATCAGCGGTAATGTATGATGGATATCTATCTGAAAACTTCAGATGTGTGTGTTACACACCTGTAAGCAGATGAGCAATGAGTACCTGCTGTATGGGGCAGATGAGGTTGTCATCTGTAAATGCTACTTATGAGCATCACTTAACTCAGTGGAGGTCGTGACAAGTTTAGTTCAGATGGTAAACGTATGAGTCCATTGGAGTGAACTGGACGTAGTTTGATGGGGATAGTAGTTTGGGTGGATTAAACTGGTCGTGGTTTGACGTGGATAGTAGTCTAGTTTGGGTGGATTGAACTGGTCATGTTTTGATGTGGATAGTAATTTGGGTGGATTGAACTGGTCGTGGTTTTACATGGATAGTAGTTTGGGTGGATTGAACTGATTGTGGTTTGACGTGGATAGTAGTTTGGGTGGATTGAACTGGTTGGGGTTTTACATGGATAGTAGTTTGGGTGGATTGAACTGGTCGTGGTTTGACATGGATAGTAGTTTGGGTGGATTGAACTGGTCGTAGTTTGACGTGGATAGTAGTTTGGGTGGATTGAACTGGTTGGGGTTTTACTTGGATCGTAGTTTGTGTGGATTGAACTGGTCGTGGTTTGACGTGGATAGTAGTTTGGGTGGATTGAACTGGTCGTGGTTTGACGCGGATAGTAGTTTGGGTGGATTGAACTGGTTCTGCTTTCATGTGGATAGTAGTTTGGGTGGATTGAACTGAAGCAAAATGAGACTGAACCGAGGCACAGTGGGCCTTATAAAACCCACAGCAGGATAAATGCCTCCGTCATTCTCCGGTCTCTCTGAACGCTCTGCGACCCACCCTGTGCGACACGCCCAGCTCTGAGTTCCGCGACCCATCCTGCTCAGCGTTCCAGAGCGCGGGTTGGGTCACTGGTGTGAAACTCCACCCTCGACTCCGAGTGGAAATGTGGTGGAGCTGGTTTGTTTCCTGCCTCATACCACGTTAAGGTGTGTTTACTTTCTGCAGCCGTCATACTGTAAATATTTCACACATCAGAAAGCTGTAGGTACACAGGACAGGTGTTATACTACTGAAAACCAATGCCGGCTCCTCCACACAGTTCAACACAGTTCAACACAGTGGGGAAAAAACAGCACAGTAAGAGGGCAAACCCCCCCCCCCCGGGTAAAGTTGTACAGCCCACAGCCTCACAATAACACCTGATTTACAAAGACCTTTAGCGGGTGCAAAAACATTTAGCACACGCAAAACAAATAGGACAACCAGTGATTGGTGCAAAGCAAATATCATGACCAATCATTTGTTATGTTATTGGTTTTGCGTGTGCTAAAAAGTTTTGTACACGCTAAAGGTCTTAGTAAATCAAGCCCTAAGGATGTTAATTAAGTCACAGCCACACAATAACACTGAGGGTGTTAATTAAGTCACAGCCACACAATAACAATTAGGGTGTTAATTAGGTTACCTCAGTATGATGTGTAATGGCCCAGCTGGCTGCCCTGCTGTTGGAAGTGAGACACTCTGACACCGGGGGTGAGTACCAATATTCTTCACTCCTCACCTCCTTTCCTCCACTCATCTCCTTCACTCATCTCCTACCCGGAAGTATGCAAAACTGCCTGTACGTTTCAAGTGCAAATAGTTGCATGTATACAATGTACCTGACATTACGGTTTGCGTTGAGACATTAATTAATATGTAACCACTAAAATGTATTTAATATGTAATCAGCAACATTATATTAGAACACAAAGATCGGTTTCCAGGGCACAGAGAAGAGGAGGTGGTAGTGGCAGATTTTTTGAGTATCGGGACGCACCCAGGATCTCTCTCTCGCTCTCACTTGCTCTCTCTATCTCAATCGCTGAATTGACATGACAAATGACATTGTGTTGCCAAAGCATAGTAAACACTCTCTTTCTCTCTCTCTCTCTTGCTCTCTTTCTCTCCTGCTCTCTGCTTGCTCTCTCTGTCCCTCTCTCTCTCGCTTGCTCTCTCACTCACTCACTCACTCACAATCCCTCTCTCTCTCTTTTTCTCCTCACCCTCTCCTCCCCCTCCCTCTTTCATGCATTGGTTTATTTAGTTCAGTTGGCTCTGTTTTGGAGGATAGGGCAGCTGATTTCAGGATTAATCGTTAATGCTGCATGTTTTTGACAATGCAGTCATGCTCTGATGGTTAGTCCTTCCCTCTCTGTCCCCACAGCTTGGATTTTTCATATTCACCTAGTTTCAGTTGTTAACCCTTTGCAGACATCAGACAGGTGACCTTGCAATATAACACAGGATGTTTAATATAACGCTAAAAACTTAAAGCAATCGCTTACAGCAGTGGTCCCCAACCCTGTTCCTGGACACCTTACATCCTGTAGGTTTTCACTTCAACCCTAATAAAACACACCTCATTCAACAGCAAGAGATCTCATTGAACTGCTAATTAGCAGAATCAGGTCTGCCAAATTAGGGTTGAAATGAAAACCTACAGGACGGTTGATCTCCAGGAACAGGGTTGGGGACCACTGGCTTACAGGATCCAGCCTGAGATGGCTTCTGAACAGAAACACACTAATTATGTCTATGGAAGTAAAACAAGGGAAACCGGCAAACGCTACTTCCAGGCAGTCCACCTTTGTGTCATCTTCTGACATGGATGACACTACAATGAAACAAATGACAATACAATACAACTAGAAATTACTGCCTTTGTTGAGCTTTTAAGCAGCAGAAACGCCGTCAGCTGGGGCTGTCACGCAGGTGCTCGAATTGAAATGGGTCCATTGGGTGCGTGAATAAAAACTTACTACGGAAATTTCAGAAGCCTGTTTGACTTGATCGGAGAGGGTGGATCCAGTGGGAACCTGTGAGTTCTCAGCAGCTGCTGTGTTCTTTGTGCTGTGATAGAACGTGCCGGGACAAAGCCCGGTGTGACACCTGAGGCAGCACGTGACCCGCTGTCCCCTGGCTGCCAGAAGACTGCAGAAGGCGCAGGTGGTACTGTGGGCCTCCGGAGTGCAGACCTTCCTGTTACTAACAGAATTCAAAAACTACTTTGGCCTTCAGTTGTTTTAACACTAAAAATATATCTCTTGGTAAAGTTGTATCTGTTTTAAATTTGTGTTGTTTCTTTAAGGGGAGGTATCACCCATGTATAGAAAAAAAGATTTCTTTATCCTATCATAATGAAATTTTACCAGTTGAATATACACATGAATATAAGACATTTTTGTATTATGACTTTTGATTCCTCAGTTTTTAACATACCCAAATGATGTACTATATAGTAAAGAAATACCCTAATTTACGCATTACGCCAAGTCGTTTGATGATTTCACAGTAAGTTTTTCTATTTTAATGTGATAAGTCACTCAATAGTTGGTAATTTACAGAGCCTTTTGTCAAAATATTTTTGTTTTCACTTAATTATTCCAAAAATACTATATAATGCATGTAAAAAAAAAGAGATTTTCGCCTGTTAATACCACATAAAATGAAAAAAAAAAATCCTGGTTTCCCGTTTCTATATGTATTCCATTCTATGTTTTCCCTTTCTCCCTCCATTTTGTGTTTCTACTTCCCTGCACCTAAATTGTGTTCACTCATGTGTTCTCGTCTCACCTGTTCCTCGTTGTCTCATCAGTAATCTGGTATATAGTCTCCCCAGTTTCTTTGTTCTGTGCCAGAATGTCTTGTACCCTGCCTTGTGCTTGTCATATTACTTTCAAACCCTTTTGATTCTTGTCCGTTCCCTGCCTGCCCCTCATTCCTGTGTACCCGTCCAGTTTGTGGTCTCCTGCCTGTCCAGCCTGCCCCTGTCCTGCCTGCTCCCGTCCAGCCTGCCCCTGTCCTGCCTGCTCCCGTCCAGCCCTGCTCCGGTTCTCCAGCCTGCCTTGCCTGTTCCCGTCCAGCCCTGCTCCTGTCCAGCCCAGCTCCAGCCCTCCTGCCCAGCTGCCTGATTCTGTCCAACCCTGCTCCAGCCTGCCCGTTCCTGACCTCTTGCCTGCTACCCTGTGTGGGCATACTTGTAATAAATTCTCCTGCGTGGAGTTCACCAGCCGTCTGTCTCTGAGTCCTGCATTTGGGTCCTATCCTGTATATCATCGTAACAAAAATGTTTTAAAGATTTGCAACTGATAAAATGTGTTTACCCACAAATGTGACCAGCTTTTTGTATTTAGCCCTCTGTCAGCATGACGGTATAGAAAATAGTCAAATATGGTCGAGCCAGCTATACACTCCGGAAAATGAGCTTTCCAACGATATCCCATTCAATCAGTTCAGTCCTAAAATCGCAGGCTTAATACCATTAAATATGCTAACAGAAGCTAACTTTATACATTGTGTACTTAGCGAAGATGGTATATAATCATCTAATTGAACTATTTATGATAATTATTTACCATTATTTTGTACATTTTATGAAACTAGAGTAATCATATAAGCAAAATATCAAAATATCTCAAAATTTATATGTGCAATGAAAATCATGAAATGTCTCCCTTAAAATAAATATTTAGATATAGCAGCAGGCTTTGACAGTGCTCATCTATAAATGGTTGACTAAACACTAGCTTTGAATTTGACTTTGAAAAGACTGTAAGTGCCTTTTAAACAAGTATGAAAGAAATGTGACAGGGCAGGGCTGCCTGGTGGACAGGGAGTTCACTATAGCAACATTTATAAGTCTAGTATCTGTTAAGGCACTATTCCAGTGTGTGGATGCGCCCCACAGTTTGGTATCTGTTATGGCACTGTTCCAGGTTGTGGATGGGCCCTATGGACTGGTATCTGTTAAGGCACTATTCCAGTGTGTGGATGCGCCCCACCTTCTGGTATCTGTTAAGGCACTGTTCCAGTGTGTGGATGCGCCCCACAGTTTGGTATCTGTTAAGGCACTGTTCCAGGTTGTGGATGGGCCCTATGGACTGGTATCTGTTAAGGCACTATTCCAGTGTGTGGATTCACCCCACGGTCTGGTATCTGTTAAGGCACTATTCCAGTGTGTGGATGCGCCCCACGGTCTGGTATCTGTTAAGGCACTGTTCCAGTGTGTGGATGCACCCCACCTTCTGGTATCTGTTAAGGCACTGTTCCAGTGTGTGGATGCGCCCCACGGTCTGGTATCTGTTAAGGCACTGTTCCTGTTTGTGGATGGGTCCCACGGTCTGGTATCTGTTAAGGCACTGTTCCTGTTTGTGAATGGATCCTACGGTCTGGTATCAGTTAAGATACTGCTCCAGTGGATGGCAGCCCTGCATGGTCCAGTCGGGAAGTTCAGAGAGAAGGAGAGGGTCTACAGTCTCCTGCATCAGCTGCTGAGATATGAGCCCAGGTATATATAATTGGGCATACTGAATTGGGGATAAAAGCAAATGTGACCATGGAAATAACATTGATTTAACAAAAGACTGGATCTTTAAGGGAAGCCATTAAATGAAAACAAAAGTGCAGTGAATCCAGTTTGTGGCAGAGTATGATTTATAGTTCTGTCGTCTGCGACAAGGGCGTGTTTGGAAGAAATATAATGTTGGGAGGCTTGCGAAACATTACCCATCCTGAAACACATCTTCATTCTGTGAGATAAAAAATCACTGTCACTGAAAACAGCCAGGAGACACACCCTCCATTTGGGGACACACCCAGTTAAACAGATTCCACAGCTTAAAAGGAAAACAGCGATATATGCTTATATTTCTGCCCAATGCTGTGATGGTGTCACCAAATGTAGAGACATTTAAAGTGGTCACGTGTCTGTAACATAAATAATTAATTAATTATTGTTAATTATATATATATATATAATTTTTATCTTTCTCAAATTGCGATTCAAAACTAATCACTGCTTTATGTATTCATCTCAAAATGGCTTGAAATTCAGGAGATTTTTTTTATTTTTTTAAATTTCCTTTCGGAACCTAAATACATAAAAAGCGGAGCTTAAATAAAATACATAGTATTTTTTTGTCCATTAAAACATATGATATGGATTTTCCCTTAAAATATAAAAACACAAATCATAAATAGATCAACAAATAAGACATAAATACAATATTGAGCACACCGCACCAGACAGGTTCCATACATGTTCCAATAATAAGTATAGCTCATCTAGGTTGACATGTCTTTATATAAAACAGAACCTTGTTTCGAACTGCAGAGGGGATGAATGGCTTTTTTGGTGAAAAGTGATCAGTGCTGTATTTACTACCAAATGCAATTCAATATGTTGCTTATTGTTAATAATGATCATAGAAAGTATAGTGTACATGTGGCATAGGCCTACATTATGTTGGTTGAATTGAACTTTTATTAATGTGGTGGAACAGATGTGGTTACATTCCTGAACACGCTCATCAAGTGAAATTACATTACCTGTCTGGAACACACCTTGGTCCTCACCACCCACACAAGTGCCACATCGCACACAGAAGAACTCATGAAATGAAACGCACACAAACATGTAACACACACGCAGACACACACACTCACACACACACACACACTCACACACACACACACACACACACACACACACACACACACACACACACACACACACACACACACACACACCATGCTTACTCCTCTGTTGGACCTCCGCCCTATGGAGGAATGCACTTTCATTTCCATCCCACAACACAACAGCCTCTTTTTACTCCTCTGTCTGATTGAGGCTAATGGCTGAGAACAGGTACACCCGGCACAAGAATGCAGATGACAATCGTTCTCCAGTTCCTGTTCACATCAGTTCACACTCAAAAAGTGCCCCTACATGCTCTCGCTGTTACACAGGAAGTGCCTCTAAATGCTCATGTTGTTACACAGGAAGTGCCCCTAAATGCTCATGCTGTTACACAGAAAGTGCTCTTACATGCTCTCATTGTTACACAGGAAGTGCCCCAATACGCTCACATTATAACACAGGAAGTGCCCCTATGCACTCACTGTTACACAGGAAGTGCCCCTATACGCTCACGCTGTTACACGGGAAGTGCCCCTATGCACGCACACTATGTCACAGGAAGTGCCCCTATGCACTCACTGTTACACAGGAAGTGCCCCTATGCACTCACTGTTACACAGGAAGTGCCCCTACATGCTCTTGCTGTTACACAGGAAGTGCCCCTACATACTCTCACTGTTACATAGGAAGTGCCCCTACATACTCTCACTGTTACATAGGAAGTGCCCCTACATGCTTTCAGACATTAAGCTTCCTTCATCGCTTTGGTTATCAGGACCTTTAAACTGTTGGTAACACAATGAAGAAACAGGCTGTCAGTAACACACTGAGGAAGCTGGGCTGTGTATATGTGGAGATCCACATTACCCATGGTCATTTTGGGGGTGAATCATTTTAGATGCCCCCTTGGCTGGCATTTAAAGTTATTCACCACCTGCTAGGATAGCTGTGTTGTACGGACCTAAAAAAAAGTCCTGCTCAACTTAAGGGGATAGTTCACTTTCAGTTTTGTTGTTCTGATATATTCATTTTGTGTTACCATATGTTTTCAATTGGCACCAACAGGTTTTTTTGTGCATTGTGAAAATTATTTTATATATTTACAAAAGTTTCTGATGACATGTTGAATTTGGCTGGTAGGGGCATTTGGAGGTTCAAGTATACTTTGTGTAACTACAGAGAAGCTTGTAAAGTGGCATTATGCCACCAGAGGCTTTACATATGTAATCTTATATTCCCTGGTCGTTCTTCAGAAAAATGTATGTAATCTTATATTTGGTTGAAAGTTGAGACTATTTCCTATGCGGCATTCAAACAGAGACCATTGTGTACCAGCGTGATGTAAAAATGTTTGATGTTTGTTTATAATTTTATACACTCTAAAAATGTGTTCATATGTACAGATTTTGAAAGCATAATGTCGCTGTACTGTATCTGCTTTGGTGCATTTTTTTCTGATTTAGACCACAAACCCCTGAATTCCCCTATGCCAGCCATTGACAGATTGTCAGAAACTTCTTGAAGTAACTATCCTTCATTGCACATCAAAAGCATACACTAAACACTCAGGGCCCTATTTTGGTGACAACGTAAGCGGAAACGCGCCTGGGTGTAAGGGGAATTGTTAGTTCCACAAACAGAATATTTTTTGCCTGAGCCAGGTTTGGTAGTTTTGTGGTCTGCAATCAACCCATGAACAACATGAGTTGGGCAGCGCAATAGGGGTCAATAGAAACATTCAGCGCTGTGCACGTTTGAGTTGAGTTGAATTAGGCTATGCATTTACATTTTAAACCAACCCAGACCAGAGTTTAACTGAAACACTGGCGTATTGGGCTGAATACGCCACACATATGAATGCATAGACACATAACACAGGTGCGAGAAACATTTTGTTTATTTCAATTTGACTGTATGATAAATGTGTTCAGTTATGTGGTCCAATGTTGGCTATTTAGGCATTGCGTCTGTATGGAGTTACAAGGAAGGTGGGAGACCGGCTCTCCAACCATAAAATAGTGTAACTTACACCATACATTGAGCTGAGAACACACTGGCAACTTGATTTTAATCATGCATTTGGCAGGGCTATGTCAATGATTGAGTGAACCTTTGGAATGTCAAAAATGCATTTCAGATGTTTGGAAGGGTACTTTATCATACAGCATGTAATGATTTTGATCATGTGGATGTTATTTAAAAATAAGTAATCTTGGATGCTGCCTTTTCTTTCTTTTTGTATTATATAGATACGTATTTTCATGCTGGCAAATATTTGAATTATTTTTTTGAAAGTATCTTGAAATGCGATGGACAGAACAAAGAGCAGAAAGTCACCGTGCTTCATTTACTGCCAGTTTCAGGGTAGAAAAAATGTGTCATTGTCATTCAATTGTTACACATAAAGTCAAAAGTCATACATCTTTTTCCATCCTGTTTTCTCGCAAATGTTTCATCAGAATCGCCAAACAGCAATGCAGCCACACCAGTTTCAGGTGAAAATAAATCCAGACATTCCATTCAGGTTTTATAGTATGCTATAGCTTACCTGCAACCTTACCTGCATTGCACTCTTCAATCAGTACTGCGAACAAGAGATTTAGCATGACCCGAGAATACTAGTCCCTGCAGTTTCAAACTTCATTGTGAGCTATTCCACACCCAGGGTGCATTATTACAAAATGCAGTTTTTCTAATAAACTGGGAATACAGAATGAACATTAAAAAGCACCCACTTAATGGCGTACAGCTGACAACTGCAATCATTGAAAAAAATTGGACTACAGAGAAAGGATTGCCATTAACCTTGCATTGAGTCAAGGCCGGATGTTTATACAGTATGTCACCATAATCAATGATAGACAGAAAAGTAGCTTGAACCAATTTTTTGGCTTCAAAATAAAAACAAGATTTGCTTTGGAACTAAAAACCCAGTTTCAGTTTAATCTTTCTTTTAACCTAGAACTTTTTTGCAGCCTGAAGGAGCAGACGTAAAAAGACTGTGCCATCAACATGTACTCAGTCATTAATAAAACATGGGAAACAAAACAGGACCCAAGATGGAGCCTTGGGGGAACACCTTCAGAAATATCCAGAAATCTTGATTTGTGAACATTTCCACTGGCTCATTCAAATCTGTCTGTGAGTACTGTTCCTGAACCACCTAACAGCCCTGACACTTAATCTAATATTTCTGGGTTTAATTAACCCTTTGATGCACAACATGGATCAAAAGCGACCCGATTGAGTTTTTATTTTCTATATCTTTGCAATAAATTTATTTCCTCATTCAGTATTCCAGGTATTTCTCAATTAACTTTTTTTTTTGATCATCACAAATCTTTATTTTTTTTTATTTTTTACTTTTTGAATAAAAATCTTCTAATGCACAACATGGGTTAAAAAGGACCTGTATTCATTCCCTATGTTATTTCATGCATGGCTGAGTGTTTCTTTGCTATATCTTTTATAGCATATATATATTTGTATTTCTACATCAATTTTATACACATGGGTCAAAAATGTATTCATATGTATTCACTATGGAATTTGGTAGGAACTTTTGATAATTGGAAATGTTTACACTTATGAACATATTTACTGCGGACAACTATTCACCGGCCACACATTTCACAACTCAACATGACTGCTGTTGCACATCTGATGCATGTAAGTCTTATTCTTGAAAATCGGTACCAGTACACTTTTTGTCCACTCCTCAGGCATCCTCTCACTTTCCAAGATTGTGTTAAACAATCTAGTTAAAAACTCCACTGCCCTCTCTCCTAAACATCTCCATACCTCCACAGGTATGTCATCTGGGCCAACTGCCAGTCCACTCTTCATCCTCTTCATAGCTGCCCTCACTTCATCCTTGCTAATCCACCGCACTTCCTGATTCACTATCCCCATCAAACCTTCTCTCTCTCTCTCATTTTCTTTGTTCATCAGCCCCTCATAGTACTCCTCCCATCTTCTCAACACACTCTCCTCACTTGTCAGTACATTTCCATCTCTCTCCTTTATCACCCTAACCTGCTGCACATCCTTCCCAGCTCTGTCCCTCTGTCTAGCCAATCTATACAGGTCCTTTTCTTCTTCCTTAGTGTCCAACCTCTCATACAATTCATCAAACACCTTCTCCTTAGCCTTCACCACCTCTCTCTTTGCCTTACGCCGCATCGCCTTGTACTCCTGTCTACTTTCTTCATCTCTCTGTCTATCCCACTTCTTCATCGCCAAACTCTTCCTCCGTATACTTTCCTGTACTTCCTCATTCCACCACTACGTCTCCTTTTTTTCCTTCCTGTGTCCAGTTGACTAAGTACCTTCCGAGCTGTCTTTCTCACCACTTCTGCAGTAGTTGCTGGCAACTCTTCACTACCACCCAGTGCCTGTCTTAACTCCTCCCTAAACTCCACACAACAGTCTTCCTTCTTCAACTTCTACCATTTGGTCCTTGACTCTGCCTTCACTCTCTTCCTCTTCTTGGTCTCCATCTGATGCTGCCTAGCTACGTTCTCCCCTGTCACCATCTTGCAGTCTCCAATTTCTTTCAGATTGCACCTCCTGCATCAGATATAGTCCACCTGTGTGCACCTTCCTCCACTCTTATACGTCCCCCTATGTTCCTCCCTCTTCTTGAAATACGTGTTCACCACAGCCATTTCCATCTGTTTCGCGAAATCCACCACCATCTGTCCACATTCGTCTTCTTCACACCATACCTACCCATCACCTCATCATCACCTCTGTTCCCTTCACCAACATGCCCATTTAAGTCTGCTCCAATCACCACTCTCTCCTCCTTGGGCACACTCTCCACCACTTCATCCAACTCACTCCAAAATTCTTCTTTCTCTTCCATCACACACCCAACTTGCGGGGCATATGCGCTAGCAACATTCACCTACAATTTCCAGCTTCATACTCATCACTCTGTCCGACACTCTCTTCAACTCCAAAACACTCTTGACATACTCTTCTTTCAGGATTATCCCTACCCCATTTCTCCTCCCATCCACACCATGGTAGAACAGTTTGAAACCACCTCTGATGCTCCTGGCCTTACTCCCCTTCCACCTGGTCTCTTGCACACACAGTATATCTACCTTCCTTCTTTCCATCATATCAGCCAACTCTCTCCCTTTACCAGTCATAGTGCCAACATTTAAAGTTCCGACTTTCACTTTCACACTCCTACCCATCCTCCTCTTCCGCTGCCTCCGGACATACCCCCCCTCTCCTTCTCCTTCGCCCAACAGTAGCATAGTTTCCACCGACGCCCTGCTGGCCAACAGTACTGGCGGCAGCCATTGGTAACCCGGGCCTCGACCGATCCAGTATGGAAATATGATGTATGATCCACATATTTGATTTGGCATAGATTTCAAGCCGGATGCCCTTCCTGACGCAACCCCGCCCCATTTATCCGGGCTTGGGACCGGCACTAAGAATGCACTAGCTTGTGCATCCCCAGTGGCTGGGACAGTACAGATACACTACAGTTCAATATCAGTGTTATCGGTTATCAGTGATATGTGTATGTTATGTGTGACAAAGTGACAAATAAACATATTTCAAATATTAAATGTATTATTGTTTGGTCCAAATCACTGCTAAAATAATCATTTTAACAAAATGTCTCTATATATGTTTTTATCTATGTATATATATATATTTTAATCACACTTGCACACATGTGTCATTTTGACCCATGTGTATAAACTTGATGTAAGAATACAAAAACAATTTTTGTTCATAAAGTAAGAAAGAAAAAATGAAAATAATGATTTGTGGTAATCAAAAACTAAATATTTAATAAATACTTGGAATATTAAATTATGAAATCAATTGATTTCAAAAGATATAGCAAAGAAACACTCATGCCATGCATGAAATAACATAGGAAATTAATACGGGTAATTTTTGACCCATGTTGTGCATTAGAAGGGGTTTGCATAGCTTGTGCATCAAAGGGTTAACAACAGTTTGTGGTCAATTGAGTCAAATTCCATTGACAATTCAACAAATAAATACAACATTTTTCAATATAATTTATGAATGTCATTTATGATATTTGTCACAGCAATTATTGTTGATAAAGTATTTTGACCAGCTCTGAAGCTAGGTTAAACTTCATTTAAAATGCAGTTTAAAAAAAAACTGCTTCAGTTGAGAGTTAACTTGGGATTCTAGGGCTGTGTCCAAATGAGAATAAATATATAAATAAATACAGTGCTTTCAGGACATATTCACCCCTCTTTAACTTTAACTTTAACCTTTTACTATTTTTTACCATTTTTTAGTTTAATGCACTGAAATATTTTCCCCTTTCACTAACACTGAATTCAAAATCACGTTTATGATGCAAAAAATGTATTCAACATTATTTCAAATATATTCTGTTAAAAATGATCTAGAAATGTATTCCCCACAGAATTAATACTTCTCAGGTATGTCTGTATAAGCAAGCTATGCAAACCCCTTCTAATGCACAACATGGGTAAGTTTTATGCATAAATGCTTGAATTTCTAATTTAAAAAATGTATATATTTCTTAATTGCACCCACAACCAGCAATTTCACCGTTCCCACCGTGAAGCATGGGGAAGAAGGTGTAATGGTGTGGGGGTGCTTTGCTCGTGACACTGCAATTTATTTAGAATTGAAAACACACTTAACCAGCATGGCTACCGCAGCATTCTGCAGCGACACGCCATCCCATCTGGCTTGCACTTTAGTTGGGCTGTCATTTGCTTTTCAACAGGACAATGACCCAAAACACACCTGCAGGCTGTGCAAGAGGACAAAGAAGAAGAGTGATGGAGTGCTGCATCAGATGACCTAAACCAATAGAGATGGTTTGGGATGAGATGGACCGGAAAGTGAAAGAAAAGCAGCCAACAAGTGCTCGGCAAATGTGCGAACTCCACAAGACTGTTGGAAAAGCATCTCCGGTGGCTACCTCATCAGTTGGTTGAGAGAATGCCAAGTGTATGCAAAGCTGTTATAAAGGCAAAGGGCGGCTATTTGGAAGTACCTAAAATATAAGATAAGTTTTGCTTTGTTTAACACTTTTTTGGTCACTGCATAATTCACTGTGTATTTCATAGGTTTGATGTCTTTACTATTATTCTAAAATGTGGAAAATAGTAAAAAATGTAAAAAATAATCGTAACATATTTAGGGCATATTTAAGACATTTAGGGACATTTGTAAACCTTTTAGCACACGTAAAGCCAATAACATGACCAATGATTGTACATGGTATTTCTTTTACACCAATCATTGGTTGTGTTATTAGGTTTGTGTGTGCTAAAAGGTTTTGCACGTGCTAAAGTAAATCAGGCCCTGAGTGTGATTTCAAGAAAATTGAATACACATGGCCAAATTGATGTTAATACAAAGGGTGTGAATACTTATGAATGAAGTGATTCAAGTTTTTATTTTTAATATAATTCTGAAGACACCTAAATACTTTATTTCATTTTGACATTATACATTGGTACTTATATAGGAATTGAAAAAATAAATGTCTTTACAACCCGGCAAACTGAGAAATGATCAATGGGGGTTAGAACGTTCTGTACTTAATAGAAATTAATAAATGTTTTCAGTGGATCTCCAGGCTGTTTAAATGCTGTGGGAAAAGGATAATTTGTTAGTTTATTATGAGTATTACTTTCTGCTCAGGCGATGCTGTTAGACATCCGAGACTTGTCTTTCTCTGGAGGACACAAAGCCAACGTGCCCTTCAGTTCAGAAACCTAAAAGGCCTGGCGAGAAAGAGGGAGGATAAATTAACATTCTGTATATTGAGTTTCCTCAAGCTCAATACAGCTCAGCCACTTCCCCCCGCCCCTCCACCCCATGACTGATAAACTCTTACCTCTGCCCTTCCCCCAGGGCAGGGTTTCTGTCCTCCTCTGTTTTGGTAGAGTGGCCCTGCTGCTGGTGGGCCGGGTTCCAGGCGCTCTTTGTTGCAGTAGAGCGGCCCTGCTGCTGGTGGGCAGGGTTCCAGGCCCTTTCTGTTTTAGTAGAGCGGCCCTGCTGCTGATGAGCCAGGTTCCAGGCCCTTTCTGTTTTTGTAGAGCGGCCCTGCTGCTGGTGGGCCGGGTTCCAGGCCCTGTCTGTTTTAGTAGAGTGGCCTTGTATGCTGGTTGACTGGGTTCCAGGCCCTCTCTGTTTTAGTAGAGCGGCCTTGCTGCTGGTGGGCAGGGTTTCAGGCCCACTCTGTTTTAGTAGAGCGACCCTGTTGCTGGTGGGCCGGGTTCCAGGCCATCTCTATCTTAGTAGAGTGGCCCTGCTTCTGGTGGGCAGGGTTCCAGACCCTTTCTGTTTTTGTAGAGCGCCCCTGCTGCTGGTGGGCCGGGTTCCAGCCCCTTTCTGTTTTAGTAGAGCAGCCCTGCTGCTGGTAGGCCGGGTTCCAGCCCCACTCTGTTTTAGTAGAGCGGCCCTGCTGCTGGTAGGCCGGGTTCCAGCCCCTTTCTGTTTTAGTAGTGGCCCTGCTGCTGGTGGGCCAGGTTTCAGGCCCTTTCTGTTTTAGTAGAGCGGCCCTGCTGCTGGTGGGCCAGGTTCCAGGCTTTTTTTATTTTAGTAAAGCGCCCCGCTGCTGGTGGGCAGGGTTCCAGGCCCTCTCTGTTTTAGTAGAGCGGCCTTGCTGCTGGTGGGCAGGGTTTCAGGCCCTCTTTGTTTTAGTAGAGCGGCCCTGTTGCTGGTGGGCCGGGTTCCAGGCCATCTCTATTTTAGTAGAGTGGAACCTGGCCCTTTCTGTTTTAGTAGAGCGGCCTTGCTGCTGGTGGGCCAGGTTCCAGGCCCTTTCTGTTTTAGTAGAGCAGCTCTGCTGCTGGTGGGCCAGGTTCCAGGCCCTCTCTATTTTAATAGAGTGGCCCTGCTGCTGGTGGGCAGGGTTCCTGGCCCTTTCTGTTTTAGTAGACCGACCTTGCTGCTGGTGGGCCAGGTTCCAGGCCCTTTCTGTTTTAGTCGAGCAGCCCTGCTGCTGGTGGGCCAGGTTCCAGGCCCTTTCTGTTTTAGTAGAGCAGCTCTGCTGCTGGTGGGCAGGGTTCCTGGCCCTTTCTGTTTTAGTAGACCGACCTTGCTGCTGGTGGGCCAGGTTCCAGGCCCTTTCTGTTTTAGTCGAGCAGCCCTGCTGCTGGTGGGCCAGGTTCCAGGCCCTTTCTGTTTTAGGAGAGCGGCCCTGCTGCTGGTGGGCAGGGTTCCAAGCCCTTTCTGTTATAGTAGAGCGGCCCTGCAGCTGGTGGGCCAGGTTCGAGGCCTTTTTTGTTTTAGTAAAGCGGCCCTGCTGCTGGTGGGCAGGGTTCCAGGCCCTGTCTGTTTTAGTAGAGTGGCCCTGCTGCTGGTGGGCAGGGTTCCAGGCCCTTTCTGTTTTAGTAGAGCGGCCCTGCAGCTGGTGGGCCAGGTTCCAGGCCTTTTTTGTTTTAGTAAAGCGACCCTGCTGCTGGTGGGCAGGGTTCCAGGCCCTGTCTGTTTTAGTAGAGTGGCCCTGCTGCTGGTGGGCAGGATTCCAGGCCCCGTCTGTTTTAGTAGAGCGGCCTTGCTGCTGGTGGGCCGGGTTCCAGGCCCTTTCTGTTTTTGTAGAGGGGCCCTGCTGCTGGTAGGCCGGGTTCCAGCCCCTTTCTGTTTTAGTAGAGCGGCCCTGCTGCTGGTAGGCCGGGTTCCAGCCCCTTTCTGTTTTAGTAGTGGCCCTGCTGCTGGTGGGCCAGGTTTCAGGCCCTTTCTGTTTTAGTAGAGCGGCCCTGCTGCTGGTAGGCTGGGTTCCAGGCCCTCTCTGTTTTTGTAGAGCGGCCTTGCTGCTGGTGGGTCGGGTTCCAGGCCCTGTCTGTTTTAGTAGAGCGGCCCTGCTGCTGGTAGGCTGGGTTCCAGGCCCTCTCTGTTTTTGTAGAGCGGCCTTGCTGCTGGTGGGTCGGGTTCCAGGCCCTTTCCGTTTTTGTAGAGGGGCCCTGCTGCTGGTGGGCCGGGTTCCAGCCCCTTTCTGTTTTAGTAGAGCAGCCCTGCTGCTGGTAGGCCGGGTTCCAGCCCCTCTCTGTTTTAGTAGAGCGGCCCTGCTGCTGGTAGGCCGGGTTCCAGCCCCTTTCTGTTTTAGTAGTGGCCCTGCTGCTGGTGGGCCAGGTTTCAGGCCCTTTCTGTTTTAGTAGAGCGGCCCTGCTGCTGGTGGGCCAGGTTCCAGGCTTTTTTAATTTTAGTAAAGCGGCCCTGCTGCTGGTGGGCAGGGTTCCAGGCCCTCTCTGTTTTAGTAGAGCAGCCTTGCTGCTGGTGGGCAGGGTTTCAGGCCCTCTTTGTTTTAGTAAAGCGGCCCTGTTGCTGGTGGGCCGGGTTCCAGGCCATCTCTATTTTAGTAGAGTGGCCCTGCTGCTGGTGGGCAGGGTTCCTGGCCCTTTCTGTTTTAGTAGAGCGGCCTTGCTGCTGGTGGGCCAGGTTCCAGGCCCTTTCTGTTTTAGTAGAGCAGCCCTGCTGCTGGTGGGCCAGGTTCCAGGCCCACTCTATTTTAGTAGAGTGGCCCTGCTGCTGGTGGGCAGGGTTCCTGGCCCTTTCTGTTTTAGTCGACCGGCCTTGCTGCAGGTGGGCCAGGTTCCAGGCCCTTTCTGTTTTAGTAGAGCAGTCCTGCTGCTGGTGGGCCAGGTTCCAAGCCCTTTCTGTTTTAGTAGAGTGGCCCTGCTGCTGGTGGGCAGGGTTCCAGGCCATTTCTGTTTTAGTCGAGCGGCCCTGCAGCTGGTGGGCCAGGTTCCAGGCCTTTTTTGTTTTAGTAAAGCGGCCCTGCTGCTGGTGGGCTGGGTTCCAGGCCCTCTCTGTTTTCGTAGAGCGGCCTTGCTGCTGGTGGGCCGGGTTCCAGGCCCGTTCTGTTTTTGTAGAGGGGCCCTGCTGCTTGTGGGCCGGGTTCCAGGCTTTTTTTGTTTTAGTAAAGCGACCCTGCTGCTGGTGGGCAGGGTTCCAGGCCCACTCTGTTTTAGTAGAGCGGCCTTGCTGCTGGTGGGCAGGGTTCCAGGCCCTGTCTGTTTTAGTAGAGTGGCCCTGCTGCTGGTGGGCAGGGTTCCAGGCCCTGTCTGTTTTAGTAGAGCGGCCCTGCTGCTGGTAGGCTGGGTTCCAGGCCCTCTCTGTTTTTGTAGAGCGGCCTTGCTGCTGGTGGGTCGGGTTCCAGGCCCTTTCCGTTTTTGTAGAGGGGCCCTGCTGCTGGTGGGCCGGGTTCCAGCCCCTTTCTGTTTTAGTAGAGCAGCCCTGCTGCTGGTAGGCCGGGTTCCAGCCCCTCTCTGTTTTAGTAGAGCGGCCCTGCTGCTGGTAGGCCGGGTTCCAGCCCCTTTCTGTTTTAGTAGTGGCCCTGCTGCTGGTGGGCCAGGTTTCAGGCCCTTTCTGTTTTAGTAGAGCGGCCCTGCTGCTGGTGGGCCAGGTTCCAGGCTTTTTTTGTTTTAGTAAAGCGGCCCTGCTGCTGGTAGGCAGGGTTCCAGGCCCTCTCTGTTTTAGTAGAGCGGCCTTGCTGCTCGTGGGCAGGGTTTCAGGCCCTCTTTGTTTTAGTAGAGCGGCCCTGTTGCTGGTGGGCCGAGTTCCAGGCCATCTCTATTTTAGTAGAGTGGCCCTGCTGCTGGTGGGCAGGGTTCCTGGCCCTTTCTGTTTTTTGTAGAGCGGCCTTGCTGCTGGTGGGCCAGGTTCCAGGCCCTTTCTGTTTTAGTAGAGCAGCCCTGCTGCTGGTGGGCCAGGTTCCAGGCCCTCTCTATTTTAGTAGAGTGGCCCTGCTGCTGCTGGGCAGGGTTCCAGGCCCTTTCTGTTTTAGTAGAGTGGCCCTGCTGCTGGTGGGCCGGGTTCCAGGCCCTTTTTGTTGCAGTAGAGCGGCCCTACTGCTGGTTGGGCCGGGTTCCAGGCCCTTTTTGTTGCAGTAGAGTGGCCCTGCTGCGGGTGGGCAGGGTTCCAGGCCCTCTATGTTTTAGTAGAGCGGCCTTGCTGCTGGTTGGCAGGGTTTCAGGCCCTCTTTATTTTTGTAGAGGGGCCCTGCTGCTGGTGGGCCGGGTTCCAGCCCCTTTCTGTTTTAGTAGAGCAACCCTGCTGCTGGTACGCCGGGTTCCAGCCCCTCTCTGTTTTAGTAGAGCGGCCCTGCTGCTGGTAGGCCGGGTTCCAGCCCCTTTCTGTTTTAGTAGTGGCCCTGCTGCTGGTGGGCCAGGTTTCAGGCCCTTTCTGTTTTAGTAGAGCGGCCCTGCTGCTGGTGGGCCAGGTTCCAGGCTTTTTTTGTTTTAGTAAAGCGGCCCTGCTGCTGGTAGGCAGGGTTCCAGGCCCTCTCTGTTTTAGTAGAGCGGCCTTGCTGCTCGTGGGCAGGGTTTCAGGCCCTCTTTGTTTTAGTAGAGCGGCCCTGTTGCTGGTGGGCCGAGTTCCAGGCCATCTCTATTTTAGTAGAGTGGCCCTGCTGCTGGTGGGCAGGGTTCCTGGCCCTTTCTGTTTTTTGTAGAGCGGCCTTGCTGCTGGTGGGCCAGGTTCCAGGCCCTTTCTGTTTTAGTAGAGCAGCCCTGCTGCTGGTGGGCCAGGTTCCAGGCCCTCTCTATTTTAGTAGAGTGGCCCTGCTGCTGCTGGGCAGGGTTCCAGGCCCTTTCTGTTTTAGTAGAGTGGCCCTGCTGCTGGTGGGCCGGGTTCCAGGCCCTTTTTGTTGCAGTAGGGCGGCCCTATTGCTGGTTGGGCCGGGTTCCAGGCCCTTTTTGTTGCAGTAGAGTGGCCCTGCTGCGGGTGGGCAGGGTTCCAGGCCCTCTATGTTTTAGTAGAGCGGCCTTGCTGCTGGTTGGCATGGTTTCAGGCCCTCTATGTTTTAGTAGAGCGGCCTTGCTGCTGGTTGGCATGGTTTCAGGCCCTCTTTGTTTTAGTAGAGCGGCCCTGTTGCTGGTGGGCAGGGTTCCTGGCCCTTTCTGTTTTAGTAGAGCGGCCTTGTGCTGGTGGGCCGAGTTCCAGGCCCTTTCTGTTTTAGTAGAGCAGCCCTGCTGCTGGAAGGCCGGGTTCCAGCCCCTCTTATTTTTAGTAGAGCGGCCCTGCTGCTGGTAGGCCGGGTTCCAGCCCCTTTCTGTTTTAGTAGAGCAGCCCTGCTGCTGGTAGGCCAGGTTCCAGCCCCTCTCTGTTTTAGTAGAGCGGCCCTGCTGCTGGTAGGCCGGGTTCCAGCCCCTTTCTGTTTTAGTAGTGGCCCTGCTGCTGGTGGGCCAGGTTTCAGGCCCTTTCTGTTTTAGTAGAGCGGCCCTGCTGCTGGTGGGCCAGGTTCCAGGCTTTTTTTGTTTTAGTAAAGCGGCCCTGCTGCTGGTGGGCAGGGTTCCAGGCCCTCTCTGTTTTAGTAGAGCGGCCTTGCTGCTGGTGGGCTGGGTTTCAGGCCCTCTTTGTTTTAGTAGAGCGGCCCTGTTGCTGGTGGGCAAGGTTCCAGGCCCTCTCTAATTTAGTAGTGGCCCTGCTGCTGCTGGGCAGGGTTCCAGGCCCTTTCTGTTTTAGTAGATGGCCCTGCTGCTGGTGAGCCGGGTTCAAGGCCTTTTTTGTTGCAGTAGAGCGGCCCTACTGCTGGTTGGGCCGGGTTCCAGGTCCTTTCTGTTTTTGTAGAGCGGCCCTGCTGCTGGTGGGCCGGGTTCCAGCCCCTTTCTGTTTCAGTAGAGCAGCCCTGCTGCTGGTAGGCCGGGTTCCAGCCCCTCTCTGTTTTAGTAGAGCGGCCCTGCTGCTGGTAAGCTGGGTTCCAGCTCCTTTCTGTTTTAGTAGTGGCCCTGCTGCTGGTGGGCCAGGTTTCAGGCCCTTTCTGTTTTAGTAGAGCGGCCCTGCTGCTGGTGGGCCAGGTTCCAGGCTTTTTTAATTTTAGTAAAGCGGCCCTGCTGGTGGTGGGCAGGATTCCAGGCCCTTTCTGTTTTAGTAGAGCGGCCTTGCTGCTGGTGGGCAGGGTTTCAGGCCCTCTTTGTTTTAGTAAAGCGGCCCTGTTGCTGGTGGGCCGGGTTCCAGGCCATCTCTATTTTAGTAGAGTGGCCCTGCTGCTGGTGGTCAGGGTTCCTGGCCCTTTCTGTCTTAGTAGAGCGGCCTTGCTGCTGGTGGGCCAGGTTCCAGGCCCTTTCTGTTTTAGTAGAGCAGCCCTGCTGCTGGTGGGCCAGGTTCCAGGCCCACTCTATTTTAGTAGAGTGGCCCTGCTGCTGGTGGGCAGGGTTCCTGGCCCTTTCTGTTTTAGTAGACCGGCCTTGCTGCTGGTGGGCCAGGTTCCAGGCCCTTTCTGTTTTAGTAGAGCAGTCCTGCTGCTGGTGGGCCAGGTTCCAGGCCCTTTCTGTTTTAGTACAGCGGCCCTGCTGCTGGTGGGCAGGGTTCCAGGCCCTTTCTGTTTTAGTCGAGCGGCCCTGCAGCTGGTGGGCCAGGTTCCAGGCCTTTTTGTTTTAGTAAAGCGGCCCTGCTGCTGTTGGGCTGGGTTCCAGGCCCTCTCTGTTTTCGTAGAGCGGCCTTGCTGCTGGTGGGCCGGGTTCCAGGCCCTTTCTGTTTTTGTAGAGGGGCCCTGCTGCTTGTGGGCCGGGTTCCAGGCTTTTATTGTTTTAGTAAAGCGGCCCTGCTGCTGGTGGCCAGGGTTCCAGGCCCACTCTGTTTTAGTAGAGCGGCCTTGCTGCTGGTGGGCAGGGTTCCAGGCCCTGTCTGTTTTAGTAGAGTGGCCCTGCTGCTGGTGGCCAAGGTTCCAGGCCCTGTCTGTTTTAGTAGAGCAGCCCTGCTGCTGGTAGGCCGGGTTCCAGCCCCTCTCTGTTTTAGTAGAGCGGCCCTGCTGCTGGTAGGCCGGGTTCCAGCCCCTTTCTGTTTTAGTAGTGGCCCTGCTGCTGGTGGGCCAGGTTTCAGGCCCTTTCTGTTTTAGTAGAGCGGCCCTGCTGCTGGTGGGCCAGGTTCCAGGCTTTTTTTGTTTTAGTAAAGCGGCCCTGCTGCTGGTAGGCAGGGTTCCAGGCCCTCTCTGTTTTAGTAGAGCGGCCTTGCTGCTCGTGGGCAGGGTTTCAGGCCCTCTTTGTTTTATTAGAGCGGTCCTGTTGCTGGTGGGCCGAGTACCAGGCCATCTCTATTTTAGTAGAGTGGCCCTGCTGCTGCTGGGAAGGGTTCCAGGCCCTTTCTGTTTTAGTAGAGTGGCCCTGCTGCTGGTGGGCCGGGTTCCAGGCCCTTTTTGTTGCAGTAGAGCGGCCCTACTGCTGGTTGGGCCGGGTTCCAGGCCCTTTTTGTTGCAGTAGAGTGGCCCTGCTGCGGGTGGGCAGGGTTCCAGGCCCTCTATGTTTTAGTAGAGCGGCTTTGCTGCTGGTGGGCAGGGTTTCAGGCCCTCTTTGTTTTAGTAGAGCGGCCCTGTTGCTGGTGGGCAGGGTTCCTGTCCCTTTCTGTTTTAGTAGAGCGGCCTTATGCTGGTGGGCCGAGTTCCAGGCCCTTTCTGTTTTAGTAGAGCAGCCCTGCTGCTGGAAGGCCGGGTTCCAGCCCCTCTTTTTTTTAGTAGAGCGGCCCTGCTGCTGGTAGGCCGGGTTCCAGCCCCTTTCTGTTTTAGTAGTGGCCCTGCTGCTGGTGGGCCAGGTTTCAGGCCCTTTCTGTTTTAGTAGAGCGGCCCTGCTGCTGGTGGGCCAGGTTCCAGGCTTTTTTTGTTTTAGTAAAACGGCCCTGCTGCTGGTGGGCCGGGTTCCAGGCCCTTTTTGTTGCAGTAGAGCGGCCCTACTGCTAGTTGGGCCGGGTTCCAGGCCCTTTTTGTTGCAGTAGAGTGGCCCTGCTGCGGGTGGGCAGGGTTCCAGGCCCTCTCTGTTTTAGTAGAGTGGCCTTGCTGCTGGTTGGCTGGGTTCCAGGCCCTCTCTGTTTTAGTAGAGCGGCCTTGCTGCTGGTGGGCAGGGTTTCAGGCCCTCTCATTTTTAGTAGAGCGGCCCTGCTGCTGGTGCGCCGGGTTCCAGGCATCTCTATTTTAGTAGAGTGGCCCTGCTGCTGGTGGGCAGGGTTCCAGGCCCTTTCTGTTTTAGTATACCGGCCTGGCTGCTGGTGGGCCACGTTCCAGGCCCTTTCTGTTTTAGTAGAGCAGCCCTGCTGCTGGTGGGCCAGGTTCCAGGCCCTTTCTGTTTTAGTAGAGCGGCCCTGCTGCTGGTGGGCAGGGTTCCAGGCCCTTTCTGTTTTAGTAGAGCGGCCCTGCAGCTGGTGGGCCAGGTTCCAGGCCTTTTTTGTTTCAGTAAAGTGGCCCTGCTGCTGGTGGGCAGGGTTCCAGGCCCTGTCTGTTTTAGTAGAGTGTCCCTGCTGCTGGTGGGCAGGGTTCCAGGCCCTTTCTTGTTACGGTTCTAACCGTTCCACGCCATGTTTTATGTTTATTGTTATGTCACGCCCTTATTTGTATTCACGTTCTGTCATAGTTTATTAGTTTGCATACATATTTCCATGTTTTTCCGCAGCCTTGCGTTCATGCTGTTTCTTCTCTTGCTGTCACTCACGCTTCCCTAATTGTTTCATTCTCCCTTGTCTAATTACTAATATACTAACATTAGATCAGGATTGGGTAATACTAACTATCTAACCATGTGTTCATGTTTACCTTATGTTTCTCGTACGTTAATTACTAATTTACTAACGCTAGGTCAGGATAGGTTAACTACTAACGATTTACTAATTGCCTCACTAGCACTCTTAAGCATTTTGTCACGCATTCTTATTCTGATTTCCTGTTTTGATCCAAGCCTGTTTTTTGACCACTGTTTACTGCCAGCCTTTTGTTTTCACTGCCTGTCCTGACCACGATTCCTGTTTGCTGATTTTGTACTTTTGCCACGCGGCGAGGACTCCGGTCTGACCCTGCTTGTTTTTTCGACTATTCTTTTGCCTTCTCCCTTTTGTACCTCTGCCACGCTGATTGCCTTCCTGGTTCCGAACTACTGCCTGGCTTACCGACGACGAGACTGCCTTCTCCCTCGGTACTTTTGTTTATTGGCTGGATCTTTTTGTGTATGACCTTTGCTTGTGCTAAGACAACGATTACTGGACTTTCCTTAATAAATTATTACATCTGTTGTTCTGAGTTGTGCTTCTCGGGTCCAACCCTCCACGCACTATGTCTCATTTCTGTTTCAGTAGAGTGGCCCTGTTGCTGGTGGGCCGGGTTCCAGGCCCTTTTTGTTGCAGTAGAGCGGCCCTACTGCTGGTTGGGCCGGGTTCCAGGCCCTTTCTGTTTTTGTAGAGCGGCCCTGCTGCTGGTGGGCCGGGTTCCAGCCCCTTTCTGTTTTAGTAGAGCAGCCCTGCTGCTGGTAGGCCGGGTTCCAGCCCCTCTCTGTTTTAGTAGAGCGGCCTTGCTGCTGGTGGGCAGGGTTTCAGGCCCTCTTTGTTTTAGTAGAGTAGCCCTGTTGCTGGTGGGCCGGGTTCCAGGCCATCTCTATTTTAGTAGAGTGGCCCTGCTGCTGGTGGCCAGGGTTCCTGGCCCTTTCTGTTTTAGTACAGCGGCCTTGCTGCTGGTGGGCCAGGTTCCAGGCCCTTTCTGTTTTAGTAGAGCGGCCCTGCTGCTGGTGGGCAGGGTTCCAGGCCCTTTCTGTTTTAGTAGAGCAGTCCTGCTGCTGGTGGGCCATGTTCCAGGCCCTTTCTGTTTTAGTACAGCGGCCCTGCTGCTGGTGGGCAGGGTTCCAGGCCCTTTCTGTTTTAGTCGAGCGGCCCTGCAGCTGGTGGGCCAGGTTCCAGGACTTTTTGTTTTAGTAAAGCGGCCCTGCTGCTGGTGGGCTGGGTTCCAGGCCCTCTCTGTTTTCGTAGAGCGGCCTTGCTGCTGGTGGGCCGGGTTCCAGGCCCTTTCTGTTTTTGTAGAGGGGCCCTGCTGCTTGTGGGCCGGGTTCCAGGCTTTTATTGTTTTAGTAAAGCGGCCCTGCTGCTGGTGGGCAGGGTTCCAGGCCCACTCTGTTTTAGTAGAGCGGCCTTGCTGCTGGTGGGCAGGGTTCCAGGCCCTGTCTGTTTTAGTAGAGTGGCCCTGCTGCTGGTGGCCAGGTTTCAGGCCCTTTCTGTTTTAATAGAGCGGCCCTGCTGCTGGTGTGCAGGGTTCCAGGTCCTCTCTGTTTTAGTAGAGCGGCCTTGCTGCTGGTGGGCAGGGTTTCAGGCCCTCTTTGCTTTAGTAGAGCGGCCCTGTTGCTGGTGGGCCAGGTTCCAGGCCATCTCTATTTTAGTAGAGTGGCCCTGCTGCTGGTGGGCAGGGTTCCCGGCCATTTCTGTTTTAGTAGAGCGGCCCTGCTGCTGGTGGGCCAGGTTCCAGGCTTTTTTTGTTTTCGTAAAGCGGCCCTGCTGCTGGTGGGCAGGGTTCCAGGCCCTGTCTGTTTTAATAGAGCGGCCCTGCTGCTGGTGGGCAGGGTTCCAGGCCCTTTCTGTTTTAGTAGAGCGGCCCTGCTGCTGGTGGGCCAGGTTCCAGGCCTTTTTTGTTTTAGTAAAGCGGCCCTGCTGCTGGTGGGCAGGGTTCCAGGCCCTGTCTGTTTTAGTAAAGTGGCCCTGCTGCTGGTGGGCAGGGTTCCAGGCCCTGTCTGTTTTAGTAAAGTGGCCCTGCTGCTGGTGGGCAGGGTTCCAGGCCCTGTCTGTTTTAGTAGAGCGGCCCTGCTGCTGGTGGGCTGGGTTCCAGGCCCTCTCTGTTTTAGTAGAGCGGCCCTGCTGCTGGTGGGCCGGGTTCCAGCCCCTTTCTGTTTTAGTAGAGCAGCCCTGCTACTGGTAGGCCGGGTTCCAGCCCCTATCTGTTTTAGTAGAGCGGCTCTGCTGCTGTTGGGCCAGGTTTCAGGCCCTTTCTGTTTTAGTAGAGCGGCCCTGCTGCTGGTGGGCCAGGTTCCAGGCTTTTTATTGTTTTAGTAAAGCGGCCCTGCTGCTGGTGTGCAGGGTTCCAGGCCCTCTCTGTTTTAGTAGAGCGGCCTTGCTGCTGGTGGGCAGGGTTTCAGGCCCTCTTTGCTTTAGTAGAGCGGCCCTGTTGCTGGTGGGCCGGGTTCCAGGCCATCTCTATTTTATTAGAGTGGCCCTGCTGCTGGTGGGCAGGGTTCCCGGCCCTTTCTGTTTTAGTAGAGCAGCCCTGCTGCTGGTGGGCCAGGTTCCAGGCCCTCTCTATTTTAGTAGAGTGGCCCTGCTGCTGGTGGGCAGGGTTCCTGGCCCTTTCTGTTTTAGTAGACCGGCCTTGCTGCTGGTGGGCCAGGTTCCAGGCCCTTTCTGTTTTAGTAGAGCAGCCCTGCTGCTGGTAGGCCAGGTTCCAGGCCCTTTCTGTTTTAGTAGAGTGGCCCTGCTGCTGGTGGGCAGGGTTCCAGGCCCTTTCTGTTTTAGTAGAGCGTCCCTGCTGCTGGTGGGCCAGGTTCCAGGCCTTTTTTGTTTTAGTAAAGCGGCCCTGCTGCTGGTGGGCAGGGTTCCAGGCCCTGTCTGTTTTATTAGAGCGGCCCTGCTGCTGGTGGGCTGGGTTCCAGGCCCTCTCTGTTTTAGTAGAGCGGCCTTGCTGCTGGTGGGCAGGGTTTCAGGCCCTTTCTGTTTTAGTAGAGCAGCCCTGTTGCTGGTGGGCTGGGTTCCAGGCCACGTCTGTGTTAGTAGAGTGGCTCTGCTGCTGGTGGGCAGGGTTCCTGGCCCTTTCTGTTTTAGTAGAGCGGCCTTGATGCTGGTGGGCCAGGTTCCAGGCCCTTTTTTGTTTTAGTAGAGCGGCCCTGCTGCTGGTGGGCAGGGTTCCAGCCCCTTTCTGTTTTAGTAGAGCTTCCCTGCTGCTGGTGGGCCAGGTTCCAGGCCCTTTCTGTTTTAGTAGAGCGTCCCTGCTGCTGGTGGGCAGGGTTCCAGGCCCTCTCTGTTTTAGTAGAGTGGCCCTGTTGCTGGTGGGCCGGGTTCCAGGCTCTCTCTATTTTAGTAGAGTGGCCCTGCTGCTGGTGGGCAGGGTTCCTGGCCCTTTCTGTTTTAGTAGAGCGGCCTTGCTGCTGGTGGGCCAGGTTCCAGGCCCTTTCTGTTTTAGTTGAGCGGTCCTGTTGCTGGTGGGTCGGGTTCCAGGCCCTCTCTGTTTTAGTGGAATGGCTCTGGTGATTAAATCCCGATTATGGGTTCACTAAACCTTTTTCCATGTCTTTGTCCACCACAGGAAAGGCATAATCTAAGCGCTTGTGTCACACACGCTGAAACTTCATATGTGCTATGTCATCACAAGCGTGTCACACACACTGAGACGTCATACACACTGTACTTTCACACACACACACACACACACACACACACACATGCACACCAAACCGTCATACACACTGTACTATCACACACACAGGGCAGTCACACACGTCATACACACCAGGCCATCACATACACTGTTCTGTCACACACACCGAGCCGTCATACACACTGTACTGTCACACACACCGGGCCGTCATTCACACTGTACTGTCACAGACACACACACACACACTGGGTGTGACATGCAGAACTCCACCTGTGAAAAGAGTGAAAACTTTCTTGTAGACAGTACAAAAGGAATCTATATTTTCTTGTATTTAAACATACGAAAGATTAATCTCGGGAGTTCAAGTGTTTAATTCGATTATAATAATTAATTGAACGAAATCCACAGCCAGCACAATTTACTGGTGCGATAATCTTTCTGAGAGCCTTCATAGTGGAGATGCGATGGATGAACAGGATCAGTGCTGCCCTCCCCACTGCGGTCTCATGATGCATTGCTTCTGCACTGTTCAGATAAACCCATTCTAGCATCCAGACTCATCTCGGGCTCCCATTACACCTGCTGCAGTGCTGCACCTCTGACAGGTTTAACAGGCTGTACAGGTGCAGGCACACAGCCCTACAGGTGTAGGCACAGTGCCCAGAGTGCCGGTGAGCATCCACACCCCATGGTAACAGGGGAGTGTCTCGGCACAAACTCACATCATGTGTACATCTCTGCTTCTATTTAATCTTCTGGCTCCCCAAACAGCATTCCTCCTGTTAGGCTCGGTTAACTTCCCTGCGTTCCTAAATTAAAATAATGGTGTTGACTGAGAGAGCAGATAAGCCGCCTCATATCAGTGAGGTTACTCATCCCATACACACAATACTCTTACTGCAGTTACGGCAACGATAGCCATGAGGACGGTGGTGGTGTTGATACTGGCTGGGGTGCCAGTGTAGTATAGGGGTTCAGGAACTCTGGGCTTGGTGGTGTAGTGGGTAGCACTGTCGCCTCACAGCAAGACGGTCCTGGGTTTGAATCCAGGCACAGGGCCTTTCTTTGCGGAGTTTGCATGTTCTCCCTGTGTCCATGTATGTTTGCCGTAGGTGTGAGTGGGTGAGTGAATGGTGTGTGTGCCCTGTGATGGATTGGTGACCTGTCCAAGATGTATTCCTGCCTCTCAACCAATGCTTGGAAAGGCTCCGCTTATTTTCTATAGCGTAGTATCCATGAGCAGCTCTTGGAAAGCTGATTTTCCATAGCGTAGTATCCATGAGCAGCTCTTGGAAAGCTGATTTTCCATAGCGTAGTATCCATGAGCAGCTCTTGGAAAGCTGATTTTCCATAGCGTAGTATCCATGAGCAGCTCTTGGAAAGCTGATTTTCCATAGCGTAGTATCCATGAGCAGCTCTTGGAAAGCTGATTTTCCACAGCGTAGTATCCCTGAGCAGCGCTTGAGAAGCTGTTTTTCCACAGCGTAGTATCCCTGAGCAGCGCTTGAGAAGCTGTTTTTCCACAGCGTAGTATCCCTGAGCAGCGCTTGAGAAGCTGTTTTTCCACAGCGTAGTATCCCTGAGCAGCGCTTGAGAAGCTGTTTTTCCACAGCGTAGTATCCCTGAGCAGCGCTTGAGAAGCTGTTTTTCCACAGCGTAGTATCCCTGAGCAGCGCTTGAGAAGCTGTTTTTCTACAGCGTAGCAAAAATAAAAGTGTTGGGAATAGTACAGTACAGCAGAATACCAACTTCCCCATCTGGTTTTGCTTTGTTTTACAGTAAAATCTGAACCTTGCTCTATGGCACTTTCTAGAAATGCCATGTATCACAAGTTTATGCTTGGACAATGCTTGCAACCCTCCAATGAATTTTTCTAATTTTTGGAAATTGCTAGCCTAAATGACACTGGGAAGTGGCACAATGTGAGCATTGCAAATTAAATAAACTGAATTTGGCATCAAGCCTTTGAGCTGTGATCTCAAACTCAAATCCTGGAGGGCCGCTGTGTCTGCTGGCTTTTGATGTGTTCCAGCACTTAAGTGCTTAGTTTAAGTTGAGCCTGCACACCAAGGCCTAATTTGGCAGCACCAAGGTACACAGTATCTGTATGAATAACTTTTAAATTGTAATTTATTATTATTTATTTATTTAATTGATGTAATTGATTTTCCTTGAAGAACAAATTAAATATGCAAGAATAATTGTCTGTGCTATCTGTTGAATGGTCTGTGACCACATTGACTTGACCAGTTCTTACATACGGCATTTAAAAATGCACAGAATTTAGAATATTTACACTCATGGTACACTAACCTACATGGTTTTAATTGCTAAATTATTATTATTATTATTATTATTATTATTTTTTTTTTTTTAAAGTACTTTTTATAGTGTTTTTATAGTGTGCATTGTGAAACACTTAGTTACTATGAAAACCTTTTTGTAAAGTGCTATATTATTATTGTTGTTGTTGTTATTATTATTATTATTATTATACATTTTGTAAGATATAGTATTGGGGGTGGGTATTGAAAATGAGCTTATAGCTATAGACACAATTGTGTTAGGCACTAGAGGATTGTGAGTGACAATGTTTGTATCTGTCCATATTCAAACCATAACCATAAATAAATAAGAGATTAATTATAGTAGACTATATGTGCAATATCTCTGATAAAACTGTTGGTAACTTCTTCTCTTTTTATATAGCATATGAAACCAATCGAATTTCCTCACGAGGGATAATGAAAAATTCATAGTTTTTTAGGCAGCCTCTGTAAAAATAAACACAGAACACATAGTTCATTAATTAGTGAATTCCTTAGTTTTTTTAAAATAACCCCATTATGTATTGAGGACATCGGATGTTCCCTACCTATGATTCATGCGTTGAACATGAACTGGAAACAGGTATGACTATGCGCACAGTCAAAATAATAGCACTAATGTTGCATCGGAAATGCATATAGTTTACCAGCCATCGCTATAGGGCTTTCGTATTATAGTTATTAGCCTATATGATCCATCAAATACGCTCTCGTAGTGCATTTTATGGTTTTATGACATGGGAAAAATGGGTTTATTTTAGCTTTGGTTATGATAGCTACTAGATGGGTACTAGATAGGAAAACATTTTCTGACACGTTCAGTCAGTCATAAATAGCCGTTTTTGCAGTTTTAGACTGGTTCTCTGTTCACGTTTTAGTATAAAATTACATTTTAGTCGAATGCAGCAAGCGTGCATACCAGGCATACTCTGTTTGTTTAAAAGACAAAGCTGTTACACCCAAATAGCGTCCCGCCCACGAGTTGATAGGGTTGCAGGTAGGCTACGGACCACCTTAATGGGAGTAATCCAGTGCATATTTTAACAGGGTTCGGACGCACGGAGTGCGGAGTTCGTGTTGACTGTTGGATGTGTTGTACTAGAGGGAGAGTGCCACTGTTCTACTTTCTACTTAAACTTCCATCTGAAAAGGGGTACCAAGCTTACATCTTAGCAGAAGACAGAAGATTCTCACCGTTAGGATTTTCCTATAGTGCACTTCCGAAAGTAAAGAATTGGAAAGCCGTCTGCCACAATGTTCAAGAGAAAAACTAAGAACAGCGTGACCATCACGGAGAAAAAGTGAGTTGCCTACGTTCATTCTGTTCATCTTTTTACGGGGTTTCAGTAACGGCGTGCAGTTATTTAGCGTTTCCGGAACCTGACATTCCGAAAGAAACGCGCAAAAGTGGATGTCCTGTAAATGTTCTGTAAGAGGAGTCAAACATTGTAAGGACTTGTAATGTTCCCGAATAGAATTAGGAGTGTTTTCCATTGGGTTGTTTACATGCAACAAATATTTTCAAAAAATCAAAGCAACGTATTCAAAGTGGCGTTAAATCCGTTTTGGGAGAGAGAGCTGCCCCCGCTAGCTGCCGTATGTCTAACACACCCCCCTAACCCCACACCTCCAATATGATTGTCAACCTCTATGCATCACGGTCATCTGAAATAACGTACCCTACATAGATGAACCATGTGCATGCTCAGTGGTGCTATCTTTGCTCTGATCCATATGATATTGAGTTATGAAATGCATTCCTTTTAGGATTTTCTGAAGTAACTGACAGTCGAGGATCTGATTTGCTGTGTGTGTGATTCCTCTCCAGTTAGCTGCTCTAGTGACAGTTTACTGGCAGGAGGAGGTCGTCATCAATATATGATAGGCTACCACTTAATAAATAGTTTACCATAGCCTCCTCTTAACAAAAACCTATTGTGAATATTTCAGGAATGCCCTTACCGAATACTGCATTTAAAAATGCAAGGAATACCTTATTTATTTCATAAATTCAAGATTGCTTCTTCTGAATCAAGTTTGTTTCAGTGCAACAGTGCTGCTACTCTACCCTGAGAGTGGCACATGGTGCAAAGCTGAAGCTGAGAGTGGCACATGGTGCAGAGCTGAAGCTGAGAGTGGCACATGGTGCAGAGCTGAAGCTGAGAGTGGCACATGGTGCAGAGCTGAAGCTGAGAGTGGCACATGGTGCAGAGCTGAAGCTGAGAGTGGCACATGGTGCAGAGCTGAAGCTGAGAGTGGCACAAGGTGCAGAGCTGAAACTGAGAGTGGCACATGGTGCAGAGCTGAAGCTGAGAGTGGCACATGGTGCAGAGCTGAAGCTGAGAGTGGCACATGGTGCAGAGCTGAAGCTGAGAGTGGCACATGGTGCAGAGCTGAAGCTGAGAGTGGCACATGGTGCAGAGCTGAAGCTGAGAGTGGCACATGGTGCAGAGCTGAAGCTAAGAGTGGCACATGGTGCAGAGCTGAAACTGAGAGTGGCACATGGTGCAGAGCTGAAGCTGAGAGTGGCACATGGTGCAGAGCTGAAGTTGAGTGGCACATGGTGCCGAGCTGAAGCTGAGTGGCACATGGTGCAGAGCTGAAGCTGAGCTGAGAGTTGGACTGCTTCACTGCAGAGTAGATCTTTTATTATAACCCATTCATTGTTCCCTTGTATGGACACATTGGGGAATTTGTATTCCACAAAATATGTGCCCCAAGCACAATTTCAGCTGCTCCAACTAGGGCCTATGGTTCAGTATTGGATACAACGTTTAATTTAGGATACAATGTTCCATTTGACGTAATTAATTTGTATCAATATTTATTTATAATGCCTATCAAAAGAGGGCCATCTTTGTTGTACAGAAAACTAGATAAACCAGTTAATTTAGAGTACCGCACCCACTTACTGAGAATAGAGAATACACACACGATAATTCTGCATCTAGCACATAAATCGTAAGGTCACCTAAAGATAAGCCATTCTCTGTCCATATAATCTGTGTAGCCTTTTAAGATCTCAGATTTACGTTGTAGAAATTAAGGCATTTTGAGGTCAGTCTAAATGACACCATGAAGCATAAGTGTAAATGTCTGCATGTAACGCAACACATTTTCCAGAAGAAAAAAATGTGTTGGTTATATTCATGTTGGGTCTTGCTTATAACTGAAAGTTTGTTACCTGCACCTGAAGCAGCCAGTAACTTTTAACTGTAACAGCCAGTAACATCCACCTGTAACAGCCAGTAACCTGTACCTAATACAGCAAGTAATCAGTACCTGGAGCAGCCAGTATCCTGTACCTAAAACAGACAGTACAAAGTACCTGAGGCAGTCAGTACCATGTACCTGAAACAACTGGTAACCTGTGCCTGGAACAGCCAGTAACATGTACCTGAAATGGCTAGTAACCTGTAGACAGCCTAACCTGTGGCTAATGGCCAGTAACCTGTACCTGAAACAGCCAGTATTGAGTACCTGAAGCAGCCAATAACCTGTTCCTAAAACAGCCAGTAACCTGTAGCCTACCTGAAACAATCAGTAACCTGTAGCCTACCTGAAACAGCCAGTAAACTGTACCTGAAACAACCAACAACCTGTACATGAAATGTGTCAGGGTTCCTCCTGTTCTCCACCAGAGGTCGCCAGCCCCGTTCCAGGTGTGTCTTGTTTTCCCCTGTGTTAATTAGTTCTCATCATTGTATTCGTGTTTAGTTTCGTCTGCACGTCTGCTCATTTGTTCATTGTACTCGCCTGTATTTAACGCCTGTATGTGTTCTGTGTATTTAAGTTACACATTTTCACTGTATTTGCTTGGTCTTTGTGTGAGTTATAGCATAGTTACCAGCCCTCCTGTTTCTTGTATTCCTAGTTCTAGTGTTTCTTGTGTTTATTCCGTTTGTTTAGTTTTATTTCCAGTGTTATTTTGTGTTCCTCCTGTTTGTAATTTTAGTTTTGTGTTTACTCTTGTTTGTTATTTTTGCCTCATGGTTTATATTTGGCTGTTTCCGAATCAGAGCCCTATCTACTGTGTCCTGTGTACTGTATACTGAATACTGTTTAGTGATATGCGGTATGCAAAATATGTCCTTCATACTCTTATCAGAGAAACCGCGGAAATAAGTGTATCAACCAGGGATATTAAGAACATACAATTTTCAGAATTGTCGCACACTTAACAGCTTTAAAAAAAAAAAAGCATACTCAACTGGCATACTCAATAGTGCGATATAATAGGGCAAGTGCGCTGATTCTGACACGGCCTTTGAATTTTGCACATACATGAAACAGCCAGTACCTTGTACCTGAAACAGCCAGTACAGAGTACCTGAAAGAACCGAGTGTCAATATGGCAGTAACCCACCAAACATTCTTGTGTAGAGCAGTCAGTGAAACGCTGACTAGACTACATTGGGTTGAAAGTGAAAGTTTTCTAGCCAACTAGGATGTAACCAGGATATATCCAGGTAAAACCTGAGCCTTATTTGTGTTAACCTAGTCTGTTTATATCAAAACGTGTCAAAATGTCTCTTTACCTAGATTTCCACCCCTCTAGACATCAAGATTCTGGCTTTTGCATGCTGGGAAAGTAGTTTTAATGAGTTCAATATGTAATCATCGGCTTTCTACAGCTGTTGTGGTGCTGTCGGCGGTTTCATTACTCTGAAAATATATTTTGTTGTGGGCGAAGAATGAATGTAATGAATCAAAGCACAAGGAACAGAGAAGTGAACAGCTGGCAGGCCCTGTTGTCAGGACTGTGCTACATGCTGCATGTTCTTTGAAGAGCATTGTGATACATTTCAGGCTCAAATTGAACAAGCTATACAAACGCACATAACAGCTAAATGGCCTTTTTGCTGTAGCAAATTGGTCACAGTAATTAAAAAATAAGTAAATAAGTAAAAACATAAAGAAATATATATGTATATATAAATGTATTTTTTATTTTACCTTTATTTTACCAGGAAATCCTCTTGAGATTACAATGGTGACCTGGCCAAGAGGGCAGCGCATTAAATACATACAAAAGTTATACAATAACAGACACTTGAAAGGTGCGGCATGATGAGTCATCCTGTTAAGGCCCCACAGTCTGGTATCTGTTCAGGCACTGTTCCAATGTGTGGATGGGTCTGGTATCTGTTCAGGCACTGTTCCAGTGTGTGGATGGGCCCCAGGGTCTGGAATCTGTTAAGGCACTGTTCCAGTGTGTTGATGGGCACCACTGTCTGGTATCTGTTAAGGCACTGTTCTAATGCATGGATGAGCCTCACGGTCTGGTATGAAATCCAGACCATTGTGGTACTGACTGTGGATGCCAACCGCGCAGGATGATGCAAAGTTGGCTCTTGCAATGCTCAGCATCTCATCGCACACCAGCACCCCCTTCTGGTCGATCGGGCGTCTGCACGCTTGTCTGTTGAGCTGCATATGAAGTGTCTTCCTCTGACTCATCTCTGTGCACTGCACTGCTTCCAGATTTTTAATTCTTTCAGTGAAGTGAGGCTCAGGCTCTCAAGATTTGAGTGTCTCAAGTGTTGTTTGAAGGTTATTCCAGGACAAAGGAGCCAGGAAGTCAAGAGTTAGGGCTCGGATTTACATCTAATGCATCCTGTCTCCCGTGTACTGTGTACTCCTAGCTGTATACTGTTTATTTAGTACTGTTTAGTATGTGCAGTATGGTAAAGAATATCCTCCATACTATTTTCCAACTGTTCTGTGGAAGTGTCGCAAGTCCCACCCTTGCATGGCCATGTCACGTGTTGTTTTTGTTATTGAAAGAAAATTGTCAGTGAAGCTGCGCCTTTTATTAAAAAACGAAGCTGCACGTCATATTTTTGTGACCAAAATGCATACTTGAAAAAGTATGCTCCCGAATATACTCAGCGAAACCCCGGAAGTAAGTATATCATCCGGGGGTTTTAAGTATACTGTATTTAGAGAAGATTTTGCTTACTTAACTACTTTTTCATCCTGTCTACTCAACAAGCATACCAAATAGTATGGAAGGGTGCTGATTCGGACACAGCCCTGGTTCCTGCTCTTGGTACCTGGAATTTAAGCAAGGATTGACAATGCAGTTTATAATAACTGATGAAAGGTTTTACTGTTCAAAAATATGAAGGTAAATCTCCAATTACAGCTTTGCAAATGAAAACATGCAGATTTTTTTAGTCTGTGTCACCAGGGGCAAAAAGCCCCCTGACATACAGTAGGCAGTGATGAGTAAGGGGTTTCCACTCGATACAGTGCTGCAATGTGATGGTGCTGCAATGTAGCCTGCATATAAATGATGACAATCACAAACGGGAAGAAAAATTGCAGACACCATTTTTTCTTGCAATGAAGGAAACAAGCATGACTTATGTCAGTAGAAAAAAACTCACCTTCTCCTTATCATTTTTTGGAAATATCTTCTTGTCAATATGAACTTGTGACATAACACTTGATGGGGTGTCATCTCTGGTAACTATTTTAACTATGTGATCTGATTGTATGTGAAACCGCGCATAGGGAATGTGCCCCTTTAGGGCACGCAAACAGACACACAGAGTGTGTGCAGAGAATGTGCATCAGTCTGCCTTTTTAGAACAGAACTGTCAAGACATGATTAGCGATAACTACTGAAGGCTGACAAAATAAAGTTATTTTAATGAATATAAAATCAGTATTCAATCAGTATCCTTGCATTGGGCTTGTGTGGATTTCTTATTTAAAATTATTTACAGAGCAGTCAAAACTAAAATGATAGTTTCACTATGACTGGCCGTAAACCGATATGCTCAGGGGGTCTGGTAGAACATTTAGATATTATTCCATTTGCATCCCATTTACAAAGAGAAGTTGAGCATGTTAATGAAACCAGTCCATGGGTAAAGCCACCTCAAAACACAGTTCTATTTAATTAATGGTACTGCTTACTTTTCCTGTTGTTCCCTACTATTAATTATTCAGATTTTAGCCGAACGACCGTCCATAGCAACATAATGCAAATATGAAATGCGATGGTGACATTGACTAATGACTAATGTAGTATGTGACATTCTGCAAACTAAGCTGCGTTAAATAGTTCAGCAGTGGAATCTTTAGTGCTAGGTGGAATCCTAAATCCTGAGCGCTACTGTTTACAAAAATGGAATTCTGTTCCCTTTCAGAACTGCCAGCACTGAGCTCACTGCCCTGATTGAGAAGTTGCAGAAGAATGCCGACAGGGTGGAAAAGAACATCTACGACTCGGAGCAGAACCTGACCAAGGTACGTTGACTCATCCCCATCATTTAATGAGAGTCTGGGTCAGTATTCAAACAGTGTCTCAGTGTAGGAGCACGGATCAGTTTCCCCTGTCCAAATCCTAATAGTCCAAATAGGCAAAACTGCTCCTAGATCAGCGCTCCTACTCTGAGATGCTGTATGAATGTGGGCCTTCAGCTCTGACACGGTGGTTTTCCAATGTTTGTAACTAGAATTCTCCCTTCACAGGATGTGAATAAGATCAACGAGGGGAGGCAGCCCCTGTATCAGGAGGACACCAGCAAGAAGATCCTCAACTCCCTGGAGATTCTGAGGGTGCTCGATGACGATGCCTTAAACGCCACGCGGCTCAAGCACCCCCAGGCTGAAATGATTGAGCAAGAGTATGCACCCCCATGATGCAAACAGCGTATTTCACCTTGCAAGAACCCCCCCCAAGTTTAATACATGTCATACTGTAGTCTTGCTCTGTATGTATCTACAGCAGTGACTTATGTAGTGCTGCAGAAGCTAACATAGTTTTCAGTGGCAGCAGCGTTTATGATGGGATTCATGACGGTGTGTTTCTTTCCTGTGTTTGAAGTATGAAGCAGCTTCGTGACCGCGTGAAGAAACTCCGCGACGAGCACGACAGGATTTACAACATAACGCGCTCCGAAGGTCTCCCCACCATCAACTGGGGCAACATGATCGATGAGAAGCAGGTGAGGGGGGTCGTACGCAGTCTGTGAGGTGCATCTGCAGGCCCAATTATCGTCCCCAAACCACATCTCCCACTCAACCCCCCCTCAGTTTAATACAATACATACTGTAGTCTCGCTATGTGCAGTGAAAATATTGGTTGAACTTCTGTCACCGGGACTGGATAAGTAGCTGTTTTTGACTTGTGCTGGGTTTATTCTTTGAGCTTTAGTATTCTTTCTTTCTTTTCCACATCTTCTATCTACCCTATTAAAAAAAAGAAAACTCTCTATCGTCCCATACACATGTTCATTATTGTGTCAAAGGATTACCTATCCCGGGTGTCTCATGGCCCGACCATTAAACTCTATTAATTGTTACTTGGAATGCTGGTGATTTACAAATATAGGCCTTTTTTATTTGTGCACTTATTATAAGTGGCTCTGGATAAGACCATCAGCTAAATGCCTAAAATGTAAATGGAATAATACTACACCGCTCTGTAAACATTACATTCCCCTGCTCTCCGTTGCTCTTGCTTTTAAGTAAGCTGAAGTTTTTATTTAGAGCTGCATTTTTCTGCTACTTTTCTGCTGAATTTCTCTGCATTTCTCAGCATTTTTTTGTTTGGGTCACATTTTAATTGAAGGTACCATGGCTGATGGTAATAATATAATAATAATGATAACCACAACCATTTTCATAATTGCATCATAATTGTGTCTGACGTATTTGACAGGCGAACCTCAATAACAAAGGATTTGGGCAGGACTTGCCCACGGTTGAAAATGAGGTGGAGGAACACAACCTTTTCCACAGTGAAGTGGAAGCTCTGGCGCCACACATACCAGACAGTGACAACAGGGTAAACTAGCAGAATGCGCTCTCTCGTGCTCTTAACATACAGTGCTTCCTGTTTAAAGCACTGTTCCGGTGTGTGGATGGGTCCCACGGTCTGGTATTGAATCTGTCTGTGACAGAATGATGCACAGCTGGCTTTATCACCCAAAAATTAGAGGGTTTCCGTTAGCCTGGATGACAGTGTCTCGTCATGCACCAGCGACCCCCTCTGGTTGAAAGTTCATACGTTGAGCCGCACATGAATTGTGGTCCACTGACGCATGTTTTTGCAAGTTCAATCTAGTGGAACAAAGTGGGAAATTCTAAACTGGGAGAAAAAAGGGGGAAATTCCCAACTGGGAGAAAAAAGGGAGAAATTCCAAACTGGGAGAAAAAAGGAGAAAAAGCATGAAATAAAAATAAAACTGCTATTTCTCTCTTAGTCTTAAACACTTTAATTCTCTCCTCCTTCATCCAGTCATGTTCCTAATATGGGCATATTACATTTTCTCATGTTTGAGATAGCCCTTATGGAAGTGGAATATACTAACAAAATGAATACAATATATAATCAAGATATTGTAACACTTCACACCATTTGGGAAATGTACAGATCATTGCTAGTTTCAGGTATTGCAACATGTATTATTTAAAAATATAATTCTGGGAAATAATATTTTAAAGATTTTTACAATATATTGAAGTGCAATCCATTTCTGTGAGGACATTTCCTGTAGTATCTCACGGAAGAACTGTACATATTGGAATGTGAAAGCTCTGGCCAGAGACCTAATGCATTTTTCATGGTTGCATTGCAGGATTACGACAATAAATTGCAGCCCAAGTACAACCAACTTCTGGTAAGAATGGCGGAATCCTGCCGCGCGCTGTGCCCGCACACACACCCTTCAGTGTTGTACCTGCATTGGAGTCAGAGGGGTAACGGTGGCTGTGCTTGTGGTGACCCTAGGCCAGCTCCGGCACCCGGCAGAAGAACCTGCACAGCCTGAGGGACTTTATGCAGCGCTGTACCAATGAGCTGTACTGGATGGACCAACAGGGCCGTGAGCGGCTCAGCTACGACTGGAGCGACGCCAATCTGGATTACCCTACTCGGCAGCGGCAGTACGAGGCAAGGCGCCCCAACACTCCCCAACGTACCCCTAAACGCTTAAAACCAGCTGGCAGAGCTGAAACTATTTAGGTCTTTTTAAATCAAAACTCAAAAAGTGACCTTTCTCGCTCGACACTCGTCCTCTAGGAATACATGTCTATACACCAATCTGCAGCCTGAAATCTGTCACTAGGCCAAATCTGAAGCACTGCGTGATAACCTGAAGTGCTACTGAAGCACTGTCGGTAACAAATTAATTATTGATGAATTAAAAATAAAATCCCTGTCAATAGGAGCTCATAACCTCCATTTATATCATTTCTGTTCATTTTGAATATGAAAGGTCAGAGATGTAGAATCTGCTCTAAATGTAGGCTACTTTTTTCACCAAAGAACTTCATCACCAAAAGTCTGGAAACCAAAGAGGAAACCATCACCAAGCTGAACGACGAGGCGGACAGGCTGTTGCAGGCAAACCACCCTGGGAGAAACGTCATTCAGGTAGCCGCTGTTCGTCATTCAGGGGCCTGAGTCAGATGTGGTGGAGTTTTGGGTGGGCTGTTCTCCATTCTGGGGCTCTAGTCACTGGTGGGGTTTTGGGTGGGCTTTTCGCCATTCTGATTCTCGCATCTGATGTGGTGGAGTTTTGGGTGGGCTCTTCGCCATTCGGGCGGGCTGTTCGCCATTCCGGGACTCGACTGAGATGTGGCGGAGCTTTAGGTGGGCTGTTCGCCATTCCGGGGCTTGAGTGAGATATGCTAGAGTTTTGGGTGGGCTGTTGGCCATTCCTGGCGTGGCTCGTTTTGGGTGGGACTGGCTGAATGTGCGTCCGCGTGTTTTTTAGGCCCACATGGAAGCGGTGCATGCAGACTGGAAGGAGTACCTGAATCTGCTTATATGTGAGGAAAACCATCTCAAGCATATGGATGAGTACCACAAAGTGAGTACAAACATCCTATTTGTACAGAACAAGTTGCCCCAGTTTTCTTTCTATGCCTCTCCAATTTTTACTGTATGTAAAAAAATTTTTACTTTTACAAAGTAAGAATGGATGGAAAATAGAAATGCCTGAAACATTAAATATTTCACATTTTTAAAATAGACTTAAGGGTCCATCTTCTGGTCACATCATATTTGATCCACGCACTTATTTTTCCATATATTTTCTGCCATTTTACTCTTCTCACAGTTCACCCCTTCAGGTGCTTATATTTCTTCCAAATATCTCTGTGGTCACGCAGTCACAAACGTCCTATTATTTACAATTATTTCTCAATCAATTTTTACACGTTGCAATATTCCATATTCCTTACCAAATGTCCAAACCAAACGATCCATAATGTCCCTCAAGCACTACAGCCTCAAGCACACCTTTGTTGAACTGTTTTAGAAACATTTAGCTTGGATAAAGTGAACAGCTGCTAAGAATGGAAGGAATGTCTAATGATTAAGAACATCTAGCTGTGTTGAACTGGGGTGCTGATTGTTTGCCATTAATACCACAGTAGAACATACACAGGGCTCTGTATTTCTGATGCGGATTCCATCATTTTACCTTGTATAATGGGTATGATTTATGTTATAGTATCAAAAGGAAGCCAGAGACACCCAGGACTTGCTGAAGAGACTGGACACTGAGATCAACCAGAAGTACAATCCTGACTTTAAAGACATGTATCAGATGGAGGGACTGATCTCTGACCTGGATGTGAGTTTTTTTTAAACTTGTTTTTTGATGATTGAGATATTCTATTCTGGCTGTTTGGTGCTTACGTGTGTGTGTGTGTGTGTGTGTGTGTGTAGGACCAGGCGAAGGCTATGGATCACTACGATGCGCGTGTGAGGGCCCTGCAGAAGCGAAGCCAGCAGGTTCTGCCTCTGAAGTTCCGCAGAGAGATGCCCAACACGCTGCTCCCGGTGGAGGCTCTGTGTGACTATGAGGCAGATGGGGTAAAACCATCATTCACCTCCGCTTTACACTTAAAAAAAAATACTGGCACTAACCTCAGCAGTTAAGAGGTACCGCAGAACTGTATAAGAACGAGAAAGGCAATGTGATCACATGGTTCCATTCAACCCTATTCAATTTGGTGCTTCCGCAAGTGGCGCCACCGTAAGATGGCTTTCACGTCCAGGAAATAGTATTACCAATTTACAGATGAACTCTGCCATGTATTTTTTATGGAGCATTGCACAATTCATCTAAGTCGCCCAGCGCAATTTAGGCGCCAAAAGCTCACACTATGGTAATAATTAGAAGCAGGCAGTAACATTTTACATTTTTGCTGGATCAAAACAGTTTTTAGGCTGTACTGTAAAGAGAAAGACATGATTAAAACATACTAATTGGAGAGCGTTGAGTAGAAGCACTGATCTCAGATTGGTGAAGAACAAACTGATGAGATTTGTAACGGTCAAGTGATGACCATAGTAGCGCCACAGCTTCATCACGTGGCCTAGCCCCTTTGTAGTTTCACTTTTGCCTTCAAACCATGGAGCTGCTCAAGTTAGCTCACAGATAGTCTACAGCTAGCAAGATAATGTTAGCTTACAGTTATAAAGTTTGCTAACTTAGCTAGCTATCGACAATTGCCATTGTGTTATCATCTTTTGCATAATAATAAAATGGTTTGAAAATGTTTTGAGAAGGCAGTTGCTGTTCTAGTTCTTATATGGTACTGTGGAGGAACAGTCAGTGGCTGACTGTTTTTTCTTGTGTGTGGTGCAGGGACAGGTCATCCGGGGAGAGAGGTACACCCTTCTCAAAAACAACGGGGTAAAATGGGACATCAAAGATTCCACAGGGAGTCGAGTGACCGCCCCTGGAGTGTGCTTCCTGATTCCCCCAACTGATCCTGAGGCCGTCTCCATCTCTGAAAAGTAGGTTTCACTCTGCGTGTTATAGTACTGTACTTGTATGGTATTCTACTGTACTTGTGTGGTATAATACTGTACCTATGTGGTATGGTATTCTACTGTACCTATACTGTATGTGTGTGGTATAATACTGTACCTATGTGGTATAGTACTGTACTTTTGTCGTATAATACTGTACCTGTGTGGTATAATACTGTATGTGGTATAGTACTGTACTTGTATGGTATACTATTGTACTTGTGTGGTATAATACTGTACCTATGTAGTATGGTATTCTACTGTACCTATGTGGTATAATACTGTACCTATGTGGTATAGTACTGTACCTTTGTGGTATAGTACTGTATTTGTGTGGTATAATACTGTACCTGTGTGGTATAACACTGTATGTGGTATAGTACTGTACTTGTATGGTATTCTACTGTACTTGTGTGGTATAATACTGTACCTATGTGGTATGGTATTCTACTGTACTTGTGGTATAATACTGGACCTATGTGGTATGGTATTCTAGTGTACCTATGTGGTATAGTACTGCATTTGTGTGGTATAATACTGTACCTATGTGGTATTGTACTGTACTTGTATGGTATTATACTGTACTTGTGTGGTATAATACTGTACCTATGTGGTATAATACCTGTGTACACTAATGTACCGGTGTCCTGTCTTGTCCCACCTTGTTCCCACAGTACTATCAATACTGATATCATTAATTAATTAATGACTTTTTCCATCTTTTTTGTGTTCAGCCTTGCCAACCAGCAGAAAACCATTAAACAGAAGGTCTCTAATAGCAAAGGCAAGCTGCTTAAACGACTGGAGGACCTTACGAGAGAAAGCACTGGGAACGGTAGGCTGATGAAAACATTTTTACAGGCAAATTCTGCTTTGTTACCTACATAAACGTGGTGTACTTAACCCTGCTCTACCACTGATTTCAGATAAGGAGGAACAACAGTGTCGTCAGCTGATGGCGGGCCTGGAGAAAGTGACCAATGATCTAGACAAGCAGGAAAAGGCCATCTACACTCGAGTGCGCCCCCCACTGGAGCAGAACCGTACACTCCAAGACAGTGAGGACAGGCTCCAAGAACTGAAGGTTCGACATCTGAAGTGCTTACTGAAACAAGCTCATTCTAACATCACCTGTAATGTTTACTCGCACAAGTTCTTTCTAACAACACCTATAATGTTTACTCATGCAAGCTCATTATAACATTGGAATATTATTGGTGGAGTATTTATTGGTCACCACATGTTTTTTCTGTAGGACATTGAAGCTGTTGTTCGAAAAATAGAGCCGGAAAAGGCTTCCAAAGTTCGTGAAGCTGAGACCTTCCTGGCCACAAACCCAAGATGTGCCAGCGCCCCTGAGCTCTACAGCAAAGTAGACAAGGCCAACAAAAAATGTGACAAGGTCAACCAGCTGCTGAAGTACTCAAAGGACAAGTAAGTGTTTTTCACTCCACTTTTAAGCCATATATGTCACCTGGGTTACTGGAGGACCAGTGTGGTCACCAATCCATTATAGAGCCCACACACCATTCACTCACACAGCCCAAAGACAATTTAGACTCTGCAATTAACCTAACTTACATTTCTTTGAACTGTGGGAGGAAACCGGAGTACTTCACTATAGCTGTTTATAGCATGTGTACAGGAAGTTCACTGTAGCTATGTTTATAGCATGAGGACAGGATGTTTCCTATAGCTATGTTTATAGCATGTCGACAGGAAGTTCAATATAGCTGTTTTTTTGCATGTGGACAGGAAGTTTACAATAGCTACTGTATGTTTATAATGTGATGACAGGAAATTGACCATCGAGACACTTGCTAAACATTTGCTACTTTTTTTGTTTACGTTTGCAGGCTTCAGAATTCCAACCAGCTGGAGAACTCCCTGCAGAATGGGAAGGCTTTGCTGTCCACCTATGAGAATAAACTGGCCAGAGAAACAGCTGCTCCATCAGACCCCTACTCAATGGATAACACACTGCAGGACCTGGCTGTAGGTGTTCACGATGAGGGCTCTACTCTTACACATATCACAGTGAAGCAGGGTCGATTTGTTGTTAGCATCGCTGACTCTACTGATAGTTATGAAAATATGATAGCTCAATTATGCAAGACATTATTACATATATATTTTGCATGTGTGTGGGTACATAGTTATGTGCATTGGTTAATTAGTATATTGACACATGTAAATAACTGATAATTAAAGGTTAGATCAGCGTTCTGGAGTACAAACACTGGCATTGAAACATATGAGGCTCTGCTGTCATTAGCTCAGCACATTACTGACAATCTGAGTGACTTAGAAACTGTCAAGGAAAGATATACACGGAGTGGACAAAATACCGGAAACACCAGAAATAGAAAAAACAGTTTTTCATAAAACATAAAACAGCTGCTATGTGTTTGCTCCCATTTCTCTTACCTATATTTTCTACACACTGTTATGACTGGCATGCCATGTATACATTTTAGTGTCGGTCTTGTTTTTTTATTAGCTTGATAATGAATCATAATTAGCCATTAATCATATTATTATCAAATAATACTAATTAATCAATTAAATGCTACTTTTGTGTCAGTAATAAGTGTGAACACTTTAGCATTTAGATGTTTTTTGAATGAATTTTTGAAAGCATTTTGACCTCTGCACAGCTGTGAGGAGTAAATACCTCTGCTCAAAATGAAGTGAACAGCTGAATAACATAGAAGATCATTGAAACTGGTCTAGAATCCAACATTTGCACATGACATGAGTCACAAATATGGCCCAATTGTTAATTATTAATTTTCAGTTAGGTTTTTCACAAATCACATTCCACTGTACTACATAGAGGAGATCAACTCCAGTTGTTGGGGACCAAAATGTTTTATGATTTCTTCTTATACATTTGTTGAAGTATACTCACTTATTACTGATATAACAGTGACATATAATTTATGATTTATTAGCATTTCATAAAAATATGACAGGCAATTATGGTTGATTGGCATAATTATAAAGAGAAACAAGTCATCATATAAAATGTACATGTGGTACAAGATTCGCAAAACACCATAGATAATCAGGTTAGGAACAGAGGTTGAGGTTTTGCATAGCAAACATGTGGCGGGTGTTTTATTTTTTCTGGAAAACCGGTCTTTCCGATATTTTGTCCACCCCCTGTATATACTTCATATATATACCACCCCCTGTATATACCCCCCCCCCCCTCTGTTAAAAGGCTATGTCTTCAGACTTGAGACTGAACAAGCCAGTGATCGCCGAGACTGAGCGGAACCTTCAGACAGCACAGGTCAGCTGCGAGAATATGGCCAACAAGCTGCAGGAACACTGCCCCGACATCAACAGGCAAGAAGCTGAGGTCCAGAAGCTCAGCCAGCGCTATGACAACCTCGACAGGCAGATAGACAGCAGGTGTGCCACCTCTCCTTCCCCCTCGGGAAACGCCACTCCAGCTTTGTGTTCCACTTCTTATCTGCTTCTCATCCTCTTGGGGTTTTTAATAGAAACATAATACCCATTGCAAGTATTGAGGTGGACATGGTTAGAGTTTATTCACTGGTCTTATAGTAGCCTTCCTCTGTTACTCCATGCTTGATTCTTCAAGTTGAAGGTTTTACTTGGGGTTAATTATTATGTATGTAATACAGGACAGCAGGGTCCACCTTCTGTTATGCATACATATTAAAAGTTTATTTTACAAAAAAGTGCTGATTATTATTTTTCAAAGAACAGCTTTAAGTTCTTCTAAAATGGCATAAGATTTCAGCTGATATGTACTTATGACTTGAATCAGATTCATGTTTCATTTTGTAGTTGTCATAACAGTGATAATGTATATTATGTTTTGTAGGTCTCAAAGTCTTCAAAGAGCCAGATCGGCCAATAATAACTATCGCAATGATTACGACAATCTGAATAACTGGCTCTCTCGGGTACCTAACTATGAGCCAAGGGAATCTGATGATGCCAGACAAGTGGAATCAAAGTTGAATAGCCAAAGAGTAAGTGCTTTAACAGCCATTAACAAGCTGAATTTGACATACATCACAATTGTATAGTATCCTCAACAGTTAACACATTTCGAGAATATGCAATGTGTGCAGCTTTCGATACCATCTTTCACTTACTCCTTCAAAGACTGTCTTCAGTTGGTAAAACTGGCACTGAAATCCAGCCACACCCCTGTTACCCATGGTGTCCCCCAGGGGTCAGTACTGGGCCCACATTTGTTCATCATCTACCTTCTACCCCTTGGACATCATGGAATTCAGTTTCAGTGCTACGGTGACGGCACTCAACTTCATACGTCCACCAAACCCTCTGTCACATCCCCAGTCTTCTCACCCATCCGCAGCATCCTCACTCATCACTAGCCTGAAAGGCATTATAAACCAGATGACCAACAGCCTACTCAAACTCAGTGGCAATAAAATTGGGATTCTTCTGATAGGCACCAAATCTGCACTCTCCACATCTCTGGACCTACACATCACCATAGATGGCACCATAGTTTCCCTTTCCACCCAAGTCAAGATTCTTAGTCTCATCTTAGACAGCACCCTGTTTTTTGAACCTCACATAAAATCAATCACTCGCACTGCCTACTTCCACCGCCTAATCACTCGCACTGCCTACTTCCACCTCTCAATCACTCCCACTGCTTACTTCCACTGCCTACTTCCACTTACCAATCACTCATACTGCCTTCTTCCACCTCTGCATCATCTCCCAACTCTGTCCCCCACTGTTCCAGTCAAACACTGAAATCCTTATCCACACCCTTGTCACCTCCAGGTTAGTTTACTGTGATGCTGTCCTCTCTGGCATCTATACCAATCTTCTCAACAAACTCCAACTAGTCCAGAACTCTGCTGCTGGTATTACCACTCATTCCCACTTCCATAAACACACCACCTCTGTCCTCAGCAAACTACATTGGCTCCCTATCAAACACCGCATCACTTCTCACTTTCAAAGCCCTCCACTGTTTATCCCCCATCTACCTGACCGAACTTTTCCACGCCTACATCCCATCCAGCTTCCTTCGTTCATCCTCCGCTGGTCTCCTCATTACCACCCACGTCCACCTCTCCACCCTGAGAGTGAAGGCTTTTGGCTGCACTGCCCCGAGGCTCTGGAACCCCCCCAACCTCAGACTCCTGCAGTCTTTTAAACAAGAACTCAAAACCCGTCTGTTTAGACTTGGCTATACCTAATCCAATTTCCAATTTTTTATGGTTTTGTCCCCGTTGCCCCTACTTGTATTATTATTATTATTATTATATGTTTTCAGGATCAATTATAACACAGCTTGTTTTTCTGTGCAATTCTGTTTTCGTTTCACAGAACCTGCTGTCTGACATTGCAAGAAAGGAGTCTGATTTAAACAGTGTGTCAAAAAATGCTGAACTCTACCAGCATGCAGTCAAGGTAATGCAATTATGGCTTTTCATAAACATTACCTCTGCTCTACCTACATAAATGTCTTACAAAAACCTGTAATATTGGAATGTCTGATATTTGCTCAATTTACAGGATTATGAAACTGAAACTGAGACATTTAAGTCAATCCTTGATCTTGAAGATGGCCTAGTTCCACAGACATACAAAAGAAGCAGGCTGGAGTCCCCAGCAATGAAAGTAAAGAATGAGGTAACAAAATACTACTAAATACAGAATAATTAAAATATCTCATATCAAGTAAAATTTCAACTAGCGCATTTAGCAGATGTATTTAGCCAGAATTACTTATAGTGGGCGCACTGCATATCCTACCAAGACCCAGCAGAAAAAAACTTTAGGTTTTTTTGACATAATACAAGTGTCTTGGATGAAAAACATGCTGTAGTGAAAATAAATAATGTAGTGAAAATGTTTAAAACTATTATTTATTATATTTTAATTGGATGTCCCTTGTTGTGTAGGTTTCAGTATAGTATAATATATGGACCACAAATTAATTTGCCAGGTCTTGGCTTGCGATCCAACACAAAAACTGAAGTAAATCCATACCCAAATCAGTATTTCAGCGTTATATCTCAGACCAACAGCTACATGTAAGAAAGTGAGCTGTGATAATTATTAACACCAATTTCAGTATCTGAAGAGAAACTGTTGTCAGTAGATAGGCTGCAAAGACTCTTGGAATCATTCAAGAACAACAGCACACTATTATTACATACTATTTTATTTTGTATACTATTGTTACATACTATTTTATTTTGTATACTATTGTTACATACTATTATATTTTTCCGCAGGAATCTGCAATTGAAGCCAAGTTTGCAGAAGTAAATGCTGTAAACAAGCAAAGACTTCAGAACCTTGAATATGCACAATCTGTTCTAAATCTGGTAAGAAATTAATTAATTAAATCCACAGAAAATTGGCCATGCCTCTAAAACACAGCAAAAGTGCATGATTAAAGTAGAAAGAAAAAAGTGATTAATATATTATGGCAATACCTTTCTTGCAGCAACCAGAAGTGGCACTTGTACAGCAGCAGAATGTCCAAAGTGTGAGATCTGCAGCACCAGGAGAGGAGCCCTGGAGAGTTAAAAAGCAGCTTGAGGAGGAGATTCAGAGGCGAGAGCAACTAGAGAGAGAACTCCAGAGCATCCAGAATGACATTTATGTGCTGGAAGGCCATAAGCCACAAGACACCATAGTCAAGAAGGAGTTGATCAAGAGTGTTCCCGACCCACAGCTTGATGAGGAAATCCACAAAGTCCAAAATAAGCTCTCTGAGGAACAGAGATCAACTTGGACCCTGGAGAGCGAACTGGAGACACTCAGATATAAATTACGGGGGATAGAGATGGAGAAGCAAGAGAATGCACAGCAGTACACAGTGAAGGAGGTGCTCCGCATAGAGAGAGACAGGGATCAAGAGGAGGAGGTGAGGAGGCTGAAGGAAGAGCTGGAAGAGTTCCGGAGGCAGAGGACAGTCAAAGACACTGAGATCATCCAAATTAAGAAGCACGTCATCCTACTGGCAGAGCAGAAGAACATTGAGCAAGAAGTGATCAAAGAGGAAGAGATCATCACGGTGCACAATGACCCACAACTTGATAGCGAGTATCGCCTCCTGCAGGACAGGAAACAGAAAGACATCGAAAGCCGCAAAGAACTTGAAGATGAACTCTCATTTCTGCTGGAAAAACTGAAGCGACTGGAGAAGGAAAAAGCCATGGCCGAGGAGAGGATTTCCATCAAAGAGGTAGTGACGATGGAAAAAGACATCACTTTACAGAGGGAAGTGAACACCCTCAGGCGTCAACACGAAGATGAAAAGGCAAGACATAGGTCTTCTCAAAAAGAGAAAACAGATCTTCAGAGGAAGATCCTAAGCTTGGAGGAAGAGAAATCCAGGGTCATTGTCCAGGAGAAAAGGCGGGAGATTGTGCGACCTGATCCAAAGGCTGAAAACGAGGTGGCTGCTCTCCGCTTTGACATGGTTGAACAACAGAGAAGATACACAGAGGCAGAGTTTGAGCTAAAATCTCTCCAAGATGAACTGAGGATGTTGCAGAACAGGGGCCCTCAGATTGAGTACAGGGAACTCATCAAAGAGGTTATCAAATACAAGATGGACCCGCAGACTGAAAGAGAGCTGGAAAAACTCAGGAATGAAATTGTTGACAAAACCCATGAAATGGAGAAAAGTGAGATGGAAATCAGGCAGCTGAAGGATGAGATTCAGAGATGGAAGGACACCAAGCCTCAGGTGCAGACTAAAGAGGTTGTGAATGAGGTTCTTCACTATCGCGAAGACCCCAAGACTAAGGAGGAGGTGGAGATGCTCAAGAGAAAACTAGCTGATGAACAGAGTAAGCGCTTGGACCTTGAGAGGGAGAGATCGACAAATGAGGAGAAGATCCGTCTGCGGAAGATTGACCTTTCGCAAGTGAGGGAGAAGTACATCCAGCAGGAGGTTGTAAAAATGGAGGAGGACCCGCTTTTGAAGTCTGAATGCCAAACCTTCTCCAAGAATATCAACAACGAGCAGAGACAGAAGGAGTCCCTCAAGGAAGAGCTCCAAAGGCTCCAGCGCCAAAAATCTGACATGGATCTTCAGCTGCAGGATCTGGAGCGGGAGCGCAGGGCCCGGCGGGAAGCAGAGATGGAAATCCAGCGACTGAGAGTTCGCCTCAACGACCTCGAAATCAGGGATAAGGAGAACAGGGAGAAAGTGACGGTGAAACAAATGGTGGTCCTTAAGCAGGATCCCCAGCAGGAAAAGGAACATTCTATTCTCAAGGTGCAAGTAGAAGAGGAGCGGCACAAGCGCATGCTGCTCGAGAAGGAGCTCAACATCCTTATGCAGCAGCATGTGACCCTGGAGAAGATAGAGGTGAGGGAAAAGGTGGTCCGTACCGAGAAGATTCAGGTGGAGAGGGATCCCGAGGCGGAGCTCGAGATCCAGAGGCTGAAGAGGAGCCTGGAAGAGGAGAAGCTGCTCCATCGTGAATTAGAACAGCAGCTTAGCAAGGTCAACTCCAAGCTGTCTGAGATTGAATTCAACAACACTAAGTCATCCAAAGAGTTGGTGTTCTTGCAGGATGAAACGAACAAGCTGCAGCAGGAGAAGCAGCGTCTGCAGATAGAGATGAGGAAAGTGCAGTCGGAGATCCAGATCACCATGAAAGAGACCAAGAACATCACAGAGTCTGCTCCAACTGAGAGAGGGGGAAAGAACCTCGAGCTGCGGCTGACTTTACTCCAGAAGGAGCTGTCTGATCTGAAGATTGTCACCAGGGAGAAAGACAGGGAAATTGAGAAACTGCAAAAGAACCTGTCTGCCGCAATGGTGAAGCAAGAGCAGCGGGAGAGCCACATGCGGCGCTCCATTGTAGTCATCGACCCCGACTCGGGCAGGGAGATGAGGCCCGAGGAGGCATACAAGCAAGGACTCATCGACTGGAAAATGTTCGTCAACCTTCAGAGCCAGGAGTGCGACTGGGAGGAGCTCACAGTCAAGGACGCCAAGGGCGAGTCAACAGTTCTTCTTGACCGAAAATCAGGGATGAAGTTCTCGATTGAGGACGCGCTGCGGTCAGGCTACATCACAAAGCATCAGTTTCAACAGTACCAAAACAAGGAACTGAGTATCCAAGAGTTCGGTCTAATGGTGTCTGGCAGAAGCAAATAATCATCAGATTTTTTTACACTGAATTAATCCAGTGTAATTCATTACTCCTTCTTAAGCTTCTATATATGTTGTTTCACTGTTTACTGCATTATTGGCTACTCACTTTTTTCAGATAATTACACAAGTTGAGTTGAGAATTTATAAACATAGGGTGTGGTCTAATAAATTTTAAGCCTGTACCTTTTTCTCTCTCAATGCACTTTAAACTCCATACCTTCTCTATATTTACATATAATATTGATGTCATGGTTTCCTGGGAAGCTAAAATATATACTTTCATTATTGTGAATGTGGGAATTTTCCTGTACTTTCTCAACATGTTTTGTATAATATGTAAGAATGTACTTCAAATATGAATCATTTTATTAAATGTCTTTGAGACAAAAACTGCTGGAATTTAGAATAATGTCTTTAAGCATGTTTGCATCTTCACAGTTATTCTGGATACAACACATAAAGCACACATGCAGGGCTGGTTCTCAGTATAAGAAAGAAAAAATGCTAGAAAGAATGCAATATGAAATCATACCTGCTGTCAGGCAAGTAGAATTTAGCTATAGTTTAGAGTGTGGCAGCTGCATAAAATTACACCAGCTAAATCACAAAAGAGAAAAAATCACCCAATACAAAGCCAGAGAACCATTTACATTTATACCACACACGCACACGCACACCCACACACACACACAAACATACACACATAAATACAGTCATACATACCTACATACAGTACATGCATACATACATACAGTACATAATACAGACAGGCAGATACACATTCCAGCTCACTCCCTGTTATTACTAAGTCACACATAAGGACCTGTTTAAAAGCTGAAGCTTTATAGCTGTAGAGATCCATGCTCAGCCCTGTAGTAGGGAGGGCCAGGCTCTATTCAGTCTTGCTAATCTGTTTCACCGGACAGTTTAAAAGTTGGGCAGACTGGCTGGCTAGACGCAGGGCTTGCCTGGTTCAGACTCTCCGTTCAGAGAAGAACCTGGCGGTCACAGCGAAGGTGTTTCTGCCAGTTCTGATCACTCAACGACCAACACTTTTCCTGTCTGTGATCCGCTCAACAACAAACACTTTTCCTGTCTGCGATCCGCTCAACAACAAACACTTTCACTGTCTGTGATCCGCTCAATGACCAACACATTTACTGTCTGTGATCCGCTCAATGACCTCCACTTTTACTGTCTGTGATCCACTTAATGACCAACACATTTACTGTCTGTGCTCCGCTCAACAACCAACACTTTTACTGTCTGTGATCCGCTCAATGACCAACACATTTACTGTCTGATCTGCTCAACGATCAACACATTTACTGCGTATGCTGGTTTTCCTTCCAACCACAATTGCAATCCCAGAATTAAAATTTTTTTTTAAATGGATGCTTTTCATATTTAGAGGGATTATTATACCCTCTTAAAGGGTAATTCTTAGGTAACCCTAACCGAAAAACAGCATTAACCATATTTAACAGATCAAGGCACAACTAATTAAGTTTCTTTTTGTGGCTGGTCAAAATAATTTCTGGGCTGAGATATTGGCAGATAAAGATAAAACTTTTGTGGAGGTATACGTCAAAATTACATACACCTCTACTTTTCCTCGTTTTTGAAAGACTACAGTGGTATCAATTGGGCATGTAAGTTGCATTGGCAGCGAGGGAGGAAACAAGGCCACGTCTGTCACTGTTCGGGACACATTGTAGGTCAAGCTAGCTATCGTTGCTATTTTATTATAATGTCAGAAAATTACATTGACACGTTGTTTCCTAAAGATATTTCGGCAAACTAACGTAAACCAAGACTGAAGTGCTGTCCTTATGTTATGTTAGGTTACAGAGTGGACAAATAATGACCTCCGGTATCATTCCTTTACATCTTCCTCTGCCTTATTGAATCCCCCGGTAAGGAACCATGTCAACTACATTATGATCCATGACCATGAAAAGTAGACTAACATTAGTGAGCTGACCATAATCTAACAGTTTCACTTTGAAAGCAATGTAAACTATGTCATTTTCTGGGCTAAGTTAGTGCCTTTGGCTGTTGTTAGCAATGGCTTTCTTGGCATTAAACAAAGTGTTTTTAAACCTGTTTGCCATGCAGTAGCTAAGCCACACACCTTTTGGAATTTCGAAAATTGCAATGTTTTTAACCCTGCTGTAAAATCCAGCTATGACCAGTTTAAAAATTGAGCTAGTCATAAGCTGGTCTATCTTGATATGAGCTGGTCAACTAACATCGCCAAGCTAGATATGAGCTGGTCAACCGACATGGCCCAGCTGTTCATTAGCTAGTCTAGCTGGGTATAAGATGGTCAACCAACATGGACAAGCTGGTCATAAGCTGGTCTAACTGGGCATGAGCTGGTCAACTAGCATGGTCAAGCTGGTATTAACTGATCTAACTGGGCATGAGCTGGTCAACCATCTTAGTAAATCACGTCTAGCTGGTACTAATGAGTTTGTCAAGCAACATGGTCAGACTGTCCTTATGCTGGTCTAAGTTAGTGAATAAAACCCCTGATTTCACATGATTTGCTTTTTAAATTAACAATATCAGACACAAAAAACAAGACAATTTATAATTGAAAAGACATTGTGCATATGCAACACATATAAGTACTTATGCAAGTGTTTGTTTTAGATTAATCCCCCACAGCTTTTAAAATGTAATATTAATTGCAATAAAAATGTATCATCTACTCTATGCTCTGTCTGCCACTTATGACGATGCTCCCTCAGTAAATGAAAATCAAGAGTCGGGCTTCAAGTAGCTTTTGGTTGCTAAAACTTTCCGTCGTGCATTTCCCGCCCTCTTCTCCATCCCGCCAAAACTCCAACGACGGTTGCTTCTTCATTTTTTACCTCTTGGTGACGCTGTAATATGTATGCATATGTCAACTAACATTATATTGATGATGGGCTCAAGGCTATTATCAATGTCAATAACATAAAAAGTATTTTAACCCAAGCAGCACCGTTGACTTTTCAGCCCACATGGTGTTTAGTGGATTCGCTGATGATTTTTTTAAAGGACAAATGCTCATACTGAGAGGTAAGAATTGTGGATAATGTTAGCATCCTCGCTAACGTTAGCCTAACTTGATTTGTAATGCGCTAACGTAAGGTTAATTAGCTAGCTATTAACATTTGTCAGTCTGACTTAGACAGATACTATATGTTAATTTACAAGTAACTATGTTATTTGACGGTTGTTATTGCGACGTATCACGTTATCGTGAAAATAGAGGAATCCCCACGTTAGAATGGAGGTTCCTCTGTTTTTTAGATTTCCCTTTTTTACGAGGCGCAAAAACAGATTCACTAACGTCAGTTTTGGCTAATTAACGTGAGATAAGTTATAGCGAACATAATTTTGAAATGCGCAGTAAAAAGAATATGAGAAGAATTCTCTAAACAAAAGTAGCTAACCTGTGTTAGATATGCTAGCCATGATGTTGCTAACGTCAACTATGATATAAAGTAATATTAAGTAACGAAATGTCAGCTGTTTATTTATGTGATGGCTAATATAATGTCATATTCGTAGCGATTCTCCTTTGTAGCTATCTAACGTTTCAGTGGCATTTAATGTTATGTTGTAGGTTCAATAACTACGTTAACTTTTGTGGTAGATAAATGAAACAATCCTTCCACCTTCCTGACGAAAGGGGTCAGGACCATTCCACTACACGTAATTCAAACTTTCTCCCAAATAGACACTACATTTTAGAGTCTGATATAACTTGATTTATTGTAAAAAGATTCGCATGAATATGCATACCCAGGCTGATCGGCTAAGCATATGTATATTTAAAAAAAACACCTCAATCACACGGTCCAGTCTAAGTCCGTCAATTCCATGCATTCCCACGAGATGTAAAACAGGTCCGTTAAAGACAGAAACAAAAACACATAGCATCAACAGCAGCAGCCATGAAAGTTCAGATAACCCCCCTTTTATGCTTTTCTTAAATCCTTCCCCCTGTGGGTGTAAAAGTTGGGAGATATTTTTCATGGTCAACATTTGCCTCCACTGGTTTTATTTAAGCATTACATATGATACTGGTTTTAATTAATCATTACATATGACCCTTATTTATATGGTAGTTTTGATGAAATGCCATGATTTAGTTATATCAGAAACGGCCTGGCCATGGTTTGACCATAGTAGTTCAATACATAATAATACAATGATCTAATGGGTTAGATGCTACTAACTGTAAGATTTTTCTAATCTTATTTCCTCAGTCTACAGTTTATGTGTGAGTGCATTGTGGAATGCAAGTTAACATTTTCTCTATAATATGCAAGATTCTTTTGTAATAATATAAACCTTAATACTAATGTTTGTAAAGAGGAAGAGAAATGTTTTCTTTGGATCTAATAAACTTATACAGTTCTCAAACTGCACACACACACATTTCCAAGGCCAGAGTGCCTTGTCTGCGTCTTATCTTTCCAATGGGCGTGTATGTGTGTGTGTGTGTGTGTGTGTGTGTGTTTGTGTGTAAATGGGTCCATTACCTCATTTTTGAGATAAGTATGCATATGCTTCATCAGTTTGATGTGTGAATATATAAATGTAACTAAAACGGTCTCTGGGAAAATTAGGGTTGCGCACATTCTGTTAGAATGTGTTTGGCAATATAGCTGTTTTTTCTGAGAGCGAGTTTTTTCTTTGTATTTTCCTGCGTGTGTGTGTGTGTTTTTTTCTCTCTCTCAGTACAAAGAAAAGATATTTAATGTTATCTCTTATCAACTTTATAGATTTTTGTAAATATACGCTAATTCCAAATTTGATGCCTGCTACATGTTCCAAAAAAGTTGGGACAGGGGCAAGAAAAAGACTGGGAAGTTAAAAAAACACCTGTTTGGAACATTCCACAGGTAAACAGGTAATGCTATCATGACTGGGTATAAAAGAATATCAAAATACTCTTGATATCTTATTTTCTGTTACTCCTACAAGCGATACTATAACTTCTCTGCATTTGAATGGATCTCTATGGGAATTGGGGGGTGGGACGAGATTAAGATGTAAATTACACAAGCCACTTCATTTTCTTATTGAACTCGACAAAAAAATAAGTCAGGAGAAACAACCCTTCAAGTAATCCATCCATATGCTGCATATCTGGCAACAGAGTGGTGGTTTGAGGCTCGTTTGATACCTCAGACCCTTGATGACTTATAGCCATTTAGCCAACCATGGGTTCCATACTATTCCTGTGGAATTTACAGCTAAATCTAGTCCCACCCCCAATTCCCATAGAGATCCATTCAAATGCAGAGAGGTTATAGTATCACTTGTAAGAGAGTACCTGAAAATAAGATATTAAAAGTCTTTTGATATTCTTTTATACCCACTCATGATAGCATCACATGTCTACCTGTGGAATGTTCCAAACAAGTGTTTTTTTAACTTCCCAATCTTTTTTTTTTTTTGCCAACTTTTTGAGAACATGTTGCAGGCATCAAATCTGGTATTAGAGTATATTTACAAAAATCAATAAAGTTGATAAGGTAAAACATTAAATATCTTTTTTGTACTGTCCCAACTTTTTTGGAATTGGGGTTTGTGCGTATGTCTGCGATGTAGTCTCATGCACTCCACATACTTTGTATTTTGACATTTGCTTCCTTCCCTCTTATTTCTTTTAAAGGCTGTTTCAAGTACTGGCTGGAGTCCAAGCATCCCCAAGACGCAGGACAAAATGCAAGGCTCTCAAAGATTTGATTTGAAACCTTTATTTCGACAGGGAAGAACATACTGAGATGGGATCCACTTGAATGCTGAAGGAGCCAAGCTGCTTTCGTCAAATATCCTTCTTACATTACAATCTCTCCAGTGTATTTATTGACATCACATAAGCCCAAGCCCCCTCTTCAACCAGACTCTAGATTCTGTCCAAATCTCCCCCAAATCTGGGTTTGGGCAAGTGTCTGCAAAAAATTTAGCCTCTCTTAGTGCTCTTAGTGCTTGTAATATTGAAATTATTGTCTCGGTCAGGGATGTTTTAGCTACTAGGCGGTCGAGGAGAGGGCCGGTTTTGGTTCCCGTCCCCCTCGGAGACCTCGGTCCAGCTAAGATGCGATCAGCACATGCGACCAGTGTGACTCCAAACATCATTTTAAATATGGCTCTGATTAATGCCAGATCGCTAGCAAATAAGACTTTCCTGCTGAACGATTTTTTCACTTCCCGTGAGCTGGATTTTATGTTCTTGACGGAGACCTGGCTACATGTCGGTGAGTCCACACCTTTCTCCGAACTCCTCCCTCCTGACTGTACATTTTTCAGCGCCCCACGGACCACTGGCAAAGGTGGTGGGCTTGCTTGTGTTTTTAAATCAACTTTTCACTGTCGGCAGATTCCATCTGTCACTTACTCTAGCTTTGAGCTGCAGCTCTTTGAACTGAATTCCTCTCCTCCCTTGCTGTGTGCGGTGGTATATCGTCCACCTAAGTATAATAAAAATTTTATCCAGGATTTTGAGAACTTTCTGTCTGGAACTATGGTGGATTTCGATAATTTTTTAATTTCTGGTGATATGAACATTCATGTCTGTTGTGAATCCAGTCCTCTGGTTAAAGACTTCTTGTCTCTGATTGATTCCTTTAATCTTACTCAGTGGGTCTCTGGTCCGACGCATGAAAAAGGGCACACACTAGACCTAGTGCTGTCTTATGGTTTGAGTGTCTGTGTTAAAGAAATATGTGATAGTGCTTGTATTTCTGATCACATGCCTGTTTTATTTTCTGCTGTTGTTCCATGCGCTGTAGTTGCTACTCGTCCCCCTGCACGCCGTTTTCATGCTATAAACACTGACACCTCGTTGCAATTTTCTACAGCTTTTAATGACTTTGTGCTCTCTAGTGTGGATGGGTATGGTGCCCTAAATGTAGAGGAGCTTGTTGCTCTTTTTAACTCCACTTGCACTAGCATCCTGGACTCCATCGCCCCCTTGAGGAGTAAACACCCCAAGGCACTTTCTGAACCATGGATAAATGACTCTATCCGTGCGCTCAGACGCTCATGCAGGCGTGCTGAGAGAAAGTGGAAGAAGGACAAGTTGCATGTCTCGTTTGGGATTCTACAGGACTGTTTAATGGAATACCAGAGAGCCATGAAGGCTGCTAAAACCGAGCACATTTCCAACCTTGTCTCTAAGAATATTCGTAATCCCAAGGTTCTGTTTAATACTCTTGACTCTCTTGTAAACCCTCGTGATACTGCCCCTGTTGTACCATCGCCTGCTCTCTGTAATGATTTTCTCAATTTCTTTGTTGAGAAAATCTTGTCTCTTCGGTCTGTACCCTCTCTCGCTGCTCCTGACCCCTCTGCTCCACCTGTGTGCCCAGCTGTTTTTGACGAGTTTAAGCCCATATCCTTGTCCTCACTGTCTGATGTTGTTCATGAGCTGCGGCCTACAAATTGCCTCTCTGACAGTGTTCCCTCTCGCCTTTTAAAAGAGGCATTTGATTCAGTTGGCTCTTTTATTCTTGTTTTGGTTCATGCCTGTTTTAGTTCAGGAGTTTTTCCAGCTCCTTTTAAACATGCTATAGTGCAGCCACTAATCAAAAAGCCTAATTTGGACCCCTCTGTTCTCTCAAATTTCAGGCCCATCTCTAAACTGCCTTTTCTGTCCAAAGTATTGGAGAAAGTAGTCTCTATCCAATTGCAATCTTTTCTAGAGAAAAATGACGTCTATGAGAAGTTTCAGTCTGGTTTTAGACCTCGTCATAGCACTGAAACTGCTCTTTTAAGAATGTTTAATGATCTTGTGTCAACTGTTGATTCTGGGTGTGCTGCTATCTTGGTAACATTAGATCTGACCGCTGCCTTTGATACTGTGGATCATAAGACCCTTTTATCCCGCCTAGAACAGTGTGTTGGCATCAAAGGTGCTGCCCTCATGTTACTTCAGTCGTATTTGACTGACAGGAGTTTCTCTGTCCATTTGGGTGAATTCTCCTCAAATGTGACCCCTCTTACCTGTGGTGTCCCCCAAGGCTCCATTTTAGGCCCTTTATTATTTTCTCTTTATATGCTGCCCCTGGGTTCCATTTTACGTAAGCATAATGTTTCTTTCCATTGTTATGCTGATGATGTCCAAATCTACCTTCCTTTAAAAGTAAAGTGCAAGGACTCCCTCGAGCCTCTGATAGCTGGTCTTAATGACATTAAGATTTGGATGGATAAAAATTTTCTCAATCTTAATGACGCTAAGACAGAGGTTATTGTGTTTGGTCATCTGGTTAGTTTAAATGACTCTGTTGGTGTTTTAGGGCCCCTCGCCGCCAAAAATCGCTCTTTTATCAAAAGCCTCGGTGTCACTTTTGATAGTGGTTTTAAATTTGACAGACAAATTGGCTCTGTGGTCAAAGGTTCCTTTTTTCAGTTGAGGCTCCTGGCCAAAGTAAAGCCCTACCTCTCTCCTAAGGACTTGGAGAGGGTTATCCATGCCTTCATCTCATCTAGGCTGGATTATTGTAATGCTTTGTATGTGGGTCTAGACCAGCTCTCCCTACGACGCCTGCAGTTAGTGCAAAACGCTGCTGCGCGCCTTTTGACCGGCACAAAGAAGCGTGACCACATTACACCGGTGCTGGCTTCCCTGCACTGGCTTCCTGTTCGCTTCAGGATTGATTTTAAAATTGTGATGTTTGTGTTCAAGGCGTTGAATGGTCTGGCCCCTCAATACTTAGCTGAACTTCTCCATGTTCGCACCCCAGCTAGAGCACTGAGGTCATCAAATGAATTACTTTTAGATGTCCCAAGGTCTAGGCTAAAGACAAAAGGCGACCGAGCTTTTGCGGTGGCTGCCCCTAAGTTGTGGAACAGTCTGCCACTGCAAATTAGGTCTGCCCAGACCCTAGAGACTTTCAAGTCACAGTTGAAGACTCATTTATTTTCATTAGCTTTTTAAATTTTTGTATTGAATTTGTAATTTGTATTTGTATTTTGTATTTCTTAAATTGTACTTGTATTTTTATATTTCTTATTGTATTTATTTATTTATTTATTTTTGACTGTGCACTTTATATTGTATTTTGTAATTCTGTTTTTATATTGTAAAGCACTTTGGTGCAACGGTGGTTGCTTTTAAATGTGCTATATAAATAAAGTTGACCTTGACCTTGACCTTGAGACCAAGTCTCTTTCACAGATGTGCCCTGCTTACAATCAACATATACAATCAATACAGTAGCAAAGGTACAAAAAGTAGTAAATAAGTACAGACAATAAGCAAATTAAACAAATTAAACAATAAAACCTGCCTATCACTCTATCCTAATGCAATACAAACGTGCATATCTCTCTATCCTAATACAATACAACCTGCATATTTCTCTAACCTAATACAGTACAACCTGCTTATCTCTCTATCCTAATACAATAAAAACCTACATAACTTTCTATCCTAATACAATAAAAACCAGCATATCTCTCTAACCTAATATTTCTCTAACCTAAATACAATACAACCTGCTTATCTCTCTATCCTAATACAATAAAAACCTACATAACTTTCTATCCTAAAACAATAAAAACCAGCATATCTCTCTAACCTAATACAATATAATCTGCATATCTCGCTATCCTAATACAATAAAAACCTGTATATCTCTCTATCCTAATACAATACAAACAACAGGAAATGCATAGAACATAGGAAAAAAGAGGGGGGGGTGGGCTATTGGGTGGGGGGGGGGGGGGGGTGGGGAGGCGGGTGAATGCATGCATGTGTGTGCAAGTGTGTATAGCTGTGAGTAGTCCGTGTTTATGTGTGCGTAAGACTGAAGGTTACATTCTGGCACTCAGCAATCTTGATAACTCAAGTCCGTAGAATCTTTTCACGAAACACAGCAAGTTGCTATGGAGATATCCTCGATGTAACTAGTCCGTAGGTCTTTTCGCGATAACACAGCAGGTTGCTATGGAGATATCCTTGATGGCCCTGTCCAGAAGTAAACAACAGGAGTCCAGGGAAGATAGGTGCGTAGGAACGCCTCTTTGCATGTGAGTCTTCTGGGAGAGATTTCTGCAGGCGGCCTTGCCAGGCCAACAAGCGATGGGGCTCCGAAAACAAGATTAGATGTTTGGGTTATAGCGAGGAAAACAGCATTCCAATTTGTTACTCCTCTATACTCTCTGGGTCTCTCAGCTTGACCACTTCTCCTCGCAAAACAGTGATTTCTTCCAAAACGTTAACCATCTTGCGATTTAGGTCACATATCGCAACAGTCTGAGTACTCACTGCTCTGCCGACCTCGTTAATCATCACGGGCAGCCTTTGGCCTTCTTGAATAGCTCCCATCTTTCTAATTTTCCGATAAACCAGGGCAACGCTCAGTCCGAGAAGCAATTGTCCTGCCATCATAAATCCAAATAGGTAGACGTCCTCCACGTCTTCCACGGAGAGAACCGCCAGGCAAAGAACCCGCCAGTTCTCCCACGCATCCATTATGTAGCCCGCAGCGAAAGTCCCATCTGGGCAAGTAGGTTCCCCCGAACCAGTGCTTCTTGTTGAAATAATTTTGTCAATTGCAGATACACGACAGAAAAGATTATGGACATTAATAAAAAGCTGAAGAAGTCTACTTGATTATGTAAAATGACAAATAATCCAACGCACACCAGGATTATAACTCAATTTGGGCTACATTATTTCACAGTTTACAAAAGAGTGAACAATGCGTCTCACTGCCTGCATTTCGACTGAGCGAACCTGACGAAGAAGGCAGTGAAACATGTTGTTTGCTCTTTTGTAATCCTTGAAATAAAGTAGCTGAAGTCAAGTTATAATACTGGTGTGTGCTGGATTATTTGTCGTTCTACATAGTTTATGATTCATGCCCCAGCTAGCACCTAGGAAGAGCACAGCAGTGCACACGGTTGTTTACATATTTCTGTAAGTACTTGATTCTTTGATTTTCTTTCAAGCAAGACTCGACTCAATGTTCTTTTTTTCTTCTTTTTTTTTGTATTTTGTGGTAGTTAACATTACTTTTATGTCACTCATTTTATTTTAATTTTTAATGCTGTTTTTATGGATCAGGGAAGTATAATTTTGGATGTATGATTTCAGGCCCTAACCTTAACATGAATGTAAATGAAACACAGTTGTGAATAAAACCTCATTCATTTCATACATTTTGTTGGTTTTTATTGTTGTTGTTGTCTTAAAGATAGTGTAGACTTAAATGGGAGCTCCCCTACAAAGGTTCCTGGTTGGATCAGCTTAAACCTTCTAGCTGGTCTTAGCTGGGAAACCAACTAATATTGTTAGCTGGTCTGAAATGGTAGCTGGTCAGACCATCCCAAGCTGGAAGCAGATCTGAACTGGTCAACCAGCTAGTGCTGGTAGGTGGTCTGAGCTGGTAGCTGGTCAAACCATGTTGAGCTGGCAGCTGGTCTGAACTGGTCAACCAGCTACCAGCTGTTTCAAAACATAGCTTGAGCTGGTCAAGCTGGTAACCAGCTACCAGCTCAAGCAGTGTTTTTCAGTAGGGAATATATGACTAGATTTTGTCATAGGTGGAAGGCCCAAATACATAGCCGGTTCTGGCGCTGAATGCACTGCCAATTCTTCGGTATGAAACTGCCCGGTACCGCTCATTGCAGCAAACATTTCCATTTCAGTTGGCATTGCGGTAGTTTGTTCGTTTTATGTTTTGTGTCTCTTTGATCTCCTGGTTTTTCGACTTCTGCCCGTGTTCTCGCGACCCTGTTCCTGGACTGTGATTGTGTACCTCTGCCGTGCCTTCCTGTTTTTGACCTCTGCCTGTTTGACCTTCCTTTGGATTGTGTTTTTGTACCTTTGTTTTTGTTTTTGCCGAACATTAAACCTCGGTTTTCTGCATCCCGCCTGCTTCTGGGTCCCTATATCCCACCGATCGTAACAGTACGAACTCGCCATCTGGGACCCAGCAGGCCTATCTACAACATGGAGATCGACCCCTTCGGCTCTGATTCCTATGAGGAATACCTCATGGGGATCTGGGGGCAAAACCCAGAGTTTGCCCGCCGTCATGCCGACCACCACCCATCACCCCGGACTCCTCAACCCAGCTCCCACTCCATTAGGCTCGGAGTTATCTCTCTCCATCAGGACAGCTCTGAGCCTAGCCACAACCCGAAACCATCAACTTTTGATAGTACCCGTCTTGCCTTTTGCTCGGGGGGCTATGGGCCCAGGAGGAAACGATGGGGTCCTGGTTCCCGGCTCCGTCGACGGGCTCGGCCACCCGTTGACGGAGGATCCATCGTCTTTCCGTCCCAGCCCAAGCCTCCGGTCCCGTCCCGTCCCACGCCTCCTGTCCCGCCCCGCCCCAGTTCTCCTGGCCCGTGCTGTCCCAGCTCACCTATCCAGTCCTGTCCCAGCTCTCCTGTTCCGTCCCGTCCCAGCTCTCCTGTCCCGTCCCGTCCCAGCTCTCCTGTCCCATCCCGTCCCAGCTCTCCTGTCCTGTCCCGTCCCAGCTCTCCTGTCCCGTTCCGTCCCAGCTCTCCTGTCCCGTTCCATCCCAGCTCTCCTGTCCCGTTCCGTCCCAGCTCTCCTGTCCCGTTCCATCCCAGCTTTCCTGTCCCGTCCCGTCCCAGCTCTCCTGTCCCGTCCCGTCCCAGCTCTCCTGTCCCGTCCCGTCCCAGCTCTCCGGCCCCCTGAGCGATGCAGCCGTCGCCGCCGGCCCCCTGAGCGATGCAGCCGTCGCCGCCGGCCCCCTGAGCGATGCAGCCGTCGCCGCCGGCCCCCTGAGCGATGCAGCCGTCGCCGCCGGCCCCCTGAGCGATGCAGCCGTCGCCGCCGGTCCCCTGAGCGCCGGCCCCCTGAGCGATGCAGCCGTCGCCGCCGGCCCCCTGATCGATGCAGCCGTCGCCGCCGGCCCCCTGAGCGATGCAGCCGTCGCCGCCGGCCCCCTGAGCGATGCAGCCGTCGCCGCCGGCCCCCTGAGCGATGCAGCCGTCGCCGCCGGCCCCCTGAGCGATGCAGCCGTCGCCGCCGGTCCCCTGAGCGATGCAGCCGTCGCCGCCGGCCCCCTGAGCGATGCAGCCGTCGCCGCCGGCCCCCTGAGCGATGCAGCCGTAGCCGCCGTCTACCTGAGTGGTCCTGTCTGCGCCGCCGTCCACCTGAGCGGTCCTGTCTGCGCCGCCGTCCACCTGAGCGGCACTGTCTGCGCCGCCGTCCACCTGAGCGGTCCTGTCTGCGCCGCCGTCCACCTGAGCGGCACTGTCTGCGCCGCCGTCCTGTCCTTGTTTCCCTCCTCCGGACCCCCTCCACCCACCCTGCTCTGCATTCTGGACATTACAAACTTTTCACCCCCCCTGAACAATTGCATCGTTGCCTGTTATCCCATTATGGGATGTTGAGTTTTTAAACCATGCCAGTGCTGGTATATTCACTAAAAAATACAAAAACGTAAAATATACTCGAAGCTGGTCCAGAAAAACGATATAGTTTGCGAAGGGGTGTTATATTAAAATCCAGGAAATTGATGGTAAGACATAATCACTAGAAATGGTTTAAAAGTAACTTTTAGTTAATGTCTATGCTCTAAATGAATGGGGAATTTACTTCTGAAACCAGTGCGACATAGTCATTTGAGTACTCTATAGAGTCTGTGGCTTAGAGTATACAGGTGCAGCTCAAAAAATTTGAATATTGTGAAAAAGTTCTATATTTTTTGTCACTCATTTCAGAAAGTGAAACTCATATATTATATAGATTAATTACACAGAGTGAAATATTTCAAGCCTTTATTTCTTGTAATTTTGATGATTATTATGGCTTACAGCTAATGAAAACCCAAATTCAGTGTCTCAGAAAATTAGAATATTGTGAAAAAGTTCAATATTGGAAACTCATGGTGTCACACTCTAATCAGCTAATTAACTCAAAACACCTGCAAAGGTTTCCTGAGCCTTTAAATGGTCTCTCAGTCTGGTTCAGTAGGCTACACAATCATGGGGAAGACTGCTGACTTGACAGATGTCCAGAAGACAGTCATTGACACCCTCCACAAGGAGGGTAAGCCACAAAAGGTAATTGCTAAGGAAGCTGGTTGTTCACAGAGTGCTGTATCCAAGCATATTCATAAAAAGTTGAGTGGAAGGAAAAGGTGTGCTAGGAAAAGATGCACAAGCAACAGGGATAACCGCAGCCTTGAGAGGATTGTCAAGCAAAATCCATTCAAGAATTTGGGGGAGATTCACAAGGAGTGGACTGAGGCTGGAGTCAGTGCATCAAGAGCCACCATGCACAGACGAATCCAGGACATGGACTACAAATGTCGCATTCCTTGTGTCAAGCCACTCCTGAACCAGAGACAATGTCAGAACCGTCTTACCTGGGCTAAGGAGAAAAAGAACTGGACTGTTGCTCAGTGGTCCAAAGTCCTCTTTTCAGATGAAAGTAAATTTTGCATTTCATTTGGAAATCAAGGTCCCAGAGTCTGGAGGAAGAGTGGAGAGGCACAGAATCCACGTTGCTTGAAGTCCAGTGTGAAGTTTCCACAGTCAGTGATGATTTGGGGTGCCATGTCATCTGCTGGTGTTGGTCCACTGTGTTTTGTGAAATCCACAGTCAACGCAGCCATCTACCAGGAACTTTTAGAGCACTTCATGCTTCCTTCTGCTGACAAGCTTTATGGAGATGCTGATTTCATTTTCCAGCAGGACTTGGCACCTGCCCACACTGCCAAAAGTACCAAAAGCTGGTTCAATGACCATGGTATTACTGTGCTTGATTGGCCAGCAAACTCGCCTGACCTGAACCCCATAGAGAATCTATGGGGTATTGTCAAGAGGAAGATGAGAGACACCAGACCCAACAATGCAGACGACCTGAAGGCCGCTATCAAAGCAACCTGGGCTTCCATTACACCTCAGCAGTGCCACAGGCTGATCGCCTCCATGCCACGCTGCATTGATGCAGTAATTCATGCAAAGGGGAGCCCCAACCAAGTATTGAGTGCATAGAAATGAACATACTTTTCAGAAGGCTGACATTTCTGTTTAAAATATCCTTTTTTATTGATCTTATGTAATATTCTAATTTTCTGAGACACTGAATTTGGGTTTTCATTAGCTGTAAGCCATAATCATCAAAATTACAAGAAATAAAGGCTTGAAATATTTCACTCTATGTGTAATGAATCTATATAATATATGAGTTTCACTTTCTGACATGAGTGACAAAAAATATTTAATTTTTTCACGATATTCTAATTTTTTGAGCTGCACCTGTATATAATGTAGAGACAGCAATGCCAATGGAAACCAATGGGGAGGGGAGCACATCCGAACCAGAAAGTTTTAAATTTGCGCTCATCTCACATGCGCAGTTGTTTCCAGTCAAGTCACATGTACAACGAGGAAGGCGCAGATAGGCCAAAATAAATAATACAAAAAAATCATATCTTTGTGTGGTAAAAAAATAATTAAAAAATTACTTCGGAAAAATGATAAGTGATTTTTAAAGAAATATGATGCACAGTTAACATCATTGTATTAATGGAAATATTTTCATTAAAAATGAATGGAGTCCAATGGGAAAACTGGCTTTTTGAGCGCAAATCATAGCTATCAGCAGAGGGCGACATTACAGGTGCAGCTCAAAAAATTTGAATATCGTGAAAAAGTTCTATATTTTTTGTCACTCATTTCAGAAAGTGAAACTCATATATTATATAGATTCATTACACATAGTGAAATATTTCAAGCCTTTATTTCTTGTAATTTTGATGATTATGGCTTACAGCTAATGAAACCCAAAATTCAGTGTCTCAGAAAATTAGAATATTTTGCTTTAACATATTTTTAAAGTATCATATTTAATATTTGGTCGCATATCCTTTGCATGCTGTTACTTACTGAATTCTGTGACCAATCAACAGACTCTCAATATCTTATTTTCAGGTACTGTTACAAGCGATACTATAACCTCTCTGCATTTGAACTGATCTCTATGAGAATTGGGGGGTAAGACTAGATTCAGCTGTAAATTACGCTGGTACAGTATGGAACACATGACTGGAGAAATGGCTGTACGTCATCAAGGGTCTAAGGTATCAAACGAGCCCCAAACCATCTCTCTGCGGCCAGATATGGAGTAGATGTGGATGGATCCCTTTAAGGGTTGTTTCTCCTGACTTTTTCCCCCATAGAGTTCTATAGAAAAATGAGTCAGGAGAAATAACCCTTGCAGTGATCCATCCACATCTACTCCATATCTGGCAACAGAGTGATGATTTGGGGCTCGTTCGATAGCTCAGACCCTTGATGACTTACAGCCATTTAGCCAGCCATGTGTTCCATACTGTACCAGTGTAATTTACAGCTGAATCTAGTCTCACCCCCCAATTCCCATAGAGATCAGTTCAAATGCAGAGAGGTTATAGTATCGCTTGTAACAGTACCTGAAAATAAGATATCGAGAGTCTTTTGATGTTGATTGGTCACAGACTTCAGAAAGTAACAGCATGCAAAGGATATGCGACCAAATATTAAATATGATACTTTAAAAATATGTTAAAGCAAAATATTCTAATTTTCTGAGACACTGAATTTTGGGTTTCATTAGCTGTAAGCCATAATCATCAAAATTACAAGAAATAAAGGCTTGAAATATTTCACTCTATGTGTAATGAATCTATATAATATATGAGTTTCACTTTCTGACATGAGTGACAAAAAATATTGAAATTTTTCACGATATTCAAATTTTTTGAGCTGCACCTGTATATCCGTTGCTGAGGTTGAGAGCCGAAAGCTGGGGGGATAGTCAGGCTAGGGAGATGGGCTTATGGGGATGGGAGTACACTAAAACGGTGGTGTTGCCGGCGGTACCGCCGTGGTTGTTGCCGCAGCCGGAAGTGGATCTGGAGCTGCTGAAGGGGGTGGGAGGAGGTGGGGGGGGGTGTCTAGACAGGAACAGGTAGGGGAGTATATAAATAAAAAATATCATGGGCATTTAGAAGTGTACACTGATGGGTCAAAGGATCCGGTGACGGAGAGGGTAGGGTGTGCATTTGCGGTACCAGAGTTTGGGGTGGCGGTGGGGAGGAGAGTGGATGATCAGCTGTCAGTATACATGGGAGAAATGGTGGCAATTATTTTAGCACTGCAGTGGGTGGAGGAGGTGAGACCAGATAGGGTGGTGGTGTGTTCAGACTCCAGTGCTGTGCTGGAAAGTATAAAGGGAGGCAGATCTAGAAGTAGGCCGGATCTGATTTGGGAGGTGACACAGGCGTTGTATAGGTTAAGAAGGATGGGGTTGGTGATTAGTTTTGTGTGGGTGCCGGCGCACGTGGGGATAGAGGGAAACGAGATGGCTGACGTTTTGGCTAGGAGGGCGGTAGGGAAGGCCGAAGTTGAGGTGGGTGTGAAGATGGGTAGGGCGGAGGCAAATACATTAATTAAGGAGAGGGTTAAACGAAAGTGGCAGGAGGGATGGGACCGGGAGGGCAGAGGGAGGCAATTGTATAGGGTTCAGAAGACAGTGGGTAGGATCAGACATGGGGGGAGGTGTAGAAGGGAGGAAACAATAATAACAAGGCTTAGGGTGGGGCATGCGGGTTTGAATGGGGGTCTAAGGGTAATGAAAAAACATCCAGATGGGCGGTGTGGGTATTGTAAGGAGGAGGAGACGGTGGAGCATGTGCTAATGAAGTGCGGGAGGTATGGGAGGGAGAGGGAGAGGATGGTAGCACGAATGAGGGAGAGTGGGGTGGAGTTTGAGATGGGGTTTTTAGATAGACACTCTGGGGATGGGGGATATAGGCACTTATTTAGATTTTTGAGGGAAACGGGATTATATAAAAGGGTTTAGAGGATTTTGGTTGTGGTTTAATTAATGTAAGGTAAGAGTTTATTTTCCATTTGTATGTATTCTTGGTGGTAGTTGGGTGGTTTAATTTGTTTTGTAGGATGTTTAATGTGGTTGGTTGGGTTTAGTGGGTTGGGTCCCTGGTCCATACTCCAGTTCGGTAGGTGGCGGTAAAGCTCCTAAAGTTGGATGCAAACCGCCATAAAATATCTAAGAAGAAGAAGAAGCCGAAAGCTGGCCCCTTTTTGGTCTGTGGTTGCGGCTCAGGCGATCTGAAAGTGGGCGTGTTTTATTTTCCCGGCATCCTCTGCGGTGTTTTAGGAGTTCTAAGATGGCGACCGTACATTTGAGGATCGGGGATTTGGTTTGGTGAGAAACGTCTAATTAATTGGGTTAAATTGTTTAACTCCTATGATATATTACAGAGAAATATATTCATATGACCGTTTATTTCCGCTTATTTTTATGAATTTGTTTTTACCGATTAGCAGGACCCAGTTGCAAATAAATGGTTGCACATTGATTCGCCTTACGTTGGCGAATGACGTTCTGACCCAAACACACCGAGTTAATTTTCATGAGAAATTGGCTAATGTTAGCTTGTTAGCAAAATAGCCGCCACCAAGAATTTATCCAAATGTAACTAACCAGCTACATTTAATTCGCTAGATTTTAAAACATATAATCGTAGTAGAATTATTTTTCTAATTCATGACCCAAACAATTAAAATAGCTGTTTTCGTACAGATCTCTGTATTGCAGATGATAGCACAAAAAAACTAGCTACTAATGTTAACGTTATAGCTTGCGTTTCCGATATTGCAACAATTTAGAAGGTAGCTAGCTAAGATGAAGGCGAATTAGCTATAAAGACTGCATGGACAACCCTAGTCTTATTTTTCTCTACGAATGTTACCCTTTAAAATAAATGGCAGCTTGGCTAGGTAACGTTAGCTAGGTTGCTAACCAAAATGTTAAATTTGCTAAAACAAAAGGGCCTTAAGTTACCAAGTCAGATATCCGAAACTCATTAGCTAGCTAAATTGTCCATCTTGGGCTTGGAGTACACAAGGAAAACTTAGAATAATATTGTTTCATTAGCTTTGCCCAGCTCGAACATCACAGCGAGCTAACGACCCAACTTTGCCAGTACGTTGGCAAGCTTCTCCCTATCAATATAAATGTCCCATGTATGTGTTGCTGGATATTTGTCTTAATGTGTTATAGGGGGAAGCTGGGACGGTATCCACCTTGGCCAGGGAAGGTGAGTTTGTTTGTTTATTTGTTTGTTTATTTATTTATTTATTTATTTATTTATTTATTTATTTAAAACATTGTGGCTCCCTGAAACTAATAACAGTACCATGGTTTGACACTAGGTGGTGAAAAGGCCAGCTTGCTTTTTTAGTACTCGTTTTATCATGTTGCCTTGGTACAGATGTTGAGTGTATTATGAGCCATATTACTAGCTGTAAACATCTCAAAATCAGATTTGAAACCGTATTGTACACTGAAGTGCCAGTATTCAGTGATGCTCGCTGAACGTATTCAGCATAAATTATATTCATGTAAACCCTGCATGTATGTGTACAGTGGAAAGATAACTCCTGCAAATGCCCCATGTTGAGTGATGTAATGTCACTGGTTTTTGTTGTTTTAGATCGTAAGCCCTCCAAAGGATTTGAAGAAACCGAGAGGCAAAAAATGTTTTTTCGTGAAATTCTTTGGGACTGAAGATCAGTGAGTATCCATCATATCCCACTGTAGTAATTTCACATTTTGAAAGCGCAGCTCTCGTACATATTTCCAAAACGTTGCACACTTAAAATACATGGGATGTATTTTCTAGCGCTTGGATAAAAGTGGAACAGCTGAAGCCTTACTACCCCCACAAGGAGGAAATGATTAAGATCAACAAAGGAAAGCGCTTTCAGCAGGCGGTGGATGCTGTGGAGGAGTTTCTGAAGAAGGCTAAAGGAAAAGAACAGGTGACTGGGTTACTGCTCTGTGGGACGTGCGCAAACTAAAGTCTTTGTTGCAACAGCAATGTACAAGATGTCTTGAGCCATTTTATTTTTGAAATGCTTATGGACTTTAGAGACTGGGAAATAAATATTGTCTACCAGGCCGCTTGTTTCAGTCGTCTTGGAAGTCTTGTTTCTTCCCACTTTTGCGCATTGTTGTTGTTAACCGGTAATTGATCATTGCAGGGATCCCATAATTCCGAAGACAAAAACAAGTCAGCCGGTCTCGACGCGAAAGGCCGGAAGAATCTTGGGAAAGCCGGAAAGCTCCTTCTGGAAGAGGACGAGCCGGGTGCTCTGGGAGGAGGTGGTCTTCCAAGGGATGACAAGGTAAAGGACAAATGCCAGTGTGGGTAGTTCATACTACATCCACTGTCCTTTTTTAAATTAAGTCGTTCAGCTCCGCTTCTGAAACTGAGCTCAGCCCTAAAGCAATTTGTCCCACACCTGCTGTGGGGTCGGGTTACATTCGAACATTTGTTTCTAGTGCTGTTGTCCAGCCATTGGTAAATTGGCTTTTTTTCCCCCGGGCACAGCTCCTGTTTACTGTGTGCTGCCTGCTTCACTCGCTGCCTCAGGTTCATAGGCATGTATTTTTCCAGACGTATTTTACCTGGTAAATCTAAATACAAAGTACATGTTGTTCATTTCTTCTTTAAGGATTTAACTGACTCTGACCCTGAGCCTTCCTCAGTTCAACGGCTGGTGCCTGGAACAGTCACAGGATTCAAATGGGACAGCAGTGTAGGTCATACGAACACCGTTCTTCACCGATGCGATGTATGATCAGAACAACGGAGCCGGGCTCACAGCCATTTAATTTCTGTCTGTGTACAAAGTGAATTCAAATCAATCTTATGACTTGAAAAATCCTAATTTTTCAGTTAATCAATTGAATTTGAATTTCAATTAATTTCCCCATTTGACTGAATTGAAATGGGTCTGACCACAACCGTGTAGCGCAAAACTGGGCCAGGACGGATTAAGGCCCCTTATTAGCCATAGCTATGCACTTATATTAGCAGAGCTTTAAGCAGCTAACACATTAAGTGTGTTTTATCGTTCTGTGCTCATGCAACATCATTATAGATTGAACAGGGCAGCAGCTCTTTTTAGAGAATGTTACCCATGTAACTGTTTTCCATTGTAGCCAGTAATGGATGACCCTCATTTTCATCACTTTCTGCTCAGCCAGACTGAGAAGGTAAGCGGCAGCCCTGCTGGACTGCACTGTGCTGTTTGGAAGTAGCATAGCTTCACCTCCATAGGAATTCCGTAAATGGAGGGTTCTGCAGCCCTGGTCTTGGAGACCTCCGGGATCTTTGTTTGTGTTTGTTGCTAGTCTGAAATTAATTGATCAGTTTAAGCTAAGGATGGGCTAAACTGTGCGTTTACACAATTAGACCACAAGGTCCTGTGCGTGTGTGTGTGCGTGTGTGTGTGTGTGTGCGTGTGTGTGCGTGCGTGCTACCAAAATACTATAACCAAGATGTGTTTTTTAATACAAAAAGTTGCAAACGCAGCCAATTTAAAAGCAAATACTGTGACCTATGGAAAATTGTGAATAACAGAAAATCGGCATAGTACAGAGCGGACAGCTTAAAATGCACTGAGAAGATAGCGCAGATGCTACCCGGCTTGTCACTCAATCACTCGAGTGTTTGTATCTTGCATGATTTGGCATCATTCCAGTGCTGTTGGAGTCTGTTAGCTGTTGGAGTATGTTACATTTGACTTTATTCTCTGAAGTCTGCAGACGCCTACGTTATCACTTGAGAGCTAATCAAGGACTAGATTTCCTTGTCAATATCACAACCTAATTCAATTCACAACCTAATAATATTCACAACCAAATTAAATTGCTGAAAACCAACCAGATCAGCACTAATAATAAATAAACACGAGCCTACGGCAATCACAGTGAGAATAGCGCACACACAAAAAACATAGTGATAAATGATTTTAATAACATTTGACACTTAAAATGTCCTTTTTATTGTTTTGAGAATTTCCTAAATGTTTAGCGTTTTTGTTGGTTTCACGATTAAACGTTTAGAACTCACCCCTAGTTTAAGCTGCTGGTTACACATTTAACTCATTGGGGGCGGCTGTGGCTCAGGAGGTAGAGCGGGTCGTCCGCTGATCGCAGGGTTGGCGGTTCGATCCCCGGCTCTTCCTGTCCACATGTCGAAGTGTCCTTGGGCAAGACACTGAACCCCAAATTGCTCCCAATGAGCAGGCTAGCACCTTGCATGGCAGCTGCCGCCATTGGTGTGTGAATGTGTGCGTGAACGGGTGAGTGAGAGGCCATTGTAAAGCGCTTTGGATAAAGGCGCTATATAAGTGCAGTCCATTTACCATTTAACTCACTTCGCTTGGTTTCAGAATTGCCTGTTGATTTTAAGGTATATACATATATATAAAAAAATAAATCAGACCCTTAGTTGGCCAAGGCCAGGGTTGCAGAGCCTTGCATTAATGATTAACAAATGACAGTGCTTCATTAGTTAAAAAAAATATTTTATTAATTCTTTCCCCCTGGTTTTTCTTCTTCATATTTTCAGTGAATGTTTGGGATTGCTCTGGTCCGTGTGTGATGCCGATAATATGTTTACGGAAAGGTCTTTATTTTGGGAGCGCTTTTGCATTGCACGACTTTGTCACCTACAGATTTGTGCTTCTGTTCGGGTGGAACTTTTTTTCAAATTCTCATGTGGATCCACTGGTTCTCTGTGGGATATGCTTTGATCTGTGAAAGACACGTCTGCTTTTCTGATGCCGACCTCAACTTGGGTTTATTTTCTTCACAGCCCGGTTCATCGATGGAGCCCATAAGCAAACGACTGAAAATTATTGAGGAGGTAAGTTATCTGCGAGACTCAAGACTCATATTTTTATGTTTGTGACTAGGCTTGCTGTGTACAATTTATCAGAATTCTGATTTCGTTTTTGAATATTATGAATGTGATTGATTCTTTGGTTGTATAATTTGCCTGCCAAGCTTGTACAGTGTTAAATAAGTACCAGTGTGTGTATACCAACTTTACTATACCAACATTGTAAACCATGTCTAAAAATGGCAAAAAATAGACACAAAACTGCCCCTATAGTTATTATAATGATTTCTGTATGTACACCTCTAGTTAGTTTTCCATTTAAAGTATAGCATCGTCTACTCTACAGTATATTAAACCCAATGATGACTTTAAACAGGACACGGGATCGACTTCTATCCAAGCGGCAGACAGCACAGCTATCAACGGTAGCATTACCCCCACAGATAAACGGTAATATAATACATGTTATTTACACCGGCATGCATTGGATGTGTTGTATTTTGTTGTATCACTGTATCTTGCTGCCACTGCATTTTTCCAACAGTGAAGGTAGTCATGAGCTCAAATGGAAAGATCCTATAATGTCTGTGAACTTCTTTCCAGTTTGTGTTCATATTACTGTCTGTGAACTGTGCAGTCTGCAGTTTTGCATATTATGGCTGTTTCTGTGCTGTGAGTTCATTCTCAAAATGAGTTAATTCTGTTCTTCATGTTTCTGTGCTGCGAGTGCATGCAGAAAGTTTGTTAATTCCGTTATACATGTTTCTGTGCTGCGAGTGCATGCAGAAAGTTTGTTCATTCCGTTATACATGTTTCTGTGCTGCGAGTGCATGCTGAAAGTTTGTTAATTCCATTATACATGTTTCTGTGCTGCGAGTGCATGCAGAAAGTTTGTTAATTCCGTTATACATGTTTCTGTGCTGCGAGTGCATGCAGAAAGTTTGTTAATTCCGTTATACAAGTTTCTGTGCTGCGAGTGCATGCAGAAAGTTTGTTCATTCCGTTATACATGTTTCTGTGCTGCGAGTGCATGCTGAAAGTTTGTTCATTGCAGGATAGGATTCCTTGGACTGGGCCTCATGGGAAGCGGAATAGTGTCTAATTTGTTAAAGATGGGCCACATCGTGACCGTATGGAACCGCACAGCCGAAAAGGTAAAATGGTTCTGCTCCAAATTATGATATGTTTAATAGTTTTAGAAAGGAATCACCTACTCCACATTGGGACATGTTTAATAGTTTTAGGGAGGACTCACCTGTTCCACATAGGGACACGTTTAATAGTTTCAGAAAAGACTCACCTGCTCCACATTGGGACATGTTTAATAGTTTCAGAAAGGACTCACCTGCTCCACATTATGACATGTTTAATAGTTTCAGAAAGGACTCACCTGCTCCACATTATGACATGTTTAATAGTTTCAGAAAGGACTCACCTTCTCCACATTATGACATGTTTAATAGTTTCAGAAAGGACTCACCTGCTCCACATTATGACATGTTTAATAGTTTCAGAAAGGACTCACCTGCTCCACATTATGACATGTTTAATAGTTTCAGAAAGGACTCACCTTCTCCACATTATGACATGTTTAATAGTTTCAGAAAGGACTCACCTGCTCCACATTATGACATGTTTAATAGTTTCAGAAAGGACTCACCTTCTCCACATTATGACATGTTTAATAGTTTCAGAAAGGACTCACCTGCTCCACATTATGACATGTTTAATAGTTTCAGAAAGGACTCTCCTGCTCAACATAGGGACAATTTTAATAGTTTTAGAAAGGACTCACCTATTCCACATTGGGACATGTTTAATAGTTTCAGATAGGACTCATCTGCTCCACATAGGGACATGTTTAATAGTTTTAGAAAGGACTCACCTGCTCTACATTGTGACATGTTTAATAGCTTCAAAAGGCATAAATGAAGTGGTGTTGAACCTCTAGCCCATGGTCCTGCGCTGGCCAGTTTCCCTGCACTCAGTCTGATTTATGGAAACAATCTCCTGTACTGATCTGTCAGTGAGAAAACAAGGGGTAATGCTGCCCCAGGCCCTGTCATGGCCATTTTCAAATTTTTGCATTTGCATTTTGCATAGATCTCTCGTATTTGTTTGCAAGTTGAGCCACACCTACTTATGCAAATTTACAGATTGTGGACAACTGCTTTGGGCTCTTTCTCTAGGGTGTCTGGTTGTTTTTTTTGCATGGAAGGTTTTGGTTTTCAAAATGACTAGACGTGTTGTGGTTTGGCCATGATGAGGCATATCCAGTGTGTTGACCTTGCCAAACTCTATCGTTGCAGTGTGACTTGTTCGTCCAGGAGGGTGCCAGGCTTGGACGAACCCCAGCAGAAGTGGTGTCCATGTGTGACATCACCTTTTCCTGCGTTTCAGACCCAAAGGCAGCCCGGGATGTAAGTGCAGAAATAGGTTTAGACTCACAGTATGCAGACACAGTATGCAGTATGCATTCAACAGGTAAACACAAACTGCTCCTGTGTCCCCAGCTGGTCCTGGGCCCCAGCGGCGTCCTGCAGGGAATCAGGCCAGGGAAATGCTACGTGGAAATGTCTACCGTGGACCCAGAGACCATCACAGAGCTATCACAGGTGCACGCTGTTCGCAGTCTTTCACAGAGCTATCACAGGTACATGCTGTTTCCTCTTTCACAGAACTATCACAGGTACACGCTGTGTTCAGTCTTGCACAGCTATCACAGGTACACGCTGTATGCAATCTTTCAGAGAGCTATCACAGGTACACTCTGTGCACAGACTTTCAGAGAGCTATCACAGGTACACTCTGTGCACAGTCTTTCAGAGAGCTATCACAGGTACACGCTGTGTTCAGTCTTTCACAGCTATCACAGGTACATGCTGTGTGCAGTCTTTCACAGTTATCACAGGTACACGCTGTGCACAGTCTTTCAGAGAGCTATCACAGGTACACTCTGTGCACAGTCTTTCAGAGAGCTATCACAGGTACATGCTGTGTTCAGTCTTTCACAGCTATCACAGGTACATGCTGTGTGCAGTCTTTCACAGTTATCACAGGTACACGCTGTGTGCAGTCTTTCACAGCTATCACAAGTACACTCTGAACAGTCTTACGCAAAACTATCACAGGTACATGCTGTGTGCAGTCTTTCACAGAGCGCATACCAGGTCTGTATCTGTGGCCAGGAACTCACCGATCTTTGTCTTCATTTTGAATGTGACATTTGTGCTGGCAGGTCATCTCGTCCAGAGGGGGGCGCTTCCTGGAGGCACCAGTGTCCGGCAGCCAGCAACTGTCTAACGACGGGATGCTGGTTATTTTAGCCGCTGGAGACCGGAGTGTGTACGAAGACTGCAGCAGCTGCTTCCAAGCGATGGGAAAGACCTCTTTCTTCCTCGGTCTGTAGAATGAGCAGCATGTCAATGTGTCGATATACACTCGTGATTAGCCTTTTTTGAGTTTGTTTCGGTTCGGTTTTGGAAAATCTGTTTTTGATTTTGATTATTTAAAAAAAAAACTTTAAAAAAAACATGAATATACCATGAAATAATGGCGATTGACATTCTTTTTGCATAATTTTCATTGAAATGTTAAACTCTAGGCCTAACTTTTTCAAAACTATATTTAATAGTTTATCTCAAAATGAACAAAAAATATTTTTTTAAAGAGTGTGTTCTTCTTACGATCTTAAAGGTTCCAATGACTGCATATTACAGCAAATCACTAAATTATTATCCTTTAATACAGTATTTGCTCAACAAGTTAAGAGATTTTGATCTGTTAAAATGCAGAGGTTATTGAACCGCTTGTAAGAGTACCTGAAAATGAGATATCAAGTCTTTTGTTTGTTCTCGAACATCAGGAAGTCATTGATTGCAAAGGATATGCAGCCAAATATCGAGTTTGTTCATTTGTCCAATTACTTTTGGTCCTCTATAATGTGGGGGGGACTATGTATAAAAAGGACTACAATTGCTGCACGATTCATCTGATATGGATGTAAACATCCTAAAATTAAAGCTGAAAGACTGCACTTCAACTTCACTGTTCCATTTCAAATCCAATATGCTAGAGTAGAGCCAAAACTACAAAAAATATGTCACTGTCCAAATACTTTTGGACTGCACTGTATATAAACAGTGTCCAGGCTTCAGTTCCTTATGTTGGCATATAAACAGCATCCAGACAGCATTGTATATGCCATTGTAATGAGAGAGATGTAATTTAATTGACTTTGAAGGTTTTCCTGGTCACTTGTCAGGTGAAGCGGGTAACGCTGCAAAGATGATGCTCATCCTAAACATGGTGCAGGGCAGCTTCATGGCAACCATCGCTGAGGGGCTCACGCTGACGCAGGCCACTGGCCAATTACAACAGACCTTCTTGGACATTCTGTGTCAGGGGCAGATGGCAAGCATTTTCCTGGATCAGAAATGCCAAAGTACGGATTTTACAAGGGTCTATGCATTTTACTTGTATCTTTGCATTTTACCAGTATCGTTGAAAACATGCACAATGCACAAATTTTTACATTAACATTTGTGTTGGACAGGTTCAGGGTAATGATTTGTATTTCTAATAAGTCAATGAGTCCAATGGATTTTGTTTATTATTGTGTGTTGTAGAATGAAATTGTAGATATTTAAGCTAATTAATACAACCCTATTTTCTCAGATATTTTGCAGGGGAACTTCAAGCCTGATTACTATTTGAAACACATTCAGAAAGATCTTAGGTTAGCCATTTCAATGGGCGATTCTGTCAATCATCCAACTCCAATGGCAGCTGCGGCCAATGAGGTAATGTTCAACCTTAATGCATTTACACATAATACCCAATGCCTTAATACTGTGACTGTATCTACTCAGGATTTTACATATTATCTTTAAAGGATCACACATAGTAAGTGTACCTTTAAAAATTAATTGGTATACCTCTAAGCATATATATAACATCTTTACAAGATATGGTGTGGGATTATGTAGTGATATAACGTGGTCATGTAACGGACTTCACCATTTACCCAACAATCCATATACTATAGTTTTTATGCTTTATAAATTGGTCATGCTATTATAGAGATGGTACTGTGCCTTCAGAGAGTTTTCACCCACCATTGATTATTTCTTAAGTCAAACAAAAATACTGTGTTTACATGGGATTTTTTTTTGTACCTCTCAAAAAGTAAATCTATAATAGTAATGGTGTGACTTCTAAACATTGTTAACCAAAATGCTAAACGTTTAGGAAAATCTGTAAATGACTAAACACGTTTTTTTAAGCGCCAACGTTATTAAAATAATTTATAACCCTTACCTTTTACAGTGTTCTATTGTCACTGTGCTTGTCGTCGGCTCGTGCTTAAAAGTATTAGCACTGATCTGGCTGGTTTTGACGATTAAGGTTGCGATATCGGCATGGGGAAAATGAGCTCTGAAGTTATAACGTAGGCAATCGGCTTGCGCGCCTGGCGAAAATCAAACTGACATTCCTGCTCAATGCGTGACCAAAAAGTGCCATTTGGTCTCACATTGAGCAGATTTCTGAAAATGAAGTCGAATGTAAACTTTGAGACACTGAGCTAACATACTCCCAACAGCGCTGAAACGATGCAGAATCAAGATATAAATGCTCGACAGTGAGTGAGGAGACCGATCGCATCAACATGACCCCGTTCACACTACAGCTAAATACGGTTGTCGCTACTCATTTTAGTGCTTTATCCGGTCAAGTTCAGTACTTAGTGCGGTTATGAACGAGAGCGACAACTAGTAGTAACGAGTCCTGTTTGAAACGAGTAGCCACGACCGAAGTTGACTCCTGTTCCTATGCAAATGAGCTTGGTTGTGCGAGTGTGGACGGGAACGGGAGTTGACAACTGGTAGCAGATGCGCAGTGATTAACTGCACAACGCTCCGTGACTTCAATAGAGTGTGCTAAGGGCGACGTTGAGTACTGTTAAGAGACGCTTTAGTTGCTTCCTCCGCTGCCACGTCAGCTGTGGAAACGCATGTCTTCTCAGGCTTCTCTCAGCAGAGATTAACAGAAAGCGAACGGCCGCGTCATGTTTGTTGACATTGGAGATCGCGTTTACACCTGCGTGATAATTGAAAGGCAAGATTTACACTCAGAGCAAATATTGTGCCATTACAAACTTAGTAACAGCGTTATAAATAAAGGAGCGAGTCCTGTTACTCGTTCATACTTGTAAACGTTCTGGGTCTTCTAAATATGTGCGTGTGTGTACTGACGCAGAACATGAACGACTCCAGCTAATAACTTTGGTTGTCGAGCCCCAAAATGCTAATGTGAACGGGGCCTATGAGAGCTTTAATTTAATTTGCTTTGTTTTTTTTAAATTTTGTAGAATATACACTATATAGCCAAAAGTATATGGACAACCCTTGGTCTGTGGCTGTTTTGCATGGTTCTGGCTTGGCTCTTTAGTTCCAGTGAAGGCAAATCTTAACATTACAGCATGCGATGACATTCTGAGTTTCCAACTTTGTGCCAACTGTTTGGGGAAGGCCCTTTCCGGTTTCAGAACGGCAATGCCCCCATGCACAAATAGAGGTCCATACAGAAATGGTTTGTCGAGATTGGTATGGAAAAACTCGACTGGCCTGCATAGAGCCCTGAACACAACCCCATCAAACAACATTGGGATCAATTGGAAAGCCGACTGCGAGCCAGGCCTAATAACCCCACGTCAGTGCCCGACTTCACTAATGCTCTTCTGACTGAATGGAAACGAATCCACACAGCAATGTTTCTACCAACGTCTAGTGGAAAGCCTTTCCAGGAGAGCGGAGGCTGTTATAGCAGCAAATGGGGACCAACTCAATAAACGCGCATGATTTTGGAATGAGATGTTTGATGAGCAGGTGTCCATATAATTTTGGCCATGTAGTGTATCTTTTTTTGTTTATTTTTTTACGATTCAGTAAATCCAACACCTTATTTTTGTTGTATCCTCTCAATGCATTTTAAGTATGTGCTCATCATATGGTGCTTTTCTGTGATTTGTGGTCTTCTATAGGCCACAATATTTGCTTTTAAAGTCTGATTTGTGGCTGCTTTTGCAACTTTGTATTTATGCATGTTGGTTATAGTTTGGGTAGCGCAGCTGTTTAAGTTGCAGCCAATTTAGTACCCCACCAATCTCTTGTTGTTTAAACATTTAAAATTGAAAAGATTTAGCAGAGCTTGGACAAAGCCAAGATTAAGATGGACTGTCCTACCATACCAAACAATCGGAGAAGGTCAATTGTCATAAGAGATCAAGAGGCCAGCTACAACACTGAGCCTTACAGAGCTCATTGGCTGGATTGGGAGAAACTGTCCAGAGATCAACAATCTCGATTTTTGCCTCTTTAGGAGAGCAACATGATGGAAGCCACTTCTGAGAAATGCCAACATGACCTTATGGAAATTGATTTCGTGAGCACAAGACTAAAGTTTGTGCTTTTTGGCCTGAAAGCAAAGCACCAAACAAATCCCATCACCCAGGTTACGCCATCTATCAGCATGCATGGTGGTAGCAGCCACATGCTGTAGGGTTGCTTTTCAGCAGAAGGGCCTTGTGAGCATGTTGCCGTCAAGATGGATGGTGCCAAATACAGGCAGATCTGAGGAAAACCGGTTTCAGTTAACAACACGTTTGTGTTTAGGGTGAAGATTCCTGTTCCAATGGGACAATTACCCAAACCACACTGCAGAACTACAAAGGAATGGCTTAAACACAAGGTCCTCAGTATACTGGAGTGGTCCAGCCAAAGCAAGGCTTGAATTGAAAATCAGTGTTATGACCTGACGATTGCTTTCTGCCAGTTCTTTAACTTGGCAGAGTTGGAGTAAATCTGCCTGGAGGAATGGGCAAAAACTCCAAAATTTAAATGTGCCAATCTCATTCAGACATGAAGACTCACGTGCTGCAATTACTGCCAAAGGCCTTTCTACAAAGTATTGACTCTGCTAGGGTGAATACTTTTGTCAATGAGAAATGTCTTCTTGTTTTCTTTTTCTTTTTCTTTTTTTAGAAAAGGTAGAAAAAAGCAAAAATTTTATCATTGAAAGTTTTGGATTTAAAAAGGGTGAATAAATATTTTGTGAAATAAAATGTTAGTGTAACAGGAAAAAATATGGAAAAGAGAAGGGGTGTGAATACCTTTTGATGGTACTATATGTCTGCTTTACAAAGGACTTTTGACCCATTACTGATTTGAAGGAAATTTTTGCTTTGTCTTCTAGGTCTACAAGAGGGCAAAAGCATTGGACCAGTCAGACAACGACATGTCTGCTGTCTACAGAGCCTATATCCACTGAGCCAGTAGACCTGCTTCAAACTCCGGACCATTTTGTTCCCCACGCCCCCTTCCCCGTATTTTTTATCAATATGATCACATTTCTGCCTGCCTTGCAAGCAATTATATTTCTTCCCACTCATAACGGGAACTTCAAACAGCCAAATGTGAGCATTGCACTGACTTCATAAAAAAAGCTCAAATTGAGGGTTTTCAATTTCTTTGAGAATTGAGAACATTAATAAATGTTCCAGAAGTTAAAGTGTATAATACACTTTTGTTAGGTGAACGTCTTGTTGGGTGAAATTAATGCAGTGCGTTCTGTATGATTTTGAATCGCTGACAGTTGAGCAAGCTTATTTGACACGTTTTGGTTAAAGCTAGTTTGTGAACATCTGCGCCCATTGAGTTTATTTTTCTCGTGTAATTTGCTTTGAATGTCCCGAATTCCATACATTTGGAAACTGTTCTTAATACAAACAGCCCAGAAAAGCACCATGACAATGCCATTTCTATGCCTTAATGTTGTAACCCCTGACTAATAGATGTATTTATTTATTTTGTTTTTCTCGGGAGCTATTATTCTTCTGCAATCAATGCTTTTTGGATATGCATTCATTGATCGTACAAAAAATGGGGGTAAAGTGACAATTTATGTCTTACAAATTTAGAGTATTCCAATGCCTTAAAATGCAGTATGTATTTTTGTTTAACTGTCCGTAAAAAATGCAGAGGTTAGTCCTGAACTGTGAAACTTCAAAAGTCATTGAATTATGTCAATGAGTCACTGTAAGAGTCAGCTGCCATATTTGAGTATGTCATTGTAACGGCTGCCATATGTTCAGTGTTTCTAGAATCGCAAACCGTAAACTTTTACTTGTGAATTTATTTGCAATTTGTTTACCTGTGGTTAATTCCATGGCAAATGCTATACAGTAACTTCTAGTGGTCTCACTGTAGTGATAAAGCTAGTGTGAATCAGATAGTGTGCATCTTGAGAACTTTTGGTGGTGGGGGCCTATAATTATTTTATAATGCAAAGAGCAGCAAAACTGAGAATAATAATTTGTATAGGTGGCTTTTTAATTGGGGAACACCCCCCCCCCCGCTTTTATGGATGCGTTTATGGGCACACATAATGTTTGCCTTAACATTTCTTTATTGAGAACTGGAGACTGCCAGAGAGTGTTAGGAAGCAACGGCAGTGGGTAAATTTAGCCACAGTCAAGGTAACAAACTACAATGACTTTTTATGAAAGAAATGGCAGCTCTCGTACGACTTCATATTTTATGGAAGTTTAATTTGCTGCCAGAAGAAATTATGAACTCATTTTGTAATGTTTTTAGCCCTTTTTCATTTGAGTAAATATTGTTTGTTAAGCTGTAATTTAAGGAAGATGGGTAACGTTGAAAGTGTTTTAAATTGTGTGCAGCCCATGTGTTCTGCACAAATCCTGCTTAGTTTCTTAAGTAATATTATTTTGCATGTCAAAATTGGTCAAAATCATCCCTCTTCTGCTTGTTTTAAGAACCTTTTTTTTTAACCAAATACAGATGGGAATTGCTTGTTTATGGCTGTTACACATAGCTGTGTATAAAGACCTTTTAGTAATTTAAGTAAGATGTAAATAGCTCAGTTGCGGTCACATGGCAGTAATTCGCTTTTGATTAGACTCTGAATTTGTTAATCATTTAGGCTGTGTCCAAAATGGCATACTCCCGTGCTCCGCACTACCGTACTTCGCTATGGATGCGCGTGCTCGGAGCATGGAAGTATGCGATTTGGGACACAGCCTTAGTGTCTTATTACTGTAGATTGTTCTGTTAAGTGTTTGTTCCTGGGTTTTGTTCCTGTTTTTATGTTATTGTAAATTCATTACGGACGTGTAGCACACGTTGATCAAGTTTAAGGTCGTGGAGATGGAGATGTTGAATTGGTCCCATTAAACGGTGTTGCTGTTTTCTTTGGAGAATATTTATAATTTGGTATACTGTTGGAAATGTCAAGGCATTTTGTGTAGTTAAGTGAAGCTTTTGCTGATTAAAGAAATGAAATGCCGCGCCTGTCTAATTGTTCCATTATCACACACAGGTTGCGTCCCAATACTCGAAAATGAATCCTCCTCCTCCGTGCCCCAGAAACGGATCTTTGTTTTAATGTAATGTTGCGAATTATATCTTAATTACGTATTAATGGTTACATATTAATTAATGTCTCGACAAGTCGCAACGTCAGTTACATTGCATACTGTACACGCAAATACTTGTACTCGAAGCGCTCAGCCTGTTTTGCATTCTTCCGGCTTGGAGAGGAGTGGTAATGCGGGAGTGGAGGGAACTCGGGAAAGGAGGTGGGGAGTGAAGATGAGGGACGCAGCCGCAATAATAATAAAAAACACGGACATGTTTAAGGGTGACACGAGCCGGAAGTTCTACTGGAAGGCGGAGCAAACCGATGTCAAGCACGCGTAGAACCGTTCTGTGATGTCAACAAATAAGACATCTGAGCTAACGCTACAGCAGAGAGAGACCAAAAGAGCACTGGTTACAGTCTACAGTAAGAATTGAGGATCGTCAGTACTGATTTCATGGCGCTACACGTATCGCACAGGCTTATGTTGGCTGATCTGTCTAGGATGTCAGCGGCAAGCCAAGGCGAAAGAACCGTTTTGGTAAGATCGTTTTAATCTAGGTAACGTTAGTCAAACGGACTAACGTAATTCCTTAGAATTGTTCTTCGTTCAGCCAAGAGAAAGATGTTCTCTGGCCCTAGAATGAACTTGTAGGCAGCTGTGTATCCACCGGGGAAGCTATCTAACTGGACTTGCTACTGGCTAATATATCGATGCCGTGGTGTACAGTAGATGAGAGTTTGGTGTTCCACAAACGAAGAAAACTGTTGTTGGCTGACAGTAACGTTAGCTAACGTTATAACGTTACTAGCCGTGGTTGAAGTGACAGTGTAAATAACTGTTAACGTTAACATTGAGCAACTAAGTTAACGTTAGCTTTGTTAAGCTTGGAAATGGAAATTGTGATGTATCATCGCATGTGTCGATTATGCAAGTTGACCGTGGGAATAACAACAGGCCTGTCATGTATGGCTATTCGTTTGATAACGTTACAGTTGTGCTTAAATGTCATGCAATGCAATGACCATGGTTAATAAAAGCATGTCAATTAGGATATTTGCATGACAAATGTCATTTCAGGAAGAGGAGTTCAAATGGTTGTTGAAAGAAGAGGTACACGCTGTCCTGAAGCAGCTACAAGATATTCTTAAAGTAAGATTTGTCATTTAATTTATTTTATATTTGAAGGCACTAGTAGTGGCTAACAGTCTGTTCTTTGTCTTGAGCTTTGGAAGTGTATGCATTTATTTAACAAAATTATGTATGGATAATACATTATGCTTCCATGTCAGTCTTGTGATAGTTAGATTTTTATGTTTATTGATTTACTACTGGGAATACTCTTGTATGTTCTCCATACAGGAAGCCTCACGCCGGTTTTCGCTGCCATCGTCAGGTTTAGAAAGCCAAGTTAAACAGGAGAACTTCATCCTAGGCAGCTCAACGTAAGAAAAACTGAAGGATAAGTGTGTCCACCATTTACATTTACTTTTTAGGCTTTTAGCATATGCTCTTATCCAGAGTGCCTTACACAGATTACATTCTTGTTTTACATACAATCCATTTAGACAGCTGGATATTTGCTGGATATTTACTGAAGCAATTCTGGTTTGGTTGGTACATTGGTTGGTACCTTGCTCAAAGTTTCAACCTGGGAATCAAACCAACAACCTGTGTTACAAGCCCATTCTTTAACATTATACTACACTGCTCACCAATAACAAAAGTAACAGATAATTTAATTTGAACCAACTATATTATGCTCGGTAATATTAAACAGTAAACATTAATATGTAATAATGAAGTAGTATTGACCACTTTAAGTGACTCTTGCACTAGGATACATGATTTTTTTTACGAGTGGGTGGCTTCAATGAAAGAGACAGAGTTGTAGATGTGAGTCACATGATTTGCACTGGAGTACAACTGACAAATGTATTAGTAACTGCTAGTGATCAGATGTCCTTCATTATGTCATTGACTTGCAGCATGGATCAGGTGAAAGGAGTGCTGACTTTACAAGGAGAAGCTCTTACCCAAGCTGTGAGTGCATGTTTCTGTGAGTGCATGTTTCTGTGAGTGCATGTTGCTGTCAGTGCATGTTGCTGTGAGTGGATGTTTCTGTGAGTGGATGTTTCTGTCAGTGAATGTTTCTGTCAGTGGATGTTGCTGTTTCTGTCAGTGGATGTTTATGTGAGTGAATGTTGCTGTGAGTGCATGTTTCTGTCAGTGCGTGTTGCTATTTCTGTGAGTGCATGTTTCTGTCAGTGCGTGTTGCTGTTTCTGTGAGTGGATGTTTCTGAGTGCATGTTTCTGTTGCTGTGAGTGAATGTTTCTTTGAGTGAATGTTTCTGTCAGTGCATGTTGCCATTTTTACTATTCTCTTTCGGCTGAATATAGAGGCATTAAAGGGTTTCTAAATGCCATTCTCTAAACATAGCACTCTGTAAAAAGGTCCAAGTATTTTATAATGAACCCTAGGGAGAGTGATTATATAGAAGTAACAAGCTAGTAGCATGTGACTGACACACAAAGGCTGAATTATGAGTTTCTGTACGCCAATGACGCAGGCATGGGTGGGCCTGGATGGGCCTTGGCCACCTAAACAGTATCCTGTCAGTGCGTGTTGCTGTTTCTGTGAGTGGATGTTTCTTTGAGTGAATGTTTCTGTCAGTGCATGTTGCTGTCAGTGCATGTTTCTGTTGCTGTGAGTGCATGTTTCTGTGAGTGCATGTTTCTGTCAGTGCATGTTTCTGTCAGTGCATGTTGCTGTCAGTGCATGTTTCTGTTGCTGTGAGTGAATGTTTCTGTGAGTGAATGTTTCTGTGAGTGCATGTTTCTGTGAGTGCATGTTTCTGTCAGTGCATGTTGCTGTCAGTGCGTGTTGCTGTTTCTGAGAGTGGATGTTTCTGTGAGTGAATGTTTCTGAGTGCATGTTGCTGTGAGTGCATGTTTCTGTTGCTGTGAGTGAATGTTTCTTTGAGTGAATGTTTCTGTCAGTGCATGTTTCTGTCAGTGCGTGTTTCTGTTGCTGTGAGTGGATGTTTCTGTCAGTGCATGTTGCTGTTTCTGTCAGTGGATGTTTATGTGAGTGAATGTTGCTGTGAGTGCATGTTTCTGTCAGTGCGTGTTGCTGTTTCTGTGAGTGCATGTTTCTGTCAGTGCGTGTTGCTGTTGCTGTGAGTGGATGTTTCTGTGAGTGCATGTTTCTGTCAGTGCATGTTGCTGTTTCTGTCAGTGGATGTTTATGTGAGTGAATGTTGCTGTGAGTGCATGTTTCTGTCAGTGCGTGTTGCTGTTTCTGTGAGTGGATGTTTCTGTGAGTGCATGTTTCTGTGAGTGCATGTTGCTGTTTCTGTCAGTGCATGTTGCTGTTTCTGTCAGTGGATGTTGCTGTTTCTGTCAGTGCATGTTGCTGTTGCTGTGAGTGGATGTTTCTGTGAGTGCATGTTTCTGTCAGTGCATGTTGCTGTTTCTGTCAGTGGATGTTTATGTGAGTGAATGTTGCTGTGAGTGCATGTTTCTGTCAGTGCGTGTTGCTGTTTCTGTGAGTGGATGTTTCTGTGAGTGCATGTTTCTGTGAGTGCATGTTGCTGTTTCTGTCAGTGCATGTTGCTGTTTCTGTCAGTGGATGTTGCTGTTTCTGTCAGTGCGTGTTGCTGTTTCTGTGAGTGCATATTTCTGTCAGTGCGTGTTGCTGTTGCTGTGAGTGGATGTTGCTGTGAGTGCATGTTTCTGTCAGTGCGTGTTGCTGTTTCTGTGAGTGCATGTTTCTGTCAGTGCGTGTTGCTGTTTCTGTGAGTGGATGTTTCTGAGTGCATGTTTCTGTTGCTGTGAGTGAATGTTTCTGTGAGTGGATGTTTCTTTGAGTGAATGTTTCTGTCAGTGCATGTTTCTGTCAGTGCATGTTGCCATTTTTACTATTCTCTTTCGGCTGAATATAGAGGCATTAAAGGGTTTCTAAATGCCATTCTCTAAACATAGCACTCTGTAAAAAGGTCCAAGTATTTTATAATGAACCCTAGGGAGAGTGATTATATAGAAGTAACAAGCTAGTAGCATGTGACTGACACACAAAGGCTGAATTATGAGTTTCTGTACGCCAATGACGCAGGCATGGGTGGGCCTGGATGGGCTTTGGCCACCTAAACAGTATCCTGGCCTTCCCATTTATCTTGGATGAACCACCACACCCAACTGTGGATCTTTTTGACAGTAAAATTATTCACTGTTCAAAATATGAGGGACCAATCCCCCACCCCCAACCCCGTTTTGCAATTATAGTGTACAGTCTCTTAACGCTGGGTTATTTTTTAAACGTCTATATCGATTTTATATGTTTAATGTGAGTCTTGAAGCTTACCGCACTAGAACTGTGCCTCCTGCTTCCCTTGTTTCCAGCTTGTTTCCAGACACGCTGCGTCGCGCTGATCTACGTCAGTGGTGGTTAATTCCAGCTGCATGTCTATACTGTATACTGGAAGGTTTGAAATTTGTCCGATTCGCTGATAGATAAAAGTTCGATTGACTAAAGGGATGCCATCCTCATTATCTTCAGGTTTTTCAGAGTTCAGCGATGTATAATTTAGCTATGAATATTAAAGCTGCAGTATGTAACTTTTATTTTTAAAAATGTCAGGGAACGGTCATGCTTAGTTGGTAGCAATCATAGAAAGAACTGTTCTGAGAGAGATCCAGCACCATAGACTATGTTTATAAATAGGAATTGGAGAAAGCTCAGTCGAAAACTGGAGTAAACATACATGCTAATTTCAGAAGGTGGTGAGATTTTCGGGAACAAATTGGTTTAAAGACAGACTGGACAGGTAGGTCAAAAGTTTAAACATGAATGGCTTTCAGCTTGCCAGACAACTGTAATTACCTATAATGAATAGTAGCTAGGTTGGTAGCTAATTGGTATTATTGATAACGTTACTTTATTCGGCGGCTAGTTCTTGGAAGAAGGGCATGCCTGCTAACGTTATATAATAATAATAATAAACTTTATTTGTATAGCACGTTTCTAAAACAAAGTTTACAAAGTGCTTTACAGAAAATAGCAAAAAAAGAATGGGTTCAATACAAATAAAAGAAAACAAATAAGTAAAGCTAAATAATTAAAAATTAAATTTAAATAAATACATAGAAAATGTAGAAATACAAAACCAGGGTCTCTTTAATGCAGTCACCCTAGTTAAAAGCAGCAGTAAATAGATGTGTTTTAAGTTTCTTTTTAAAACTGCTGACAGTGTTGATGGCTCTAAGGTTTTCCGGGAGAGAATTCCAGAGTTTGGGGCCATTGGAACTAAAAGCAGATTCTCCACTTTTCATCCGGGTTCTAGGAATGACCAGTAAATTGCTGTTAGATGTTCTAAGTGACCTAGCCGGAATATACTTTAAAATCATATCACTGAGGTAAAATGGGGCAAGACCATTAAGACATTTAAAAATTAATAAAAGTATATTAAAATCAATTCTAAAAGATACGGGTAACCAATGAAGGGATTTGAGAGCAGGTGCGATATGATCCCTCATTTTAGTGTGTGTTAAGATTCTAGCAGCAGCATTCTAAATTTGTTGCAGGTTCTTAATAGACTTCTTGGGTAGGCCAGATAGAAAGCATTACAGTAATCGAGTCTGAGACACAAAAGAGTGTATGAGTTTTTCACTGTCTGCAAAGGAGATAATATCACAGACTTTATACATATTTCTGAGGTGATAATATGCTGTTTTGCAGACATTGCTGATGTTGTTATTGAAACTTAGATTACTATTGAAGGTAACTCATAGATTTCTGATGTGGTTTTTAGCCTTCAGACTCATGGAATCTAAATAGGGCAACAAATCTGTTTATTGTGTTTCATTTCCAATAACAAGGACCTCTGTCTTGTCTTTGTTTAACTGCAGAAAGTTCTGAGACATCCACAAATTTATGTCATTCATACAGTCAAGTAGGGAGCTGATAGACTTGTGGACATCAGGTGCTAACGACAGGTATAGCAGGGTGTCATTTGCATACTGATGGAAGCGAATGTTATGTTCATTGATAATTACATTACATTACATTCATTTAGCAGACGCTTTTATCCAAAGCGACATACAGTAAGTGCATATAGAAAGGTCATCGAAGTAACTACAGAACAGATGAGAAAGCACATTCTTCCCATACAGTAGCAGCTATCCCTAGTAACGAACACAATGCAGTTCACAGTGAACTGGGTAAATCAGCTCTACTACAATTCTATTCTAAATAGTATAAACTTGAATATGCAGTTCAACAAGAAGACATACCATGAGGTCCTAGATAAGTATTAGTCCAGGTGGAGCCTGAAAAGGTGTGTTTTCAGGCCACGACGGAAAGCAGGCAGGGTTGGTATTGAGCGTAGGGGAATGGGAAGTTTGTTCCACCACTGGGGAGCTAGGGTGGAAAAGCTCCGCAGTCGGGAGGAGCGAGTGCCATTAACACGGAGGGGGGAAGTGCGAGGCGCCCTGCTGTAGATGAGCGAAGTGGTCGAGCAGGAACATAGGTCTGAATCAGGTCCTGCAGGTAGACAGGGCCTGTCCTATTAGCTGCAGTGTGGGCCAGGGTCAGAACTTTGAACCTGATCCTAGCTGCAACTGGCAGCCAGTGGAGTGACCTCAACAGGGGGGTGACATGTGAAAATTTCGGGAGGTTAAACACAAGCCGGGCAGCTGCGTTCTGGATCAGTTGAAGAGGCAGTATGGCGCAGGCTGGTAAGCTTGCGAGTAGGGAGTTGCAGTAGTCCAGGCGTGAGGTGACCATAGTCTGGACCAGAAGAATTGGGTTTGCCTCTCTGGCACTGACTTAACCTGGCCTGACCTAACCAATACTAGCTAGCGGAAGCATATATAGATTAAATAATAAAGGGCCAAGAATCGAGCCTTGAGGGACTTTGTATGATATGGCATGGCGCTCGGAGACATGAGTGCCTAAGGCAGCATAGTATTCACGACCAGCTAAATATGATCTAATCCAGGTTAAGTCAGTGCCAGAGAGGCAAACCCAATTCTGCAGCCAATCAAGTGGTATGTCTTGGTCATCTGTATCAAAGGCAGCACTAAGATCTAAGAGAACCAATATAGAGAGGTTACCCGACTTTCTATTAACTCTCAGATTGTTTAGCACCTTAAGGAGTGCTGTCTCAGTGCTATGGCAGGCCCGAAAACCAGACTGAAATACACCGTTAAGATTATTTGTATGGAGATGGTCTATTAACTGGATGGACACTACTTTCTCAATTATTTTGCCATGAAAGGCAAGGTTAGAGATCGGTCTATAGTTCTCAAGCACAGAGGAGTCAAGATTGCTTTTCTTCAGCAGAGGCCTGAGACTGTGTGGGTAAATTCCATGATGTAATGACTGATTGACAATATTAATTACATCTGTTGATATTGAACTCAAGACTAGTTGGTATTGGGGGAAAAAACTGTTGGTATTGGATCAAGAGGACAACTTGAAGATTTCTGGAGTGATATTACTTTGTTTACAATGTTTAGTGTGTTAAAATCAACAGCTGAGAAATCAGACATGCTGCTGTTTACACCTCTATGCGGTGGAACAGTAGCCAGTCTCTGAGGCACAGCATTCTCTGCTATCTCTGATAGCCTTCATTTTATTACTGAAGAATGCCGCAAACTCATTGCATTTATCAGACGATAGGAGTTCAGATGAGATGTGAGAGGAGGTGTTAATCAGTCTGTCAATAGTTGAAAAAAATAATTTTGGGTTCTTTTTGTGATTATCAATCATCCTTGAGAAATAAGATCTCCTTGCTAGCTTAATTTCATTTTTAAACTTTTTCAAAATATAAATTATTTATCAATATCCTGGTGTACTGTCAGCCTGGTATATCTCCATGTCTGTTCTGCTCTTCTGCATTCTCTTTTTAGTTTTGCTAAAATAGCATTTGAGTTCCTCCAGGGGGCTCAAACTTAGTCTTGATTTTCAGTGGGGCAACAGCGTTAATACAGTGTGTCAGTCTAGAATTTAAATTCTCAACTAAAGTATTACAGGAAGAGGATGGAAGGGGAGGGAGAGGGAGCATGAAATCCAAGAATGCTGCCGCAGAATCATCAGTAAGATAACGAGATAACGCTTGGTAACAGTCCTCTTATCAGTTCTTGTGTTGGTACAGTGACATTTCAAAGAAAACAGAATAATGGCCAGACATTGCTACATCAGCTTTTTGAGTGACCTTGATGTCTAAACCATGTGAAATGACCAAGTCTAGAGTATGGCCATGTTTATGAGTGGGGCCAAACACATGCTGAATACAATCAAAGGAGTTTAGTAGCCTTGTTACATCAACAGTTTTAGGATCTGTGGGGACGTCCATATGAATATTAAAATCTCCTGTGGTTAAAACATGGTCAAAGTCAGTCAAAATTCTGGATAGCAAATCTCCAAGCTCGTCTAGAAAACCTGTGCTGAGACTTGGTGGGGGTGTCGTATAGATCACGTTAGCTCAAACTGGCTACGCGGCTATAAGTTACCAAAGCTGTCTGAGCTACCAGCTGTAGCCAGATAATGCCTGGTTCAGACTAACGCACACAAACTCAGTGTTATGCAACAACTCTGCAACAACAGGAAAGATTTTGGGGTGGGGTGGGTGTGTCTTTTTCTCTGTGGGTAGGGCCAAGGATGTTGTGACAACAAATGTGGGAAAAAACGGTATACTCCAGCTTTAATATTGCAGTCAATAGTTTCAGAAATTGACTGTAAATGCTTCAGAAACTTTTGACTGTAATATTATATACAATGTTTTCGATTTTCATCAAATTATACATCGCCGAACTTGGAAGAAGCTGAAGATAATGAGGATGGCATCTCTTTAGTCATATCAGACTTTTATCTATCAGCGAATCTGATCAATTTCGAACCTTCCGGTATACAGTATAGACATGCAGCTAGAATAAACTACCACTGACGTAGATCAGCGCGACGCAGCGCGTCTGGAAACAAGGCAACCGGGAGGTACAGTTCTAGTGAGTTAAGCTTCAAGACTCACATTAAACATATAAAATCGATATAGAAGTTTATGAAATAACCCGGCTTTAAGTAATGCTAGAAACACCCCAGGTTCTGGCCCACCTCTCTGAATATTTTTGGCTGCACTGCTGCTGTATGCAGAAGGAAGGCCTTTCCATAGGGACATGCCTTTTATACATTAATCAAAGGTATTTGTTTTTTTATTGTGTCTAAGTCCACAGGCCTTGTGGTTTAAGTTAATTATTTTCTTTTTATTGTTTAATTGCTTTTTTGTGTTCTGGGAATGAACTTCACCCACATCACTTTCTTTCACAGGATATCAATATAAAAATGGCTAAAAGTAATCAAGTCTTGCATTTTACATTCCGGGATGACAAGCAGTGGAAAATACAGCAGGTACTGTTTTATTTCTGTCTCATGTTTCAGTGTCTAGTCCTAATCTTCAATTGTGCATAAAAGTTTCATTTCTGAATGTTGTTACAAAATTGAGGCATTACAGTGTTATTAGCTCTATGATGACACGTTAAAGGAATAGGTTTGTGGTATCCAAGCAACTGGACCAGTGTGGCAGTAAGTGGGAGGGGCCTGTCTGAGTCTAAGGCCGTGTCCGAATATGACCCCTACACCTTTTTGGGGGCGCATATTTGAGTCCACTTTGTCAAAAACTGGACATTTGTAAACTTTTTTTTACAAATGGGGGCACATAAAATACCAGGATGAACCCCTTATTTCTGGGATTTTGTTGAGGGAATTCAGGAGCACACTCATCTGCAGAACGGTGCACTCATCCAACAATTTCAGTAAGTAACCCGGAAGTAAAAGCGTAAAAGACATGGAGCGGATTTGCATATCTATGGTACAAGATAGGTTCATATTACAAACTACTCTTTTTTATTTTTGTAAATTCAATCTTCATTCATAATCTACACTTTGTAACAATCGTCATCTGTGAACTGATTGATATTCTCAATAAAATGTAAAAAATATATAAAAATATTACAAACTACTTCTTCACTAGTTTGGAAAGAGTTTTGTGCCATTTCTTAAGCACACTGCTTGCAAAGTGAGGGAACAGGGCAAATAGTAGACAGGGGTCTGAGTGGACAGGACAGTGGACAGGGAACAGGGGTCATATTCGGACACAGCCTGGGACTTGCCATTGGCTAAAATGGTGCAAAGTATATGTAAAGCAGGTGCTTCCAAGTGGGTGTGGTTTCTGTTTTAACTAAGCAATTAACATCTGAGCTTGCAGTTTTTTGTTTTTTTGTGTGTAGTTCCATTCCTGCTATGAATGTCTCCAGTAGACCCAGAGATGTTGCTAGAGAGATGTATCTAACTGCTGTTGCACTCTAGATCCAGGATGCCAGGAACCATGTGAACCAAGCTCTTCAGCTGCTTGCAAGCAGGGACGAGGCATTCCACTTTAAAACAGGAGCCCAAGTTAATAAGGTGCGTAATGACACAAGAACCGCCTTTTGTGACTGCTGATTGGTGTTAAAAATGTCCACGTCAGTAATGGATAGGTCACTGAGCCAATTATATGCCTCATTAACTTGCTTCAGTTCAGTTTCTGGACATCCAAATAGTGTTGAAAAGCCTGGCATATTTTTTTTAAAAGGGTAGAATGAGTGTCTGTTTCAGATACAGGGCTTGGGCTACAGTTGGCCTCAGTGGAATGGAGCAACCATTTAAATTAATTTGGAATCCAGGAAACTGCCTTCAATTTAAAGACTTGTTCATAGTAGCGCGATCTGACTCAAAGCCACTACTGTGTTCTTCTAACACAAGAATGTGTCGTTTAAGTTAAGCCACATGTCGTAATTGTTTGCAAAAAAATTTTAGTCTCTAACTAAAAATTAGATTTTATAGTATTTTGGTCCGTGTCACAATAAAAGTAACAAGCAATGAATGAAATTTCTTGCTCTCTGCCAACAGTGAGAGTAGCTCTTGGTGACTTTTCTCATTTAAACATGGAGCAGTTCTACTACTTGTTTTTCTTTCTTGCAAGTGCTAATGATTTCAGTTAGCAAGCTCCAGTTGTGTCTTTAGAAGCCATGCAGCAATTTATTATGCGCACGTGATTGAGGTCGTTAACAAGTGTGTTCGACAGTGGACAGAGACCGTGACACTGCGTGTAGCCTATAGAGGAAAGTCGTGGAGGCGGAGTTTGTGTGTTGGACTGCTTCATGACACTGGACATCCCGGGACAGCGGGGGCTATTTTTAATCATGACGTTTGGCTGTATTCCACTTTAATTCACTTAAGTAGTTTGATTAATGCAATGATTCTATTGAATGTCTTTATTTGATATGTCGGTTTGTGTGTTGTGGGTCTGCCCCACTGTCTATGTATTTTTTGTTGTTGCTGGTGACTGCAACTGAAGTTCCCTAATGGGAAAATAAAAGTTATTCTATTCTATTCTATTCTATTCTATGCAGCTGATGGACGCGGTGATGCTGCACCTGACACGTGCCCGCAGTCGCCTCACCACCCCTGCCACCATGACGCTTCCTGAGCTGGCCTCCAGTGGACTAATGGTGAGCCTGCCTCACACCCCGACCGAAAAACACAATCCCTACCCTCCCCCCTTTCTAAAGTCCCGGCCTCTCACGGCTTACTTCTGTTGCCCTTTGCCCCTCCCCCAGAAAATGTTCACGCCCCCCATGCCAGGGGACGTGATGGTGAACTTCTACATCAACCTGAGCAAACTGTGTCTGATCGTGTACCAGCTGCACGCCCTCCAGCCAAACACCGCCAAGGTAGCGCCGCACTTCGTTCCCGCACTCCTGCGCGTGCAGTCGCGTGCTACATACGACGATGAAAATGTGAGAGTGACAGCAGAAGAAACGTGAATGAAATTAGCTTTTTTATTGAGCCTGACTCACGTATTCACATAAAACGCTTTGAAGGCAAAGAAAAATACTATTTAAAATAGGATTAAATGGATCTGAGTGCGGTTACCTCCGCTTCATAGTATTTAGTTGCTTGTGAACAGTACACTGATCATGTTTTTAAATAAAGTTATTGCTCCTTTCATCCACGCCATGCATTTTGAATGCAGTGTAGATGACGTCAAATGAAAATACATCTATTGTTTGTTGTTGTTGGTTTTTTTTTTAAGGGGTGTGGGAAAGTTTTTTTGGTGTATTCAGACATGTTAAAATTCATCTTGTTGTAATTTCACTTTTGTTTTTTGCATTTTAGTGACAAATATTTGATCTGTTTTAATATGCAGAATATTAAGCCTGCTGGGAGTTCAGTGTTGCATAATCCTGGGGCTGTGTTGTAAGTATCTTCTATATTGCATATTTAATACTTTCCCTTTATCACAGAAATAAATGAGTTATTCTTCTGAACCTATTCGTATTGACAGTACTGTATATTTTGGTGTCACATTTTTCAGGGATGTTTTTGAGATTGTACCCTTTGCCTTTACGTCCCACGTCTCTAAGTTGCATTTTTCAATTCTAATAGTAATAATAATAATAATAATATGCTTTTGATTAAATCTTTCTATTGTATCTTTCATTGTAACTATAATTAGCATGTCCATTGTTATCATTATTAGTACTGTACTATTACTGTCATAGATTTTGCATAAAAGGTCATTAAAGGTAGGCACAGTAATATTTCAAAGGAATATTTTCAGAAATATCTGCACTCATTCAAGCATGTAAATTATGGGTGTTTAAATATTACTGTGTAACGATTGGCGTTATTAGACATGTTTTAATCATACTGTATTATGACTGGTGTAATTACAGACATTTTGATCTTATTGTTTTTAATGAATGGTGTGATTATAGACATGTTTTAATCTAATTTTTCTGAATGATTATGGATATCTATAAATCTTTACTGTATAATGACTGGCATGATTACGGACATGTCCTAATCTGACTGCGTAATGACTACTGTGAATACAGTAATCTTACTATACTGAATGGTTGGTATGATTACAGACATGTTTCAGTCTTACTGTGTTTAATGATCTCTGCGTTTATCTGTGTTTTCCTGTGTCTTCACCAGTGAACTCAACAGCACAAAGTTCGAGGTCAGTCATGTGCAGAAGGTGGAATGTGTGGTTCCATGGCTCAATGACACGCTGATCTTCTTCAGCATTTCTCTGCAACTTTGCCAGCAGCTGAAAGATAAGGTGGGTGGAGCCTCATTCTGGTGGGTGGGGTCACATCAGTGTGGGTGGAGCCTCACCAGGCCACATCCCCTCTGTTCTATCCTCAGTCCTGAAGGGGGCTACCTTTAACCTCGGCGCTGTCGAGCCTTAAAAAATGATTACCGTAATGGTAGCGTTAGATGAAAGAGTTCAAAGGTCTTGCTCGTCTTAAAGGGGTAATAGGGTGGTTTACCTACTTTCTGGTGTTTTGTATGATATTGGTACATAGGGGCATTGCGGGAACACCACGATTTAATTTTGCGGTCCCACCCGAGAAATGACCACTCCCCTGTGTCTCAAAACTGTCTATGGAACACTCCCCCATCCACGCCCACAAAATAAAAAAGACGTGAATTTGAACTTCACCAATTTGCGCTAGTGATGGGCGGTTCGGGTCTTTGCACCGTCCGAGTGATCTCATTCTGAGACATCTAATTGTATCGAACTTTTCGAGTTTTGATACATTTTTTAAAAATGGCGTCAGTTTGATCCGTGATAGCCTACTCAGTATTTGCACACACGTTCAATAGTGCTGCCAGTGCCTGCCCCACTAACTTGCATTTACCAATAATGACGTATACGTTTACATTAATAAATATCAGTTACTTGTTTTAATACATGAATCCTGCAGTCAACTTGTAGTCAAGGCGATGTAAGCTCAATGTGCGACATTACAGAGCGACTGCGGCGATTTGTCATTCTTTTTCACCTCAGTAGCAGATGTTCGAGTTCGAAAGATCAGTTCATTCCAACTCGTTCAGTTTAGCCGGCTACTCTGTCTCGTTCAATTTGTTGTCCCGCTTCAGTGATGCCAGATGGGAAATAATAAATTATCGTAGGTCTTACCTACAGGTCTTAAAATTATGATTTTTAAAAGAAAATTGTTGTGCATAGACAAACGAAGAGATATTATAGCTGTAAATGTGTGCTATTTTTAAAAAAAACACTGTTTGTTAAATTATAGGCTACCAATCGTATTATTTGGGAAATCTTAACACAGCAATAATTAACTTTTAATAACAAGTGGTGGTCAATAACCGGATGTATTTAGGAGATGCGTGTTTAGAGATGCACAGTCATCACAGATGAACGACCGCATCGACAAGGCAATGAAAGGTAGCCTAACTTTTTATTCACCTCCAATGATAAAGAAAACTTTATCTCCCTCTTCCCTGTCAGCTATCGCAATTTCTCTCCCCTCGGTCCACGATTGCAATTTAAAGTACAGTCAACAGAGTGATAATAGGAAATGTTAGGCTACTGTGACCCCCAACGCCTATAAATTATAGCCTACAACATATCATGTCACCACCGCAGATAACCTCCATGTAAACAATGGGGAATGGAAATTAATGAAATTTAAAAAACTAAAACGCACAATGCACAGGGTCTAACTTTAGCTATGATCCAGCAACAGTATCCACAATAACGTAGCAATTTAAGTATTTTGCCTGATATAAAGTGTGCACACCCGGGTATTATCAATATGAATCTGCCCGGTGAATTGCTTGAATCTGGAGATGCTTAAGGTATATTGTAAAATCGAATGTTTCCCTCCTTCGTCTTATTGTTTATTGTTTATTGTTTTACCAGCCTTGTTACTGGTTTACACAGAGCATGATTGATTATCTATTATTGCAAGCTAACTTTACTCAATTTATTGTTTGCCATTAAACCTTAGATAAAAGTTAGCAACATTTTAAAATGTTGACTGTTTCGATAACCAACTTGTAACATAACAAGGATAATTCGAGTTAGGCTAACGTTAGCCAGCTACTTTCTATGTTATATGGAAAACTATTTGATAACTGACCTTTGATAACGTTAACGTAACAAAATCAAAGTTGTTTAGAGTCGGTGTGTCCACACATAGCTAGCTAGATCTAATGTTATCCCGCTCAAATGACATCTTAGCCGTCCTGCTCACGTTACTGTATACATCTGCTTTTGGTAACGTTAGCCCTCCTGTGCTATGTGACCGTGGCCAACCTTACTCCTTTATCACACTTGTCACACTTGTCTGTTGCCCCTCGGGGACAATAAAGATCTACTACCAATACAGTTTTAGGTCATGTTGTATTTATTTTATGCACAACAATTGCCCCTCGGGGACAATACAGGTCTACTACCAATAGTTTTTCATTTATAGTTTTTCCATTTTCTCACTCATCTTGCTTAAAATCACAGCTCGGTGTCGCGGGAGACGCACCATCGCTGTGCTTTTATCATCCTTTTTTTCAAAATTACGCGAATTCGGGGATATGGCCTGGTAGGTAGCGTGTACCTTAACAATGCTTGGCAGTTAAAAGCTGTGGTCTGACATCTCACATTGCTTATATTAAGGACTTTGTAAACGCCCACCTTCTGGTAAATCCAGTCTCGAGGTAACTATGGTAACTATCTGACTGAAAGTTCTCATTGATACGCCTACAAAACGAGGTGAACTTGTAGAATGGGAAATTTGGGCATATAAAAAGGAGTTTTATAGTGCATAAAAATGACTGAATAACAACATTGATGGACACATTCACTTTGATGTTACCTAAAGATAACTGGCATGTGTCACATTCAACCACCATATTACCCCTTTAACAGCAGACAGTCATATGTGCTGTTTTCACTCTGGTTGACTTGTCACTTTCTGCTGCTTGTCTTATTTCAGCTGGCTTATGATCTCAAAGTACCATTTTTCTTGGCAGTTAATATAATTAAGTTACTTCCAAACCGACACACTCAAACACACAGTATGTTAAGAAAATACTTTATGTAGCCACTTGGATTAGAAAGATATTATTCTTGCCTGGTGTGAATTAATACCTTTCCTAAATTGCATGTGGTCCTGTAAACTTGGCAAGTAACTTGTAAACATTTAAACATTACATTTAACCTCCCTATTATGTTAGCGTTTTACTGCCATTTGTGTTAAGGTGTTTTTACAGGTCAATATAAAAAAAATACATAAAAGTGCCAAATATCTTCTTTATTTTTTTTGCTTGTATTTCCTAATTGTAGGATGTCTTAAAGAAAATCACCAATTTGATATGATAAAAAAACTAACAGTCATTTTGGGTCATATAGAGATAAACCCAAACACAATAGGAAGGTTTGTGATGAAAGCTTTTTGTATTTGTAAAGAGAACACTCTTCTGGTCTTCATTGCAGATCTCCGTCTTCTCCAGTTATTGGAACTACAGACCGTTCTAGTCAGCAGACCCGGTGACATGTTTTTTTTCTGAGAATCAAAGACGTAACCATAATGCCATGAGAATATTTTTATTTTGGCCAGTGTTGTTGGTTGCAGGCATTTTTCAGAATTATCCTACTCCCAAAGTAAAATGTGCGGGTTAGTTCTGCGTTGTGTACAAACACAAATGATACTAGGACAAATTATTTACGTGAATTGGACTATGGATTGCATAGAGGTAGAACAATGTTGCAGAATGTTTAAAACACTAGTAGAATTCATCAAATTGGACTGAATTCAAATCTAATCATTCAACATTATTTCAGTCTTTGTCTTTTTAATTTAATTTACATTTTGTGAAATGAAGAAAATCTAAATGAAGGTTTTTTGTTTTTTGGTCAGAAAATATGGTTGATATTTACCCTTCTCTCGCTTCCAGAATGTCACCAACAATGTGAACTGTTTCTAAATGTAAAGGATACATTTGGTCAAAATATAAACTGACTTACTGTAAAATGCATTAGATTGTATACTCCCACATCTAGTAACACAACGTGTACAACAATTTTTGTTAAACTGCAGAATTGTGAACTCAAAACATATTATAAATATAAGCAAATGCTTTGACCAGTCAAACAAACTCAAAATGTATGAAAACCATGTTTTTAAAATGCATTCTATGCTGTAAAATATAGATTAGTCAGATTAATAATCAATCGGAAATTCATATTTTTGGAGCTTAGATGCTTAGTGCTTTTGAACCGATTTAATAATGGCGGTTAAAATTGTTTCATACAAATGATGCAACACATTAAATTAGATTTTGGCCAGACGTGTCATTTAAACAACGTTGCACAACCAAAAAAATGTGAAAGCAATGAAATGCAAATGTACATTCTTTAAGCAAAAGTGAGACCATATTTCAGTAGTATTAGGACTTTCTTTTCTTGATTGTGGTGTCTGACGCCATTGGTTTTTTTGGTCAGTAATTATTTGTCATTAAATGTGTTGATATATTTATTTAAGTAAGTTTTTCATACTTTGTTTAATGCACCGTCATTTAACTGTTACCCTGTAAATGTAACACTCATTTTATTTTCGAGTAAGAGATGCGAGCTGAAGATGAACTGAAATGAATAATCACTAAATAAATGCTCCAAACAGGAATAATGGCTTTCCAGAGTGTTCACTTTAGTATTTTTTTTTGTTTTTTTGTTCTTCGTGTTTTTTTTTTTGTTTTTTTTGTTCTTCGTGTTTTTTTTTTTTTTTTTTGTTCTTCGTGTTTTTTTGTTTTTTGACCTTCTGGAAAGGCTGGGAAGATGTGACTCTGGCAATATTGCCCCTGTGAAATCAGTCATTTACACTTCAACTGCCACTGCACCGCCTATTTTGCACCTTTGTACCTGATGTGAGATGGTGTTATTCTCACGCCTGACCTGGCCGATGTCTCCCCTCCCCCATCTGTCACAGACACACTTTACTGCCTTACCTGCTTTAGGAGGAAGCCCCTTTAGGCACAGATACACTTTACTGCATTAGCTGATTTAGGGGGAAACTCTCCCCCAAATAAATCTATACTCTTTGAGTTTTCCCCTTAGGCACAGATACACTTTACTGCATTATCTGTTTTAGGGGGAAACTCTCTTAGGCATAGACACACTTTACTGCATTATCTGTTTTAGGGGAAAACTCTCTTTGGCACAGACACACTTTACTGCATTATCTGTTTTAGGGGAAAACTCTCTTTGGCACAGACGCACTTTACTGCATTATCTGTTTTAGGGGAAAACTCTTTGGCACAGACACACTTTACTGCATTATCTGTTTTAGGGGAAAACTCTCTTTGGCACAGACACACTTTACTGCATCATCTGTTTTAGGGGAAAACTCTCTTTGGCACAGACACACTTTACTGCATTCGCTGATTTAGGGGGAAACTCCCTTAGGCACAGACACACTTTACAGCATTATCTGATTTAGGGGGAAACTCCGTTAGGCACAGACACACTTTACAGCATTATCTGATTTAGGGGGAAACTCCCTTAGGCACAGATACACTTTACTGCATTATCTGTTTTAGGGGAAAACTCTCTTTGGCACAGACACACTTTACTGCATTATCTGTTTTAGGAGAAAACTCTCTTTGGCACAGACACACTTTACTGCATTATCTGATTTAGGGGGAATGTCCCTTAGGCACAGACACACTTTACAGCATTATCTGTTTTAGGGGAAAACTCTCTTTGGCACAGATACACTTTACTGCATTCGCTGATTTAGGGGGAAACTCCCTTAGGCACAGATACACTTTACTGCATTATCTGTTTTAGGGGAAAACTCTCTTTGGCACAGACACACTTTACTGCATTATCTGTTTTAGGAGAAAACTCTCTTTGGCACAGATACACTTTACTGCATTATCTGATTTAGGGGGAATGTCCCTTAGGCACAGACACACTTTACAGCATTATCTGTTTTAGGGGAAAACTCTCTTTGGCACAGACACACTTTACAGCATTATCTGATTTAGGGGGAAACTCCGTTAGGCACAGACACACTTTACAGCATTATCTGATTTAGGGGGAAACTCCCTTAGGCACAGATACACTTTACTGCATTATCTGATTTAGGGGGAATGTCCCTTAGGCACAGACACACTTTACAGCATTATCTGTTTTAGGGGAAAACTCTCTTTGGCACAGACACACTTTACAGCATTATCTGATTTAGGGGGAAACTCCCTTAGGCACAGATACACTTTACTGCATTATCTGCTTTAGGGGGAATGTCCCTTAGGCACAGACACACTTTACAGCATTATCTGATTTAGGGGGAAACTCCCTTAGGCACAGACACACTTTACAGCATTATCTGCTTTAGGGGGAATGTCCCTTAGGCACAGACACACTTTACAGCATTATCTGATTTAGGGGGAAACTCCGTTAGGCACAGACACACTTTACAGCATTATCTGATTTAGGGGGAAACTCCCTTAGGCACAGACACACTTTACTGCATTATCTGCTTTAGGGGGAATGTCCCTTAGGCACAGACCCACTTTACAGCATTATCTGATTTAGGGGGAAACTCCCTTAGGCACAGACCCACTTTACAGCATTATCTGATTTAGGGGGAAACTCCCTTAGGCACAGACACACTTTACTGCATTATCTGTTTTAGGGGGAAACTCCCTTAGGCACAGACACACTTTACTGCATTATCTGATTTAGGGGGAATGTCCCTTAGGCACAGACACACTTTACTGCATTATCTGCTTTAGGGGGAAGCTTTACTGCAGTGATTCTCAACCCTGGTCCTGGAGGGCTGCAGGGTACGCTGGTTTTTGTTTTTGCCTTAATATCGGAAACCAATTCAGACCCAGGAAACCAGGTGTGGTGAATTAACTGTGTTATCGGCTACTTTAATTGGTCAATTAAGTACCAAGTAACAACGAAAACCAGCATACCCTGCGGCCCTCCAGGACCGGGGGTTGAGAAACGCTGCTTTACTGCATTAGCTGCTTTAGGCTCTTTAGGGTGACACACGTTTGGCGATCGCTCAGTGTCCAGAGGAGCCCCAAAGGGACAGGGATTTGTGGGGTTCCTCCAGTATCTGGCACCAGATGCCTGACCCTGTGGATGGCAGGCTTCAGCTGAGGAAGTCACAGCCTCTACGATAGTCTTTCAAAGCATTTTTAGTGAAAGCATTTTTGTTTTAGTTTTTTTTGTGGATATTTGTATATATATATATATATATATATATATATATATATATTCTGTACGGGTATATTACTACTGGCATAAATGTGATAAATTCTGTTAAAAGCATCCACAACTTTGTCAAATAGATTTATAGGAGGATTTTTACAGTTTTAATAAGAAATGAATTACTTTGACTCAATCCTGTTTATTCATGTCTATTATACTTGGAAAGTAAACTCAAAATGTAGTTCATGTTTGTCTTCAGATCCACCAGGTAGACACAAAACAGGTGTGTTCTTTGTGTCGACCTGATGGGACAGGAACAGGTGTGTTCTTTGTGTCGACCTGATGGGACAGGAACCGGTGTGTTCTTTGTGTCTACCTGATGGGACAGGAACAGGTGTGTTCTTTGTGTCGGCCTGATGGGACAGGAACAGGTGTGTTCTTTGTGTCTACCTGATGGGACAGGAACAGGTGTGTTCTTTGTGTCGGCCTGATGGGACAGGAACAGGTGTGTTCTTTGTGTCGACCTGATGGGACAGGAACAGGTGTGTTCTTTGTGTCGACCTGATGGGACAGGAACAGGTGTGTTCTTTGTGTCTACCTGATGGGACAGGAACAGGTGTGTTCTTTGTGTCGACCTGATGGGACAGGAACAGGTGTGTTCTTTGTGTCTACCTGATGGGACAGGAACAGGTGTGTTCTTTGTGTCTACCTGATGGGACAGGAACAGGTGTGTTCTTTGTGTCGGCCTGATGGGACAGGAACAGGTGTGTTCTTTGTGTCGACCTGATGGGACAGGAACAGGTGTGTTCTTTGTGTCTACCTGATGGGACAGGAACAGGTGTGTTCTTTGTGTCTACCTGATGGGACAGGAACAGGTGTGTTCTTTGTGTCTACCTGATGGGACAGGAACAGGTGTGTTCTTTGTGTCGGCCTGATGGGACAGGAACAGGTGTGTTCTTTGTGTCTACCTGATGGGACAGGAACAGGTGTGTTCTTTGTGTCGACCTGATGGGACAGGAACAGGTGTGTTCTTTGTGTCGACCTGATGGGACAGGAACAGGTGTGTTCTTTGTGTCGACCTGATGGGACAGGAACAGGTGTGTTCTTTGTGTCGACCTGATGGGACAGGAACAGGTGTGTTCTTTGTGTCTACCTGATGGGACAGGAACAGGTGTGTTCTTTGTGTCTACCTGATGGGACAGGAACAGGTGTGTTCTTTGTGTCGACCTGATGGGACAGGAACAGGTGTGTTCTTTGTGTCGACCTGATGGGACAGGAACAGGTGTGTTATTTGTGTCGACCTGATGGGACAGGAACAGGTGTGTTCTTTGTGTCGACCTGTTGGGACAGGAACAGGTGTGTTCTTTGTGTCGACCTGATGGGACAGGAACAGGTGTGTTCTTTGTGTCGACCTGATGGGACAGGAACAGGTGTGTTCTTTGTGTCTACCTGATGGGACAGGAACAGGTGTGTTCTTTGTGTCTACCTGATGGGACAGGAACAGGTGTGTTCTTTGTGTCTACCTGATGGGACAGGAACAGGTGTGTTCTTTGTGTCGACCTGATGGGACAGGAACAGGTGTGTTCTTTGTGTCTACCTGATGGGACAGGAACAGGTGTGTTCTTTGTGTCTACCTGATGGGACAGGAACAGGTGTGTTCTTTGTGTCTACCTGATGGGACAGGAACAGGTGTGTTCTTTGTGTCTACCTGATGGGACAGGAACAGGTGTGTTCTTTGTGTCGACCTGATGGGACAGGAACAGGTGTGTTCTTTGTGTCGACCTGATGGGACAGGAACAGGTGTGTTCTTTGTGTCTACCTGATGGGACAGGAACAGGTGTGTTCTTTGTGTCTACCTGATGGGACAGGAACAGGTGTGTTCTTTGTGTCTACCTGATGGGACAGGAACAGGTGTGTTCTTTGTGTCTACCTGATGGGACAGGAACAGGTGTGTTCTTTGTGTCTACCTGATGGGACAGGAACAGGTGTGTTCTTTGTGTCTACCTGATGGGACAGGAACAGGTGTGTTCTTTGTGTCGACCTGATGGGACAGGAACAGGTGTGTTCTTTGTGTCGACCTGATGGGACAGGAACAGGTGTGTTCTTTGTGTCTACCTGATGGGACAGGAACAGGTGTGTTCTTTGTGTCGACCTGATGGGACAGGAACAGGTGTGTTCTTTGTGTCGACCTGATGGGACAGGAACAGGTGTGTTCTTTGTGTCTACCTGATGGGACAGGAACAGGTGTGTTCTTTGTGTCTACCTGATGGGACAGGAACAGGTGTGTTCTTTGTGTCGACCTGATGGGACAGGAACAGGTGTGTTCTTTGTGTCTACCTGATGGGACAGGAACAGGTGTTTTCTTTGTGTCGACCTGATGGGACAGGAACAGGTGTGTTCTTTGTGTCGACCTGATGGGACAGGAACAGGTGTGTTCTTTGTGTCGACCTGATGGGACAGGAACAGGTGTGTTCTTTGTGTCGACCTGATGGGACAGGAACAGGTGTGTTCTTTGTGTCGACCTGATGGGACAGGAACAGGTGTGTTCTTTGTGTCGACCTGATGGGACAGGAACAGGTGTGTTCTTTGTGTCTACCTGATGGGACAGGAACAGGTGTGTTCTTTGTGTCGACCTGATGGGACAGGAACAGGTGTGTTCTTTGTGTCGACCTGATGGGACAGGTTTTACAGCTTGGCTGAAAGTGTCAACCGGGGTATACTACAAAGTTAGCTTAGCATAGCCAGGGTGTCTTTGTGTTAGGGTTAGGGTTAGGTCTAATTACAGGTCAGCTGAGAGATCAGGGGGGTATACTACGAAGTTAGCTTAGCATAGCCAGGGTGTCTTTGTGTTAGGGTTAGGGTTAGGGTTAGGTCTAATTACAGGTCAGCTGAGAGATCAGGGGGGTATACTACGAAGTTAGCTTAGCATAGCCAGGGTGTCTTTGTGTTAGCTGGCTTCAGAAAGCCTAAGCACCGCAATCTGGCTTAACCGGGACTACGAACGTGGTTATCAACTTGCTAAGTGAACATGGGCTTTATTAATGAAGCTCTGTGCGCGTTCCCATAAAAGGGGCGGTGTCTGCAACAACGAGCCTATAGCGGTGCAGCATGGGCATCTCTCCTGTGGAAAAGAAGACTGATACGGACAGATATAATGGACAGATAAGAACATGAATCAATCATAGGAGCAAAAAGCAATACCGTTGCCTCCAACAAAGCCAGGAAAAACAACGTTGCACAAAACATTGCAAAAAAAAATGTCATTAAAAAATGCTCATTGTGTAGGTGAAAAGTTAGTTAATACCTTATTCACCTTACTACTCATAACAAATAAATCTATACTCTCAGTACATTGTCATACAGTTTATTTATAATGTGACAACTGTACTACTACATTCTAGAGCTCCTAAACTTTAAACTTGATACAGCATGTTTAAAATCTTTCTGAAGCAAGCACACTAACGTTTATTCATAAAAAAAAGTATATCAAGCATTTTCCAGAACTCAGAAAATATTTTGCGGAACTTGATAATCACGCCCTGCGAAGAGATTCCCTCAGTATCCACACATATCTCTACGACTTCTTTGGAATGGAGATGCCTTTTTACAAAACCAATGCGTTGACTGGTCAAAGGGCGGTGCTTTCGTCTGATAGCCTGAACATAACCTGCCCCAGAGCAGGTTAGCCGTGCAGAGTAAGTTGCCATGGCAATAAATCCCAATGAAGTTAGTTGGCTTCGTGATACAGAAAACCCAGGGTTGAAGCTTAATTGAACTTGCTATCCTGTTAATCTCACTTCGTAGTGCACCCCTCTGATATCAGCAGGTCACCCTGATATGGTGTTGTTTTCCTCTCAGAACACTTGGTCATGATAAACATGACTAAATAGAAAAACAAATGAAAATTTCAGAAGTAATAGACTGCGCTTTCATATAAATTTTAAGTCATACTTTTATTTTGAAAGAATACACATAGCACAGTCATTCACACAGTACAGAGGTGTCCGTTTCACTCATTTTGTTGTGTTTATATGTTTTTGTAACCCCTTGCAGGGTAGAGATATTAAACAGAAAAATAAAATTTTACTGCTCGTTTGCAGATTATATTCCGATTTCAGGAAAGTAAATTGAAATAAAGTACGAAAGTGCAAAATAGTTGCAGAAAAGCACTAACTCAGCAGTTTCCACATAATGTTGGTCTCTGTGGTTTCTCTAAGTTAGTCTTAGCTGCTGCTCGCAGTTCACATCATTCAGGCAAATAAACAAAACTCATTTCTGTTTGATCAAATTCTGTATTTTTCCTCAGGATTTAGTCAGTGCATTAAAAATATACAGTATATACATATATTTAAATGTATTTAAGAAATTTAAAAAAATTGGGGGGGGTAATTCATAATTACACAATTTTCTACACAGATTAAAAACTGCCAGGATTTATTATTTTTTTCATACATTTTGATGATGGATGTTTTGAGTAGATTAGTTCCACCCTTGATATGGCACTTTCCAAGGAGGGGGGGAAATCAAAACAGGTGGTGAAACAGATTTTAACCGGTTCCATATCGTTGCTCCTCATGCCTTTATTCGGCAGGATTCATTCAGGCCTCCACTCCAACTCCTTGCACCCGCTATGGTTCCATTGCTAAATTCTCAATGCCCACTTTCATCCTGCGTGGCTGTGGGGAAATAAAAACATGTAAATGCATGATTTTACCTGTGACTGCAGCAATGTGCTATAATGAACTTTGATCATTTGCAATTAAAGTAGATGCTTTAATTAGGGGTCCATGCTCTACAGGTGCTAATACACTTGGTTCTGATTAAATTGTACAAAACCTGGCAGGGTTGTTATAAGGAGCGAATTTGAACTATGAGAAAATTGCACCAATTGACCACATAGTGTCGCTATAGTGCAACAGCAAATTTAGTTATAACTTGTACCCTGTTGGACTCTGACACACACAGTCAGTGGCCCTAGTTTCCCCTCCTCACTAATAAATGATGTGCCTCTAAAATTATTTTGAAACTCAGACAAATCTCATAAACTAAGTTTGCTTAACACTTTTTCCTAGTGGCCAGCTAAAAGGAAAATCTGCTGTTGAAATATGTTGTAAGTGTAGGAAAATCTAATTCCAGCATTTGCCAGTAAGCCAATTCAATGAAATGTACCCATTTCACCTTTAAACTTTGACAGAGAAGCACATTTTGAATATGTGAACCAGGCAACCACAGGGAAAAAAACTGCATTTTCCCCCTATGCTGTAATATGCTTGCAGAGCTTCTCACGAACCATGGGTCCAACTGCCTTGCAATTCGGCCTATAATAATATTTGTTTAAGTCCTTGCTTATTGAGAAGCTAAAGTTTCTGTGTCCAAGGATGGCAAAATCATAGCCACTCACTTTTCAGTATCAGCAATTTGCCATTCATGACAACATAACGTCCCCAGTTCTTATTTAGCATGTATTTGCACATATTACCAGCCACCAGGGCTGGATCTACGCATGGGCAAATTAGGCAGCTGCCTAGGGTCTCATTTCCGCAGAGGGGTAAAAAAAATTATAATAATACTTTCGGCCTGTAAAAGTTTTTTTTAAATAATGTTAAAAACCTCACAATTTTAAAAATTATTTTGGATTAAAAAATGTATAAAAACCTAATCTAAAACTTTTATTTCAATCAACGTAGGTTTAAAAAAATAAAATAAAATAAAATCATGCACAACGTAGCCTAGCCAGAGATTGTCTCATATAGGGGGAGGAGGGGTTCTCTGGCCTAGCTACGCACATTGAAATGTGCGCAAAAAAGTCTTTAGAAGGGGGGGGCTGAAAACAATTTTCTGCCTAGTGCAATCTATCCATTTAATCTGGCCCTGCCAGCCACTAATGGTAATTCATGTCTTTCGTTAAACAGACATGGTCAAAGATGGCTGAATGAGCCAAACGGACGTCATCATTAGTGCAGGAATGATGCCTATTCTATAAAACAGGTTCTCTCACCTTGATGCTCAGCAACCTCACAATGAATACATGCACAGGGCTTTGTGGACACAGGGCTTTTGTTTGACCGTAAATCTGTGATTTTGTGCAATCCCACACAATCCTCATGACCCTTTATTCTGACTCAAATTAAATTAGGAGCAAATAGGCTGCTTGTGCAAAGCACCTAGTTGCGATAATCAAATATTGCTGAATATATTGCCCCAGCCCTACAGTTGTTTATAGATTACTTTTCATCTTCATTTTTTGATCTATAAGTGGTTCGACTTGCACCTACGTATATTTACCTTTGAAATATGAAATAAGGGAATCAATAGTCATGTGACTTAGCGCCTGTTCTCCTTTTAGCCATACACGTCTGGGAAGCTGGGAAATGGGGGCGGGGGGGGTCCATGTATTTATCAGAGCATTTTAAACATGGGGGCTCCGTCATTCCTCACCTTCTCTGAGTCACAGCAGCAGCAACAGCAGCAGCGAATAAGAACCAGGAGAATGAGGAACAGGACCATACCTTAGAAACACAAAGTGAAGGGTTAGGGTTTAAGGTTCAGCGTCGGTGTTTAGGGGTTAAGGTTCAGCATTAATTCAATTGGTAAATAAGTAGTGTGTGCATTGACAGTTAATTTAGATATTTTAATTTTATTTTTTTATTTAAGACACGTTTCTGATGACCTGCTGGCATTACAGTGGCTGGTATAGGGGCATTGGTTTGCAGATTAAAGCAAATAAATAATAAATAAAAATAAAATACATTTCATGTAACTTCAAAGCAGTTCGTACAACAAAACTAGAATAACTATTTTTGTTAGAATAACTAGACTTCTAATCTAAGAAGATAATGAGAGAGGGCACCTGTGAGCCGTGACTTGTTGCATGACATCATTTTTGAACATTACTTCTTCAATGGAATAATTAATACTTATTGAAATCCAGGTCAATTGTAGCTTTTTGTGTGAGACTGTCAGCATAGGCTACTCTGCAACTGTAGCATTTCTGTTTTACTTGTTTTCCATAAACATACACGCGTAGGCTATGTTCTTTATACATATTTTCCTTACCAATGAAGATGAAAAAAATTGCAAAGGAGGCGATGTCCCAGTCGGACTGGAAGAAGTTTTTGGACTGCAGCCTTGAGAGGACATCCTGCAGCTGGTCCTTTAGTTCTTCCTCAACGTTCTGCTGCTCCATGACCGATATCTGAGTCCCAGTGCAGGCACAGCTGGAAACACAGACAATGTTGAATAACTTATGTGTTATTTTCTGACCGTGAGCAAATAGGTGTTATAAAGCCAAACTTTTCTAAAATCAGTGAGGTGTATTACTTATGAAAAAGATTTAACTTCTGTGATAAAAGGGGAATGAGACATATTCCACATCTGGTACAGTAATGTTTTGAGCCTGACAGGGCAGGTTACAGTATAGGCATATTTTTGCCCTGAACACTGACCTTGCATCAGTTTCTGTTATTTATGTATTAATAACATAATGTTCATGATTAGGTGAGCGAATTTTAAATCACTGTTATCGAATTATGTTTTTAGAAGGATTTATGGAAATATTTCTGTTGATGTGAATCCAAGGCATTTTTTCATCCAGTAGCTAAAGACCAGTCATGCAACATACAAATGACTATATCAAAACATGCACGTTAAAGTCGTTTCCCTAAACAGGGAAAATCCAATGCGAAGTCGAACTACAGCGCGCAATACGGAAGCGCAACAGCCTGATAAATGCGTTCGGTTTGCTTGATGCACGAGTTGAAAATTTGCTGACCCCGGACAATTCTTCTTTTTTGGAATGAAAATATCCGTCCAGGCGATATTTCTAAAGGACTACACAAACAAACAAATAGCCTAGTATTATGTTCAACGTCCGCCCACCACTGTCCTCTTTCTGTGAAAACCAATAGCCTATATGGCCACCCTAGTTGTGTACGAATAGGCCTATAGGAAGTACAGCGCCGATAGTGTAACAACCACAGTGACAAAAAAGTTATAGGCTATTCTACACATTCCGCTTTCCCGCATGTAGCCCAATATTCGGACACCTAACAGAAAGGCAATTTAATCTCGAAGTGGAAGAATTAAATCGATGTGTTGGGCTAAAGTGAAGACATAACGAAGCTATAAAGACTATCGTTTCAAATGGGAAGTAAACTAACTTGAACTTTTTCTATTTTACCGAACTGTAGTACGCTGCAATTATTTGTTCTTCCAATGTTTTGGTTTCCCAGATAATATGTAGGCTATGCCTATATGATATATATAACTCCGATTCACTTACCTTTTCTTTTTTTTCTTTAAACGTTTTCCGGGTAGCTCTCAGCAACAGCTCACCAGGTGCTTATGCAAATAAGGCACACAGGTGTGTAGTGCGCATGCTACCCTTGCTACCCGGAGGTAGGGAAAAGCAGGCGATTTTCTGCTGGGCTGCGTCCCAATATTCTTCACTCCCAACCTCCTTTCCTCCACTCCCCCACTACCACTCCTCTCCTACCCAGAAGTATGCTAAACTGTCTGAACGTTTCGAGTACAAGTATTTGCATGTACAGTATACAATGTACTCGACATTGCTGTTTGCGTCGAGACATTAATTAGTATGTAACCATTAATACGTAATTAAGATGTAATCAGCAACATTAGATTAAAACACAAAGATCCGTTCCCGGGCCACGGAGTAGAGGAGGTGGTAGTGAAGAAGGGAGGGTGCATTTTTCGACTATTGGGATGCATCCTTGTAGTCGTCAGATTCCCTTAAAGTGCTTGGCTAATTAGTTGGCCTAATGAAGGAGGAGCCAACTAGACTACTGGGCGTGTTCGGCTAGAGCCGATTTACGTCATAACTGCGTCGGCCTGCATCGGAAACTGTCCGAGAAGTCGGTGCTGCGTGAACTAAGGCGGAAATGACAACATAAGGTTAAGCGCAGCGGTGCAGTTGCTCTCGGGCGCCTTCAACCATATATCTATGGGCGTGTTCGAGTAGACATCGGTGAGCAGCTGGCTTGCCTGCCTCAGGGAGAAGGGTGTGCCTGCAATACCGGAGCAGGGACCGTCTCAGGGCCGGGACAGTCTCAGGGCCGGCCGGGACCGTCTGAGGACCCTACAGTCCTGCGCATGCACAAGAGAAACAAAAAGATGGACAACAATCTGAACGTGAGTACAAAACTGAATGTGAATCAAGTTTTATTATTTTAATGTTAAAAACAATTCTGGTGTCTTGAATACGACAGCAAAGTTACTGTTAGCTATCTAGTCGAAGTGTGAGTAGCTTACTAACGTTATGTATGTAACGTGAACTTTAGCGTTTAGCTAAATCGAATTTAACGTTAGCTTATGATAGTGTTGGCTAACGCTAATGTTCGATTCCAAGATAATCGAAGCATATTTAAAAGGCACTACAAACAATCATTGTTATAACGTTATTTTACCGATAGCTTGCTGCAAAACGAACTAACGTTGACGTTAGCCTCATTTGTTTATTTGTTTAATGAAACCGTAGCGCGGTTTTGGCAAGCCCAACTAGTTGACTATGATAACGAATTCTAGCCAGCACATTGATTAAACTTCAAAAGATGGTAAGAGCATGTCGATATGATCTGTGTCTGTCAGCTACATTACATCAGCAGTACTGTCTTCAGTGTAAATGTTTGTTTAATACTAATTGTTTAACCATTTTAATTAAGTTTAAATAAATCTTAATAATTAGCTAAACTGTGCTGACTGCCTGTTTACCCCCACTGTATGTGTTATCAGTCAGTCTCTTCACTTGGACATTGTTTTTTAATGTTGGGTATTTTTAATAGTCAGTTATTATGTATTCTGCATCTATAGGCTTCCACTACTTACACGTGTTAGATTCTGTCATGTGCTGTATATATGAAGTGATTTCACAGACACAGATTTAGCTCAATCCAGGACAGAATATTCAAAATGTCTTTTGGTCCAGTATTAGGCTGAATTTGTGTCAGTGAAATTAACTCGAAGTGTTCAATTTGACCAATTAGGCTTTCTCTTTTTGAAGATGCACATAACAATACAAAAAGAAAAGATCCTTGCCACTAACGAGATGCACCACATGCTGCAATAAGTTTCACTGCCCGGTTTATCATCACAGGTAAGAGTAGAGAATGTAATTTTATTTACACAATGCCATAAAATCTATCAACTATTTACTAATATTACTTAATACTTTAATAAAGAAGTAGACCATTAGCAAATGTTAGCTAAATATGAGTTAACTGTTATTTAATGCTTATAACTGTAAAAAGCAATGTTAATGAATGTACCCTTTTTTATTTTATTTTATTTTAAGTGTTACCAATATTTATGTTAACCTAGCAGTGATTATGTTGTCCGTCTTTACTATTTCAGTGAAGTGGAGGAATTTAACCGAGGGATATACCGGCAATTGAGGACAGAAGGGAGACCATTCAATTGGTAGGTAGTGCTGTTACCGACTTCACAATCTGTGGTTTGAATATTGAAGGCTCAGGAAAAGTCAAATGTCAATAACATGTTATTTCTATTTTGTTTTCTATTGTATTATTGCATCTCTCTCTCTCTCTCTCTCTCTCTCTCAGAACAGGAAACCAGGCCCAACAGGCGTAATGTACAGCGCTGGAGCCTCTCAAAATTGCCATGTACCCTGTGCAAATAAAAGTTATTTCTTTTAAATTTTGTGCACAAATTTGTTTACATTCACGCTACTAAGCATTTTCCTTCAATGAGATAAACCACCACCAGTCAGGGTGTGACCATTAATTACACTGACACAACTTTTGCTGGGGACAATAAAAGACCACTCAAATATGTGTTTTTGTCACATGACACAATGCCACAGGTGTTGCAATTCTTGAGAAAGCATGCAATTGGCATGCTCAATGCTGGGAGCTTTTTAAAATTTTTCAACAATTGACAAATTTCTTGTGTGAAATATTACTTCTCATTATATTTTCAACTTGGAAAACACTTCCATCTTATTTAAAAAGATGAACACACACAGGAGCTGTACTAGCTTAAAAGAATAGACGTTTGCGTTTTATTCTGGACACCGCCATTGGTGGCTGTGAATAATCTGCGCCTTGGCATATTCTACAAGTCTCTGGAACTCTACTGGAGGGAAGCAACACCATTCTTCCAAAATAATGTTAAATTGGGTTGAGATCAAGTGGCTGCAAAGGCCATAGCATATGATTCCCATCATTTTAGTATTTGCCTTGTAAAATAAATGCATTTTGGGGTAAAATGAGTTCTATGTTACATTACATTACAGGCATTTAGCAGACGCTCTTATCCAGAGCGACTTACACAACTTCTTATTACATTTATCCATTCATACAGCTGGATATATACTGATGAAATTCAGGTTAAGTACCTTGCTCAAGGGTACAACAGCAGTGTCCTACCTGGGAATCAAACCTGCAAAAGTTCTAATCTAATGCAAAAATTATGAGGTCAAATTTTTTATACAGCTTTATTATTGACATGCAAGAACTGCGGTCCTGCCATGGTTGCACTGCAATTCAGTAGGTGAAATGAAAAACTAGGGCCCTGAGACTGTCCCTGACACTGCACTGCTCCGGGCCATGTTGCACTGTTGCGGTCATCCAATTGGGTAGGTGGCGCTGTCGCGAAAAACTAGGGTCCTGAGACGGTCCCGGCCGGCCCTGAGACGGTCCCTGCTCCGGTATTGCAGGCACATACTATTGGCCTCAGGCGGAAATGAAAATCGCCTGAGCAGATCCAACTGGGACAGTTTCGGACGTTTCTGAAACCGGCTGGGAGAAAAACAACATGGAGGAGTTAGCCGTGTTGTTTGTGGTTGCGGGGGACTTGGAGGCGACACAGATGTCCTTTTTACTTCAAAATCTTGAAGAAATGGAGGAGAACGAATGAAGGTTGTTTTAATACTGCCTTACATTATTTCATAACTTGTATTGTTCGGGTAGTCAATATTTATCTTTTGCTACGCGACTTTGGCTATCACCCTGAATTGTGCCACAGTGAAACTCCAGTTAAAGTTCTTGAATAAATACGTATAATTTCCATTGGAATTAAAGCGCTGGGTGCTCTTTCATTGTCGAATAACTAAATTATTTAGCTAAGCTGTCATCTGTTATGGTAACATACCTGTAAACATTAGGCTGCTTATGTTCTATTGCTCATATTCAGCTGTTTCTTGTCTGTCAATTCATGAGATGGCCTAAACTACAGCTGTCATCTCTGTTTAGAATTACAAACATGGTAGACATGTCATTTTAGTTCATCTAAACCCAGAAGACATCGTAGCCATCGGAAGTCATACATTGTAATGTGAGAGTCTATGTAGCTATGTTAAGTATCATAACTTACATGCATGTTTTCATAGACCTTTGAGTGGTGGTTCTAAAGCATATTTTATTGCAGAATATCTGTACCAATATAAATGAGAAATGTCTCTTTCATGGGACTTTTTTTTAGAGTTGTACAGTTAATGCATTGAATATATTCATTGTGACATAAGGGGAAAGTGTATTAATCCTAATCATTAATTATGTTGCTATGAAAGAATAATACTTGGTGGTCGCGTGTCCTTTGCATGCAAGGACTGCCTGAAGTCTGCGAGCTGTAGAAATCATCAGATGCTGGGTATCTTCACTGGTGATGCTATGCCAGGCCTGTACTCCAGCCTTCTTCAGTTACAATATGGATGAAAATGCCCTCAAATTAAAGCTTACAGTCTGTACTTTAGCCTCACAGTTGTTGTATCATTTCACATCAAAAGTGCTGGAGTACAGAGCCAAAACATAGGAAAAAATGAGGTGATTCAGCTACTCATAATGTCAGTGTTCATGATTTATTCAAATTACATGACAGCACATGGTCCATTTGGACCCTGACAATGAACGTATTGAATTGAATGCCATTCAATGTCTTTAACAAGATAAATTGAGTTTGTATGAATGAATAACTAATATAGTACATATAGGGACATTGGGAAACTGGGAGTTATGTGTTTTGAGGGAACAATGTCAAGAAAGATGACATTTTCCTTGCCAGTTATGGTAACGTATGGATAAATTGAATTGTATTTGCATAAGATGTATTCCCATATCAACATGTTGTCTTCCTTTTACCTGTCACCAATCATTGTTTGTATATTTCTGATTTGACAATAAACATACAAAATGACAGAAATAACCTGGTGTTGTTGTGGCTTGAATGGTGGTGGAGGGGAATAGTGCTACAGTTTATTTACCTTTTGTGAATGTCACCATATTGTGTGAAATAAATATTCCGAAAATGTGGTCTTAATTGCTAGTATAATTTATCGGTTTTGTTTTGGAGACCAGAACACCCACATCTAATGAACCCATAGCCATAATAACAGTGTTAGATCTTTAATCTCAATCATTAATCTTTCAACAAGTGGATGTACAGCACAGTAGCGCCAGGATGTGTTACATAATATTGTTTAATTCATCCTTCCCTTCATGTTATTATGGAATTGGCTTATTTGTATGTGGTCCCCTCTGCTGGAATGTGACAGGCAGAGGTCTGCCTATACACTGTCCCATCTGGAGATAGGAAAAACTCCACTTCTCAACAGAAGAACATCAGCAGAACATCCCTTCAGATCCGAATGAGTTGTCTTACTGATAACAAGGATGGTGAAGAGAAATATAAATTAGGTAACTTCCCAAATACTTTGACAAAGATTAATGTGTTATCATTTGGTGGTCCTACCTTAATGTTCTATATGCTCACACCAAATGTTCTGAAGAGGACAATTTTTTGGACAACAGTCCAATTAGGATTTTACTCTTAAACCAGCTGTTATACAAATGCAAAACACAAAACACTCATAACAAAGTTGCATCTTTAATTTTATATAAAATATGTTAATCTAATATAGTTACATTATTGAACAAAACATTAAGTTACCTATATTTGGCCAGGCCTTTTTTTGGGGTTATTTCTTGACACTTCTAGGTTCAGACAACATATTTTATAAAGTTAGAGGTAAGTCTACAGTTGGATTACAGAAGCAGTCAAGAATGAGAATTGGCATTTCTTAGTGTAACATTACCAATATTGTACTTTTCACATCCATATTGGTTTATCTCAAGAAAGTACATGTAAGGTACAGTATATAATAGCCACAGTAGTGACCGTATGTGCTACAATCCCAAACTCCCAAAACGCATATTTATTTATGTATTATTTGTATGAATAAAAAATTAATTCAAGTACACAAAAGTAATGTACAGAAATGTGTTCGATAGGTTGGGCTTATACTAGATCCTCACATTATGAAACAAAATCACATTAATTGAAGTACAAAAAAAGGATTGTATTAAATAATATTTTTTTAAAATAAGAGCATTAAGAAAAACAACAAAATAAATATTAATTGTGAAATTAGATAAGAGACCAGAAAGAGGGGGGAAATAGACTACTGCTGTTACATTGTAAGATTGACTAAATAACTCTTATAGCCTACCTGTGTTTGAACACAATTAGGGAGGGGTACATTTCATTTCGATTTTTTTTTGAGAGTAGAATCAATACGCCGAGATAGGTGGCGATATTGTGAAATTATCCGCGTTTGTCGTGAGGAAACACCACTCTCTCCTCGCTCTCTAACAAATTCTGTCGTTGGTTAGTTTGAAGGCGCGGCGATGTTGTTGAAGGCGCCCGAGAGCAACTGCACCGCTGCTAAGGCGCCTGCTTAACCTTATGTTGTCATTTCCGCCTTAGTTCACGCAGCACCGACTTTTCGGCCATCTCGGACAGTTTCCGATGCAGGCCGACGCAGATATGACGTAAATCGGCTCTAGCCGAACACGCCCTATGCCTTCAACAACATCGCCGCGCCTTCAAACTAACTAACGACAGAATTGGTTAGAGAGCGAGGAGAGAGTGGTGTTTCCTCACGACAAACGCGGATAATTTCACAATATCGCCACCTATCTCGGCGTATTGATTCTACTCTAAAAAAAAATCGAAATTAAATGTACCCCTCCCTAATAGTGTTCAAACACAGGTAGGCTATAAGTATTTAGTCAATCTTACAATGTAACAGCAGTAGTCTATTTCCCCCCTCTTTCTGGTCTATCTAATTTCACAATTAATATTTATTTTGTTGTTTTTCTTATTGCACTTATTTAAAAATATATATAATTTAATACAATCCTTTTTTTGTACTTCAATTAATGTGATTTTGTTTCATAATGTGAGGTTCTAGTATAAGCCCAACCTATCGAACACATTTCTGTACATTACTTTTGTGTACTTTAATTTATTTTTTATTCATACAAATAATACATAAATAAATATGCGTTTTGGGAGTTTGGGGTTGTAGCACATACGGTCACTACTGTGGCTATTATATACTGTACCTTACATGTACTTTCTTGAGATAAACCAATATGGATGTGAAAAGTAAAATATTGGTAATGTTACACTAACAAATGCCAATTCTCATTCTTGACTGCTTCTGTAATCCAACTGTAGGCCTACCTCTAACTTTATAAAATATGTTGTCTGAACCTAGAAGTGTCAAGAAATAACCACAAAAAAAGGCCTGGCCAAATATAGGTAACAATGTTTTGTTCAATAATGTAACTATATTGGATTAACATATTTTATATAAAATTAAAGATGCAACTTTGCTATGAGTGTTTTGTATTTTGCATTTGTATAACAGCTGGTTTAAGAGTAAAATCCTAATTGTCCTCTTCAGAACATTTGGTGTGAGCATATAGAACATTAAGGTAGGACCACCAAATGATTAATTTTTGTCAAAGTATTTGGGAAGTTACCTAATTTATATTTCTCTTCACCATCCTTGTTATCAGTAAGACAACTCATTCGGATCTGAAGGGATGTTCTGCTGATGTTCTTCTGTTGAGAAGTGGAGTTTTCCCTATCTCCAGATGGGACAGTGTATAGGCAGACCTCTGCCTGTCACATTCCAGCAGAGGGGACCACATACAAATAAGCCAATTCCATAATAACATGAAGGGAAGGACGAATTAAACAATATTATGTAACACATCCTGGCGCTACTGTGCTGTACATCCACTTTGCAAATTGTTGAAAGATTAATGATTGAGATTAAAGATCTAACACTGTTATTATGGCTATGGGTTCATTAGATGTGGGTGTTCTGGTCTCCAAAACAAAACCGATAAATTATACTAGCAATTAAGACCACATTTTCAGAATATTTATTTCACACAATATGGTGACATTCACAAAAGGTAAATAAACTGTAGGACTATTCCCCTCCACCACCATTCAAGCCACAACGACACCGGGTTCTTTCTGTCATTTTGTATGTTTATTGTCAAATCAGAAATATACGAACAATGATTGGTGACAGGTAAAAGGAAGACAACATGTTGATATTGGAATACATCTTATGCAAATACAATTCTATTTATCCATACGTTACCATAACCGGCAAGGAAAATGTCATCTTTCTTGACATTGTTCCCTCAAAACACATAACTCCCAGTATCCCAATGTCCCTATATGTACTATATTAGTTATTCATTCATATAAACTCAATTTATCTTGTTAAAGACATTGAATGGTATTCAATTCAATACGTTTATTGTCAGGGTCCAAAGGGACCACGTGCTGTCATGTAATTTGAATAAATCATGAACACTGACATTATGAGCAGCTGAATTACCTCATTTTTTCCTATGTTTTGGCTCTGTACTCCCGCACTTTTGATGTGAAATGATACAACAACTGTGAGGCTAAAGTACAGACTGTAAGCTTTAATTTGAGGGCATTCTCATCCATATTGTAACTGAAGAAGGCTGGAGTACAGGGCTGGCATAGCATCACCAGTGAAGATACCCAGCATCTGATGATTTCTACAGCTCGCAGACTTCAGGCAGTCCTTGCATGCAAAGGACATGCAACCACCAAGTATTATTCTTTCATAGCAACATAATTAATGATTAGGATTAATACACTTTCCCCTTATGTCACAAGGAATATATTCAATGCATTAACTGTACAACTCTTTTAAAAAGTCCCATGAAAGAGACATTTCTCATTTATATTGGTACAGATATTCTGCAATAAAATATGCTTTAGAACCACCACTCAAAGGTCTATGAAAACATGCATGTAAGTTATGATACTTAACATAGCTACATAGATTCTCACATTACAATGTATGACTACCGATGGCTACGATGTCTTCTGGGTTTAGATGAACTAAAATGACATGTCTACCATGTTTGCAAGTCAAAACAGAGATGGCAGGTGTAGTTTAGGCCATCTCATGAATTGACAGACAAGAAACAGCTGAATATGAGCAATAGACCATAAGCAGCCTAATGTTTACAGGTATGTTACCATAACAGATGACAGCTTAGCTAAATAATTTAGTTATTCGACAATGAAAGGGCACCCAGCGCTTTAATTCCAATGGAAATGATACGTATTTATTCAAGAACTTTAACTGGAGTTTCACTGTGGCACAATTCAGGGTGATAGCCAAAGTCGCGTAGCAAAAGATAAATACTGACTACCCGAACAATACAAGTTATGAAATAATGTAAGGCAGTATTAAAACAACCTTCATTCGTTCTCCTCCATTTCTTCAAGATTTTGAAGTAAAAAGGACATCTGTGTCGACTCCAAGTACTCCGCAACCACAAACAACACGGCTAACTCCTCCATGTTGTTTTTCTCCCAGCCGGTTTCAGAAACGTCCGAAACTGTCCCAGTTGGATCTGCTCAGGCGATTTTCATTTCCGCCTGAGGCAGGTAAGCCAACTGCTCACCGATGTCTACTCGAACACGCCCATTGTTTCACATCGGATTTTATTACTTGGCGGATGTCTAACGCTGACAAAAATGTCAAACACATTTTTTTAAATTAAAACTTAATTACAAAAGTGTTATGGTCGCCATTGGTTTCAATGGTTTCAGGTCACATGAAAACATCCGATCAAATGTATCATTACAAGTTTTAGATGGATATTAATGTAATGCAAGGCGAAACATTATCAATTAATAAATGTTTTGGCCTATGGTTTCGGTTAATTTTTTTATTTTTTCGATTTCGAGTTTCCCCCCAGCTGGTGTAATTAGGCCCTGCCCATGATATGTGGGCTGCGTCCCAATATTCTTCACTCCCCACCTCTGTGGCTCAGGAGGTAGAGCGGGGCGTCCGCTGATCGCAGGGTTGGCGGTTCGATCCCCGGCTCCTCCTGTCCACATGTCGAAGTGTCCTTGGGCAAGACACCGAACCCCAAATTGCTCCCAATGAGCAGGCTAGCATGGCAGCTGCCACCATTGGTGTGTGAACGGGTGAGTGAGAGGCCATTGTAAAGCGCTTTGGATAAAGGCGCTATATAAGTGCAGTCCATTTACCATTTACCTCCCTTCCTCCACTCCCCCACTACCACTCCTCTCCTACCCGGAAGTATGCTAAACTGTCTGAACGTTTCGAGTACAAGTATTTGCATGTACAGTATACAATGTAGCCTACTCGACATTGCTGTTTGCGTCGAGACATTAATTAATACGTAACCGTTAATACGTAATTAAGATGTAATCAGCGACATTAGATTAAAACACAAAGATCCGTTTCCGGGGCACGGAGTAGAGGCGGTGGTAGTGGAGGAAGGGAGGGTGCATTTTTCGAGTATTGAGACGCAGCCGTGGTGTCTGGTTGCCGCGTCCCTCAGGTACTCTGTTGGTGCTGGGGATACAACACCTCTGGTTGTTCTTCTCAGTAGGCTATTTAGTTTTGTGTGCCTGTTTGTTTTCTATATGATACTGTTTTGTTTGGTGGTAGGATGGCAGAACCATATCAGTTGTCCTTGTCATTTTTTTTGGACTCCCCTCTTCGGTTTTGTATACAGTTGTGTTCAAATAACTAGCAGTGCATTAAAAAAAGTGAATAAAGTCAAAATATTTCTGAATAGCTTTTAGTTCCATATTTCAAATGTAGTGGAAACATTACACATTCAATTCCAAATCAAAGCATTAACAAATTTTTATCAAGTCTGCGTTATTCTTTTACAGGAAGCAAAGAAAAGGAATATTAATGTTTAAAAAAATAGCAGTGTAGAAATTTTTCTTTTCAAGCTCAAACACTTACTGTATAAACTGAAGAAATTTTTCAAGATTTAGCTTCACTTTAAATTACTGAACTAATATTTAGTTGCATAACCGCTGTGCATCTGCGTTGCATAGTCAACCCATTTCTGGCGCCTAGAAACAAGTATTTCAGCCCAAGATGAACAAACTACATTCCACAGTTCCTGTGAATTTTTGGGTTTTGCTTCAGAAACTGCATTTTTAATGTCACCCCACAAGTTTTCAATGGGGTTGAGGTCGGGGGATTGAGCTGGCCACTCCATTACCTCAATCCTTTTTGTCTGGAACCAAGATGTTGCTCACTTACTCGTGTGTTTGGGGTCGTTATCTTGTTGAAACACCCATTTCAGGGGAATTTCCTCTTCGGCATACGGCAACATAATCTCTTCAAGTATTTTGATGTATTCAAACTGATCCATGATCCCTGGTATACGATAAATAGGCCCAACACCGTAGTGTCCCCATACCATGATCTTTGCGCCACCATGCTTCACTGTCTTCACAGTGTACTGTGGCTTGAATTCAGTACCCGGGGGTCGTCTGACGTACTGTCGACAACCACTAGACCCAAAAAGAACAATTTTACTCTCATCAGTCCACAGTATGTTACGCCATTTCTCTTTGGGCCAATCGATGTGTTCCTTGGCAAATTTTAACCGATTCTGCACAATGGTGCTTATGGGGGCTTCTTGCTGATAGCTTAGCTTCGATCAAACATCTTCTGACTGTAACAGCACTTAGAGGTAATTTTAGATCATCTTTGATCTTTCTGGAGGTGACGATTGGCTGAATCTTTGCCATTTTCGATCCGTTTTAACAGTTGCTCGTTTTCTTCCCCGTGTTTCGGATTTTTGTTGCCATTTTAAAGCTTTTTAGAGATTTTTAGCTGAGCATTCTATATTATAACAATGTGTGAAACATTTGCTTTCCTTCTTTCTTAATAAAGGACAATTAATGATGCCTGGTTTTTCACAGAATGAATGAATTCTCTATTTAAACTCCACACTGCTATTATTTTGAACACGCTCCTTTCAATGAATGAGTCAATTACTCAGAACAAGCAGCGTGCATGTCATGACAGTTGGGTTTGTTGTTTTTCTATTAGACTACATCTACAAGTAAATTATTTGCCATGCAGAAATATCACTACGACTAATAACAGTGGTTCATCATGTTACTGATGTTGTACTGCTATATATATATATATATATATATATTTTAGGATGTGTTCTACTGTAGTTTCAGATGTACATTCAGCCACTTCAAATTTATTTAAAGCCTTCAGAAAGAGGCTAATGGTAACAATGGAGCCCTTCAAACCTTCAGTCATGGATTCTGTGACCCTGGATTCAGATTTGGCTCGTAATCAGGCCCCTAACCCAAACTGGAGCTTGAATAAATATAATCCTGACCCTGGTCACAACCAGACCCTGAACCCCAACCCTAACTCCAAGCTAACCCACAACAGGCTTCTGAGTGACACCAAAAATCCACTGCATGGTAAATTCACAATGCCTACTGAGATAGCACATAGAAGACACCGTTCTAGAGAAAAACGGAGCAGATTGACTTTTCCTGGGGGAACCACACCATCATTCAGGACATCAGTGTCCCCTCACTTCTCATTCACTGGGTATACAGCTTCCTCAGTGACAGGCCTCAGGCTGTTAGGGCAGGTTCCATTACATCCTCAACCATCACCATAAACACCGGACCCCCCCCACCAGGGCTGTGTTTTGAGCCTCTTTCTGTATACTCTCTATTCTAATGATTGTGTCAGCCCCTCTGCCATCACCAAATGCTTTAAATACTCTGATGATACAGCTATTCTCGCACTCCTGCTTGACAAAAACTCTATTACGGCTTACTAGTACACAATATCCTAGTTTTCACAAAGGTGCATAGACAACTGCTTACAGTTAAATGTCAAAAAAACGAAACAACTACTCGTTGGTACTCCCACTGCACAGCCCATAACTTCACATCCATAAATGGAAAGACAGTTGAGATAGTGGACAGCTTTAAATACCTTGGACTCACACTGGATAATAAACTTACCTTCGACCACTATATCACGAGAACCATAAACGCTGTCGGCAAAGACTCTCTGCCATCCGCAAACTCAAGGCACTTTCCATTGCACTCCAACATCTTCTACTGCTCTACAAGAGCATCATTCAGCAAATTTTACTTTACTGCTCCCCGTTTCTATACTATGCTGACAGAAACTACTCCGTATCACATACACTGCCTCCAAGATTATTGGTCTCTCCCCCCCCCCCCCCCCCCCAACCTTTCAGACCTCCATGATATAGCTGTCACATGCATAGCACCAGTGGTGTAGAAGTACCTGGAGAAGAAGGTGTACTCTGTAGAAGTGGGTGTACTGTAATTTAGCAAGTTCAGGCTGTAGGTACAGAACTCTGAAATGGAAAAGAGCACGCCTTGTTAAGAGTTTTGTCCCTACAGCCTTGAACAAGCTCCCACTTGTATAACCTGTATGTCTCACCTGTATATTATTTATATATGTCTCATCTGTTGTATGTATGTATATAAGGATGCTTGTTGAAATTAATGTATGATTGGTATTACTGTATATGTGGAGATTTGGGATTATGTATGTGTATTGGATGGTATGTGTAATTCTGTACAGACTGTGAAGACAAGTTTCCTCTTAGAGGACAATAAAGAATCTAATCTAATCCAGTCGAATGGGGCGTGGGTGCCAAAATTGTGTTATACTGCAGTAGAAGAAATGCCTTTAAAAATAAGATGGGAATGCTAGCCAGTAACTATAGGATAAACCTAAAAGGGCCCTGGCCCACTGAATGCTAATAGTGATGCACTGCAACTCTGCATCACTATATATATATAACACACAGTGCATTCCAAAAGAACAGTTACACATTTCTTTGTTGTTTTGGCTACTTTGTATCGCGCTACTTCGAACACTAGATATAGACGGTACACTGTAAAAAAATGTAATGAGGTTTTGACAGTAACTTACTGGCAGAAGTGTGGCCAGTGACATACTGTATTTCTGTGTCACAGTAGGAGTACTGTAATATGTTTACAGTATGAAAACATTACTATATAGTTAATTACAATACTTTACTGTATTTATACAGCATTAACACACTATTACAATAACTACCGTACAAGCAATTGCAATAGTTTACTGTATTTACTACAGTACTAATATAGTATTACAATATTTACTGGATAATACATTGCAATAATTTACTGTAATGTATACTGTAATATTTACAGTTTTGCTGTATAATTAATTTGGTGCTGTAATCTTGAAAATTATATTTTATTGTCTGTCTACTGTAACATTTACAGTAGAAACAGTTAATCACTGCAGTTTAACTAATCTATTTTAGACCTCAATAAGGACACAATGTAATTAAAACATGTTTTATTTTTCTTCAGTAAAACAGAAACATTAAAAACATTTTAACATAAAATATTTTAAACATTGAAAGCACATGTTCACATGCTGTATGTTTTGTGGTAAATTCATTCATTTCTAAATCAAAATCAAATTTTATTATCTGTGTTAGATCGGTTCTCGGGAAAAGAGTCAAAGTCCGGAGCTGGTGAATAATAGGTTTTCTATTGCAATAATATTCTGGTCCAGAAGAGCAATTCAGAATACAGGAATGAGAAAATCTGTTGTTCACACCCATCTTTATACCATTTCCACATGTCGTCATATGCAGGAGGGGCTGGTGTTATGCAAAATGTTTTGCTCAATGCCAGCAGCCCCCCCTCCAACTCTCTCTGGGTTTTGCTGATTGATCAATCAGTATATATCCTGTTTGTCTATTTTTCTATAAGCATTCTCCAAGGGGGATTTTATGACCCACAACCGCTTATACTATCTATAGGAAACAGGTTTCTTGACCACTTCCCAGTCGGTCGGGCTAAATTCCTGAAGAATTACATACTGCCAAGAGAATAGCACTAAATAGGGTTAGTCTTATATAATTAATTCAAGCTTTCAGCTGTTATTGATATTAACTGATACATATTTATCATATATATTAGTACAACAATTTTTATAGGTTCAATAACTGTTGATCTTAGTACATTCTCATTCTTTGATACATATTTTATTATGTTTTACCCTTGGCCTAAATCATAGGGCACAAGGTCATGTTGAAACCAGAGTTTGAGCTGGGGCGGGGGTAAGAGTGAGGGCCTAGTCGGTTCCTCTTGCTCTCAGCCTCACCCCCGACCCCCACCACTCCTATATTGCCTAGCTCAGCTTGTCTGAAGAGCTTGCACAAAGGACGAGCTGTATCCTGCAGTTGTTTTTATACAAACATATTTCCGCGAAATGCACTTCTCTATCAGTTTAAGGATCACAGTATGAATAACTGTGAAATAACATATGTTGTAATAAATGAATAATAAAGAAACACTTAAATCAATGGATTAAACATTTTCTTTGATTACATCAGAGATATAGGGTCTTTATCTCAATACTTCTTAATAAGGGTTAAACATTTTGTGTTAGTACATAGGCAGGCTAGACAATCTGATTTGACAAATGGATTGTATTTAGGCTACCTACGTATAAAAAAGCCAGTCTGTATTTTGTGGATAAGGTTTTGTGGATAACGTAACTGAAACCCGATATGCCCCAAGCCTGTCAGATACCGACCACAGATTGTTCAGAGTTCGTTACTTACGCCTCACAATTGAACACCGATACAGCATTTTTTTAAAAATATGCTGTTGTCTTGATTCGGCTAAGCTGTGTCAAAGAACTCTCTTTCTTGCAGCAGTGTGGGAGATCCGGAAGATGGTGGTACAGTATCATACTGTAACTATTACATTATTGCCTACAGTTCTCTAACCACAACACTGTAAAACTACTACAGTAAACTTCTCCCTGCTGGCTCCCTAATGGTGGAACGACCTGCCCATCTCAAGCAGGACAGCCATGTCCCCCCATACCTTCCGGCGCAATCTAAAGACACACCTATTCAGGAAATGCCTCTCCTCCTCCACCCTGATTCCCATTGCCCTCTTCCAAATCTATCTTCTATCGGACTACTCCAATTGGCACAGGGACACGGAGTTGTTATATCCAAACACTCCAAATCTAGCACAGAGGGGTGTATGTTCAGAGAAGTGTGTGTGGAATCTGTGCAGGAGGGTCAGTGTGGCAGAGTCAGAGATGGTGTAGAAGGACAAAGTGCCGGCCAGACGGTCCACACACACTCCTACCCTGTACACACACACTCCTTCACCACCACCACCATCGCATGCTCCTACTCTGCGGTAGGTGGAGGGAGTAGTCGGTAAGCGTGTTGCGTTCTTATTGTGATAGACATAGTATCCATGTGTACCGCACCACAGACTCCAGGTGTTTTTATTCCATCCAAACTCAGTGTCATAACCACCTCCTTTCTGGCTGATTCCTTCATATGTCACTGCTATAGAAACCTCTCCCCCCTCAGACACACTGAACTCAGCCTTCCAGTAACAGCGCTCACACACGCTCTCTGTGCACACAACCTGGGGCTTGTAACCAAATCTCTGAGGATTGATTGGATGATCAGAATATGGCTGCGGTCTCCCCAGTGTGTTTGTCACCTTCCTGTTCCCATCTGTTTGCTGTTTTTGGATCCAGTGTGAGTTGACAGCCATCTACACAACAGAGAATGTAATGTGTGAAATACTTTTTTGTACAGTCTTTCTAAAATGCATACACACACACACACACACACACACCAGAGTATATCTATGGAAAGTATTCTGTGTCAATATAGACTCACATTTCCTGGGTCCTGCTTTGGTCCTGTTCTCTCCTCCATGGTCTACACTGTAGGAACAGTGGAACAGAAAGTGAGTGAGTGTGTATGTGTGTGTGTGTGAGGTACAGTGTGGAAACTGTACTTACTGCAGTATATGTGTGTGTGTGTGTGTGTGTGTGTGTGTGTGTGAGAGGTGCAGTGTGGAAGCTCTCTACTTACATCAGTGTGTGTGTTTGTGTGTGTGAGAGAGAGAGAGAGAGAGAGGGAGGTTGTTACATCCCTCTGCCTTCAGTGGGGGGCACTGGTTGCCATGACGGCCGTAAAGTTCTTATTTCTTATTTCAGAATAACACCTGTCGGAGGTCCATGTAAGGAATTCCTCTGGAGAAGCTGCCTATATAAGGAGTTCTACTGGAGAAGTTTGGGGGCTCTCTCTTCATTTTTTTCTTGCCTGTACGGCATATGGTTGCTTGTATTTTCTTTAGCCTTTTTGTGAATAAATCAGACATCGGCTTCGTTATGTTTATGGTGACTGTGGTACAGCCATACAATATTGGGGGCTTGGCTGCAATTTTCTTAAATCCTTTGTCATTTGTAAGGTTGGCTGTACGTCATCAAGGGTCTAAGGTATCGAAGGAGCCCCAAACCATCACTCTGCGGCCAGGTATGGAGTAGATGTGGATGGATCCCTTTAAGGGTTGTTTCTCCTGACTTTTCCCCCCATAGAGTTCAATAGGAAAATGAGTTAGGAGAAATAACCCTTGCAGTGATCCATCCACATCTACTCCATATCTGGCAACAGAGTGATGGTTTGGGGCTCGTTCGATAGCTCAGACCCTTGATGACTTACAGCCATTTAGCCAGCCATGTGTTCCATACTGTACCAGTGTAATTTACAGCTGAATCTAGTCTCACCCCCCAATTCCCATAGAGATACATTCAAATGCAGAATGCTTATAGTATATCTTGTAACAGTACCTGGAAATAAGATATCAAGAGTCTTTTGATTTTGATGGGTCTCAGACTTCAGGAAGTAACAGCATGCAAAGGATATGCAACCAAATAATAAATATGATACTTTAAAAATATGTTAAACCAAAGGGTATGAATACTTATGTAAATGAAAGATTTAAGTTTTCGATTTTTAATACATTTGCAAAAATTTCTAAAAACATGTTTTCACTTTGTCATTATGGGCTATTTTGTGTAAAATTTTGAGACAAAAAGAACTCAATCTATTGTAGAATATGTCTGTAATGTAATAAAACGTGGAGAAGGTATTCAGACTTTCCGGCTTGACTGTATATATAGCCGACAGGAAACCCAAAACAGGTGCGAGGGATGATAGCTGGGCGAGATCAAAACACCGGAACGGAAGATGGAAAATCAGATAGAGTGCCCCGACTCCACCAACAGAAAGAACGACCACAGAAAACAGCGAAGGCTGCCAAAAACCATGACAGTTTTGGCTTTGGTAGCACTGGCATTCATGGTGTCAGTGAAGGCGGTACAAGTTGTATTCACTTTTAGCCGCACGCTTGGTTTTTATGAGTAATTGTCCATGAATGAGACAGGCGTGCATTTCCCTAATAATCGTAGTCTTCCATTCACCCCAGGATAGCTGTACTCGCTATACTGTCCAGATGGTTTGTCACTTTATTATTTTCCCTTTTTTATTTTTGGGGGGTTATTATGAGTGGGGGTGCACTTTGGTGCACTGAGGCAGACTAATCAATTGGTTTGTTAATAGTGTGCACGAGTTTAGTGTTGCCCTGATGACTAGTTCAGTCTGTTGGATAGAAACTTTGGGTATACTGGTCATTTGTTAATGGTTGTGTTCTTTTGGATTAACTGTTTTTGTCAGGTGTGCTCATAGTCCCTTAAGGGCTCAGTATACTTCAAACCTATTTGAATTTGGCGGATTAGCAAAGGCTGTTGAACTGCTGTCGAATATGGCTCTGGGAGCAAATGCCAGTATACTCACTGAGACTTGAGGTCTGTTTGTTTAATGGCGCTCCACACCAGATGGGGGAGCAACCAATTAATCGCTAGGAGGAACTGAAAAATGCAATGATTATGAACTCATTATAAGTTACCATATCACAATCATCGTGCAGAAGTATGCAAATGTGGTCAATGCAACTCCTGGAGGAGAGAGACAACGATTCACACTTGGGTACCAACGTGCAATAGCGATACTTTTGGCGACTAAGGGGGGGGGGGCCTTTGAGGTGAAAAAAGAAAGAAGCTAATCTTACTAAGTGTACTTTTATAATTATAATAACATAGACATTTCAGTATTGCTGTGTTGAAAAGGTCATGGTAGGATGGAGATATTAAAAATCACAACGCTGACCTACGTGGCAATCGGCAACTTTAATGTTATGAGAAAGTAAGAAAACAGGGAGTAAAATAATTTTATCAAATGTAAAAAGGATTTTATTTAAAGATGGAATCTTGGTGTCTTTGTAGTCCCAGCTTGCACGGTCATACAAGTGGACATATCTTTAAACAGCTTTTGACTAAGCTGTAATCGCTGCCAAAGGTGCAGCAACCAAGTATTAGGCTAAGGGTGTGCATATTTTCTAAAAACCTGTTTTCACTTTGTTATTATTGGCTATTGCATGTAGATGTTTGAGGCAAAAAATGAACTCAATCTATAAGTCTGTAACGTAATAAAATGTGGAGAAAGTGAAAGTGGTGTGCAGACTTTCCGGCTTGACTGTAAATCACACATTATTAATGACATAATACTCACATGGCCTTCCTGCAGTTCCTGACTAATGGTACCAGGCTCTGATGACCGGCTGTTGATGTGTTGTAGGTCTTCAAGTCAATCTCATCCAGGACCTCCTCTGACATCAGTAACACAAGGGCTTCCAGCTTTTTAACAGAAAGTTTTTCTGATCTCAGGAAATTCTTAATTTCCTCCACTAGAGAGTTGGCATTCAGTTCATTCAGACAGTGGAACAGATTGATGGTCCTCTGTGCTGAAGATTCATTTCTGATGATCTTCTTAATGTACTGGACTGTTTTCGTAATGCTCTGTGAAGTGCTTTCTGTCTGTGGGTCTGGTACAAGTGATCTGCTTCCTGTTTGTGTCATTATTCCTTGTAATAGATTCTGAATCGAGTCCCGAGAGAGGCCAAGAAGAAATCGAAGAAAAAGGTCCAGGTGTCCATTCTTACTCTCTAAGGCCTGATCCACTGCACTCTTGTGTAAGTCAGACAGCTGCAATCTGTCACTGTGAGGTTTAGATTTTTCTGCTGTGAGTACATTTCTGTTCTCATTTACACATGAATGAAACACAAACAAGGCAGCCAGGTACTCCTGAATGCTTAGATGCACAAAGCAGTAGACCTTCTCCTGATCAAATCCACGCTCCTCTTTAAAGATCTGTGTGCATACCCCAGAGTACACTGAAGCTTCATTGACATCAATGCCACTCTGTTTCAGATCCTCTTCATAGAATATCAGATTGCCCTTTTCCAGCTGTAGAAAAGCCAACTGCCCCAGTTTCAGGATAACTTCTGTATCTGACACTGTCTCATTGTTGGCATGATACTTCTGTTTCTTCACATTAGTCTGAATGAGCAGGAAGTGCGTGTACATTTCAGTCAGAGTGTTGGGCAGATCTCCACTCTCTGCTTCACCCAACATTGTCTCCAGAACAGTAGCAGAAATCCAGCAGAAGACTGGTATGTGACACATGATGTACAGACTCCTGGATGACTTTATGTGTGAGATAATTCTGTTAGCCAGGTTCTGATCTCTGATTTTCTTCCTGAAGTATTCCTCCTTCTGTGGGTCATTGAACCCTCGTATCTCTGCCACCTGGTGGACGCACTCAGGAGGAATCAGATTGGCTGCTGCTGGTCGGGAAGTGATCCAGAGGCGAGCAGAGGGAAGCAGATTCCCCTTAATGAGGTTGGTCAGCAGCACATCCACTGATGATGACTCTGTTACATCAAAGCAGATCTTATTGCTTTGGAAATCTAGAGGAAGCCGACACTCATCTAGACCATCAAAGATAAACACAACTTTGACTTCATCACCTTGAACACTTTTGACCTTTTTCATTTGTGGAAAGTAATGCTGCAGAAGTTGCATCAGACTGAATTCTCTCTCCTTCTTCAAATTCAGATCTCGGAAAGGAAGACAGAAGATAAAATCAATGTCCTGATTGGCTTTTCCTTCTGCCCAGTCCAGAACGAACTTCTGTACAGAGGTAGTATTCCCAATGCCAGCAATGCCCTTTGTAAGCACAGTTCTAGGTCTCTTTTTTCCGGATAAAGCCTTAAAGATGTCATTGCAGAGGAATGCAGTCTCCTGTGTGGGTTGTCTCTTGGATGCTGTTTCAATCTGTCTGATCTCATGTTCATTATTGACCCACCCACTTCCACCCTCTGTAATGTACAGCTCAGTATAGATCTCATTGAGGAGAGTTGGGAGGCTGTGCTTTGCGGAACCTTCAAAGATATATTCAAACTTCATCTTCAGATCAGTCTTCAGAACCGGCTGGACTCTTTTTATGGATTGATCTGAGGCGAGAAAATATAAGAACCAATTGGGTTTCAAAGTAAGATTATAAACTTTGCCCATTCATTAAAGATTTCAAGAGAAAACAGTCAAATAACAAGTACTTATGCAGTCAGTTTTCAAAATGTTTTACACACTCTCATAGGGTGGCAGTGCAGTATAATGGTTCGGGAACTGGGCTGGGAACCCAAAGGTTGCAGGTCTATTCCCAGGTAGGAAACTGCCGTTGTACCTTTGAGCAAGGTTCTTAACCTGAATTACTTAATATATTGCTTCATTATACAGCAGTTTGCAAAAGTATTTACCCCTAATGACTTTTAGATATATTGTAGCGTTACAATCTGGAATTCAATTTTAGTTTGTTTTCCTTACACTGACATACTCCAGGAACAGGTATTTTTTGGATGCTGCTTTACCAAAAGCTCATTGATGCCTTTCTCATGGTCATCTTGCCTGAGCAAAAAGTCTTGGTTTCTCTGGATTTGTTGCACAATGAACTCTGTCTTGTTCCAAAGCACAAAGTCACAATGGGTATCATTGCATACAAATACATGAAGCTGAACTTGCTTGCTTCATTCTACATGTAGTGCAACTCTGAAGGTATTTGGTCTTAGTATTTAAGGGGTCATTTTATTTCGAGTGCACCTTTACCACAGCAGGTACAATTTGTTGTCCCGTCCCGAGATCAGAGGGTCCGGTGCGGTGTTGTACTGCATCATGTCCATGAGATATTCTTTACTTATTTTATCAGTGGTGCACACAAGGTGCCTGTGCCTATGTAGGCGGATGTGTTTCTGTGGGAAATGCTCTCTTTACAGGCCACATGGTCATTTTCAAATCTAATTTTTATGCTCAGTGCTTTTTAGCCCTGGATACAAACATAGAGCATTCAGTCAAACAGGACAGTGGATTAGTTACTGGCTTTCGAGCACAAGGCTCCTCATAATCACTGCTTGCTGCTATATTGTAATTTAAATGTCCTTTTGTGTGTTGTTTCCGCATGTAAGATTGTTAATGTAAAACACTGTCAACAAAAAACATTTTCACCGTACAAAAATGTCAAGTTACTCAAGTATAGCCTACAAAACACTCTCTGTCTGTAAGACAGTGTTTTGTAGGCTATACTTGAGTAACTGTCTGTAAACTGTCTGTAAAATGTAAACTTGCAAAAACTAGGCCTGTCGTTAACCAAATTGATATCAAAATGAGGCCAAGTGACAACAAAAAATATTGGTTATCGTAGTAGCTCACACAAATTAAACTAGCTCTGTTCCAAATCAATGCTACCCACATTCTCTTCAGATCGAAAAATGAAAAAACACAGGGCCAAGATACATTAAAGAATTTAGTAAAGATTGTCGCATTGTCGCATTGCTTTGGTATAACTAGTTTAATTGGTGTGAGCTACGATAGCCAATATTGTTTTTTGTAACTTGGCCTCATTTTGATATCAATACTTTAACGGCAGGCCTGGTTACTAACGATAGGCCTTGTTACCTCCTCTACTATACATTAATTAATTTTGTAGGCTATGTGATGTCACTCTCAAATGTTCTCCTCTCTGTTGTTGTTGTATTCCTATGCTGTAATATGGCGTTGTGTACCTCTTAAATTTAAGTTTTCTTTTTCTTGTGGTTATCTCGCTACCTGTGCCGTGGTTGCTCCGTATCTATTTCTTTGCGCCTTGTAATCCGGATGGGTCATTGGGTGTCTCTTACCGCAAAATTGCAAATGAGGGCATTTAGTTTGATTGTGTGATTAAGACCAGTCATGCTAAATTGGTTGTTAATGTGTCGGTAACTGTGACCGCAACAGAGCCGAATGGTTTGCGCTGGGACTGTTTCCTTAGTAAATCCGGCCCTAAGTGTTTGCAATATTTTTAAATGGATGAAGGTGGGTTACATGTTTTAAAGGGTTGTAGCCTATACATGTTAGAAGTAGCCTAGCTACTAATGGTTTGTATGTCGGTAGATGATATAGGCGAAGCTAACTAAAAACTTGGCGCTTGCAAGGTAGCTACGGTAGCCTAGTTAAAGTAACATAACTTAACATGTGGCTAGCTGGCTACACCATGTTTTGGTTAAAGAGTAATGTTAAAGCTGGAGTACACAACTTTGTAAAACGGTGAAAACATTAACTTAACACCGCTTGGTCCCGCCTACAGAGAAAGACACACCCCCCAGTGTATGGTGCTGGATTTCTCTCACAGCTTTCTATGACTGCTACCAACTAAGCAGGACCGCTCCTCCAATATTTAAAAAAATAAAATAAAATAAAAAAGTTGCATACTCCAGCTTTAACAATGAGAAATTCTGTCCGAGGTTTTCACAAAGTCACATTGTTACATGTGAAAAGCAGAACACGCGCACATCCTTTTTCACTGTCAGCTGGGCAAATATAGTGAAGTGGAAGTGGACTGGAATGCCATAGAGACGGCTTGTAGCCAACATGGCAGTTATAATTTTATTTTACATTAATGCAACAATGCGATTTTAACCAGGTGATCCTTTGCATTAAAACTTGCCTGACAAATGCTATATTTTTCAAGAGTAGCGTAACATAATGCTATAAATCAGAACATTGTTTACTGTTAGATTTGTTTTGTTAACTCATTTCAGCATTTTAATGGACACACAATAGCAATGAGAGAAAACTCTTACAGTTCTGCTCATCTCTCTCCAGTGAGTCAGCGAGATCCTTCTGCTCCATGTTCCTCAGGATCCGGAGAGTGATCTTCAGAGACGTCTCTCTGCCACAATTCTCCAGCATCTTCTCAACAATGTACAGGGCCTCAGGATCCTCCTGCTCTCTCTTAGTGCATTTTGCGTAATCACAAATTTCATTACTCAATTTCTTAACGTGCATAAACATATCCGGTTCAAAAAGATCTTCAGACAGACTCTTTAAGTATTCTGGCCAAATCTGACTCAGTTGACTCTCAAATTGTTTCAACTTTTCATCCTTCTTCAGCTTCATCAAAGTGTGCAGGAGACACTGAAATAAACACAAGAGGAGGTGTGCTGTATCAGTGTGAAATAAACACATGAAGAGGTGTGCTATGGCAGTGTCAAATAAACACACAAAGGTGTGCTATATCAGAGTGTGAAATAAACACATGAAGATGTGTACTGTATCAGTGTGACTGTAAGAAACACATGAAAATGTGTGCTGTATCGGAATGTGAAATAAACACATGAAGAGGTGTGCTGTATCGGAATGTGAAATAAACACATGAAGAGGTGTGCTGTATCACAGTGGCTGAAATAAACACATGGAAAGACTAAACATTTTAGTTTATTTTCAATTTTTTCATGTTTTAATACTTAATACAAAATAGTTTAATACTTAAATCTGTCAGAATAATAGTGTAAAAGTAAAACGGCAAATTTATCAGAAAAGTGCTTAGTCTGAATTTGACCAAAAGTGAGTTTTGGAAAAACACTTTTCACATGGTTTTTATGTTATTAATCAATATTACTATGCAGGTAGCCTAATGAACTTCGGATGAAGCTTGAACTTCGAGAACTCCATGAGAACAGCCTTGTGGAATTGATGTTTGACACATTCATTGCATAATCAAATGAAATTCGTTGAACAAGCAGGCTAATTTGGCGTTTTCTAAGGTGAGACTGAAGCCATCAATAGCTTATTCTCAGCTGTTGCAGGTCCTTTTAACGACATTTAACCGCATATATTTCGTAAAATAACAGAAATTACCGGGAACTCATATGCTAATGGTTAGTCTGAATAATATTGATCATACTATTGATCCATTTAGCCTATTCGTTGATCGCACTAAACACGCACGAGCATGTCTGTTTCGCCATCAAGCAATCTGCCAAGGTGGAAAAGCAGGCTTTTAAAGGGAATGGGATATGACATTTTGATTGGTTTATTGCATGTCACGCCCAAGACACACCTATAATAAATGAAGAGACTAGGTTCAGCCCATTTTCACGTTGCACCGTGCATAGCGCACAAAAAACACGACGTTAAAATAGCAAAAGTAGACTTGGACACGCCCAAAATGGATTTTACGCAACGCGCTTAGACCAAGCGCCAGGATCGCCAAGATAGAGCCCCTGGTGTGAGCATCACAGAAACTTGAAAAAAGGCTTAAAGAAAACAAGACTGCAAGTTGTACCATTTACAATACTTAGATTTGTTTATGTTTATAATTTAGGTCAAAATAAAGTGCCACAAATGCAAAGAAAATCTTGGCAAATATGCAAAAAAAAAATGTTTTAGTTTGCAATGAAATACTGAGAGCTACATATCTAAAACGCTATGTATCTAAAACTGGCTTTCACTTTAGTTGGGACATCATTTAATTTTCAACAGGACAATGACCCAAAACACACCTCTAGGCTGGAGAGTGATGGAGTGCTGCATCAGATGACCTAATCTAACACCCAACCAAAACCTAAACTCAATAGAGATGGTTTGGGATGAGTTGGACCGGAGAGTGAAGGAAAAGCAGCCAAGTGCTCAGCATATGTGGGAATTCCTTCAAGACTGTTGGAAAAGCATCCCAGGTGGCTACCTCATGAAGTTGGTTGAGAAAATGCCAAGAGTGCAAAGCTGGTATCAAGGCAAATGGTGGCTACTTTGAGAAATCTAAAATATAAGATACATTTTCATTTGTTTAACACTTTTTTGGTCGCTGCATAATTACATTTATGTTATTTCATAGTTTTTATGTTTTTACTATTATTCTAAACTGTAAATAGTACAAATTTTTTTTTAAAACTTCTATGAGTAGGTGTGTCCGACCTTTTCACTGGTACTGTATTTAAAAACATTAGGCTACATATTTTAATGTGTATGTGACGATTCTTAAATAAATGTATTCTGTTGCAAATTTCTGAATGATACAGCCTCTTCTTCAACTTGAACTTTGAGAAAAATGGAAACCAAGTAGGCGTAAATTCTCACATTTAGCTATAACGAGCCAAATTTCACTAAATTAGTTGAGAATTCAGTTTCCAAGTTCAAGTTTTTGTAGTTTTAATCAGGGGATGTCTGCATCTATCACTACACTGTAGCTATGGTTACGCGGATCTTGATCGCCATGGCAGCTGTGTGAAGATGTATCTGAAGTCTGTGCCGGGTCACATATTGAATTGAAAACAGTACAAAGAAAATATATTTAATGTTTTACTTTATCAACTTTATTGATTTCGTAAATACTGTATACCCTAATTCCGAATTTGATGCCTGCAACACGTTCCAAAAGAAGCTGGGACAGGGGCAACTTAAAACTGGAAAGGTTGTGGAATGTTAAAAAAAACACCTGTTTGGAACATTCCACATAGGTAACAGATGATGCTATCATAACTGGGTATAAAAGGAGCATCCACGAAGGCTCGGGCATTTACGAGCAAGGAATATTCTAAAAACAACATTTCTCAACACACGATTGCAAGGAATTTAGGGATTTCACCATCTACAGTTCATAATATTATTTAAAAATTCAGAGAATCTGGAGAAATATCTGTGCATAAAGGGCTAGACCGGAAACTAATATTGAATGCCTGTGACCTTCGATCCCTCAGACGGCACTGCATTAAAAACCGACATGCTTCTGTAATGAATATAACCACATGGGCTCGGGAATACTTCGGAAAACCGTTGTTAGTAAACCCAGTGTGTCGCTGCATCTACAAATGCAAGTTAAGGCTTCGTTCCAATCCGTTAAATGTACTGGCCTCCTGCACTTCCCCTCACCACTTCCACATGGGGGAATCCCTTTAGAAACCGGAAACTGGGCGTTGCCAAGGGCAAGTGTGGCCCAATCCAAATGCAAGTGAAGTATGTGAAATTAGTCCCTCGACCCTCAATTTGATGCAAGACTGCAGACTTCGGGCAGTGAAATTGCCCAGAATGCTTTACTGTTACCCCAAGCTTCCTGTTTCGGAAGTTTAAATTTAACCCCTTTGCGCATCTCCCGAGAAAAATACAGAAAGCCGCACCCAAGTATAAGAAATCTTTTTAAAGTTTTTTATTGCACGACTGAAATGTTGAATAAATTAGGAAATAACATTGATTTAATGGTTTGATAAAATAGCTTTAAGAGGTTGCTCATCTATGTTGGTTGAAGCTTGCTGTCTTATGTTATTTTTTGGAAAGTTTTTCACAAACTCAATTGGCAATAGTTTGCTGGAGTCGCTGGCTCTGGCGAATTTCCGAGTGCTAGTGCCGTCCAATTAAAAAAATAATTACGCTCTCTCCCTCCCCGTCGGTTTGAGTGTCTACTTGTGTTGTTAGTGTCTACATGTAACAGATTGCTGCCTAAGACTCTACTATGCAAAGCGTAAACCATATATCAACAACATCCAGAAATGCCGCCGACTTCTCTGGGCTCGAGCTCATCGGAGATGGACTGATGCAAAGTGGAAACGTGTGCTGTGGTCTGACGAGTCCACCTTTCAAATTGCTTTTGCAAATAATGGCCGCTGTGTCCTCCGGGCCAAAGAGGAAAGGGACCATCCCGATTGTTACCAATGCAAGGTTAAAAAGCCATTGTCTGTCATGGTATGGGGGTGTGTTAGTGCCCATGGCATGGGTAACTTCCACATCTGTGAAGGCACCATTAATGCTGCAGGGTACATATGCATTTTGGAGCAACATATGCTGCCATCTAGACAATGTCTTTTTCAGGGACGTCCCTGCTTATTTCAGCAAGACAATGCCAAGCCACATTCTGAATGTGCTAGTTAGGCTTTGTAGTCAGAGAGTGCGGGTGCTAGACTGGCCTGTCTGCAGTCCAGAGCTGTCTTCCATTGAAAACGTGTGGCGCATTATGAAGCGCAAAATACGATGATGGAACAAACCATTACAAAACAAACCATTAATACATTTTTTAAGCAAATTATATGTGTGAAATGTTCAGTTGTAGAATTGGTTGTCATATAAAAGCTGGTTTATTGTGTTGCTGTTAAGTAACCCTGTTGATCTGTTGTGTTATAAATGTTTTATACGCATACATATATAACATTCATACAATTTGTTATGAATATTACATATCCATGCATCTCATAAGATAAATGGTATCTTATTCAAAGGTATTAACGTATAAGAAAAACACATTAAACTTTTTAAACAAATAGAAAAAAGCACATATCACACCTGTCTTGAAAATGTTGTCTCTGAATTCTTCTCTTTAAAACAGCTGGACTGTAGTGATCGTTGAATACTGTGAATAAATCATGGAGACAGAGTTTCTAGTTAACCTCATCCTCGTACTGCAGCACTAATTCACAGCACATGGAGACAGAGCTTCCAGTTACCATCATCTTCTTACTGAAACTGTAACTCACAGCACAATCTGAATGTGCAATAATACAGCTCACCTACTGTGGAAATATATTTTTTTAAAATATATAGCTTGACTCTGACCTATACACTTGTAGAGCTAAGGGGCCCCAATCTTGCAACATTTGTAACTGATACAGGAAGTTTAGCCAACCACAAGTTTAAAAGGTCAGGGAACTGTGCTGAAATAACAGGAAGTTGTAGATGGGTGTTAAGGGGCCCCCAGGTCACTTTTAGCAAACGAAACTAACTGTCTTAAAGTTACGAGAAATCATGTGATTTAGGGGAATTTTTGGGGTGTGAGGCCTTCTGATTGGAGGACTGAGATGGTGCACGGACGGCTGATTGGTTGCCCAACTACAACACAGAGTAACCAATCAGTAACCAGCGAGGCAGAGCGCTCTCCAGCCGACACCTGAGCACATCTGTTTGAGAGTTTGCTGAGCTGTCTGCTGTATCAACTTTACTTGCTATTTGTCTCATTAAATACTTATACTTTGAATTTGGTTTCAAGAGTCCTGTCTTCACCACCACCTTGAACAAACACGCTGAGAAGAAAAGAATTTTCCTGACACTACACCTGAATGTACAAGAATACACCCAACCTACACTAGAATGTGACGTAATTCACCCACGTACCCCTGAATGTTTCCAGTGAGACTGAAGAATAATTCAACAGTAGTGTCAATATGAACACGTTTAATTACCTTTGATGACCTGTGACCTCTCGTCTGAAGTTGATTGGATGATGAATTGAATCATCACTCTTCATAGACAGACAGCTGAGTACAGGTGATTCTACCCAGACCCTGTGGACAAAATATGGAGACAGAGCTTCCACTTAACCTCATCCTATTAACGCAGCTCTAACTAATAGCACATGAATATAAAGCTTCCAGTTAACCTCATCCTCTTACTGCAACTCTAACTCACAGCATGATCTGAATGTGCAATAATACACCCCACCTACACCTGAATGTACAAGAATACACCCTGCCTACACTAGAATGTGACATAATTCACCCACATACCCCTGAATGTTTCCAGTGAGACTGAAGAATAATTCAACAGTAGTGTCAATATGAACCCGTTTAATTACCTTTGATCCCTTGTGAACTCTTCTCTGAAATTGATTGGATGATGAATTGAATCATCACTCTTCATAGACAGACAGCTGGATACAGGGGACCCTGTCCTCTCCACCCGGACCCTGTGCACAAAACATGGAGACAGACAGAGCTTCCACTTAACCTCACCCTCGTACTGCAGCTCTAACTCACGGCACATGGAGGCAGAGCTTCCAGTTAACCTCATCTTCTTACTGAAACTGTAACTCACAGCACAATATGAATGTGCAATAATACACCCCACCTACACCTGAATGTACAAGAATACACCCTGCCTACAATAGAATGTGAGATAATTCACCCACATACCCCTGAATGTTTCCAGTGAGACTGAAGAATAATTCAACAGTAGTGTCAATATGAACCCGTTTAATTACCTTTGATGACCTGTGAGCTCTCTTCTGAAGTTGATTGGATGATGAATTGAATCATCACTCTTCATAGACAGACAGCGGGGTACAGATGACCCTACCCTCTCCACCTGGATCCTGTGGACAAAACATGGAGACAGAGCTTCCACTTAACCTCACCCTCTTACTGCAGCTCTAACTCACAGCCAGGGCATAAATTACATGGCGGCCATATGGCCATGGCCATCAGTGCCCTGCTATTTGGCCGTGATGCCTTTATAACTTTTGCGAGTCATTCGGCCATTGTGGCCGGACTGCCCTTTTACTTTGACTGAAATGCCTGCAAGTCAAACCTGTGACCCATCGACGTATTTACCAGTGTCATGGAAACATTTTTTTGTACGCTGTGATTGGATATTTTCTTGCTTCATGTTGTTACTTATTGTCGTGCGGTCATATCAACCGTTAAGAGATTAGAATTGTGAACACAGCTGACACCTCATGTAAGCAAATTTATCCTTGATTGATCTGTCAAAATTTCTCTCCGTGTCCAGGGCATCAGCAATGAAGTAACTGAATATGATTCTACTTACTGCAAGATACTATTGATGGTGATTAGCCTGCTAGGTAACGTTATTATTAGCTAACTTGCTAACTGATTCCTCACCGCAAGTAAGATAATATAATGTTGGTTATTAATTTTTTGCTTGTAAGCAAATTTATCCTTGATCTGTCAATTAATTCTCTCTTTCCATGTCCAGGCCAGGGCATCATGTCTTTCTAAATCATGCTTAGCTACTATAATTAAATGACTGCAACGAAGTCACTGAAAACGATTCTACTTACTGCAAGATAATGCAGCCTATTGATGGCGATTAGCTTGCCAAGTACAATAATGTTATTATTAGCTAGCTTGCTAACTAATTCATAACTGATATCCAGTTTCTGATCCATCACAGAGGATTTTGCCAAGTCATTGGCAAGTTATTTCAGAGAAATGGAAAAGGAGAACTATGGAGAAGAAAATACTCAAGTAAAGGCCTACAGATCCTTAAACTTATATAGTTTTGTAACTACAATAAAATAAAACAAACAAATTATTTTCCTAACTTTGGACAATATAGCCTACACTGCGTATGGTATTATAGATGCCAGTTTTGAGCGTCTCATGCATTATGTTAGGCAGATTATTTATCTGAAATTTGTATTGAGTGTCTCGTTAATCCCGTTAATCACATGTAGCCTACTGCTCGTTCAATGTTTTAATTTTCCGGTACATTGATATACTGTCTGTGTAGGCCAATTGATCCGTTAACGTTACACCATTTAAAATGGTCAAACACTACGATGTGCCTTAGTATCCCACCAGGTGGCCTTGTTGCCCCTGTAAAATCAATGATTCTTGAAGGCCATATGGCCTTGCCCTCCAAATGTTGAAATTTAAGGCCAGCTCACAGCACGTGGAGACAGAGCTTCCAGTTAACCTCATCTTCTTACTGAAGCTGTAACTCACAATATGATCTGAATGTACAAAAATACACCCTGCCTACACTAGAATGTGACATAATTCACCCACGTACACCTGAATGTTTCCAGTGAGACTGAAGAATAATTCAACAGTAGTGTCAATATGAACCCGTTGAATTACCTTCGATCATCAATTAACTCTCCTCTGAAGTTGATTGGATGATGAATTGAATCATCACTCTTCATAGACAGACAGCTGGGTACAGGTGATTCTACCCAGACCCTGTGGACAAAATATGGAGACAGAGCTTCCACTTAACCTCATCCTATTAACGCAGCTCTAACTAATAGCACATGAATATAAAGCTTCCAGTTAACCTCATCCTCTTACTGCAGCTCTAACTCACAGCACATGGAGACAGAGCATCCTCCAGTTAACCTCATCCTCTTACTGCAACTCTAACTCACAGCATGATCTGAATGTGCAATAATACACCCCACCTACACCTCAATGTAGAAGAATACACCCTGCCTACACTAGAATGTCACATAATTCACCCACGTACACTTGAATGTTTCCAGTGAGACTGAAAAATGATTCAACGGTAGGGTCAATATGAACCTGTGTAATTACCTTTGATCCCTTGTGAACTCTTCTCTGAAATTGATTGGATGATGAATTGAATCATCACTCTTCATAGACAGACAGCTGGATACAGGGGACCCTGTCCTCTCCACCCGGACCCTGTGCACAAAACATGGAGACAGACAGAGCTTCCACTTAACCTCACCCTCGTACTGCAGCTCTAACTCACAGCACATGAAGGCAGAGCTTCCAGTTAACCTCATCTTCTTACTGAAACTGTAACTCACAGCACAATATGAATGTGCAATAATACACCCCACCTACACCTGAATGTACAAGAATACACCCTGCCTACACTAGAATGTGACATAATTCACCCACATACCCCTGAATGTTTCCAGTGAGACTGAAGAATAATTCAACAGTAGTGTCAATATGAACCCGTTTAATTACCTTTGATGACCTGTGAGCTCTCTTCTGAAGTTGATTGGATGATGAATTGAATCATCACTCTTCATAGACAGACAGCGGGGTACAGATGACCCTACCCTCTCCACCCGGACCCTGTGCACAAAACATGGAGACAGACAGAGCTTCCACTTAACCTCACCCTCGTACTGCAGCTCTAACTCACAGCACATGAAGGCAGAGCTTCCAGTTAACCTCATCTTCTTACTGAAACTGTAACTCACAGCACAATATGAATGTGCAATAATACACCCCACCTACACCTGAATGTACAAGAATACACCCTGCCTACACTAGAATGTGACATAATTCACCCACATACCCCTGAATGTTTCCAGTGAGACTGAAGAATAATTCAACAGTAGTGTCAATATGAACCCGTTTAATTACCTTTGATGACCTGTGAGCTCTCTTCTGAAGTTGATTGGATGATGAATTGAATCATCACTCTTCATAGACAGACAGCGGGGTACAGGGGATCCTGTCCTCTCCACCTGGATCCTGTGCACAAAACATGGAGACAGAGCTTCCACTTAACCTCACCCTCTTACTGCAGCTCTAACTCACAGCCAGGGCATAAATTACATAGCGGCCATACGGCCATGGCCAATAATTACAACAGATAATATAATGTTGGTTATTAATTTTTTGCTTGTAAACAAATTTATCCTTGATCTGTCAAATAATTCTCTCTTTCCATGTCCAGGCCAGAGCATCATGTTTTTCTAAATCATGCTTAGCCACTATAATTAAATGACAACAACGAAGTCACTGAAAACGATTCTACTTACTGCAAGATAATGCAGCCTATTGATGGCGATTAGCTTGCCAAGTACAATAATGTTATCGTTCAATGTTTTAATTTTCCGGTACATTGATATACTGTCTGTAGGCCAATTGATCCGTTAACGTTACACCATTTAAAATGGTCAAACACTACGATGTGCCTTAGTATCCCACCAGGTGGCCTTGTTGCCCCTGTAAAATCAATGATTCTTGAAGGCCATATGGCCTTGCCCTCCAAGGCCAGCTCACAGCACGTGGAGACAGAGCTTCCAGTTAACCTCATCTTCTTACTGAAGCTGTAACTCACAATATGATCTGAATGTACAAAAATACACCCTGCCTACACTAGAATGTGACATAATTCACCCACATACACCTGAAGCGTCTGCCAAACAAATGTAATGTAATGGAATGCATCTGATTTATGCATTTATACCTTTTTCTAGCAGGGCTGAGGGTTCCACCTTTGGTTTCCTGCTCCCCTGAGAAACTCATTTTAGAAACAGTGCCCTCTTTCTCAGGAGACTGGAAACATCAGACCAGATTCGAACACAAAAGGGTTCTGACCAAGATGACGACCTGTAAACATACAAAATAGCACACTGAACACACATAGACACAGTAATACACACACACACACACACACACACACACACTCCAAATATCAGTGCTGACAGGAACAAATCTAGAATTTAAATGGACCCTAAACATGTACTATACAGTCACTTGAAAAATGTTTGGCACCCAATCACCCATGATAACGATTAACAAGAATGTATGATATAAATATTACCAGTACTGTATATATGTTGAATTGTCCAACATCTGAAGTATATTCAATAAAAAAGAATAAAAAAGGTGATATAATAATTTCCAAAAATTAAATGTCACAATTATTGGCACCCCTGTTTGAGTACTTTGTGTATCCTCCCCTGGCAAGGCACTGCTGGTTCTGTGCCTTTTTTATAATGTCTTTTAAGATTGGAGAACACATTGGGAAGAATCTTAGACCCTTCCTCCATACAGAATCTTTCCAGATCCTTCATATCCTTTGATCTGTGCTTATGGACTGTCCCGTTCAATTAAAACTACAGGTTAGTTGGTCATCGTGGAGACCATTAAAGTTAAGTCTATTTTGCTTTATAGATGGATATACAGAGTTTCTTTCCAAAAAAGGAGAGAACAAAGGAAGAGAGAAAACAGGTGCAAATGCAACTTGTAGCCTCTTGCAAGCATGCAAGTTACAGGGTTCAGTTCCATTCACAGTGTTCCTAGAAAACAGGTAACTGCCTACATATGTGGATTCAGAATACATTTATTGATGCTAATTGATTTTTTCTCTCAGTCTCAGGAAACCTCATTGTTTTATAGTAAATCATACTCTGTGATCTATTTAAATTAATTTTAAAAACAAGTTCTTTACTAGATTTAAACAGTTAACATTATGGATATTTTATGTTATTGGTGTATAGGTCTTCAATCGCTGACACATTTTAGTTTGGTGCAACTCTGAAATTAAAGTCAGAGAGTTGGAGCTTATGATCTGGGAAGTTAATGGGAAATTACTCATTCTTGGATAGATTAGTTTTATAGCCAAAGTCATTTAGAACAGACAGAATGCTTGCTGTTGAAACAGTGGGATTGGAAACAAACAATAAGTCATCTACATACAAGGACACTTTATGCTCTCTCTCTCTCCCACCCTACAGATAGCCATCTAATTCTCGTAATTGTATAGCCAGAGAGGCCTTTTCTCCCTAACATGTTGCAATTAAAGCAGCACTAGTTCACTAGTGAAGTAGCAACAGTATGACGTTAACCTAAAGTCGCAGTTGAGTCCGTATTTGCACAACTAGTTACATACACTTCTCTTCACTACTCTCTTACTCTTTATGAGTAAAACCAACGTGTTCACTAGTTAAGTTAGCACATCCACTTGTAAACTTGTAGTAAAATGCTAATTAGGGGGCCTATAAGGAAGTTACCTATTGTAATATGATTGGATGAAGGGTTTGGCTATAGGCTTTTATTGCAAAAATACGGCAGTTTTGGACATCAAAATCGAGTTTTCATTTGTGACACTTCAATTCGAGACACTTCTTTGGCCCGCCTGCTTCATCTGCATGCAATCCATTCACATGTTCAGCTGAGCATTGGTTACTTGTTCACTAGTGCCTGCCAGCTGCAACCCACACGTCAATTAGTCATTACCTCAGCCAAGGTAATGTGTGTTTGTGTGTCCGTCTGTTGGCTGGATATCTCAAAAGGTTATGCATGGACGTGCACCAAATTTGGTGGAAAGTTGTGTCTTGTTGATCACTAATTGCAAAGTTCGAATTGAAGAAGAGGCTGTATCATTCAGAAATTTGCAATGGAATACATTTATGTCAGAATCATCACATACAGTATATACATAATACTCATAAAAATACATAGCCTAATGTTTTTATACATATAAAATACATTAAAAAGTAGGCTACATGTGTTTTTACATAACAACAGTAAGTGCGATAGGTGGTCGCTGTGGAAATGGCAACTGTACTGGACATTGACGTAATGTAAGAAGATAAACTCTTCAAGGTTAATCAGAAAACAGTTGTAGCTTCATAACCAGGTAAAACACACGCCCACAAGCGACCAATTGTGTGAGGCGAGGGCGATGCCAGGAGATTTCACAGCTTTCTGTGTGGCTTTACCTAGAGGGCTCTATTTTCCAGCTGGCGCACAGTGTGCGGCGAGCCATCATAGCCAATGGTACACTGGGTGTGGCTACTGAATGAGAGCTTAGCCTCATCATAATCATCAAACCGGGAATCCCAAGATGCATTTGAAGTGTGGGAGAAATGTTTAAATTAAATTTGTTCTGGTTTGTTTTGTTCGTAATAATAAGCATAATATTACCATATAGTAATTGAGGGCGAGAGGTTTCTCTCCTTTTGCTTCTACTACTCGAGTCTTCGAGTTTTTTCACCCTGTTATTCTGGGGCGCTATTATTTATTTTCTGTTTTTTCTTAGACCTTAGACCTCTCTCTAATTGAGAGTTGGAGGATTCTGCCTGTTATCTGCTCGAGTCTTGCCGTATTTTCTGGGTTGTTTTTCTTTGGCTCTATGCCGAGAGTTTTTGTTCCCATCCTTTGTGTTTTCCTTTCCTTCCCCTTTGTGTTTACTTTTAGATTCCCCTCTGTCACGTCTAGTCCTCCGAACCCGACTCCCCCTTATAGTGAGTGCTATAAAGTTCTGAATTCATAAACTAATGGGCTACATTAGTGACATAATCTCGTAGTTTTTTGAGGTAGCCTACAAAAAGAAGCTATAGTACACTTGTCAAACCCATCATGGAAGGTTTTAAATCACATAGCCTACATAAAACTAACATACGCTATTAATATAGCTTACACAGAAAATGGTCTGCAAACCTTTTCCTCTAAACAACTGTTACAACTTCGGGTGTAACAGGGCATCTAATTTATTGGTTTTATCTGGTTGGCTACAATGAAAACAACAATTTATTATCAATGAATGTGCTTGCTGTGTTTGTACCTAATTATGATGGCCGTTCAAATAGGTAGGTGCACTGCAAAAAAAGTTTTTGTTTTTGCTCTTGTGACTTAAAATCTTATTTGTCTCTGAAGTAGAATATATTAGCTTGTTTTAAGTTACTATTCTCTTGACAAGTCCTATGAAAAATTATATTTTGATAGCAGCACTTAACACATGTAGCTAACTATAGCCACACTTAAAGGCATACTGACCTTTGTTAGAACATAATATTGTATAGCTACCTGGCCCCGATATGAGTTGTAATATTCACACTCATCTTCATGACTTGGTCCAGTAGTCAGCAACTGGCCAACGGAGAATAAAAAATGTTTTCTCTCTCTCCATTTGCCTTTAATGATGATGGCTGTTCATATGCAAAGTGCAAAACTGTATTTTGATAACAATAGCTGCACTATGAACACCTATAGACATGCTGGCTGTTCAAATTGGCTAGGTATGCAAAACTAGCCCTGATAATTTTCAACTTCATCTGTCGTAACAACACCAGGATCCTTTTTTAATTGCAGTTATGCATAGAAACATCCTCGTTTTAAGTAAAGTATCGCATAGGCCACCAATTTCGTATATTAATTATTTTTGTACAGGTAAAAACACAGCTTGCTTAGAACCTATTTTTATACAATCTAAGCTTATAACATATGTATTAAAATGATTGTCGATAGATTTGTTGGGTGAACATCGGAGATTTATACACTGCAATGATTATAAGATACAAAATATAAGTGTCTACAGTTCAGTGCATTTAAACAGTGTACTTCCGTGAATTTGCGGTCGAAATCCGCTCGCAAAGAAATAGACTAGAAGCGCAAAAAAAAGCTTCAGAACCGCGAGCCAGATGCGCAACTGCTCCACTTCAGCCCCGGGTGGAAATATAGCGAAAACATCAATTAATATGGGCGTGGAAATGTAACGGCCGCTCACTTCCGCTCCGCTTGCTAAAATTTGAATGGATATGATGCCTGTTCCCTGCTCCTGTCCACTCAGACCTCTGTATACTGGGTATGTCTGGGGCGAAAATGTACTTTTTACTTTTTCCGTCTTTATATAAAGATGGATTTAGTTAGAGGGAACATTTTCGTGAGACTTACACATGTCCTCTACCAATATCCAATCATTTTACATTTGAATGCACAAGTCGGAAATGATCAAAAGGAAAACGGAAGTTGTGCAATGGTACTTTTGTCCCTACCGATCGGGACGATAGTACATACCCAGTCGGGGCAAAAGTACTGTTTGTCATAAAGGACAATTAACCACTACACCTTTATTTCTATTACCCAATACTCGTTACTTTTTACAGTACTCTTCCGAGCATCTTTTGCTCTCTGGAACACCTGCGGAATCCACGAGACCTGCTCTAGATGTCTTCCTCACTCTAACCCTGGGCATGTCTTGTAAACACAATGCAAAGTAGGCAGGCTAAACGTATTTTGGGGCGAAAGTAACAGCACTGTACTTTAGTACCTCCCCTCTTTCTGGCAACTAAGCCCAAGCTAACCTAGCACACAAGATAGCCTAGCATGATACGTAAACATAACATAACCATTTAATCTACAAATAGGTCTACAAGATGCAATAGGTTTGAATTTGTAAATACATCCACACAACTATAAAACTGGAAAACAATTCTGGTTCTGATTTTTTATTTACCAAACTTGAAATCAATGTCAATGGATATCTTTGCTAATACACAACCAATCAGCTGGTTTTTTCTGTGCCCGTTGATGTCCTGGGACTACACATATGGCGTAATTTCATGACTCTGACTACCTTGTTACAGGAAAATGGGTCCGTTGTTCAACCGTCCCTCCTGTACTCTTTCACACCGGACCTCGCTAAAGGTTAACGAAAATGCTAAACATTTGAAATAAAACAAAAAGTGTTTTTAGGAAGGTAAAAAAACTGTTGATCCACTTTGGAGATCTGTGTCATTTTGTTCAGATGAAACTGAAATGGCTTACCTTCTTTCTTTGTTCTTTGAACATGCACCCTAATGAAATACACCAATCAGACCTGCTCTTTTTCCCTCCCATGATGCACTGTTCGACACAGCAACACCCAGGCTGTGACCGAATATGATCCCTGTTCCCTGCCCCCTGTCAACTCAGACCCATGTCTACTATGTGCCCTGTCTGCTCACTTTGCAAGCAGTGTGCGAAAGAAATCCTGCAAAACTCTGTCAAACTAGAAAGTAGTTCGTAATATTTTTTCTATTTTTATTGAGTTTTCATCGCATATGATATGACAATGGTTACAAGGTGTAGATTATGAATGAAGATAGAATTAACAAAATAAAAAGAGAGTAGTTCATAATATGTCTCACTCTTGTACTACAAGTTTTAGTTTTTACTTCCGGTTTACTACCCGAAATTGTGGGATGAGTGCACTGTTCTGTGGTTGAGTGTGCTCCTGAATGCCTTCAACAAAACCCCGGAAATAAGGGTTTCATCCTGGTATTTTAAGTCCCCCCAGACAAAGAAAAAGTTGCCCATTCAAAAGCTTTTTGACGAAGTTGACTGAAATATGTGCACTCAAAGAGGTTAAGGGATCGTTTTCGGTCAAGTTGTGTAAAATGGCCGTTATATCTATTTTGCATGCGCCGGCCGGAAATAGAGCCCTAAAACTTCACCAAGGGTGTTTCTCAATACCAAGTCTGCACAAGTACGGACTTGCGTTCTTGTGGCGCAGGTAGTCGTCAAGTGTCCCAGTAAAAGGGCACTTGCAAAAACACGTTCTTGTGAATAGGGCGACGTAATATTTAACGGACCAAGTTCTGTTCCAAAGCCAAGAACGCAAAAAAGCGAGGACGCTCAAAGATCCCGAAAATGTACTTGATCCGCCCCAAATGTCGAGGATGCATCGGGTGCAAACTCGCCAAACGAGTATGGGGCGCTTTTCCCCATTAGATTTTTTGTCCACACAAGAGGAAGTGATCAGGCATGCGCAGTAGTATTTTCAGTTAGCTTAACAACTAAATTACATAACGTATGCTTAGAGTGGCGTGCATCTGACCGGCGCTAGCCGGATTTAAAGTTGGTTTTCGCTGGATAAATATGGAAGAATATCCGCGATTTAAAGTTGGTTTTCGTTGGATAAATATGGAAGAATATCCGCGCCTAACTTCAAATGAAAATGCAAAAAGGCGATTGCATTTCACTTACATTCGATGTGCGCAAAAACCGTGACATAATTCAAATGAAAATGCAAAAGGCCATTTTGCGTTTTAATTTTCAAGTTAATGTGCGCATTTTATCTGACAATTTGAAAATGTTAATGCAAATCCATTTCACATTTAGTTTTTCTCGCCCTGCCATAATTGAAATTAGAAACTACATTTGCATTAGCAGTTTCGTATTGTAGTCGCATGATCCATGACAAAAAGGAAATGAAAATTTAATTCGCCATTTAACATATCGTTTTCATGTTTTGCGGCACAAGAGTGACATAATTCAAATGCAATGGCATTGCATCCGTTTACATTATCATTTCCGCGTTTTCATGCAAAAACCCTGCCAAAACTCCGAACTGAACATTCAAACTGTCAAAGCATGCCCATCAAGGCGGGGGCTTGAAGAAAGGGGCGACTGTTCAAACAGCGGAATTTATGGTTCAGCTTCAGTAGTTGTCTGTGATATCAGTCGTCAACTTCCGTAAGTTGCTAATGTTTTATAATATAACATTTCATTTTCATCCTCGATTTTACTGCATCATTTATTCACATTGAATGTGTGGTATTCGTCACATAATTAACGTTCTTTCAGTTATCTTCAATTTATATTCCACTAAATCAGCTCATTTGATTAGCTACATAGCATAGCCTACCAGCTGAGCTCGGTAGCCAAGCTTGACGCACTGCATCACCACATACGGACGAACATAGAGTAACGCTATTGCCATCAACTATATTGACGGTCAATCAATCACATATGTTATTTTGACAAGACAACTTTTATTATAAATGTCCCTTGCACCGCTAGAAAGGTAGCAAGCTGTCCCCATAGTCTTAAACAAGTGCACAGTAAACCTGTCATCCCCCACCCACGTGCATGTCGTTATCATGTACAGTTGTTAACATCTGATGTATGTTGTGAATTATAACGATTATAACTACTCCCATTCAGTTGGGAGCGCATCTACTGTATTCGGCGATCGTGAGCTAAAACATGATGATGGGGACATCGTTGGATTTGTCTTGGCCCACAGAATTTGGAGGCCTGTTGCAAAAACCAATTTGAGGCCCCCCTCTTCACCCCCCTTCCCCCCTGAACGACCACCTGCCGAACCATGTTTTAAATAACACAACAAACGAAGGTTGCAACTGAAATGATCCTACTCACTTTAATATCACGGTTTCTCATTTAGATTTACAACTTTTAGCTTTAAAAAATAATCATCATTGGACTAACAAATGCTGCATCAAGTGCAATGCGCTCTTTCGCCACGAACATGCAGGCTATTAGCCCTATGTACGGTGCTAACCTAGTCGTCAATGTCCCAATTACAGTAGCCTATTCATATTTCTCTGAAATTGTAAACAACTTTAAACCCTCAAATATTCAATGCAGGATTGCTACACTGTTGCCGCTTGTGCATACAAAACCCGTTTACAACTATCTTGCCACAGTCAGACAATAACATGCATAAAATGTACCGTTTCTACACACTACAAAAATGTTTTTCCGATATAGGAACAATAATAGGCTAGCCTATAGGCTATTATTAAAAATGTGAAACTGTTACAAATAAACATTCAGTGCCTTTTCCTTTGCATACTGTATGTAGGCTATGCCTATCCAATGTACTTTCGGTAAAATGTTAACATTTTTTTTCTACAAATCTCTGATAATTAGAGTAAGGAACCAAATATCGTACCTCGTAATGACTCTACAACTGTTTTTTGTTGAATGTTGAAGAGATTCTCTTATTCCATTTTGCCACTGCCCAGCCACACTGACGTTTTCACAGCGCTACCTATCACACTCGCGGCTGTAATACGTTGCTGTTATGTAAAAACACGTACTTTTTAAGGTACATTAGGCTACGTATTTTATTATTTTATTCACAATTATGCACAGAACTGTTATGTGGTATTATGAATCTACTGTTTGTGATAATTCTGACATAGTAGCTAGCAGCAAGTGTTTTGATGTGGGTCAAAAATGGTCACATCCATAGACTATAGAAAAATAAGGAGAAGCAAGATAGCATCACTGAAATAGGTTAATTTAGGAACAGCGCCTACAGTGGCTGAATGGAAAAACTACCGGGTCGGCTGTTCTTTTATTCACTGTGATTTTTATTTTTTAAATTATATATATCCTTTTTTCAGTTTATGATTGAGGCAAGGCCCCTTTCAGTTCAGGTGAAACGAATGAAACATAGCAAAAGCCGCCACTGGTTGGTGGTACTTCTGCAAGAACGACCATCAGGGCATTGTGATACAAATGGGTAAGAGAGGTTAATTTACATGACACATTTGGACGTTTGTATCAACCCCTCTGACTCTGATCAGCCAGTTGCTGTGTAACGTTAGTTAGCTAGCTGGCACTCAAATAATGGCAATCAAATAAAGTTTATTTGGGAACACAAGCTGGCTAGCATAACCAGTATGTTTGTATTTTTTGTTTTTTTTACAACTAACTTATTCATTACCATTTCTCTTGAACATTTGTATCACAATATACCTGATGGCCACCTCCATTTAATTAATTAGCATATTGATGGTGGACGATTCGAGGGAAACCAGGAAATCTTTGTCTTATATAACCATATATATGTAGCTAATGTTACAGATTAGCCTCTTTAGCTGATTAGCTTGATCAGAGTGACCGTGATCTCCTACGTGCTCTATATCGCCATCTGGTGTTCTGAAACTACATAGTATACCTTTAATGGGAAAATGCATGTGCATTATACATTTTCCACAAAAAGCTACTAAACACCTTAAGCTCTGCTGAGTAGAAATGCCAGACACTATGCGGAGACATCAAGCATAGTTTTTTATGTACAAAGCAAAATGTACTTGGCTATGGGGAAATGCATTGTAATAGCGCCCTTCTGCTGGTGGGCTCTGGTACATACATGTGTGACACACAGACAGACAGACAGACAGACAGATGTACACACAGGGATCAAATTAGAGTTGTGGTGGGGGACAATGAGCAAACCACCACCGTCTTTTTGGCAAACCGCTAATTAACTTGACTATGACAGAGCCGTCTGTCACGGTTTCCCACAGCATGAAACCCGTTCTGAAAACTTCCAGATAAAGTCGGCATTGTAGGTTAGTGGTTTCACACACTAGCCAAAGCATAGTAGCCTACATTACATTGTAGCTGACATTAACTTTCATCTGCATGCTGTAGCCTAATCACATACATTGCAAACATTTACAAACGCAGACTCGTATTATTTTCCGATAAATTAATGGTTTTATTTTAAACATCCCCGTATTGAGCCAGTACAAACATACCGCTAACACTTTGGCTCTATTCCCCGCACATTTTATTAATTTTTTGGACCTAAATAAATTATCCAGGCGTAGAAATATCCGGTTAGGGTTCTAGTTGGAGCAGCTGGCTAACGTTAGTAACGTTAGCTAGGCAATCACGATAGCTAGCCAACATAAACTCCTCAAAAAAAGTTCGGAAACGTTATTTCAGTCGATTATTCCTCCCCTTTAATAATACCAATTGGTATTGTATTTTATATCGTTGGAAAGCCTGATTAGTCACCTTTACAACGAGGTACAACTTGTAAGGATCATGCATTCGTGGAATGAGCAACACAGCTAACCGTGTGGGTAGCGGCCCAAAAAAATGTGCCAAAATCCCCTGCAATATTCTTCTGTTGGTATTCACTCTCGTTTTGAGTTGCTTGGTGGACTGGATGATTACACTCTCCCACAGTAATAAGGAAAAAACAACACATATTGGCCATTTTTACACTTTATTCATTTTACACTGTCAGGGACCTCAGTAGCGTGTGGAAGATCCATACGCAGCCACAACAGCTTGGCACCTCCTCCTCATGCTGGTCACCAGCCTGGTCACACACTGCTGTGGGATGGCATCCCATTCCATCCCACTGGCATACACCTGCCAGCACTTGAAGCTCAAAACGAGAGTGAATACCAACAGAAGAATATTGCAGGGGATTTTGGCACATTTTTTTGGGCCGCTACCCACACGGTTAGCTGTGTTGCTCATTCCACGAATGCATGATCCTTACAAGTTGTACCTCGTTGTAAAGGTGACTAATCAGGCTTTCCAACGATATAAAATACAATACCAATTGGTATTATTAAAGGGGAGGAATAATCGACCGAAATAACGTTTCCAAACTTTTTTTGAGGAGTTTATATAGCCAGCCAACAAGGATGACTTTAAGGAAGTCGAATAACTGTTAAATTAAAAGGGGTTGCCATAGGCTATAGTTAGCTTGCTAGCTAGCTAACCCAGCATTGCTAAGCGGGAGTACGGTGACTGCGTACGGGAGGAGATGGAATAGCGAAATTAATATCTAAATTGATAAGGTTATACAGGTATGGAGCAATTGATTTCAGATACTTAACCCACAGTTCGTTTGACTGCTTGCTCAGAGACACTGGGCCTGTAATGTATCGGCAACATCCCCTGCTGTCTCTCAGCTTACGAAACAGTATTTTTTTCCGTAGTAGACACATCATAGCTTGCTCCAAAATTTATACGTGATGACAAACATGTTGAAGATGAGCAACAGGGCAGTCAATTTATTATAGTATGAACTGCGTCCACAAAACAACAGCTTGTTGACTGTAGGCTACTAAGGGATGCTCTCCATCGACTTCCACTTAAAAATCCAGTCACAAATTACTGAGTATTTTCACCACATTGCTGCCATTGACTTACTTGGTGAAAGACCTATACTGGAGCCAACCGCAGTGGCACTAGTGAGCAACAGCACAATGGCCGCTCCCAGCCCAACCAGGAAGTGAGCTTCAAAACGAAAGACTAGTCTTGGCCCCTTGATCCAATGCTCCCTCAAGCTCTTGGAACAGAACTTGGCCGTTAAATATTACGTCACACAAGTTCACAAGTCCGCAAGTACAGACAAGTAGCTTAGTCTACAGACATTGAGAAACACCCCATGTGTTCCTTACTGTTCCAGTGTAATTTATAGCTAAATCTATTCTGAAAACCCCCATCTTCAATTGACTCCCATACAATTTGTCACCCATTCCTCCTTTTAAAATCCCCCATATGTCATTTACTCTTTTGTTTACTGTAATACTATACATTTTTTTAAAATCCCCTAAATTTAGGGGTAAATCCCCCAGTCTGGCAATGATGCACCCTCACGTTCTTGGAACAGAACTTGGCCGTTAAATATTACGTCACACAAGTCTGTAAGTACAGACATCGAGAAACACTCCAGTATTGAGAAACACCCCTAGTGACCTTTTTAATGCCCCTACATCAGTGGTGCCCAACCCTGCTCCCGGAGATCTACTGTCCTGTAGGTTTTCACTCCAACCCTAATAAAGCACACCACATTCAACAGCTAGAGATCTCATTGAGCTGCTTATTAGTAGAATCAAGTGTGCCAAATTAGATTGGAGAGAAAAACTACAGGATGGTAGATCTCCAGAAACAGGGTTGGGGGACCAGTACCCCAATCTGGCAACTCTGGTTATTATAGGCTACGACATAGGTTAGCATGCTCAATCCTATTACCTAATTAGCTGTGTAAATTGTCTTACATAAAATAAGTACAAATACACATTTTAGACAGCACACAACATCACAACATTGCCAGAGGATTAAATACATGTAAGAAATGTATTTAACTCATAAAAGGAGATCATCTACTCCCAAATGTACCTTGTGCTCATCAGATTCTTTAGGTACTTATTTGCATACAATGTGGGAAAGTTCTCCAGTGAAGATTTTTTTGGAAGGAAGTAACCTACTTCCTTTCTAAAGTAATGAAAATACCTCTGAGCTGTTCCCGAAATGTAATGCTCTTGAATGACAATACATTACTGAACTTAACAGCAAAACAAAAGTGTCTTTGGTTATCTGGTTGTACTGCGGCAAACAAAACGCTAGCAATGAGATAGCAACATCCCCATGTTCTCCCAAAACATCAGTGGGTTCAGTCATTAATAGATATTTTATTATTAGAATTATCTTCAGCAAGAATTAATGGAGCCAAATCAGACACAGTTAAGGCGTGGAGGGAAATTCTGGATGCTGTAAAAGAACAACTATAATTACAACAAGAATGGATAATAGTAACGGGGTGGGATCCGATTGTGCTTGGTCGCTTGGTTTCGCTGGGTGGGTAATATGAGGGAAGTTGGGTGGGTTGGGTAGGTTAGTTAGATATGGGGAAAGTGGTTGGGATGAAGGGTAGGCTTGGCATGTGGGGGTATGGGTGGAATATGTGGGGTGGGTGGCTAGGTAGTGCCTAGGGGGGTGGGGTGTGCTGAGTTGATTATAGTGTAGGATGAACAGGTAATAGGGACAGTTATATATTCTTATGTATATTACTATATATACATCAGTTGTATATGTCGTCTTAATATTATATATTTTATTATATATATTGTATAATTTATGTGGATATCATCATATAGATGGTGGAGGAAAACTAGAATGGCTACTGAGAAATTATTTGTTTAAGACTATAAGTTTCGTTATGACTGTAAATAGAAGATATGCCTTTTTCTTATTTTTTCTTATCTTTAATCAATTTTTTGTATTAATGGAATGTTAACCGTCTTTGAATTAATGATGGTGGTGATTATGTTAACTAATGATAATACAGGAGTTGAATAACAATTATGTTGGGTGAAATACTGTACTGCTAATTGTCAATTTGAAATAACCATTGGTGATAGGTCTGACAATGAGTATAAGGACAATGCGGTAATGACGATGTACTGTACTGTATGAGTTAAATAATAACTGTTTCAAAATAAAAAATAAAAAATAAAGTTTGACCTGTAAACATTAAAAAAAGAAAATTATATAGCCTACATGGAGAACATTTGGTTGCGTGACTTCTTAACGTTTAATCGCTAAAGGTTCGAAAATGCTAAACAATCAGGAAAATCTATAAACGATTAAATAAATAAAAATTTATCGCCAAAATTATTAAAACAATTTATAATGATTTACTTTTAAAGTGTGCTGTTCTACACTGCCATAGGCTAGTGTTAAAAATTAGGCTATAGTGAGGATCTGGTGTGTTTTTTTTACAATCAGCTGATAACGCACGCGTCTGCTTGCAAGTATGATTAAGTGGTCAAAAAGGCGTGTCTTTGCTATCTTACACCTTACACCCGGTGCAGGGTTCATTATAACGCCTAGTGCTCACGCCGTTTAAATACCATGTATTTTTGCGCCCATTGCAAGTGAACTGGTCGTGTTGGTTTTAAGATGAAGAGTGGCCAGGATATTTTTCGGCGTATTGCTATCTCGAGCCAGCAGAAAGCGCTTGCGCTAAAACCACCACAAGCCTGATCTAAAGTCATGTCGCAGTTGTTTACGTTACTTTAACGGCGCATATAAGTGCGTCTACTCTTTCTAAAAGTCTACAGACATGAGTGCAAATACACAGTGATTTATGAGTGGCTTAATATAACATCATGCTCATTGCTAATTATTTTTCATCATGCCCATTGCAGTTTTGTGCACACACATTTACTTAGTGCTGATTATATGGATTGTGACGGAATATGATGACTTCTGATATATTGATACATACAGTAGTTATCCATAATACAATGGTAATACAATGGAATTATACAACAGTACCCTTGGGATTTAAAAGTGCCTGTAGTAGTTGCAGTAGTATGCACCCATATATTCTTGCATTACCTGTTCATGAATTTTCTTACCTTGCTCTTTAGTTTCAGCAGAAAATCTTCAGTTGTTCATGCTGTCTTCACATCACAGACAGAAGTCAGTTAACTTTCGAATTACAGCCAGTCATAGGCTGTGTACCAAATCCTAGTACGGTTGGGCGGAGCATGGGAGTATGCGATTTGGCACACAGCCATGGGCGGCTATTTCTTGTAAATCATGTGACTTCTCAGTTGTTCATGCTGTCTTCACATCACAGATAGAAGTCAGTTAACTTTCGAATTACAGCCAGTCATATACTGGCTGTGTACCAAATCCTAGTAACGTTGTTTCTTGTAAATCATGTGACTTCACAGTAACCAATTACATCGTCGTCAACAGAGTACAAGTTATGTAATACGTTTTTTGTTTAAAAAAAAAAATGGCGTTACATAAGTCAATATTCAATCAAAGATAACATGACATCGAAATAAACAAAAATAGACTGAATATGAGCAATCAGTACAATAACAATGCAATATCTGGGGAATAAAGGAGAGATACACTGAAACTGAAAGATAAATAAATAATAAATGATAAATCATGGAGGTTAAGGAAACAAAAACAGTAAATTAAACTACAATACAGTTTAGTTAGGGTTAGGACAATGTACAAGAGGCTTGATTGAGCAACATTTGGAATACATTTGGTCGAAGCAACGTTTTTACGTATTTAGCTCGATATGTTATTTTGGGTTTCGTTTTCGCTACGAACACAAGGCTATTTATTTGTTTATGCATCAAAATAAGAATTTTTTTTTTTTTTTTTTGCAATGTCAGTTAATATTCCTGATATTTAAGCAGTTGATTCCTATTCTACAGACAATCGTAGGTGAATCAGATGTTCTGAATTCATACTGGCTGTATCAGGTCATAGCTAATGTTGCTATCAGCAAATTTAGCAGCTTAGCAAGCAGTTGTGTGTTGTGCTGTGTGTGTTAATGCGAATAAACTGTATTTGCCCATATGACTTTGAATGTATGGTTTGAATGTTTGAAAGCAAATACTGCAGTGAACAGCGTTGGAAAACGAAGTTGTGCTGCATTTGGATGCAGTAACCGACAGCAAACCTTTCTGTGTTCGCGTTTCAAATTAACAATACACAAAGTAGCCTATGTATAGAATAGAATAACTTTTATTTCCCTTTCGGGAACTTCAGAACTTCAATAAATTCAGCCCCAGCAACAACACAAAAGATATAGACAGTGGGGGCAGACCCCCAACACACAAACAAACACACCAAACAAAGACATACAATAGAATCATTGCATTAATCAAGAGACTTAAGTGAATTAAAGTGGAATAGCCATGATTAGAAACAGCCCCCGCTGTCCAGTGCCATAAGTTCAACACACAAAAAAAGCAGCAGCAGAGGGGGAGGGGCGAGGAGAGCTGCTATCGCCACCTGAAGACACGCCCACAAGGGAAAATATTGCGAGTGAAACTGACTGACTAATTCGGTGATATCAGTCAATGGCTCTCTCCTCCGGAATGCTCTGGGCTTTCCACCGACCAGGAGTATGAAGAAGGAAATAGTCCGAAGCCCTATCAGTTTCAGCCGTAGAGAGAAGTTTGAGTGGTAGTCTAGCTAATTATCTTTTATCCCACTTGTGAACTCGAATCTCATTCTGCTTAAATCGATGTTATGCCCAGTATTGTTAGCACATAAGAAGTCTAACCTGCCAGTACACAAACTACTTAATGAATAAAATAAATAAATGAACAATGAATAACTAAAATACTGTGGCGAGCCATGGAGTTGGAGTCAGGTTTTCAGTTTAGATTAGTTTATTGACAAGAGCGCAATCTTCGTACAACTTCACTCTATAAATTACAGGCAGAAATAGACAACGCGCGCTGAACTGTAGCCAGCTTTATAGCCTGGCTTATGCAAATGAGCTGGCTAACAAAGGCGACCCCTAATAGGTGCCATGCAGCTCACCTTAACCAATCACACTACCTCATTTCGGTCACACTCAAAACAATCGTTGACCCCGCTCTAACATCATTAGAGCGGACCTGGTTGAGCTCATGCCGCCACATTTGGCGGGACTTTATACAACTTGTTTACCACAGTAGTCGCCGTTCTGGCGGGAGGTTATATTTGAATGCTAACCGCCAATGTTACTGTACAAGCATCAATGCATTTGAACACGCTCTGGTAATGCAGCTACATCACCTATCACTCGTGCACTGGTCTGCACAGCACAAGCACACACACACAACAGTTCTATGTACACATTATTTACATCACTCAATCGCCCCGGATCGCCACATTGCCCCCACCTAAGGGGTCAGCAGTCCCCTGCGACCCCTTAAACTGTCCGCACTCACGTACAAAGTCCCGGAAACGGGCAGGGGTTCTCCGTTGGCGAGAAGGGCGATTCGGGCCCTCAGCCGCTGCTGGGCTTTCTGGTGAAGGAGGGGTGGGCGCACGTAAAGCGGGCTGATCCTCGCCGACGCCCATCCCCTCATCAACACCATCCAGCAGCGGCCGGTAAGGAGCTAAACGATCCCGGTGAAGCACCACCAGTTTCCTCCGGCCGGGCATGCGCACTCGATAGACCACCTCACTAAGTCGGCCCACCACTTCACCAGGGCCCCGCCAATGCGATTGCAATTTCGGGGACAGACCCTTCTTACGAATCGGACAGTAGATCCAGACCTCGTCTCCGTTGGTGAAGGGCTGTCCCCGACAGCGCACATCATACGCTCGCTTTTGCTTAAAACTCGCGGTGGATTGGGCCTGGCGGGTAAAGCTGTGGGCGGTCTCCAGACGCTCGATCAAAGCCCGCGCATACCCGGCCTCTGACTGGTGGTGCTCCGTTGGTCCGGGCGGAGCTCCGAACACCAAGTCGACGGGCGTTCTCAGCTCGCGCCCGAACATGAGCGCAGTGGGGGAGCACTGACTGCTTTCCTGCACGGCGGAGCGGTACGCCCACAGGACCAGGGGCAAATGGCGGTCCCAGTCCCGCTGGTGCTGGCTGGCTAGAATGGCTAACTGGGTGGCCAGTGTCTTATTAAAGCGTTCAACAAGTCCATCGCTCTGGGGGTGCAACGCCGTAGTGCGGGTCTTGGCCACTCCCAGCCGCTTACACACAGCTGCCAGCACCCGCGACTCAAAATTTCGCCCCTGGTCGCTGTGTAGCTCCTCGGGGGCTCCGAACCGGGCGAACATCTCTGTCACGAGCCTTTCCGCCGTCGTGTCCGCCGATTGGTCCGGCACTGCGTACGCCTCTGGCCACTTGGTAAAGGAGTCCATGGCCACGAGCACGTAGCGGTTGCCGGACTCGGTGACGGGGAAAGGCCCTAAGATGTCCACCCCGACCCGTTCCATCGGAGCCCCCACGACGTACCGCTGGAGGGGGGCCTGCGACCGCTGCGTCGGCCCCTTCTTGGCCGTGCAGGCGTCGCAGCAATGGACGTGCAGCTCCACGTCCCGGCGGCAGGCGGGCCAGTAGAACCTCCTCCGCAGTCGATGCAAAGTCTTGCTGATGCCAAAGTGCCCCGCCCCCACAGAGCCATGTACCAGTCCAAGTACCTGGGGGCGGAGCGCACGGGGCACTAGCAGCTGGAGGAGGTCCTGGTCGGACCCGGGGGCCTGCCACCGCCTATAGAGCAGCCCACCCTGTGACGTCAGGCTCCCCCACTGACTCACGTAAGCCTTCAAAGCTGGGCTACTGGCCGACACTTCCCCCCAGGCAGGCCGTGTCCCCGCCGCGATCCAGCTCTGCACCTGCTGCAGCTCGCCGTCGCCCTCTTGCGCTAGGCGCAGGTCCTGCTGGCTAAGAGGCAGCCATCCAACCTCACTCTCTACAGTCTGAACCGGGCATGCTATCTCCGTCACCTGCTCTCGCTGCTCGGCTTTAGTGCAAGGTCGGCAGTCCAGCTCTGCACAGGGCCTCCGGGAAAGCGCATCTGCATTACCATGCAGCTTTCCGGGCCTGTGCTGAATCTGGAAATCGTACTCTTGCAACAGCTCGAGCCAGCGGGCCACCTGGCCTTCCGGATCTTTAAAATTTAAAAGCCAGGTTAGTGACGCGTGATCTGTTCTAATGAGGAAATGGCTGCCTTGCAGGTAAGGGCGAAAATGGCGAACCGCTTTGACCACCGCTAACAGCTCGCGCCGAGTCACGCAATAGTTGCGTTCTGCCCTGCTCAGCGCGCTACTGTAGTAGGCCACCGCTCGCTCCCCGTCTGGTCCCACCTGAGAGAGCACGGCCCCGACTCCGACATTGCTAGCATCCGTGTCGACGATGAATGGTCGCGCGACGTCCGGATATGCTAGAATGGGAGCCGCCGTTAGGGCGTCTCTCAGCTGGGCAAAAGTGTTCTGGCAGTCCCCTGTCCACTCGAACGGTTGACCTTTATTGGTCAAACGATGAAGCGGACTAGCCTGGGTGGCGAAACCTAAGACAAAGCGTCTATAGTACGACACTAGCCCCAGGAAGCTCCGCAGCTCACCCACATTGCTAGGCGTCGGCCAGTCCCGCACAGAAGCCACCTTAGCTGGGTCAGTGGCTACACCCTGCTCACTAACGACGTGCCCTAAGAAAGCTGTCTCCCTCCGGAGCAGCTGACACTTCTTGGGATTGAGCCGTAACCCAGCCCGGCCAATCTCAATAAGCACGTCGTTTAGATGAGCGAGGGCTTGCTCGAAGTCGCTGGCGTGTACTAGGAGGTCGTCTAAGTACACGACACAGGAACTCCGCGGGACGGACGACAGCACCCGCTCCATCAGTCGCTCAAAAGTGGCAGGGGCGTTACAGAGCCCGAACGGCATGACCCGGAACTGCCACAACCCTTGCCCTATGGTGAAAGCTGATTTTGCCCTCGCTTCCGGGGACAGCCTCACCTGCCAATAGCCACTGCGGAGGTCCAGCGAGCTGAACCAACTGGACCCCGCGATATGGTCTAAGGCCTCGTCAATGCGGGGAAGTGGATAGGCGTCTTTTTTTGTGATCTGATTGAGACGCCTATAATCTACACAAAAACGCCACTCCCCGTCCTTTTTTTTAACCAGGACAGCAGGGGCCGCCCATGGGCTTTCAGAAGGCTCGATAATGCCCGCAGCTGCCATCTCCCTTATCTTGTCCTCCGCCACCTCTCGCTTGGCTAGAGACAGCCTGTGCGGACGTAACCGAATGGGCACAGCCGAACCAGTATCAATCTGGTGTTGAACCAGTTCGGTCTGTGTGCATTCTTCGTCCCGCACAGCGAATAGGTGGGTGTAACGGACAAGCAGGGCTTTAAGCTGCTGGCTCTGCTGCGGTGTGAGCCCTTTGCTGCTGCGCGTCCATAATGCTTGGACGGCTTGCAGCACCTCCGCAGAGGGCTGGGTAGCTGAGGCTAGCCCGCCCGTCTGCGGTGGTACTGTAACCTGAGGTGGTACCACGGTAACAAGCGGCGAATCAGCGGTGGTCATAGCAAGCACAGAACTGGGGCGACAGTGTTTGGGGGGCACCCCAGGGCATTTAGTTCGGCGGGCCGCTTTTAATTCATAATTTGATTGGAGGCCCAGCGTTTCGGTACCAATAGTTATAGTTTCGGTTATCACATTTATGCTAGCTCCCCACAAGGCTAATAAATCTAAACCGATAATGCATTCGTCCTTTATATCTGCTAACCAAAACTCGTGTTTCACTCGCTGGGCCCCCGCACACACTTGTAATTGTTTACTACCACGCATGCCCATCTTCTGCCCAGTGACGGAGGTTAGCTGGGTAGAGGTAGGGTTCCATGCACCCGAAAGCAGCCCGCTAGTACCCCGAAGTACCCCCGGCCTTACCAGGGAGATAGTGGCTCCGGTGTCGACCAGCGCCCAGCAGGCTTGTCCGTCCAAACTGCAAGGCAAGTACAGCCCGGTCTTCGTTCCCAGCCTGCCAATACGGGGCTCGGTCCCGTGGACCTGTTCCTCTGCTCTTAAAAGAGCATCAAACGGAACTTTTGCTCTTGGAATTTTCGCTAGGATGGGCAGGCTGGGCGCGCGAACGCTGGTTTGGGGCCGGGCCTGGTTGAGGAGGGGTATGGCATGGGACGGTGGTCTCCTCACTGAGCCGCCCCGTCGTCGTTTCCCGTCGGCTGTGGGGCTCTCGCTTTTGGTGCAGGGGCGGTACAGTCGCGGGCGAAATGCCCCGGTTCGTCGCACCGGAAGCAGCGTCGCTCCCGTTCCTGTCGCTGCCGCGGTCGAGTTGGGTTCCGCTGGACCCATCTCACCTCCTCGCCGTCCTCGCAGTCGGCAGCTCGGACCCGGGGCTTGTTAGCCGGGGTCCCGTTGGGTGTGGTGCCCAGAATGAGCTCCAGTCGCTCGGCCTCGTGAAGCGCTGCGTCCAGGGACGCTGGTTTGGCGATGCGGACCTGTTGTTGTAGGCGCTCCGGAGTGAGGGCCTGCATGAAGGTCTGGCAGGCTAGCTCCTGCTGGCCTGCGTTGTCGAGTTGGGGGTAGCCGCGGCGAGCTAACAGCCTGATGTCGGCGGCGAGGACGCTGAGGCTCTCTGCTCCGGTCCGCCGTCGCGTAGTTAGCTTCTCCCGGCTCACCTCTAGGAATTGCCGCTGTCCGAACCGGCGCTCCAGCGCTGTCATCAGTGCTGGCAACGTCAGTGGTTCGGCGCTGTCCAGGTCTAAAAGCACCTGGCAGGCCTCGCCCTCCAGGGCTAACGCTAAGTGGGTGGCTGTCTGGCTCTCGTCCCAGCCGTTGTAGCTAGCCGCGAATCGTACCTGGCTTTGGTACGATTCTAGCTCACCCTTTCCCGTGTAGCGGGGTAGCTTGATCACCGCCTTCAACTGTGTGGTCGGTCGCTGCACCAGCACCGCCGTTTGGTTCGGCCTGGAAGCAGGGGCGTCCTCGTTGGCTTCCAGCCGACCTACTTGCGCTCCGTTCCCGGCCGCGGGGTCAGCCACCAGCGCGTGCACCTCCGCCTGGTCTCCAATGGGCATTCCTCGCTCCGGTCTTGCTGCGCTGGCTCCTTCGGGGAGCCCCCCGGGTCTACTCTTGGGCCGCTTTGCAGATGCTCCTGCCATAACGTCCATCTGTTCTGTAACCTGGCATTCCAATTCGCGGATCTGTTCCCAGATCATTCCAGTAGCCATCCCACTTCTGACACCATTGTGGCGAGCCATGGAGTTGGAGTCAGGTTTTCAGTTTAGATTAGTTTATTGACAAGAGCGCAATCTTCGTACAACTTCACTTTATAAATTACAGGCAGAAATAGACAACGCGCGCTGAACTGTAGCCAGCTTTATAGCCTGGCTTATGCAAATGAGCTGGCTAACAAAGGCGACCCCTAATAGGTGCCATGCAGCTCACCTTAACCAATCACACTACCTCATTTCGGTCACACTCAAAACAATCGTTGACCCCGCTCTAACATCCTTAGAGCGGACCTGGTTGAGCTCATGCCGCCACATTTGGCGGGACTTTATACAACTTGTTTACCACAGTAGTCGCCGTTCTGGCGGGAGGTTATATTTGAATGCTAACCGCCAATGTTACTGTACAAGCATCAATGCATTTGAACACGCTCTGGTAATGCAGCTACATCACCTATCACTCGTGCACTGGTCTGCACAGCACAAGCACACACACACAACAGTTCTATGTACACATTATTTACATCACTCGCAATCGCCCCGGATCGCCACAATACGTAATTAATACCTCATTTTTTATTTATTTATAGCACTCACCATTCACTCACTCACTCACTCATTCATTCATTCATTCATACCTATGGGCAATTTAGAGTCTCCAATTAACCTAACTTGCATGTTTTTTGGACTGTGGGAGGAAACCCCCACGCTGAAAGGCCCTCGGCCGGGATTCGAACTCGGTACCTTCTTTGCTGTGAGGCGACAGCTATGTTTCCATCAACCTAATTTTATGCGCATTTTCAAGTATCGCATCAGAAAAGGTTGATGGAAACGGCAAAATTCGAAAAAACTTACTCTAATTCGCAAAAAAGTTTATACGCTCGCTTGAGGAGGTTTTTGTCTTTTGCGAAAAAGAGTTAATGCGCAAAACGGTAGATGGAAACACATTTGCCGAATAAGTTCTGACGTAGCGAACATTGAACTCACGTGACTGATCAGCCGTTTCCGCTGTCGGCGTCTTTCCGGATATCAATTCGGAAATATTAGTTGAATTGAAAGGACAATTACAACTTGCCCAGCTGAAACTAATTCCTGCAGACCTCTTTCCATTTTATTGCCAAGCGTTATGTTCTCCACGTGGGTATGTTACCAAGGCAACTGGTTTTGTTTACGATATGCAACCTCTACTTCTTCGCTCCAACTCAGTTGGTGGAAACGCACCTAATTCGCATTTTCTTTTTTTTTCTTTTTGCGAACTTTCCAAAAGTTCGCTTAAAATTCGAATGACATTTAGATATTGCTAACCACTGCACCACCGTGCCGCTGTAATTAATACCTCATGTTACTCTGTAAATACGAAGCATCACGTCACACCATCACTCCATTCTCAAACTAACTCGATTTTTTAGCCATCTATAACGTTACATCTAACGTAGCTATGCTACACGAACATGACAATAAAATATGTAAACGAATTCCAAGTGAAACTAAACGGCTGTTAGCTGATATAGGCTACGCTACGGGAGACTTCACAGTCTGCTCAAATCGATGTTCTGCCCAATAAGTTAACGTTTGTCAGCAAATATTCATTCTCACAGACATTTAGAACCATGACAAAGAAGGAATTAACTAGACAGGTACTCGAAATGAACCTGCGAATTACAAATAGGAACACGTTGGATAGTGGTGCAATGTGATATTTTGTTCATGCTAAACTAGATGCCGTGCATGCCAAAGGGGGAAAATAAATCTTTGGTATAACCTACTCTTAAAAGCTAGGGTTTATTTATTTATTTATTGCATTTCTTTACCCAGGGTATGCCCAAACAGTTAAAAACTGGTTTCCATTGGGGCCCTGCATTCATTTAAATACTACATACGTACTGTACTACATGCAATTAAAAATAAAAACCAAATTTAAATTTAACAAACACTCAAGCCGTCAAGGCATTACAAATATGTCCATAATTTTCTTAATTACGCATGGAAAGGTAGAGGGTGTTTTCTCTTGTCTTAAACCATACTCCATAATAATGACATCACAAAAGTACAAATATGTGCATGTTAATTCAATACGCATATGGGACCATTACCACTGACCTGGCAGAGAACTGAGGAAGAAGTTGCTTTCCATCCAACATGACTGACTCTGTTCTCCCAGATTTCCCGTCTTTTTGCATCTGATGGAAATCTATATACCTTGAATCCCTTCTCCGTTCTATTTGTGCACCCACAAGCGCTACAACCTGTCATTTTGTCGTAAAATCGATATGCGTCCGATCCCGATCCTGTCCGCGATGGACTCAAAATGGCTCCACGCAATCACGTGACTAGATTTTTCCGGACCCTCTATGTCGCTACTCTCTCTATCAAGGGACTCTACGTTATCCTAGCCATCTACAAATGCACGTTTACTAGCTATCTAGCTATCCAAATAACTTAACTAAGACATAAGTTAACATAAGCACAGCATTATCACTTTGTACCTTGTACCATTTTTATTTCAGTAAATACATGTTCCAGCCATGGGGGGTTCCAGATAGTGCAGTTAACGGTTATCCATCAAACGTAACTCCGTAACTCCTGCTTCAGTCCTGAAGCAGACCCCAGGCCAGTAAGATTGACAATGCAGTATCAAACCTAACGTTATAGCTTATACCCAAAAGGCAGTGAAATATCACCGGCCAGTTAACTATGGTTAACGATACGAAAACAACTCAAGTAAATATCTTTGAGGCTACAAGATAACCATCACGTTAGCAAGCCAACAAGACGCCATAGGCTGCACTTAATTTAATTTACCGCATTTGGAGGGACAGAAATATCAGTCGGGCTTGGTAACGTTTCCGCATTCCTTTGGCTGGCATACCCCAATTCAACCTGGGCATAGTGTAACTGTTAACGTTAATCCGCTGATGCTCTTGCACCCAGAGAAAGCACACTTGCGACCCATCAGTCATTGCTTGTAAATTTAAACTATTGGAATTGAAAAAACGAACTTACAATTGTTAATAACTAGCATAATTGGAAAAATGCTAATACATTGAAAGAGACTAACTGTAGGCTACAACGATATTGCTTGTCAAATGGATATAGCCATTGGCCACGCCTTCTCAGGAATGTATTTATATTGGGGGCGGTAACAAAGTGCGAAACTGATTACGCGCAAGTGTACAAAAAGTACACTTTAACCTCATTTTCAATGACGTAGCCCATTTTTTATTTTCAACCCTGGAAGGAGAGGAATAGGCAATGTAACGGCTAAAATACTGAAATTAAACATTTTGCCCAAAATTGTAGATGCAATGCATACTATTGTTCTCTTCCATCTGAGGCAATGCCTAGATATTAGTTAACATCTCAAAAAATATGTTTTAGTGTTTCCTACCCCTTTAACTTCTTCTTCGGTGCTACATAACACGGCGATGTGTGTGTCGGCTCATCAGCGCCACTTTTAGAACAAGTGGCCAAAATTGCACATTATCTTTAAGAAGTGGATTCATTGTAAATGTAATTAAAACAACCGAGTTTTGAGTTTATTTAGGTTGTAAAGTTAACCCCACGCTAATCTTGCTAGAAGTTTTGTGCAATGACTGTTTAAAAAACTTGCCATCACAAGATTAGCGTGGGGTTAACTTTACAACCTAAATAAACTCAAAACTCGGTTGTTTTAATTAAATTTACCATGAATACACTTCTTAAAGATAATGTGCAATTTTGGCCACTTGTTCTAAAAGTGGCGCTGATGAGCCGACACACACACCGCCGTGTTATGTAGCACCAAAGAAGAAGTTTAGTTTACGAATCGCAAATTAAGCGAGCGTAAATCGACACGGTGAAAAACAGCGGAATATTTGAGTAGGGTATAGCTGCAGCCTGCAGACTCCAAGAAACGCCCCTCACTCCAAGAAACGCCCCCAACCAACTACGGTGGCCTTGGGGGATCCTGTTGGTTCGCTGCTGTTAATCCTCAGCAAAATTATGCACACTAATATAAATGGGTACTGAAAGTATTTAAATGTATGTAAGCCAGCTAAACAGTCCGTTCTATCCATATCCATTCTATCCATTGTTACCACTCATATTTCTGTCATGAGCCAAATTAATTACGTTAGAGTGCTATATATTTTTACAATACAAGCTAGTGAAAATTAACATGGCCGGGGAGTCTATTGAAGAAGTCAGTAGTTTGTATTGAAATGGTCTGTTATAGCTCGCTAAAAGTATGGATTACGGCGAACCGTTCATAGCCTGCCCCAGCCGGCTGATATTTGTGGGGAGGTGAAGTGCCAGAATAGATAAACTTTCAGAATTACTCGATTGCTTTCGGCCGCTTAAGCGGCCCACAGCGTTCACTTTTTTCAATGGAATAATATGGTGCTGTGTCTGAAGATATTCATATCGAAAGCAATTTATTACATTGTTATTTCGTTGTATTGAAGACAAAAGTAGAATACTTTAGGAATATTTTATGAATGAAACTCATTCGTTAATGCAATTTAGAACTGTTCAATGAACCTATGTGTAACCTAATTGTAATTTTGAATTGTTATTTTGTATTTCTGAATCATTATTGTTTAATCATTCGGCAGGTTATCATTCGAGCAAGCTTGTTACCACCAGCTGTGCCAGCCGTTTCATTTTGTTCATTATTAAACCCTCCAGAATAAAACAGAACAACCCCTCTTTTTTAAATGTCACTCCTAAGTCCACTCTGAGATTCGTTTAGTAGCATTTTAATGGGCTGTATTGGCCTATTTGAATAGGAAAACGACTTCCAGCATAATACATTTTATAGCCTTTTCTCTCAATTAAAACCTAACTTTAAAAAATAATAATAATTTAAAAATGCACATATTGACAGACATGATTGTTCACGTCAATTTGTTGGCCTAACTAATGGGCAGGTTGGAGTTACATATACAGCTCTGGAAAAAATTAAGAGACCACTGCAAAATTATCAGTTGCCTCGTTATTTCGGTTCCGTACTCTAGCACTTTGAGTTTGAAAGGATACAATGACAATGAGGTTGAAGTGCAGACTGTCAGCTTTAATTTGAGGGTATTTCCATCCATATCGGATGAACGGTTTAGAAATTATAAAACCTTTTCTAGGTGGCATCCTATGACAGTGCCATGTTTAAAGTCACTAAGCTCAGTACGACCCATTCTAATGCCAATGT